>LR738715.1:578812668-578831170 GCA_902687465.1 Secale cereale | reverse complement strand
TCAGCGGTCAAACCCACCGGCGGCTCGACGCTGGCGTCCACAGACGCGGCGGAGGGGCACGGATTCGCCGTTCCGGCGGTTATTTGGGCAGCGGAGACCACGGGCGAGGAGCTGGAGCTCGTCCGCGTCCATTCCAACAAGCAGCAGCAGTTAGGGTGGCCGGAGATCGCCGGAAACGAGCTCGCGGCGGCGCCGGAGTTCGGCCCTCGTCGGAATTGGAGCTACAGGGCACGGGGAGGCCAGGGAGAAGGTGCTACGGGCTCTTGGTGAGACGACGAGTGCGGTGGCGTGCTCGGTTTTGAGCTTGCATGGCTGTGGCCACGGTGGCAGCATCGCCGGCGGCGGTGAGGTCGGGCATCAGCGGGGATAGGACCTAGAGGTCACAAACGACGGCAAGGACAGGGGGGAAAGAAGGAGGAGCTCATAGTGAGGCGGTGAAGTAGCCTAGTGGGCTCGGGGACGCGTCGGAGGCAGCGAATTCGTCAACGGCGTCCGGTGGCCGTGCGAAGAAGAAGAGCTCGGGGACGCGGTCTCGGGGCGTCCGGGGTCCTGCGGCTCGGCGTAGAGGTTCACGGCGACGGGGCGGAGCTCTGAGGCTCGTCGGAGAGGCGAGGGAAAGGCAGTGGCTACGATGGTTGCGATCGGCGGCGACGACGGTGCTCGGACCGAGCGGGAGAGAGAGCAGAGGAGAGGGGAGGGGTCCAGGGAGAGTGCGAGAGGGTCGGGGGGGCGCGTGGCTCGTCCAGAAGCCACCAGGCGGCGAGGGGGGTGAAGCAAGCAGGCAGGAGGTGGCGCGGCGCGGCGAAGCACGCGTCGGGCACGCGCCCCGGCCTCCTGGCGCGAGGTTGAGGGTGACTGGCGCTGCTAGTCACCTGGGCCGGCTGCTGGGCCAAGCAGTTGGGCCACCAGGGTGGCACAGGTAAGTCCTTCCCTTTTATTTTCTTTTCTATTTTTTTCTGACATTTGTTTTGATTTAGTTTCTAAATTAAATCAATTATTTTCTTCTGACATTTTTATTTTGCAGGGACCTAGGAATTAATCCAAGCCCCTCAAAATAAAGAATCAGAATTTTGGACATATATAACATATACAATAAATATATATCCAAGCAAATAACTATTGCATTAATTCCAAATGCCCAAAATAAATACTTATGAGCTCCTAATAATATTGGTTTGATTTTTATCTCTAACCAATATTTTCAGAGGGCCACATGAACATTTTCTTGGACCTTTTTGGAGCAAATTTTTATTTGGGTCATTTTCAAAAAGGGTTTCTGAGGGTTTCACAAGTCCTCAATTCAATTTCATTTGAAATTTAAACATGATGCAACAACAAGACTAACCTAGTGCATACCAGAACTAGGGTTGTGACAACTCGCCTCCACTCGAAAGAATCTCGTCCCGAGATTCAGGAGTAGGCGGAAAGAAGGTGGGGTACTCCAGTCGGAGACGATCTTCTCGCTCCCAAGTAGCTTCTCTCTCGGAATGATGAGACCACTGAACCTTGAGAAACTTGATGTTATGACGTCGAGTGACACGCTCTGCTTGATCCAGAATGCGAACGGGATACTCTCGATATGTGATGTTATCTTGGAGATCAAGCGTTTCGTGGTCCACTTCGCGGATGGGATCCGAGAAGCAACGCCTGAGTTGAGAGACGTGGAAGACATCATGAACTCGAGAAAGATGTGGGGGTAGTTCCAATTGGTAGGCAACCTCTCCTCGTTTAGCAAGAATGCGAAAAGGACAAATGTAACGAGGAGCCAACTTGCCCTTGATACCGAAACGATGGGTACCCTTCAAAGGAGTAACCCGAAGATAAGCTTTGTCACCAACCTCATAAGCCACTTCCTTATGATGACAATCATACTGGCTCTTTTGACGAGACTAGGCTGTTTTCAAATTCTCACGAATGATGCGAACTTGCTCTTCTGCTTCCTGGATCATATCCGGTTCAAAGAATTGTCTTTCACCGGTTTCTGACCAGTTCAAAGGTGTTCGACATCTTCGTCCATAAAGAATCTTAAAAGGAGCTTGCTTGAGACTGGATTGATAGCTATTGTTATAAGCAAACTCGGCGAAAGGAAGACATTTCTCCCAATCCATACCGAATGAGATAACGCAAGCTCTAAGCATGTCTTCGAGAATTTGGTTAACCCGTTCCACTTGACCACTTGACCGAGGGTGGAAAGCGGTACTGAATGAAAGATGGATGCCCATGGCAGTCTGGAAACTCTCCCAGAAATGAGAAGTGAAAAGACTACCATGGTCTGAATTGATCTCTAGTGGGACACCATGAAGTGACACTATTCGAGAAATATACAAGTCAGCAAGCTGACTAGCAGTGATACTCTCTCGAACAGGTAGGAAGTGAGCCACTTTGGAGAGACGATCAATGACTACGAAGATAGCATTATTCCCTCTCTTGGTCCTGGGAAAGCCGGTGATGAAGTCCATACCAACTTTATCCCATTTCCATTCAGGAATAGCTAGAGGCTGAAGGGTGCCAGCAGGTATTTGATGTTCTGCCTTAACGCGACGACAAACGTCACATTTAGCAATGAACTCAGCAATTTCTCTCTTCATCCTAGTCCACCAGGACCTCTGGCGTAGGTCCTGATACATCTTAGTACTACCGGGATGAATCGTGAGAGGAGATTCATAAGCCTCTTTAAGAATCAATTGTCGCAGATGTTGATTCTTGGGAACCACCAGGCGATTCTCAAAGAAAACAACACCTCGATCATCCATAGAGAAACATCCTCCAACTCCCTTTTTAATGTTTCTCTTGATGCGGATAACACCCCTATCAAACTTCTGGTCAGAAATGATCTGATCCTCAAGGGTAGGTTTCGCCACCAAGGTAGAAAGGAATCCGCGAGGAGCGATGTGAAGGTTAAGCTTACATAATTCCTCATGGAGAAGTGGTTGGCCCTGCTGCAACATGAGATTGTTGCAATAGGACTTACGACTTAGCACATCAACCATGACATTTCCCTTGCCTGGGGTGTAGGTAATTCCTAAGTCGTAATCTGAGATCAACTCCAACCAACGTCTCTGCCTAAGGTTCAAATCTGGTTGGGTGAAGATATACTTGAGACTCTGGTGATCGGTGTAGATCTCGCAACGATTACCAAGGAGGTAATGCCGCCAGGTCTTAAGTGCATAGATTACGGCTGCAAGCTCTAAATCATGTGTAGGATAATTTTCCTCATGTGGATGCAACTGTCGAGATGCATAGGCAATCACACGACGATCCTGCATAAGAATGCAACCTAGCCCCTGTCGTGAGGCATCACAGTAGATAACAAAGTCCTTAGTGAAATCCGGTGGCACAAGTATGGGAGCAGAAGTCAGGCGTCTTTTCAGTTCCTGAAAACTGTGCTCACACTATGGGGACCACTCAAACTTTTTATCTTTCTTAAGAAGTTCCGTGAGAGGTTTGGCCACTTTAGAGAAGTTCTCAACAAAGCGGCGACAATAACTGGCTAGACCAAGGAAACTCCTAACTTGTTTAACTGTTTCAGGTGGTGTCCACTCAAGAATGGCCTGAACTCTCTCGGGGTTGACAGCAATGCCCTTACCAGAGATTACATGGCCGAGATAGGTCACTTCTGGCAACCAAAATTCGCACTTGGAGAACTTGGCATAAAGGCGGTGCTCTCTGAGTTTTTCTAGAACAAGTCTAAGGTGTTCGGCATGCTCTTCCTCGTTCTTCGAGTAAATAAGAATATCATCAAGATAAACCACGACGAACTTATCTAAATACTCCATGAAGATCGAGTTCATCAAGCAGGAGAAGGTGGCTGGAGCATTTGTTAGACCGAAGGACATGACGGTGTACTCGTACTGACCATAACGAGTGACGAAAGCCGTCTTGGGGATGTCCCCATTTCTAATCTTGATTTGATGGTATCCTAACCTCAAATCCATCTTGGAGAAGACTGAGGATCCAGCGAGCTGATCATACAGGTCGTTGATCCTGGGAAGCGGATACTTGTTATTTACCGTGACCAAATTAATGGGACGATAATCTACAACCATCCGATCCGTACCATCCTTCTTCTTAACGAAGAGGACGGGGCAAGCCCAGGGAGAAGAACTAGGACGGATGAAACCCTTTTGCAAGGACTCATCAAGTTGTTTCTTAAGCTCAGCTAGTTCTAAGGGTGCCATTTTGTAGGGTCTCCTAGAGATTGGAGCGGTTCCTAGGATAAGCTCTATAACAAACTCTACATCTCGGTCGGGTGGAACACCTGGCAGTTCCTCTGGAAAGACATCCGGAAAGTCACGGACTACCGGAACATCTTCAAGATCTGGAAGAGGGCTGGCATTAAGAGAATAGAGTTGACGCTTTGCAACTCTAGTGGTGACGGTGACTATCTTACCAGATGGATCTGTAAGCTGAACAGACCTAGTGAAGCAATCAATCTTGGCATGATGAGCTGTCATCCAGTCCATACCGAAGATGATATTAATATCCGAGGACTTGAGGGCTACAAGTGATGCAAGGAACACAAGTCTGTCGACAAGGATTTCATTACCATGGCTTACACTAGAAGTTTGCCATTTGGATCCAGGAGTTTGAACAAGTAGTGGGGAGGGCATATCACAAAATGACATGTCGTGCAAGCGGGCATAACTTTCGGAAATGAAAG
This sequence comes from Secale cereale, assembly GCA_902687465.1. NCBI lineage: Eukaryota > Viridiplantae > Streptophyta > Magnoliopsida > Poales > Poaceae > Secale > Secale cereale. The sequence goes on along the minus strand of LR738715.1, from coordinate 578,826,510 downwards.
AATGAGACGCTCCAGTATCGAATAGAACCGATGCCGGATGACAATTAACAAGGAGTGTACCAAGAACGACATCTGGATCATCATGAGCGTTTTTGGCTGAGACGTGATGCACACGTCCATGTTCGGTGGGAGCTGACTTGACACTGATCATCTTGCGTGATGATTTATCACGTCTAACAGATTTCTCGGACTGGGATGGAGCAACACGGGTCTGAGTGCAAATACGGGCAATGTGTCCCGGCTCTCCGCACTTGTAACAAATCCTGGAGGTAGGACGTGGACCCGTATTGACAAACGGTCTATCAATAAGCCTGGGTAGAGCATACTGCTGAACTAGAAGAGGTACCACACAAGATGGCCTCGGAGGATAAGTGGGTGGAAGAACAGAGTTCGGAACCCAAATCCGGCGCTTCTCGGAACTAGTACCGGAGAAAGATTCCAAATCAAGGGTGTGCTTACGAGACTCATCGTAAGTGAGCTGAGCTGTCTCTGCATTGATGGCCTTGTTCACAAGAGCATGGAATGTGTTGCAATGATGCAAGTGGAGATCACGACGCGGTTTGGGGTTGAGACCCTTCCGGAACCTAGCCTGCTTCCTGGCGTCCGTGGACACTTCTTCTGTAGCATAGCGGGCGAGGTTCTCAAACTCTCGACTATAAGCATCAACAGCCATCTTAGCCTGTGTAAGACTACAGAACTCTTCTCTCTTACGATTGATAAGGGCTTGAGGGATATGATGCTCACGAAAAGGCTCGGTGAAATCTCTCCAGGTAGGAATCTGGCCAGCTGGAATCATGGCCTCATAGTTCTGCCACCAAAGATCTAGCAGGACCTTCCAGGTGATAAGTGGCATAGATGACCTTGTCCTCTTCAGCTACGTTCGCAAAACACAGCTTGTGAGTGATACTACGGAGCCAGTCATCTGCATTGAGTGGCTCAATGGGATGATGGAAGGTGGGTGGTTTCAGACGAATGAAGTCGTGGATGGTTGCTGATTCCTTGCACTGATGTGCGGTGTTCTCCTCAATACGTGCCAACAAGCGGTTAGACTCATGCTTGTTTCTCTCCATCTCTAACATTAACTCTGCCAACGAAGGCTGGTCGGGAGGATCCTCCTCATCCCTACCACCTCCGTGGTTCTGCCTACGAGCAGCTGAGCTTCGCTTAACTGAAGACATCCTGAGAGGCGAAACCGAGGACGAAAACGTCAACAACTGTAGAATGCATAAGGTAGAACAAGAAATTAGTATCTCTCGAACTACTAGGATAATTCCGGCAGCATAACGGCAGTAAAATACTCAGAATGAGACATCCTGCTAACAAAGGGTAGTTCAACATCTCAACATCATCACTCAAGGTACTCTGATAGTACTAAGCAAACTATACTGGAAGAACTTGAAACAAGAATAGGACTCTGATCAACCAATCCTAAGGGACTACGGAGTAGTAACTCGTGATCCTGATAGACGGAAGAGAAAGCCTAGTTCCTTAATACCGTAGGAAAGGTAGGATGACTCAGATCAGAAGACATGAGGTATAAGGAGTAAAAAGAGCCTTACGTTCCCTTCCACAATCAATTCCCTTATATAACTAAAGAATTTCTAGACTCAACTTTGACCAGTTTGGCTTGGTAATCCTACAGACAGTCAGGCTCTGATACCAACGCTGTCGGGACCCCGATCCTAAGTCACACCGGTCTAGCATGTAACACACCATATCACTTTGCGGCCTCACGCACGGTATCCCCACGGGTGCCACCTTACCTGGCCCGGGACCGTTTGCGCATTTTGGCTCACGTATATGATAGTGTCGCTAGCATCCATATGACAGAGAACCCGGGCCGACATGACCAGTTATAAACCAAAAGTGGCACTAAATTACAGAGTCAAGCATTCATGACCCAGCAACAAATGTGTCGGTCATCAACGTATGAACCCAAGTCGTAGCAAGCTACAAGGACTTAAAGGAACATCGCGTGACATTTCCCCTAAGGGACAGACACAGGAACGAAGAAGGACACATGCCGGTCAGCCTAAGTGTTCCGGAGCAGTAGCAAGCTACCAAGGCTCAGTGGAAGCACTAGGAGACATTTCCCTGTAAGATAGGCTACCAAGGGTAAACAACTAGGTGTCGGATCCCACACATACCAAGCATTTCAATAACATACACACAATATGCTCAATATGTGCAAATACAACATGGCATCACAACAAGACTCTAATAAACAAAGTATTTATTCATTAGGCTCCGAGGAGCCAGATATTACAAACATGGGTCTCACGACCCAACATTCAGAGCATACAAGCAACAAGCGGAAGCACAACATGTCTGAGTACAGACATCTACAAATGAAAAAGGCTAAAGAGCCTGACTATCTACAACACTCGTCCAAGATCGTAGCTAAGGTAACAAGCTACTTGGCGAAGTCCAAGCGGAACTACTAGTGAGACGTCAATCCTATCTGCAAAACATAATTAAGCAAACATGAGTACAAGGTACTCAGCAAGACTTACATCAGATCCTATCATACATGCACTTGTATCAAGATGGCAAAGTGGGGTTTAGTTGCAGCAAGCCAGCTTTGACTCAGTGGCTATCTTATTCTACGACTGCTGGTAACTCTTTTGAGGTGGCGCACACGAGTCCACTAAGCACCACACAATACACCACTATGGATTCATCCCCGTCTCCCTACGAGAAGGCCATCCATAGCACTCACACTTGTCTTGAGTATTTTACAGTATCCACTTCAAGTTGTCTATGTACCACGTAAGCATCCAAGAAGTCCATAACCATGGACCCGGCTATTCGAATAGATCATGTTAACCATGCAGGGGTGTACTTCTTCACACACGCTCTCGCCACTTACCGCCATGTACATCTCATGTATCTCGGCAACCTTCAAGCGGAAGCCTGGCGAGGGTGTCGACCACGACCTGACTAACCACACAAGACTCTAGTCCAGGTTTATCGCCTATTCGGGTTCCATCCGTAAGGAGATCCGGCCGGGGTGTCGCTCACGGCCCCAAATGATGTGCGCAGGGTTCCCAAGCCCACCTCGCCGAGTGGATCTACGCCTGGTACACTGTGCCACGGTGCCTAGTCTGTCCCAAGCCCACTGGCCGAGTGCCACTTGGTAGACTACTAACACTACCTACAAACACCAGAAACTAGTTGCAACTCCTGGACAGAGACCAAGTCGGTTAATAAGTCGAGAGGGGCACTTAAGCATTCCAATGCGTGGTAGTAGCTGGTCATTGGACAACATACACAGAACTCAGTTCTTAGGGACGGTTCCAGTGAGACAACCCACCATGTACTCCTACATGGCCTCTCACCGCTACCTTTACCAAAACGCGTTCACACACTTAACTCTCAGCATCAGAACATATCATTGCACTCCAATTCATTCCCCATGAATCAGACCTGACACACTCTAAGCAATAGCAAGCAAGGCATGGTAAGATCACAACATGGCTTCAATCAACTCCTACACATGCTAGTGGGTTTCAACTATTTACTGTGGAATGACAGGTCGTGCAGAGGAATGGGTTCAACTATCGCAGCATAAAGTAGCAGTTGAAGTCGTTGTTGTCCTAATGCAATAACAGGGAGCAGGAGCGAGAGAGGGGTTGTATCGGAATGAACAAGGGGGTTTGCTTGCCTGATAAAACAACGTGCAGAGCACTGCTCCTCTGACAGGTACTCTGGATCGGTCTCCGGAGCTGGACCTATCGAGAAGAACGGTGCCGACAATCAAACACAAGCATATGCAACAATATGATGCATGGATATGGCATGAAGATATGATGTTGTTGAGCTAATGCAACTAGCATTTTAATTGGTTGAACTCCATTTGAACCAAGGGTTCAAATGCAACTCTAAAATAAGTATTTTTTAAAATGCCAATTATGTGTTTTCATATCAACAGTAGGTATATCTTCATTTGTCATGCATGAAAATGGTACAAATGGATAGATTGAATTTTTCTGATAATTTTTCATATATAAATTATTGCATCCTGAGCTACGGTTGAATTTCTGTGATTTTTTGAAGTTTAACAATTTTCTGGATTTTCTTAAACAAAAACAATTCTAGAAAATTGTTTATTGCGTCAGCACTGCGTCATGCTTGCATCAGCAAGTCAACAGCGCTGGCTTAGGTCAAACCTAACGTGTGGGGTCCACACGTCAGTGGCTCAGTAAACTAACCGAGTTAGTTAGCCCTAACTAACTGGGCAGGGCCCACTAGTCAGTGACTGTAGGACTAACCTAATTAGTTAATTAACACTAACTGGAATAATTAGCTAGGCGGGGCCCGCAGGTCAGTGAGAGAGAGGGGAGGTCAACTGGGCAGTGGGGGGGGGGGTCAAACCACGCCGGTCAGCGGTCAAACCCACCGGCGGCTCGACGCCGGCGTCCACAGACGCGGCGGAGGGGCACGGATTCGCCGTTCCGGCGGTTATTTGGGCAGCGGAGACCACGGGCGAGGAGCTGGAGCTCGTCCGCGTCCATTCCAACAAGCAGCAGCAGTTAGGGCGGCCGGAGCTCGCCGGAAACGAGCTCGCGGCGGCGCCGGAGTTCGGCCCTCGTCGGAGTTGGAGCTACAGGGCACGGGGAGGCCAGGGAGAAGGTGCTACGGGCTCCTGGTGAGACGGCGAGTGCGGTGGCGTGCTCGGTTTTGAGCTTGCGTGGCTGTGGCCACGGCGGCGGCATCACCGGCGGCGGTGAGGTCGGGCATCAGCGGGGATAGGACCTAGAGGTCGCAAACGACGGCAAGGACAGGGGGAAAGAAGGAGGAGCTCACAGTGAGGCGGCGAAGTAGCCTAGTGGGCTCGGGGACGCGTCAGAGGCAGCGAATTCGTCGACGGCGTCCGGTGGCCGTGCGAAGAAGAAGAGCTCGGGGACGCGGTCTCGACGCGTCTGGGGTCCTGCGGCTCGGCGTAGAGGTTCACGGCGGCGGGGCGGAGCTCTGAGGCTCGTCGGAGAGGCGAGGGAAAGGCAGTGGCTACGGTGGTTGCGATCGGCGGCGACGACGGCACTCGGGACCGAGCGGGAGAGAGAGCAGAGGAGAGGGGAGGGGTCCAGGGAGAGTGCGAGAGGGTCGAGGGGGGCGCGTGGCTCGTCCAGAAGCCACCAGGCGGCGAGGGGGATGAAGCAAGCAGGCAGGAGGTGGCGCGGCGCGGCGAAGCACACGTCGAGCACGCGCCCCGGCCTCCTGGCGTGAGGTTGAGGGTGACTGGCGCTGCCAGTCACCTGGGCCGGCTGCTGGGCCAAGCAGTTGGGCCACCAGCGTGGCACAGGTAAGTCCTTCCCTTTTATTTTCTTTTCTATTTTTTCTGACATTTGTTTTGATTTAGTTTCTAAATTAAATCAATTATTTTCTTCTGACATTTTTATTTTGTAGGGACCTAGGAATTAATCCAAGCCCCTCAAAATAAAGAATCAGAATTTTGGACATATATAACATATACAATAAATATATATCCAAGCAAATAACTATTGCATTAATTCCAAATGCCCAAAATAAATACTTATGAGCTCCTAATAATATTGGTTTGATTTTTATCTCTAACCAATATTTTCAGAGGGCCACATGAACATTTTCTTGGACCTTTTTGGAGCAATTTTTTATTTGGGTCATTTTCAAAAAGGGTTTCCGAGGGTTTCACAAGTCCTCAATTCAATTTCATTTGAAATTTAAACATGATGCAACAACAAGACTAACCTAGTGCATACCAGAACTAGGGTTGTGACAACTGGACTATTCACTTTGACGGTTCAAGGCAATTGGAGGGCTCGGGGGCTGGAGTCGTGTTAACTTCCCCACGAGGTGATAAGTTCTGTTATGTCCTCCGTTTAATGTTCCCTTGCACTAACAATGCTGCTGAGTATGAAGCTCTCCTCCATGGTCTACTGATGGCTAAGGAGATGAACTTGAGCCGGGTTAAGTGTTTTGGTGATTCAGATCTGGTGGCACAACAAGTATCAGGCAAATGGGATTTCAAGGATCCACTCATGGCAGCATATCGACGCAAGGTAGACGCAGTCGCGGGATACTTCAAGGGGTACCAGGTGGATCACATAGACCGGCGAAAAAATGAAGCAACCGATGCTTTAAGCCGGCTGGGCTCTCAATGTAAACCGGTTCCACCTAATACTTTCTTGGATGAATTGCATAGTCCGTCAATGCAGATACCTTCAGAGCAGGACTTGGCTGTTCCTGATCCGGAAGCACAGTTGGTCGCAACACTTCACGTCATTCCGGATTGGACACTCCCTTACTTGGCGTACATGAGCCAAGGTGAATTGCCAGAGGATGAAGTCAAGACCCGGCAAATAATCCGGCGGTCCAAATCTATGACTATCATCAATGGAGAACTTCATCACCGCAGCGTTTCTGGGGCGTTTCAACGGTGTGTATCATCAGGGGAAGGCTGCGATATTCTTTGAGATATTCACGAAGGGGATTGCGGTCATCACGCCGGTTCAAAGTCCATGGTAGCTAAAGTTTTTCGTCAGGGGTTTTACTGGTTGACGGCTCACGCCGACGCAGGGGACTTGGTCAGAAAATGTGACGCTTGCCAGAAATTTTCACGGCATGCTCATGTACCGGTGCAGGAGCTGCGGATGATCCCAATCACTTGGCCGTTTGCGACTTGGGGGCTTGATGGTTGGACCCTTTAAGAGATGTCAAGATAAGAAAACCCACCTATTGGTAGCAGTGGACAAATTCACAAAGTGGGTTGAAGCGGAGCCTGTCAGTAAATGTGATGCAGCAATAGCGGTTCAGTTCATCAAAAAGGTGATTTTCCGTTTTGGCTTTCCACACAGCATTATAACTGATAATGGCACCAACCTATCCAAAGGGGATATGGATGATTTCTGTCAGAGAGAACATATTCGCCTTGATGTATGATCAGTAGTTCATCCTTAGTCCAATGGCCAAGTTGAGAGAGCCAACCAAGAGATCTTGAGAGGCATCAAGCCCCGGCTTATGGTACCTTTGCAAAGAACATCGGGTTGCTGGGTAGAGGAGTTGCCTTCTGTCTTATGGAGCATCAACACTACACCTAACAGGTCTACAAGATACACGCCTTTCTTCATGGTATACGGTGCTAAAGCGGTCCTCCCTAGTGATATCCGGCATGACTCACCACGGGTGGCGGCCTATGTTGAAGCGGATAATGAACAAGCAAGGCAAGACAGCTTGGACCGGCTAGACGAGGAACGGGACACGGCAGCAGCGCGATCAATGATTTATCAACAAGATCTGTGCCGCTACCACAGCCGCCGGGTTAAGACCAGGACGTTTCAGGAGGGAGATCTGGTGCTCCGGCTCATCCAGGACCAGACAGATATGCACAAGCTATCCCCACCTTGGGAACGACCCTTCGTGATCAGCAAAAACCTGCACAATGGATCATACTACCTTGTCGACGTTCGAGAACATAATGACTCACGTACGGCAAAGGAGGAGACCAAGCGGTCGTGGAACATCGCTCTTCTTTGACCTTACTACACTTGAGCCATTGGCTCCGCTTTATGTACAATGTATATGTTATGATTAATAAAATAAACTGGCGCCCCCGGAACACCAGGGAATCAGACATCTTCTTCGCAAAAGAGTATCACATGGGGGCTTCGAAAGAAACCTTCCATGGCCTCTTAAACCGGCGCCCCTGATAAAATCAGGGAATCAACCGTGTCTTTCACACAAAAGAGTATCACATGGGGGCTTCAAAAGAAAAACCTTCCATGGCCTCTTAAACCGGCGCCCTTGACAGAATCAAGGAATCAGTCGTGTTCTTCACACAAAGGAGTATCACATGGGAGTTTCTACAGAAGCTTTCCATGGCCTCCTAAACCGGCGCCCTTGACGCATCAAGGAATCAACCATCTTATTTATACGAACAAGAGCCACATGGGGGCTTCCGCGGGCAAGGAAGTTTTTCCATGGTCTCTTGAACCGGCGGCGGTATGAAGCCCATCATAAGAGCACTGCTCTGGTTGCTTCGGCAATTTCCACATGATGATGAGGGGTAAAAGAGAGTTTTGGTGCCTAACCCAGCTCAAACATATGCCCCGATGAGCAAATGGCTCACACACTACCTGGGGGCTCGCATCGAGTTGAATACCCTTGTAGTGAACATGGCTTGGAAGCCCGGTGCATGCACCTAAAACCCCGGATTAACCTTCCTGCATCAAGTAAATCACGCCGTCCAGGTAAACCTGGTATGACCCGTCGAACCTGTCACAAGTCAATCCTTCGGGACCCTGAACGTGGTCATGTTAAATTGACGATCATCGAGTTGATTACCTAAAGACAAAATCTTTACGAGATTTTGAAACATTGGGTAGCTGGTCATCGATGATTTGGTTAAGGATTGCGGAGCATCTTGACAGACTTTGCTAAAATGGTTAATGACAGTAGCCTGTCAGCTCATAAAAAGCCTCGAATTTGGAGCCTGACAGCTCGTAAAAAGCCTAGACTACATGGTCTTATTTGCCCAAAAAACCTTATTTTTTTATTTTTTATGTTTTCACAAATCTTTGTCTTCAAGGTCATTGGTTTTTAACCAAGTCCGTTGATGCGAGACTGGACAACTACAAGGTTGACCATATGTCTACAGAGCTAAAAGTCTGGGTCATGAACACCAGCGAGAGTCAAACCGGCGTTCATCGTAACCCGGATCGGCCATCATACTAAGCCGACAAGGGAGCCAAGGGCTTCATCAACACCCGCGCTTTAAAATATTCCCACCGGTTTAAGGTCTACAAGCACACTTAATCACAGGTATGTGATATGTTTGTATTTTATATGTAGTTCAAGCTATGTATTTGAAACATGTATCAGGGCAGTATAATCCGTCCGGTGGTAAACCGCCAGGACATCTTTTAGCATTGTTTATGCAGACACAGGTAATATAAGATGTTAAAGTATTGCAAATAGAAGATAAATCCGGGAGTGCCAATCAAAATAGTACCATAACAGTGGGACAAAGGCAGTATCTCAACTATTCTATTACAAGGCACTTGCAGGCCCGAATGAATCAAAGTTTCTTGCACAATATTCAGCAGCTAAAAATTAAACCAGATGGTTTAGGATTCTTCCTCAGCAAGCTGCGAAGGCTGAGGGTCAACTTGCGCCGGATCTTCGTCGACTTTTGGCAGCTGCTGGAAATCAGGAGCGCTCCAGTCAATCTTGGCGAGGGCACGGAAATATACTTCATCGTTTATAAGATCTGATGGATCAATGTCAGGAGCGAAGGTGTGCTTACGAACAGGTGGGATCAGATTTTCAGTGTCATAAACCGGCCGCTCCACCCGTGTATTCTCTAGATCATAACCCGGATGATACCTTGTTAAATCCTCGTCGTCCGCGAGCTTACTGGCAAGAGGGCGCATGTCCTTGGTTAAAGAACGGAGATCTTCAAAAGAGAAGGCTGACCCGTCCTCTTTCATGCAGGGGTAGCCGTTCATGGCCTCCGCCGGATCAAAATTGGGGACCCATGCCTTGGCCCGGGTTAACGCCATGAGAGAGCCAGCTCGTGCAGCAGACTTCTTCACCTCAACAAGTCGAGCAGGCAAGACAGATAGCTTTTTCAGAGTGGCTTGGATGGTGGTCGGTGCCGGTTTTTTATGCGACATGGCACTGATAGCCCTTTGTGCACCGGAGTAGAGTTGCTCCACCAAGGTATAAGCAGCCTTCAATTTTATCCGAGCATCGTCTCCAAGATGAGTTATGCGCCTCCCTATATACAATTGACGAGTTAAACCAGAGTAGGATAAGGTTGCAAAGAAACAAACATACAAAAACATATACTCACCAAAGATGGCAGATGTCATATCATCTATATGATGTTTCAACCCGGATAGCTCCTGCGTCACCGGATTGAGAGCAGCTTCAGCATCCTTCGCTCTTTTTTCTAGAGCATCCGTTTGCACCTCCCATGTGGACCGCTCCGCTTCAAAATCTTTCTTGAGTTTTTCCATGTTAGCTAAAGCAAGGACGAGTTCATCCTTAGTTTTGGTTGAAGCAGTTTCATGGAAGGCCAAGCTATTCCGGAGCTCAGTTGCCTCCGAGGCTCTCCGGTTCAAGTCAGCTTGCAGGAACATGAAACGTGTTAGAAGAACAGTTCAATCAAAGTCTCAAGCACATAACAAGTTATGCACTCGACACTTGGGGGCTAATGTACAATTGAAGTAAAGAAAGCAACTTTTTTCAGACAAGTCCCAAGCACATAAACAAATTATGCCCGTGGCACTTGGGGGCTAATGTACGTTCATTCTCAGACATAAGAGAAGTCCCGGTTCACTTACAAGTAAAGTAAACCGGCACTTGGGGGCTACTATGGCCTAAAGGTATGATTGCAGAATACAAAGCAGAAACGAAAGGCAAAAGGAAAGAAAGTACCTCATATTTATCCGTCATCATGTTGACTAAGCCGGCTTCATAGTCACGGCTGGTGAAGAGCCGGTTCAGATACCAAGAATGGAGCTCCTGGGCACTAAGCTGAGCATAACTTGACAAGTCTGTGCTCCACTTGCCTTTATCTTGCTGAAGTTGTTCCTCCTTGGCAGTATGCCTAGCCAAGGCAACATGCTCTATGGGAGCAGAGAATCCTATCCCAGTTGTTTCAACATCTTCCGCCGAGGTAGCGGTTGGCTGGAGGGGATCAGCAGTGCGCACCGGACTAACAGGAGCCGGGCTAGCCCGAGGAGGACTAACCCAGACAGGGCTGGCCGGTTCAGCTGTATTCTCCATAACATCACCCCCCGAGGCAGCAAGATCTTCATGATCCATAGGGGAGGGATCATCGTGCTGAACTTCAGTATTTTCCTCTGGAGGGTTGGCCGCTTCAGGGTCCTCGGCCGGTTCAGTAGTGGTGTGTTCGGCAACCGGTTTATTTAATTTCGCCGTTTTGCTAGGCTTGGGCATACTGATAACAGTTAAAAGAGCAATGAGAATCACAAAGTCAAAACGGAAAGGTAAACCAGACGTTTGAAAGGATGACTTACCCAGGAACGGTCTTAAGCACCGGCATTTGAGTGGCAGTAGATTCACCGGAAGAAGACAAAGGAGCCTCCTGATAGTTGGGATCAGACGGTTTAAGGGGTTTGCGAATAAGACCTGCTTTGGGATGAAGAAGGGTTGGAGTAAGCAAAACCTCTGAGCGGCGTCTGCGAGCTCGCGTGTGGGGTAATCCGGATGATTCAACTACGTGACCACTATGGCGTGTGGTCCGGCGAGTCTCATGCTGCTGTTTCTTCAAAAGAAAGTTGGGATCCAATTGAGCATAAGGGTGAGAAAATGGATACTTCCGGGATGCCCGACGAATCTCTGGTGGCAATGGTTCTGAATCAGTTGAGAGAGAAATTACCTCAACTTCATCCGCTTTACTTCCCTCCGCCAGATCCTGAGAAAGGACATTATTGATATAAATATGAACAAGGAGAATTCCAAGGACATAAGAATCAAGCAGTACCTCAGAAGCCGGATCATCTTCTTCGTGGTTTGAACTGGCAACGGCAGCAGCTTTCTTCTTCTTTACGGCCAAGCTCTTCTTACGGGTTGGCTTCACCGGTTTATCTTGAGTTTTCCTCTTCCAGAAAGGATTATTGGCCTGTGCAAAGGAATAATAACATGTTGAAGACAGCCGGTATGAACGGATTAAAGTGAAAAGAAAGGGACAGAAGAGTCTTACCGGTGGTGGTCGGTTGTCTGCGGAGAAAGGAGCTAAACCGGTCCGGCTGCAGTCCTCCAGAGGGATATTCAGCATCTTCTTTGCGGATTCAGTAACTTCGTTGTCAGGAAGTACAATTTTTGTGTGACGCTGAGGATCTTCCGGTTTACCAGTATATTCACACATTAAGCTTGAGCGCCGGCTTAATGGAAGAATGCTCCAAGAGAGCCAGCATCGAATAAAATCAACCCCAGTTAAACCGTTAGCTACGAAAGCCCTGAGCTTGGAAAGTTGAGGGGCATATCGAGCCCGGTCTTGAGCGCTTAGACGCTGCGGCAAAGGATGACTTGGCGCCAGGCGGTAAGCACGGTAACCCGGCAGCGGATTTTCTCCTTCAGGTGAAGTATCTTTGCAATAGGACCAAGTCTGGTTCCATTCTTTGGGATGGCTGTGAAGGGCGGCGTGAGGAAAGCTTACATCCTTCCTCTTTTGGATGCTCACACCACCAAGTTCAGTTTGAGGCCCGTCCGAAAACTCAGTTTGGCGGTTCAGATGGAAGAAATCCCGGAACAGCTCCACTGATGGCTCCTCTTGAAGATATGCCTCCGGGAAGACGTGAAAGTTGCAGATGTTGGATATGGAATTGGGACCTATGTCTTGTGGATGGAGTTGGAAATTGGCTAGGATGTCGCGGAAGAACTTTGAACCGGGCGGGCTAAAGCCCCGGGCCAGATGATCAAAGAAAACAAGGATTTCTCCTTCCTTGGGTGTAGGAGGACATTCCTTTCCAGGGGCCCGCCAGTGTAGAACCTCTTTGGGACCCAGAACACCAATTGAGGCCGCCTTTACTAAGTCATCCTCAGTAATCCGGGAAGGGACCCAATTGCAAGCAATGAACTATTTAGCCATCTTTTCCAATGCGGGAGTGCTGAAAAAATACAATACAAGACCCGGTTTACAGATCTACTGAATGCAAACCGGCGTGTTCTGTGAGAGTATTGATTTAATTGACGGTTTAAGTAAGGGACTAATGGTACCCCCTAATCCGGAGCAAGCATGGACGAGACAGCTACCGGTTTATGACGATTGATGGAGGAAGTTAAACCGTCAATTGTGGAATGCAGATTTAAATCTAAACTGTCAGTGCAGGCGTATGTGGCGCGGGTCATAATTAAACCGGTAACATAAGCAGATAAGCTGCAGATCTAAAGAGTGAAAAACAACTTTCACATGAAGCAGAGGTAAAATATGGATCTACGACGCAGAGGAAAATAAAAACAATTCAGGTCATATTCAGTGAAGGCGGCGGAAGTGTTCTACAGATCCAATCCAAATTAGCAGTATTGGAGAAGCTAAAGTTATGGCGATGGAGCGGAAGCGCATGCACGAGGGTTGACCTAACAGGTTCTTACATCTACAACTATAAACAATCTATGGTAGTGAACTACGAAGAACAAGGGTTCCTGACGAGCTACAGAGAAACCCTAGAACTGAGAGCCATTGTGTGGGGACCCTGACTTAGAAGTCGAGACCACCGAATGCACGTGTACAGTGATCCCAGAGATCAATGCTCACTGAACACACAGAAGCTGAATAACAAGAGTCTTACATCCATACAAATAGTCTTACACGAATTATGGCCATTATGGCCAAGTCTTACATAGATAGAGCCTCACGGGCTGAATAGCAAATAACTCAAATAGCGGAAGTCTTCGATAACGGGTAGAACCCATGCCATCTGCCTTAACCCTACAGGCATTCTGACTGGTATAGCGTCCTAGTTCGCATGTTCGTCTCCAAAGAACTCTTCCTCATATTCCTGTTCTTCCATGCCTGGCCAATTAAATAACCAGTGGCAAGCCAATGAGTACTTTGAATGTACTCGCAAGCAACCCATGATGTGGTTCAAAGTAACAATGCAATTGAACGATAATGAACAATCTAGCAAGGGCTAGAATAAATATTCTACTATCAAGTTTATGCATCAATAACCTCGCGTAACCTCGAAGACAGGTTACCGATATCAACATGAATATGATTCAACTCATCGAGTCAAGTCACCACCTTGACTCATCACACACATACTATCACCGATGAAGTAAAATTCTGGACATAGTTTAAGTAGCACCACCCAACTGTCCATGACCGTGGACACG
>LR738715.1:578760092-578812658 GCA_902687465.1 Secale cereale | reverse complement strand
GAAGTCGAGACCACCGAATGCACGTGTACAGTGATCCCAGAGATCAATGCTCACTGAACACACAGAAGCTGAATAACAAGAGTCTTACATCCATACAAATAGTCTTACACGAATTATGGCCATTATGGCCAAGTCTTACATAGATAGAGCCTCACGGGCTGAATAGCAAATAACTCAAATAGCGGAAGTCTTCGATAACGGGTAGAACCCATGCCATCTGCCTTAACCCTACAGGCATTCTGACTGGTATAGCGTCCTAGTTCGCATGTTCGTCTCCAAAGAACTCTTCCTCATATTCCTGTTCTTCCATGCCTGGCCAATTAAATAACCAGTGGCAAGCCAATGAGTACTTTGAATGTACTCGCAAGCAACCCATGATGTGGTTCAAAGTAACAATGCAATTGAACGATAATGAACAATCTAGCAAGGGCTAGAATAAATATTCTACTATCAAGTTTATGCATCAATAACCTCGCGTAACCTCGAAGACAGGTTACCAATATCAACATGAATATGATTCAACTCATCGAGTCAAGTCACCACCTTGACTCATCACACACATACTATCACCGATGAAGTAAAATTCTGGACATAGTTTAAGTAGCACCACCCAACTGTCCATGACCGTGGACACGACTATTCGAATAGTTTTACACTCTACAGAGGTTGCGCACTTTACCCACAAGATCCGGGGAACTTCCGTGTCATCCACGACCCGCGGTACCTCAAGTACCCGGGGTAAGCACCCAGTCATTACCTTTCCTTAGACGACACTAACATAGAGTCCACTCGTTGGTACACGGCCTTCGGGTACAACAATAGATCACGGGACTTGCCCTAATTTCAATGTCACACGTACCCGAAGGGACCAACGGTGTGTCCGGTGCCCTGTAAAAACAGTCATGGCCGTCTATCCAAGCACGACCCCGTCCCGGGAAAGACCTCAAGTCTTCCCGTCACTAGTAATGCGGGCACCATGCTAGTATCGACCTAAGTAATGAATAAAGCCCCGTCCCATAAGGGGTAGTGTGGTTGCACATGTTTGGTTGGGACGGTAGTCACACATAAATCAAATCCATCATTTCACCGTGCACAAGATTCTACCGGCACATCACTTCTTCCTCAAGTGATGACCTAGTTCATCATCACCCTCGGGCATTAGGGGCACCCGATGGGTTCATGCAAAGATTTTTAACTACGAAGGTTAAGATCACACATGCATCATTTAAGCTTCATGACCAACTATTTGCATGTCATCTAGCACCTAGCAAGATCAAGTTCAAGCATGCATCATGTGGTGGTTTCAACTAGGTCTCCACCGTGAATCTATCATCATGCATCGGAAACAACGGGTTCCGCAAAACAGGTGTATCATGGTCAAAGGGCTGCTTGCCTGGATTGGCTTGGTCTTCAAAGTCTTCAAATCCTTCTCCTTCTTCTTCCACAACAACTTCGTCAAATACGGGATCTATACGTCGCATAATAACCACGGGAAAATAAGACCACAAATAAAACAGAAAAATCAAAGTGCTCAGAAAAATGTCAACTTATTTTTGTTAAATACTAGAGGAATTTCTAAGATGGGAAAAAATCTTAGTTGGAGTTTTGGAGTTACAGAATGGAATCTATTGATTTTTGAACAGGAGTTTTACTGCTCAAATTTGAAGATAAATTTGAACAGAACAGAAAAGTTTCATAGATGTGAGTGAATGTGGTACCATTAAATAGGTTGGAATATTGCAAGATTTTAGGAGTTGGAATTATTTTATTTGGACCATTATTCTTTTCTGTAGAAATGTTTTAAACAATTACAGAAAGAATAAAGAAAAAGTGCCATGTGCAACTTGGCCAGAGAAGGCCACAGTGCACGGCCCAGGGCGGACCAGCCCAGCCGAACGGGTGCCTGCGCGCGCACGTCAGGTTTTTGAACCTGACGGGCGAGGCCCGTCGGTCAGTGACTGAGAGGAGGGGGAGAGAGGTGTGGGGATGATAGGTGGGGCCCGCCTGTCATCTCCAACCTTGCGGCGACGGCGACGGCGAGCTCACCGGCGAGGTTTCCGGCCACGGCGACGGCAACGGAGGCCAGGAATGGACTCAGCGTCGAGTGGCGGTTGCAGTGGTGGTGGTGCGGCACGCCGGGGAGGTCAGGTTCGCCGGCGGCGAGGTGGGACGGCGGAGGAGCTATGGGAGGTCGCCGCTCCGGCCGTTTCCAACTGCCACAGAGAGGGGAAATAGGGGGGAAAGAGTCAGTGTTGCTCGGTGGTTCTAGATCGGGCAAGAAGAAGGGCAGGGGAGGCCCGTACTGCGAGATCACCGGCGGCCCGACGCGGCGGAGCTCCGGTCGATCCCGAGTACTGGGACGACCTGGGGAGGAGTGGATGGTGCTGGAGGACTCAGTGAGGTGAGGTGAGGCTGCTGGTGCTGCTGGAGAGGCCTAGGGGGTCCTATTTATAGAAGGTCGACGGAGGCCCGTGGTCCAGTGCGCCGGCGAGCTCCGGCTCGAAGCTACAACGCACAGGGGGCGTGGGGAATGTGTCCACGGAGTTGCTGGACGAGCTCCACGTCCAGTAGAAGTGAGAGGAGGAGCGGGGGACCTTCCGGAGCGCGCGCGCGTGCGAGGCAGAAGAGTGGACGTTGCGGGCAGCCGGTGCGCGTGTGACGATGATCACTGGAGGGCGCAGGAGGAGGGGGGAACAGCGCCGGGGCGGTCGCAGACATCGAGGAGCGTCGACTGGCGCGAGGGGGAGGCCCGAGGCTGTCGGGGGCCAGCGATTGGCTGAAGCCACCATGCGGAGGTGCACTGTAGCGTGTCCCAGAGCGCGCGTATGGCTGGCATCATCGTGCCCTCGCCGCTCCGGTCAAAACCAACGTGCCCAAGAGTGTCTAGAAGGTCAGGGGAGGAGTAAAGAAATGGCCTGCGGCCTTGGATGCCCTGGAGATGCTGAGAGAGAGGGAGGATGCTGGTGACTTGGTGAAAACTTGCTGTCCAGCAGGGTAAACTTGGGTTCTTACCCCTCAATCATGGAGCTGGGGTGCTGGGGAAGTTACTGGGGGTAGCCAGCAACTGAATGAACATGTGGTAAAAAGTTGAGGCCATGGAGAAAGGTAAAAGTGATCAAGATGAGGGTTTTAGTAAAAAGCCAGAAGGTGTTTGATCAGTGTTTGATCAAGCAAATGACCTCCACTTGACATGGCACTTAACAGGATTGAAAGACATGAGAAAATAGGGTGCTTCACCAAATTTGGGCTCATTTGAAGAAACTAGCCAATGTAACTTTGGTGAACCCTAGAAATCAACAGAAACAGCTTCATCTTATTTGAGTCAAGCTAATCATCTCCCCTTGATTCACCACTTGGTGTAGCATCATCATTTGGGGTATTGATCATGCCCACAAAGTTTGAAGCTCCAGATAAAAAGTTGGTAATGTAAAGTTGTTCAAATTTGCATTTGAACAGAAAGGGTTTTGAGGTGATCTGATCAAGTTGCTCTATTCCAAATCTTGTGCCATTTGGTCTAGATGCCTTATTAGGCCATTCTAGCATGTGCACCAAATTTGAGAGCATTTGGACAAGTTTGGCAATGTAGAGTTGCTCAAACTTCAAATATGGACATAATGGTTATGAAGGGGTTTGAGGATGTTTTCTTGCTTCCCAAGGCATGGGACTTGGCAAGATCATAAAATATGTCATATATGACATGATAGAATTTCCCTGGAATTTTTGGAGAATATTTCCTTTGTAAATATTTCAAAAGCTTGAAATATCCAAAAAGGGTTTTAGAGGGTTTAGCCCATTATTTTGAACATGACCAAGTGTTGAAACTCTTATATATGGACAATATATGTCCTCTGAGTCTTCCTGGATTTTGGCAATTATTTTTGAAATAGTTAAATAATTTTCCCCTGTTAAAGACCATTTCTGGCCTTAAGAAAAAGCTTTTAAATAAAATAGGAAAATAACTTTTAAAATTATACCTTTGTGGTTTCTGGGAGTCCTATGACTACTAGGTATCAAATGTTCCTTTTGAAATAATTTTCTCACCCTAAATCAAGTACTTGCAGTGCAAATCTCAATTCAGGGGTTTTTGGAAAACTAAATTTATAAAATACATTTTGGCCAAATTAATTTTGTAAGAAAATTCTATACTGTTATATAACACTTGGCATGATCATTGGGCAGAAGTTTTGGGTATGGAGTTGAATTCTACAAGAGATCATAGTTGACTTTAATGAGCACAAGAAAAAGCACATGAAGAAAACTCAATTTCAAATAAAAGACAAATGATGCTAAAAAAATTTGCTGGTCCAAATTTTCATGCTTCAAAGGTACAAATAACATGTTACAAAATGCAGGGTGTGACAGACCTACCCCCCTTACAAGAATCTCGTCCCCGAGATTCCTAAACTAGGTCTTAAAAGAGATCGGGAAACTCGGATCTAAGATAGTCTTCTCGTTCCCAGGTTGCTTCTGATTCGGTGTGGTTGCTCCACTGGACCTTGAAATACTTGATGGTACGGCTTCGTGTACGTCGTTCTGCTTCGTCCAGAATGCGAATGGGCTTCTCGCGGTAGGTCAAATCAGGCTGCAGATCAATGGCTTGGTGATCCACATCCTTGTAGAGATTGGGCTTGTCTGGAACTTGGAGACATTTCCGGAGTTGTGACACATGGAACACATTGTGCACATCGGATAGCTCAGGTGGTAGTTCCAACTGGTAAGCCACTTCTCCTCGTCGTGCAGTGATCTCAAAGGGTCCAATGAACCTCGGTGCAAGCTTCCCCTTGACGTGGAAATGCTTGGTTCCCTTCAGAGGAGTTACCCGCAGGTACACATGGTCCCCGACATGGAAACTCATGTCCCGACGGTGAGTGTCAGCATAACTCTTCTGTCTTGACTTGGCTGCCTTTAATCGCTCTCTGACTAGTTGGACTTGCTCTTCTGCTGCGCGGAGATTATCCGGTCCAAAGACTAGTCCTTCTCCCGTCTCTGACCAGTTGAGGGGTGTGCGACATCTGCGTCCGTACAACACCTCAAATGGTGCCATCTGAAGGCTCGACTGGTAACTGTTGTTATAGGAGAACTCGGCAAAAGGGAGACAATCTTCCCACTTGTCTCCATACGCCAGGACACAGGCTCGGAGCATATCTTTGAGGATCTGATTGACTCGCTCTGTTTGACCTCCGGTCTGTGGGTGGAAAGCTGTGCTGAAAGACAACTTGGTTCCCAAGGCTTCTTGGAACTTCTTCCAGAACCTTGAGGTGAACTGGGTTCCTCGATCTGACACAATCTCCTAGGGAACACCGTGAAGACTTACGATTCGGTCGATGTAGAGAGCTGCCAGCCGGTTGCCATCATAAGTGGTCTTGACAGGAATGAAATGGGCCACCTTGGTCAAATGATCGACTATGACCCAGATAGAGTCATGTCCTCTATTCGACCTTGGTAATCCAGTGATGAAGTCCATTCCGACTTTATCCCACTTCCACTCAGGAACCTTGAGTGGTTGAAGCAATCCAGCAGGTCGCTGATATTCAGCCTTGACCCTTTGGCACACATCACACTTTGCAACATAGGTTGCAATCTCTCTTTTCATTACGTGCCACCAGAAACGTGTCTTCAAGTCTTGGTACATCTTGGTTCCTCCGGGGTGGATGGAATACAGAGTGTCGTGGGCTTCTTACAGAATCAGCGTCTTCAGCTCGGTGTTGTTTGGTACGCAGATGCGACCTTTGTACCAAACAATCCCGTGCTCGTCTTCGGAGAATCCTGGAGCCTTGCCCAGCTTCATCCTCTTCTTGATGCCTTCAATGCTTGCATGTCCATCTTGTGCCTTCTTGACGTCGTCCATCAGGGTCGGTCTGACTTCCAAATGATCCAGAAATCCAGGGGTGACCAATTCCAAACTGAATTGTTCGAACTCCTTAAACAAGGCTGGCTGCCTTTCTCGAATAACGGCATTCAAAGAGCAAGCCTTCCTGCTTAAGGCATCGGCCACCACGTTAGCCTTCCCAGGGTGATACTGAACACTGAGGTCATAGTCTTTGATGAGTTACAACCATCTCCGCTGCCTCATGTTCAATTCCTTTTGGGTGAAAATGTACTTCAGACTTTTGTGGTCTGTGTAGATCTCACACCGCTTCCCTAGGAGGTAATGCCGCCATGTCTTCAAGGCATGAACTACTGCCGCTAGCTCAAGATCGTGAGTAGCGTAGTTCTCCTCATGGGGTCGTAGCTGCCTGGAGAGGTATGCTATGACGCGGCCTTCTTGCATCAGAACGCTTCCCAATCCGGTTCGAGAGGCATCACAATATATCACGAACTCCTTGTGAATATCAGGTGTTGCCAGAACTGGGGCGGTGGTCAATCTCTTCTTGAGCTCTTGGAAGCTCTCTTCGCATTTTGGCGTCCACTCGAACTTCTTGTCCTTCTTGAGGAGCTGAGTCATTGGTCGTGCAATGCTAGAGAATCCTTCCACGAACTTGCGGTAATAGCCCGCTAGTCCGAGGAAGCTTCTGACTTCCTTTATGGTCGTTGGAGATTGCCATTGGGTCACAGCTTTGATCTTTGCAGGATCAACAGATAATCCTTCCTCGGTCAAGACATGACCTAAGAATCCAACTTTATGCAGCCAGAACTCACACTTGCTGAATTTGGCATACAGTTGGTGCTCACGAAGCTTGTCTAGGACCATCCTCAGATGTTGCTCGTGTTCTTCCTCCGACTTCGAGAACACAAGAATGTCATCAATGAAGACGACAAAGAACTTGTCCAAATATTCCATGAAGACTTTATTCATGATATACATGAAATAAGCTGGGGCATTGGTTAACCCAAAAGACATGACCGTGCACTCGTACAGACCATATCTGGTTACGAATGTCGTCTTTGGAATATCCTGGGGTCTGATCTTCAGCTGGTAGTACCCAGATCTGAGGTCGATCTTGGAGAATACCTTGGCTCCGCTGAGCTGATCAAACAGATCTTCGATCTTGGGAAGTGGATATTTGTTCTTGATTGTAACTTCATTGAGGGACCGATAGTCAATGCATAAACGGATGGTACCGTCCCTCTTTGCCACAAACAGAACGGGAGATCCCCAAGGGGAGGCACTTTGGCAGATAAATCCCTTCCTTAGCTGCTCTTCCAGCTGCTTCTTCAACTCGGCTAATTCTTCCGTCCCCATTCTATAAGGCTTCTTATAGATGGGTCCTGCTCTGGGCACGAGCTCGATGATGAACTCAATGTCACGGTCAGGGGGCATTCCCGGTAATTCATCCGGAAAGACATCAGGATACTCACATACCACCGGTACTTGATCTAGCCCAACTTCAGACAGACAGTTGACCTTAGCGGCTTGAGCGGAAGAGGAGTTGGAAGCAAACTTGACTTCGACTCCTTGGTCATTGGTCACAGTGACTGTCCGATTGGCACAGTCTAACAAGCCTTGGTGCTTGCTGAGCCAATTCATGCCTAGGATCACATCCAAGCCTTGCGATCTCAGGACGATAAGGTCTGCTAGGAAGTCTACACCGTTAATGGTAATACCGACTCCTTTACAGCCTATCTTGGCTCTCATCTCGGCTCCGAGGGTTTGTACCACCATAGGGTTATTCAGGGGTGTAGGGGTCATGCCACTATTTAATGCAAATCTTTGAGTGACAAATGAATGCGTTGCTCCAGAATCAAACAAGACAGTTGCAGGTGCTGAGTTGACAAGGAACGTACCCAACACGACGTCCGGGTCTTCCTGGGCTTCTTCAGCAGTGACGTGATTCACATGCCCCTTCCCATGGTTTGGTGGATTGCGAGGAGCTGGGTTCCTTGGTGGCATTCCACGGCCTTGTCCCCGGTTCTGCGCATTGGGGCGCGGGGCATCAGGCTTCTTGTTGGGGCACACCCTTGAGATGTGTCCGGACTGACCACATCCAAAGCAAGTGACTTGGTTTGGATTGATCTTGTTGCCACCACTGGTATTGGGGTTGAAAGCTGGCCTGGGGTTGGCATACTGCTGAGGCTGAGGGTTGGCACGAGGTGCAGGAGCTCTTGGTTGCTGATAAGTTGGCTTGGCCGGGGCTGACTGCCACGGACGAGGCTTCTGGTTGCTGGAACTTCCCTTACTGACCAACTTGCGCTTGCGAGTGTCTTCCAAAGCACGCCGCTTGTCTTCAAGCATAAGTGCCTTGTTCACCAGGTCAGGGAAAGATGGGCAGTCGCACACGACAAGCGAGTATTGCAGAGTCTGATTGAGGCCTTCCATGAAGCGCTCCCTTTTGGCAGCATCAGTGCTGACATCTTCAGGGGCATACCTTGACAGAATACTGAACTTCTGCATGTACTCCTTGACAGTGCCACTTCCTTGCTTCAGGGCTCGGAACTCACGCTTTTTGATAGCCATGATTCCGGAAGGAATGTGGGCCTTGCGGAATTCTGACTTGAAGTTAACCCAAGTGATGTCTTGTTCAGCATGCATGACCTTGAATCCATCCCACCAAGCTCTAGCAGTCCCCCCGAGGCAGTGGGCTGCATAAGCCACCTTCTCGCGGTCTTCGGTGCATCCGACTAGTTCCAGTATCTCCTCAATGGAACGGACCCAGTCGTCTGCATCCAGGGGTTCAGCAGTCTCGATGAAGGTTGGCGGTGCATGCTTCTTGAGCTCTGCCAACGTGGAACGTCCATTGCCATTCCCCGCCGGCTGGCGGTTGTTGGTGACAGCTTGAGCAATCAGCTGGAGAGCTGCAGTGTTGGCTTGGCGTTCCTCTCGGAAAGCTTGGAGAAGCTGAGCCATGTCCATGCTTGGAGGAGGTGGTGGTGGAGCTTGGTCGTTGGTTTGGTCGTGGCCTGCCTCAGACTTAGCGAATGCTCCGGCTTCGGGCTGCTGGGTAGAGGTACCAGTACGAGTTACAACAGGCATCCTGTTGGAGCGGTAAAAGGTCTCATGACTCGGAAGAGGGAAAGCAGGATAGATGGGTGCCTAGTAAGGGGGTGGGTGTGACACTAAATCAAATCATGCAAGGGCCGAAAGGCCAAAACACATTCATTAAAATCCAAATGGGTGATGTAGTCGTTTACACATTCCCGAAGGAAGAATACGACATACATCCAGACACAACAAAAGCAAACACTAGATGGTTTCATATGAACCATACAAGGACTCGACTGCGCATAGGGGTTACACGACCTATCCTACCGTAGAGGTTACAACTGGCATATCCGAGTAGCGAATAATGCCTAAGCGGCGGAATGCTCGGTCGCGTATTCCGGCTCTTCTGGGTCTTCCTCCTTGTCTTCATCTGTCTGGGCCCCCTTGTCACTTGAGGGTGTGGGGGAGTGGAGGAGTTGGATACGACGGTGCTTCGTCGGTGGTGCAGGGAAAAGCTTGCGATATTCCCTTGCCGTCATCCGGCGTCGCCGAGGTGGTTCTTCATTCTTGGAAGACACATCCTCGGAGGGCCTTCCGCCTCGATATGCGATAGCGGATTGTCCAGAAGGTGCTCCTTCCTTCTTGATCCTATTTGCCTTCTCTTGAGCTCGACGAAGAAGTGCCTTGGTCTTGTGAAGTTCTTCTCGAAGCTTCATTGATTCCGAGGCCAAGTCTTGTGCCAAGCTGTCGGCACACAGACTGAAGTAGGTCTGGAACCGAAGCGAGAGTCCTTCCTTCAGTGGAGGGGCTAGTGCGCTGCTTTCTTCTTCACCTTCCTTCCGGTAAGGTAAGAAGCGAGTTGTCATCTTGGCTGCCATCTCCGGAAGAAGCTCGCGGAGACGGGTTAATGCCTTGAGTGCAGCAGCCTCGACAGCGAGTGGTAGTGTTGCCATCTGGGGTCCCTCGAAGAACCAACTTGTGGGAGGATCGTTTGCCTTCACGATCACTTCCACATGGTACTCCACCTCAGTGTCGCTCACCCAATGCTCAAGGTAGGTGAGGATGGGTGCTCGGTGGAACTGACACTCCTGGAGGCTATCCTCGAGAAGTAAGGGAAACCCAGTGGTCAGGTGCTCTTCGGGTACAGCGGCCATCTACAAAGGTGGAATAGGAGGGGTTAATAAGCTGATGAAATCTCAGGTTTTAGAAAAGAAGAGAGGTTCAGAAGGTTTTTGAAAAAGGGTCTCATCTAACTAACGCCCATGCTAACTAAGGCTTCCTACAGTCAGGATGGCTCTGATACCAGCTATGTGGGGACCCCGACTTAGAAGTCGAGACCACCGAATGCACGTGTATAGTGATCCCAGAGATCAATGCTCACTGAACACACAGAAGCTGAATAACAAGAGTCTTACATCCATACAAATAGTCTTACACGAATTATGGCCATTATGGCCAAGTCTTACATAGATAGAGCCTCACGGGCTGAATAGCAAATAACTCAAATAGCGGAAGTCTTCGATAACGGGTAGAACCCATGCCATCTGCCTTAACCCTACAGGCATTCTGACTGGGATAGCGTCCTAGTTCGCATGTTCGTCTCCAAAGAACTCTTCCTCATATTCCTCTTCTTCCATGCCTGGCCAATTAAATAACCAGTGGCAAGCCAATGAGTACTTTGAATGTACTCGCAAGCAACCCATGATGTGGTTCAAAGTAACAATGCAATTGAACGATAATGAACAATCTAGCAAGGGCTAGAATAAATATTCTACTATCAAGTTTATGCATCAATAACCTCACGTAACCTCGAAGACAGGTTACCGATATCAACATGAATATGATTCAACTCATCGAGTCAAGTCACCACCTTGACTCATCACACACATACTATCACCGATGAAGTAAAATTCTGGACATAGTTTAAGTAGCACCACCCAACTGTCCATGACCGTGGACACGGCTATTCGAATAGTTTTACACTATGCACAGGTTGCGCACTTTACCCACAAGATCCGGGGAACTTCCGTGTCATCCATGACCCGCGGTACCTCAAGTACCCGGGGTAAGCACCCGGTCATTACCTTTCCTTAGACGACACTAACATAGAGTCCACTCGTTGGTACACGGCCCTCGGGTACAACAATAGATCACGGGACTTGCCCTAATTTCAATGTCACACGTACCCGAAGGGACCAACGGTGTGTCCGGTGCCCTGTAAAAACAGTCATGGCCGTCTATCCAAGCACGACCCCGTCCCGGGAAAGACCTCAAGTCTTCCCGTCACTAGTAATGCGGGCACCATGCTAGTATCGACCTAAGTAATCAATAAAGCCCCGTCCCATAAGGGGTAGTGTGGTTGCACATGTTTGGTTGGGACGGTAGTCACACATAAATCTAATCCATCATTTCACCGTGCACAAGATTCTACCGGCACATCACTTCTTCCTCAAGTGATGACCTAGTTCATCATCACCCTCGGGCATTAGGGGCACCCGATGGGTTCATGCAAAGATTTTTAACTACGAAGGTTAAGATCACACATGCATCATTTAAGCTTCATGAACAACTATTTGCATGTCATCTAGCACCTAGCAAGATCAAGTGCAAGCATGCATCATGTGGTGGTTTCAACTAGGTCTCCACCGTGAATCTATCATCATGCATCGGAAACAACGGGTTCCGCAAAACAGGTGTATCATGGTCAAAGGGCTGCTTGCCTGGATTGGCTTGGTCTTCAAAGTCTTCAAATCCTTCTCCTTCTTCTTCCACAGCAACTTCTTCAAATACGGGATCTATACGTCACATAATAACCACGGGAAAATAAGACCACAAATAAAACAGAAAAATCAAAGTGCTCAGAAAAATGTCAACTTATTTTTGTTAAATACTAGAGGAATTTCTAAGATGGAAAAAAAATCTTAGTTGGAGTTTTGGAGTTACAGAATGGAATCTATTGATTTTTGAACAGGAGTTTTACTGCTCAAATTTGAATTTAAATTTGAACAGAACAGAAAAGTTTCATAGATGTGAGTGAATGTGGTACCATTAAATAGGTTGGAATATTACAAGATTTTAGGAGTTGGAATTATTTTATTTGGACCATTATTCTTTTCTGTAGAAATGTTTTAAACAATTACAGAAAGAATAAAGAAAAAGTGCCCTGTGCAACTGGGCCAGAGAAGGCCACAGTGCACGGCCCAGGGCGGACCAGCCTAGCCGAACGGGTGCCTGCGCGCGCACGTCAGGTTTTTGAACCTGACGGGCGGGGCCCGTCGGTCAGTGACTGAGAGGAGGGGGAGAGAGGTGTGGGGATGACAGGTGGGGCCCGCCTGTCATCTCCAACCTTGCGGCCACGGCGACGGCGAGCTCACCGGCGAGGTTTCCGGCCACGGCGACGGCAACGGAGGCCAGGAATGGACTCAGCGTCGAGTGGCGGTTGCAGTGGTGGTGGTGCGGCACGCCGGGGAGGTCAGGTTCGCCGGCAGTGAGGTGGGACGGCGGAGGAGCTACGGGAGGTCGCCGCTCCGGCCGTTTCCAACTGCCACAGAGATGGGAAACAGGGGGGAAAGAGTCAGTGTTGCTCGGTGGTTCTAGATCGGGCAAGAAGAAGGGCAGGGGAGGCCCGTACTGCGAGATCACCGGCGGCCCGACGCGGCGGAGCTCCGGTCGATCCCGAGTACTGGGACGACCTGGGGAGGAGTGGATGGTGCTGGAGGACTCAGTGAGGTGAGGTGAGGCTGCTGGTGCTGCTGGAGAGGCCCGGGGGGGTCCTATTTATAGGAGGTCGACGGAGGCCCGTGGTCCAGTGCGCCGGCGAGCTCCGGCTCGAAGCTACAGCGCACAGGGGGCGTGGGGAATGTGTCCACGGAGTTGCTGGACGAGCTCCACGTCCAGTAGAAGTGAGAGGAGGAGCGGGGGAGCTTCTGGAGCGCGCGCGCGTGCGAGGCAGAAGAATGGCCGTTGCGGCGGCCGGTGGGCGTGTGACGATGATCACTGGAGGGCGCAGGAGGAGGGGGGAACAGCGCCGGGGCGGTCGCGGACGTCGAGGAGCGTCGACTGGTGCGAGGGGAAGGCCCGAGGCTGTCGGGGGCCAGCGATTGGCTGAAGCCACCGTGCGGAGGTGCACTGTAGCGTGTCCCAGAGCGCGCGTATGGCTGGCATAATCATGCCCTCGCCGCTCCGGTCAAAACCAACGTGCCCAAGAGTGTCTAGAAGGTCAGGGGAGGAGTAAAGAAATGGCCTGCGGCCTTGGATGCCCTGGAGATGCTGAGAGAGAGGGAGGATGCTGGTGACTTGGTGAAAACTTGCTGTCCAGCAGGGTAAACTTGGGTTCTTACCCCTCAATCATGGAGCTGGGGTGCTGGGGAAGTTACTTGGGGTAGCCAGCAACTGAATGAACATGTGGTAAAAAGTTGAGGCCATGGAGAAAGGTAAAAGTGATCAAGATGAGCGTTTTAGTAAAAAGCCAGAAGGTGTTTGATCAAGCAAATGACCTCCACTTGACATGGCACTTAATAGGATTGAAAGACATGAGAAAATAGGGTGCTTCACCAAATTTGGGCTCATTTGAAGAAACTAGCCAATGTAACTTTGGTGAACCCTAGAAATCAACAGAAACAGCTTCATCTTGTTTGAGTCAAGCTAATCATCTCCCCTTGATGCACCACTTGGTGTAGCATCATCATTTGGGGTATTGATCATGCCCACAAAGTTTGAAGCTCCAGATAAAAAGTTGGTAATGTAAAGTTGTTCAAATTTGCATTTGAATAGAAAGGGTTTTGAGGTGATCTGATCAAGTTGCTCTATTCCAAATCTTGTGCCATTTGGTCTAGATGCTTTATTAGGCCATTCTAGCATGTGCACCAAATTTGAGAGCATTTGGACAAGTTTGGCAATGTAGAGTTGCTCAAACTTCAAATATGGACAGAATGGTTATGAAGGGGTTTGAGGATGTTTTATTGCTTCCCAAGGCATGGGACTTGGCAAGATCATCAAATATGTCATATATGACATGATATAATTTCCCTGGAATTTTTGGAGAATATTTCCTTTGTAAATATTTCAAAAGCTTGAAATATCCAAAAAGGGTTTTAGAGGGTTTAGCCCATTATTTTGAACATGACCAAGTGTTGAAACTCTTATATATGGACAATATATGTCCTCTGAGTCTTCCTGAATTTTGGCAATTATTTTTGAAATAGTTAAATAATTTTCCCCTATTAAAGACCATTTCTGGCCTTAAGAAAAAGCTTTTAAATAAAATAGGAAAATAACTTTTAAAATTATACCTTTGTGGTTTCTGGGAGTCCTATGACTACTAGGTCTCAAATGTTCCTTTTGAAATAATTTTCTCACCCTAAATCAAGTACTTGCAGTGCAAATCTCAATTCAGGGGTTTTTGGAAAACTAAATTTATAAAATACATTTTGGCCAAATTAATTTTGTAAGAAAATTCTATACTGTTATATAACACTTGGCATGATCATTGGGCAGAAGTTTTGGGTATGGAGATGAATTCTACAAGAGGTCATAGTTGACTTTAATGAGCACAAGAAAAAGCACATGAAGAAAACTCAATTTCAAATAAAAGCCAAATGATGCTAAAAAAATTTGCTGGTCCAAATTTTCATGCTTCAAAGGTACAAATAACATTTTACAAAATGCAGGGTGTGACACATTGGGAGAAGAAATAACGTACCTGAAGAGGCGGAAGAACGGCGACGAATATCTGGATGTGCTCAGGTTGATGCAGCGGCCGGGCTTGCTGACGACAGTGAGCTCGAAGGACGGTGGCGGAGGCCTGAGCGCTGGAGACAGAGGAAGACGAAGCAGAAGGGGGTAAAAGAGGTGGGCCTCGGTCTCATTTATAGGCCGAAGGAATAAAACGGCAGGCGCGGGAATCGAGGAGACCGGAAATCGGATATAGATTGAGCTGTCGCCTCGATCTTCGGAACGGTAATAAAGAAAGGTAACAAACAGATGTGGGCGTTAAATGCTCAGATGATGTCATGACAGATTGGAGCAATTCCAAGAGATGACGTCATGGCCAGTTTAAGAAGTATACAAGAGCTGCAGAAAGGGAAGTTCATACAAGACTTTGAAGATTGGCATGAACAAGTTCAAATCAATCTGGGGCCTAATGTCAGGGATATTACTATCAGGTATAAATCGGCCAGGAGGTCCGGATTATGTTGGTAAGGTTATATTATTAGAAGCCAAGTAGAGTATGTAATAGGAGGTTATAACCCACAGAGGTTTAGGGCCCATGTATAAGGCCCATGGTTTGCAAACCGTCATACTATGTAACTTGGAACGTAAGATAAAAAGAGTAGAGACCGAGGCGGACACGTTTATGAGCCGGCCTCGGGACTCTGTAAACTGGACCAGGCGTTGCCTCCTATATAAAGGGATGACCCGGCAACGGTTAAGGACAAGAAACAACAGCTCGAGACACAGGCAAAGCGGATTCGCTCCCTGGTCATCGAAGCACAAGCAATACCACACCAAACTAGACGTAGGCTTTTACCTTCAATCGAAGGGGCCGAACTAGTATAAACTCCCTGTGTCCTTCGTCCGCTTTAACCCCTTTAAGCTAACCCGAGCGATGGCCTCACGACTAAGTCCTTTTGCTAGGACATCTGCCGTGCTAAATCCACGACAGTGTTTGCCATTGTTGGTCTCCCCAACGATTCGCAACCTCAAGGTCACAAAGATGCTAGTGGATGGCGGGGCTGGGTTGAATCTGATCTCCCCAACAGTCATCAACAAGTTTTAGATAGAAGAATAAGAGCCAGAGGTTACTGACATGTTTCAAGGAGTTAATCTCGGCAGGAGCTATCCCAAGGGAAAGATTACATTGCCGGTAACATTTGGGGGATAACTAAACTATCGAACTGAGAAGATTGTGTTTGATGTGGTTGATCTCCCCCTGTCGTACAATGGGATTCTTGGACGCCCGGCCCTGGCCAAGTTCATGGCAGCATCTCACTATGCTTATAACACTTTGAAGATGCCCGGGCCATTGGGGGTCATCACTATCCCATCAGATGAGAAGGATGCAATTATCTATGTGGACAAGATGTACAGGGATTTAGTTGCGGCAGAGGCAGCAACAGCAGTAGTTCCCACCAAGGAAAGCAAAGGAAAGGGAAAGGATGGTAGGACCTCCGGCAAGGAGTCCGGGAAGCGTGCCCCTCTGAGTGCATGACACCCGTAGACGACGTGCCGTAGTGCTCCAATAGCAAGAGATCTAAGGTTGCTGCACCCCAAGTGAAAAAGGTCCCGGCAGGGTTGGCTGGCATTGATGGTACTTTCACTATCGGCGCCACCCTTGATGACAATAGGAAAGCACACTCATTTCCTTCCTGTGAGCGAATATCGATGTGTTTGCCTGGCAAGCATCTGATATCCCCGGTGTTCCAAGGGAGGTAACCGAGCACCACCTTGCTATCTGCCCACATGCCTGACCTGTGAAGTAGAAAGTCCGGAAGCAGGCCTTGGAGAGGCAGCAGTTCATTGCCGTAAAGATCAAGAAACTGGAG
This sequence comes from Secale cereale, assembly GCA_902687465.1. Classification (NCBI taxonomy): domain Eukaryota; kingdom Viridiplantae; phylum Streptophyta; class Magnoliopsida; order Poales; family Poaceae; genus Secale; species Secale cereale. The sequence continues at coordinate 578,796,254 of LR738715.1, read as the reverse complement.
GCAGCTCGTTTGGTCAGAGGAGTACTGCACCCTACTTGGTTCGCAAACCCAGTGGTAGTCCAGAAGGCTAACGGGAAGTGAAGGCTTTGCATTGATTTCACAGATCTCAACAAGGCTTGTCCAAAGGATCCATTTACCTTGCCGCGCATCGACCAGATTGTGGATTCCACTTCAGGCTGTGACTTTCTCTCCTTTCTGGATGCATACTCCGGGTATCACCAGATCTTCATGTCCAAGGAAGACGAAGAGAAGACGTCATTCATTACTCCAAGTGGTACGTACTGCTTTATCCGCATGCCATTCGGATTAAAGAGTGTCGGGTCAACTTTTGCAAGGGTAGTCCAGATTTGTTTTGAACCACAATTGCACAGAAATATAGAAGCTTATATGGATGGTATCATGGTCAAGACTAAGGATAAGGCCACCCTTATCCAGGATTTGGAGGAGACATTTGCTAATCTGCGCAAGATGAATTTGAAGCTCAATCCGAAGAAGTGTGTGTTTGGTGTTCCCTCTGACAAGCTGCTTGGGTTCTTCGTGTCCCATTGAGCAGATCCAAGCACCGAGGACAATTAAGGATGTGAGGCGCCTAATAGGATGGATTGCCGCACTAAGAAAATTCATCTCCAAGTCTGCCAAGCGTGCCCTGCCGTTCTTTAATTTTTTTAAGAAGGCATGACCTATGAAGTGGACCCCGGAAGCAGATGCGGCCCTCCAAGAGTTGAAGGCCCTATCTTTCCTCTGTGCCCACCTTGGTTGTGCCCAAACCCCAAGAGCCGTTGTTGCTATATTTGGCGGCAACAAACCAAGTGGTCAGTGCAGCCTTGGTAGCACAACGAGAAGTGAAGGATGCAGAAAGCAAGTACAACACAACAGAGTCAAAAGAGGATCAGGACAACAGTGAGCACAATAATGAGAGTAACCCCGAGGACACGGCAAGGAAGAAAGTGGTGCAGCGCCCAGTGTACTTCGTCAGCTCCTTGTTACAGGGGGCTAGATCGAGGTACTCTGGTGTGCATAAGCTGATCTTTGGTATCGTTATTGCCTCAAGGAAACTGCGCCACTACTTCCAAGCCCATGAGATCATGGTTGTCACTCATTTCCCGTTGCAAAGGATACTCTGAAACCCTAAGGCTACTGGCAGAATAGTCGAGTGGGATTTGGAGTTATCCAACTTTGGATTGAGGTATGAGAGCATATCAACTATTAAGAGCAGGGCATTGGCAAAGTTTATTGCAGAATGGACACCAACCCCTGATGAGGAGATAACAAAGACAACCATCCCTGGCAAGGAATCCCTCTAAGGATGGATTATGTATTTTGATGGTGCTTTTTTCCCGCAAGGTGCTGGAGCTGGCATTCTTCTTGTTGCCCCCTCCGAGGATCACTTGAAGTATGTCTGCCAAATGCATTTTGCCGGGGAAGAAGCCACCAACAATACAACAAAGTATGAAGAGCTCCTTGCCGGGCTCAGAATTGCGGCATAATTGGGAATTAAGAAATCAATCATTCGAGGAGATTCACAGCTTGTGGTGAGACAAGTCAGCAAAGATTACCAAAGTCCATTGATGGAGGCATACATTGAGGAACTGAGGAGATTGGAGAGCACTTTGATGGGCTGCAAACAAAGCACGTACCCTGTGCAGAAAATAGCATAGCTGATCACCTGTCAAAATGTGCTGCGCAGAAGCTTCCTGTGGAACCACGAACTTTTGTTCTCCGTCTCTGTGAGCTCTCTATATCCCCAACAATAATGGCTCGGAAAAGGAGAAAGTTAGACTACGGCAAGCCTCTCCCGGCAGAGCCATCCGCTCCCCCCAGAGACCCTGCCGGAAACAACTCCTCACAGCCTACCGGACCACCCCCTCCAGCCGAGCCAATGGACCCTGCGAACGAGGCTGGTGCTCCCGCAGCAGAGGAGGTGCCATTAGTCCTTGTTGCCGAGCCACAGGCTCTAGCTTGGGTAAGGCACATTTGTTGGATTCAGGGCTCCGCAAAACCCTCTAGGTTCGAACTCTGGGGTGCGTGCGAAGATCTCAACCTCGCCTATCTATCTACTCGCCGTCTCATGAACAAGCACGATGAACAAGAATGTAAAAGAGACACGAGACAGTTTATCCTGGTTCAGGACACCTAGCGGTGAGTGTCCCTACTCCAGCAGTATAGTGTATTAGCCTCAAGATGGGCTGTGGATGACCTAATACAATGGGTGAACAACCTCCGGAGGAGAGGTGTTCTTGGGGTCGAATGAGCTGGTGAGCTTGTCAGGGTGGAATGGATCCGATCCCTTTGCTGGGCGGTGGCTATCCTACTTATATAGTGGCCTTGGTCCTCTTCCCCGAAATGTTTGGCGGGAAGGGATCCCCCCAATGGCCAATTTTGAAGGGGGGACAACTAGTACATCTTATCCTGACTAAAGGTGGTCTTCGCCTGCAAAGCCTCTGATCCTGACGCCATGCTGGGCTCGGTGATGACCTCCGTCCTGCCGTCCTGGTGGTCTTGGTCTTGTTGAACTGGAATGGAAACCTTTGGCAGATTCCTCGGGACTCTGCGTCTGAGCCCGCTTCCTTAGCACCAAAGAGGAAACTGATGTACTACGCCCGCTGGCGCCCGCTTGGCCTTGGTCATCATGGCTTGCGTCATGCAAACCTTGCGAGGTGGGGGGTTGCATAGAGTTCTCAGCTCCTCGGGAGCCAGCCAACCTGAAAGTGCAGTATATCGACTAGAGGGGGGTGAATAGGCGATTTTTTTGAAATGCTTCAAAACATGGTAGTTTTGAAAACAAAAGATAAACTCAATCCTATTAGTATGCAGCGGAAAGTAGACTACACTAGACAAGCCATAGTCATGTATTCAATGAAGTGAAAGCACGAAGATTAATAGCAGCTAGGCAGTAGGGATCACGATGGAAGAAGGAATGAAGCCAATCACAACAAGTAGATACTCAGTGAAGTCAACCAGATAAGGCAAGCAGGCAATGACTTCACAACATAGGACAGTAAGTAAAGGGAAGGAAAGGATAGAACTAGTAGCTCGGGGAGGACAGTGATTTGTTAGACCAGTTCCAGTTGCTGTGACAACTGTACGTCTGGTTAGGGAGGCTGAGATTTAACTCAGAAGACCGCGTCTTCACCTTATTCCCCTTGAGCTAAGGACACCTAGTCCTCGCCCAATCACTCTGGTAAGTCTTCAAGGTAGACTTCCAAACCTTCACAGACTTTGTTCACCGGCGATCCACAATGACTCTTGGATGCTCAGAACGCGACGCCTAACCGGCTGGAGGAAACACAGTCCTCAAGTGTAATAAGTCTTCAGGTCACACAGACAGAAAGACTCCAGTGATGCCTAACACTCTTTGGCTCTGGGTGTTTTGGCTTTATCCTCGCAAGGATTTCTCTCTCAAAAGCTTCGGAGGTGGGTTGCTCTCAAACGACAAAAGCCGTATAATAACTCTGAGCAGCCACCAATTTATGGTGTAGGGGGTGGGCTATTATAGCCATTGGGCAACCCGACCTGATTTGTCCGAAGTGACCCTGGGTCACTAAGGAACTGACACGTGTTCCAACGGTCAGATTTCAAACACTCACACGGCAACTTTACTTGGGCTACAAGTAAAGCTGACTCATCCAACTTTGGATAAGATTTGCTCTCGTTGTCTTCGCTCGAAGACATAGGGTTTGGCTGAGCATCACTTCAGTCACTCTGACTTAGATCACTTGGACCCCACTTAATAGTATGGTGGTTCCTATGACTCAACAAAGAAAAAAAGGAAACAACAAAACGTCTAAATCTTCGCTCTCCATAGTCTTCACACAATGTCTTCTCTTGTCATAGTCTTCAATAGGATTATGTTCATATACCACCACTGATGTCAATGTCTTCATACATTTTTAGGGGTCGTCTCCGGTAGGTAAACCGAATCAATGAGGGACTACTACCTGTGTTATATGAAATTCTCACAAACACATTAGTCCCTCAACCAGGTTTGTCGTCAATACTCCAAAACCAACTAGGGGTGGCACTAGATGCACTTACAATCTCCCACTTTTTGGTGATTGATGACAAACTGGTTGAAGTTTTCAACGGGGATAAAAGGTATGTGAAATTGTAAAGGATAAAGGTATTGTCTTCGTAAGTAGCAAAAGGCTCCCCCTGAAGATGTGCATATAGTTGATTTGCCTTTGAATGCAAATGCACATGGCAGGTTGTACTTGTGGAGATCCTCTTCGACTTATGAAGACAATTCATCAAGCACAATTGATATGTCGAATATAATGACATGCATAATGAAAAATGGACGTCTGCAATAATGACTAAGTGCGGAATATAACGTAGCAGATGCGGAATTTATCATTGCATTACAGAGTAGCAGAAAACATAGCAGACGACCATCATATCAAGTGTTACAACTCAAAGAACCAAATGTAGCAAAAACGAGAGTTGTAATCACTAGGCAAAATATAAAGCACCCACCCATATGGACCCGCTTGAAGACTATCAACTCATATGCTTCTCCCCCTTTTGTCAGTAAGGACCAAAAAGGTTTGAAGACATAGAGCCTCTACTCGTTCCCAGTTGGAGCAGGGGAGGATGCAGGGTCGACGTTGGTGTTTGGCGGTGCAGAAGTAGTTGGTGCAATGTCGATACGCGCTGAAGTAGGAGGAGGTGAGGTAGCATCATCTTGATCATCTATCACCCTGGCGTCAATTGTTACAGCGGAGGAGGAGTATTCAGAATCTTCAATATACGGAGTTCGACGCATAACAGCATTCCTTGGAGGAGTGTGGTCAAACTTGAATATCTCAGTGAAGCCATCGTCTTGAAGATCCGCTTCAGCACTTAGCAAGGTTAAACTCTTCCAAGACCTCCGACAAGTTTCATGAGCAACAAAGGCATTCTTGGTGGCAAGATTGCGAATGCGTTTGACATCCACCAAGAGGCTTTGCATCTGACGCTTTAGCCAGTAGTGATGCTTATCCTGTTTCTGATGGAGGGCAACCAGAAGCCCTCGGTTATTGAGAACACGAGATCGCTTCTGAGGCCTTTGGGCAATGGTGCTCTCAGTAGCTTCGATTTCAGCGTGTCGAGGTAGACGAGTACGACCAGCCAGAGGATAAATGCGTGAGACTGCTGGAACTCCTTGAATTTGCTGAGTGAAGCTCTGGTGATCAGCATTGTGAAGACTAACAGGCTCTTTGGCAGGCTCTTGGTATATAGCTTCAGCTGACATATCAACCTCAGGCAAGAATATATGATGGTTGCGAGCAGAGAGCTGATAGGTGATAGCTGAATGAAGCTTGATGAGGCGCATAATCCATGGGGCATAGAATTTCAGACCAAACAGATCAGAGCCATACATAGCCAATTGCCTAATGAAGAAATCTTGAGCATTGAAGCTGATGTCATTAAAGATATAGAAGACCAATGTCTTCATGGTGCCTTCAAGCTTGCCTGATGAAGAATGTCCTTTGACGAGCCATAGAGTACGCCTGATGATATGATAGATGGTGCGTGGCAGATACTCTAGATCTTCAACAAAGAATTCCTTAGGGTATTCAGCATCCCTTGGCAGAGGCTTCATCATGCTTAGCATTTGGCACATGTTGGGCTTGCGCTTCTAAAATATACTCTCCAAGGCTTCATTGTGCAATTGACAGCAAGGTTCATACAGGTCTCCTGGAGTGGGCAGGCCAGTAAGCTCAATGAGATCAAAGGCTTTGGCTTCATGATGGACATTGCCTGTCATCCACTCAAGGACCCATGTCTTCGGATCCCTGTTGTAGCCTCGAATGTGGAGGGTTGCATAGAATTGCATAAGCAGCTCTTCATTGCAATGCTCCTTGTCAGTCACAAAATTTAGCAGGCCAGCATCCCGGAAGCAATCAAGAGCTTCCTCCAGGCAGGGCAGTCCAGCAATAGCTTCAGTGTCAAGACACATATGAGGGAAAATGCGCCCTTGATCATAGAGTACTCTTGAGTAATAACTGCGCTGCTGATGGCTCCAGAACCTATCTTATGATATTCTTGGCTTAGAATATGGGTTCTTGGTGCTGTCAAAGAATGTGTTGTGCGCAGTGAAGCTATTGGCATTGAATGACCCTTGAGAGGTGGCAATACTTGGAAACCTTGGTAGTACTGGCTTAGGCTTCTGAACTTGAGGCCTGTGCTCAACATGTTGATCTAACTGAGGACCAGCAGCATGCAGTCCAGTAGCAGGTGGTGGAGTCAGAATGGACCATCGGACAGTAATGAGTTGATCATCTTGGTTGTATGCTTGCTCAATTGTATGGGGCCTTGGAGGCGGAACAGGAGCAGAGGCAGTGGCTTCAGGCTGCTGATTTGCTTCAGGTGCAACACTTGCTTCAGGCGCCATCACTTCAGGCACCACTATGACTTCAGGTGCCACATTAGCTTCAGCCATGACCACGTCATTGGCTTCAGTGTTGGTGGTGGCATCCTCTGAGTTTGTAACCTCCACTTCAGGAGCTGGAGGGTCGGACACGTTCTCCTTGAGAACAGGGGGTGTGGCAGCACATGCTTCTTCTGCTTGGGGTTGTTCTTCTTCTTGGGGTGGTTCTTCTTTGGCTGATGCAGCCGGAATATCTTCAGCCGCTTTGGCTTCAGATTCTGAGGGGTTCACAGTAGGAGCAGCGTCAGGCACAGATTGTTGCTCTTCTCCTTCTGGAGCACTTGGGGTGACGACTTGAGGCCTTGGTCCTTTGTGAAGCCTGCAAAATGCTGGCGACACCTGAGGGGATGGAGGTTGTTGGGCCTCAAAGTCTTCATCTTCAAGCACCGAACTGGTGTCTTGAGTTGGTTGAGGTGTGGCTGGTGTATCATGTGTGTGATCAGCCCATGAGTCATCCTGTGCAATTGGCGTCAATGGACGACCAATGCTGATGCGTTCGCTGTTCGTAAGAACAGGCGAAGATTCAACGTTGTACTCGATCTGAGGAAGGACTTCATCATCTTCAACATTGTTATGAGGACCAATGTCTTCAGCTGCGGTGGGGTCAACAGCTGGAATGTCTTCAGCCTCTGCGGGAGCAGGCTCATGGACTGTCATGCGATGTTCTCATTGTGTAGATGCAAGGCGAGCAACTGATATTGGCTCGACAAAGATAGGTTCTTTGGAAGCAGCCTTATCCTTCTTTGTCTTGCGCTTCTTGGTGGGTGGAGCTTCATCAGAAGTTTGCTTGCGCTTGCGAGCTTTAGCTTCAGCCACCTTTGTATTCTTGAGCTTGGAAGCAGTTGGGGTGACCTTAGGCTTCGTGCCAGTCATGCTGGTAGGGAAGACTATGCGAGGCATTTCCTTCCTGGATTCTTCAGCTTTGGGCACATGTTGCTTCTTCTTTTTCTTGGCAGCCATCCTTGGGTCAATGCCAGGACGCCCAAGGGCCTTGTGCTTTTCAGCTTCATTGAAAGCTTGAACGCATTTGGCAGCTAAGTCCTTGATTCGCTCACGAGAACCTTTAGCTTCATCACGCCTCTGGCGAAAGGCTTCCTTGAGCTCATGCATCATTACCTTGAAGTTCTGAATCTCTTGGACGCTGAGCTTGTCCACATGCTTCTTGAACTGAGCCTTTTCATAATCGATCTTTTGCTTCAGCTCAACAATTCTCTGAGCCAGAGCTAGCTCAGAAGCAATGGCGCCATAGAAGGAGACGCTGAGACCAACTGGAAGTTGCAGATCGTCGAAGCTGAGGTTGGGGGTGTCAAACCATTCATCAATGAAATTGTTGAGCACTTCCATGTTGAAGAGCAGCAAATCATTGAAGATTTCAGCATCTTGCTTGCTCTTGATCAGTTGCTCCAGAGCATCGTCACCAAGATCCTCATCGCTCGAGAGATCAAGGGCTTCATTGGCAGTCTTCAGAATAGCGTCAGGAGTGAGAACTGGACTGGGGTTGTACGATGGCTTCTTCCTTAGCTGTCTGCTCTGGGAGATGCGAGAGTGCTCCTCAGACTGCACACTTGGTGCTGGTGGAGCAGTGGCCAAAGCCTTCACTCTAGAAGCAATTGGTGGAGTAGTCTTCGAAGCCTTGGATTTCTTCTTCTTGGGCTTCGGGGTTGCAGGCGCTTCATCAGAATCAGCATCATCTGCAGGTTGATCCACATCCGCCCCTTGAACCCTGATGTGACTGATGAGGCCTTCTAAGTTGTAAAATGGCCCAACTAGGTTTGGTTCAGCTTCGCGCATGCCATCAGCGCGGGGCGCAGAGGGGCCAGGATTGAAGTCCAGTCCCCAGTTCTTCTTGTTCTCTTTGGCTGAGTTCTTGGCATATTGAAGATTTCGCTTGAACAAATTGTCGTCGCGACACCAGAGCAGAGAAGCAGGATCAGCATCAGCAGGTTGAGGCCCTCTGACCATGTAAGGGTAGAAGCCTTGAGCAATGGCTTCAGCACGAGTCTTGGGTGGAAGATTTTTATAGGTGATATCTCCCCATGGATGCTTGATGGCGTTCTTTTCAGCATACTCTTGGGTCACAAACCTGTACTTGAACCACTGTTCATCCCAATATCTTCGAATCCATTGGATTCGTGTCTTCCTCTGATTGTAATCCTCCTCTGGATCAGTCTTGTACATCTCACTTAGATTAGGAGGCAAATCTTTGGAGGTGTTTCCACGGCGCTGTGTGCCACCCTTTCTAACTGTCTTGTCAGTTGCCATTGGCTTCAATCGGAAGGGCTTCAAACTGAATGGCTTCAACACTGGCAAATGCTTCGGTCTGCTGGTCAGACAGGAACTGTCTTCAGGGGAGTGAATGTGACGCTGCAAGAATTCTGCAAATGAATGCAGACTATGAGAACCAAGGGATTCTCCCACGGACATGTACCTGTGACAGCATTAGAGATGTGAGGGAAGGGGAAGAGGTCATATGCATTCTCAGAAGTTTTTGAAGATAAAATAGTTTTGAAGACTTTGACCTCATAGCGCGAAGACATTCACTCATATGATGAGAGTTGGTTCCAGATTTGTACGAATCCACGAATAGGTACAAGTGAGGAATCTAACTATGTTTGAAGCATATGTGAATGTACTAGGCAAGATATGAGATGCAAATAGGATATATCTATATATTTGGGTAGGCAGAAACCTCTTGTGGTAAAAGTGATGAATCTTTCTGGATCAAGAAGATGGTAAAAGGAAAGTTTTATTTACCACACAATGAACTGCTTAGACGGAGAGGAGTTGGATGCCCAGCAGTTCGATCTTCCGTGCCCTAACTTGGCGACGGAGGACAACTACGGCGACGGCGTAGTAGACGATGTCAGCGGCCGGCGTGTAGATGGCGTCGGCGAGGTTGCGGCAGCGAAGCGCTTCGTCGCCGGCGTCGTCGAGAGCTGGCGGAGGCGCTAGGGTTGGTCGAGGTGGAGAGGTGGTAGAAGAATTTTTGACCGTGATGGGACATGCATTTATAAGCATGGGAGACGGCACAACGCAATTACGCACGTGCCCCTGGCGGTTCACATATGAGGGACACATGGCGGTCATGTAACGCATTGAGAGTTGTCGCACGATCCCACGTACACCACGACTGTCGGAGTGGTCGTTCCGGCTTCTCCGGATTTCAGGCATAAAGGATGGAGCAATAAAATCAGATTTAAAGTTTGTCTCCGTATCTTCTGCTGACAAGGACGCAGAGAAGATATTTGACAGTTCCAACAGAATGCATATGATTTGGACAGACAGAGTGTGAGATGAGAAAGCATAGAGAGGTTAGGGTCCGATCACATTCACTTAGTTCAAAAGATTCAAATAAGAAGACATAGATATAAGTGAATGCTGTAGAGGACAGAACACAACTCTCTCTATATATATATCCTATATGAAGATAAACCAAGTGTGAAGACTTTGCAAATGTAACGCCACGAGAAACACTTCAAACAAAGATTTGGTGGTGGCGTTACCCACCGTATAGGATGTATTAGACCCAGACATGGCGCACAATTATCGTGGCGCTCCGAAGTCAAATTCCGCATTAATGTATTCACACTTAGAATGTAAGTCTTCATTGATTGAAGATATACGTTACTTCGTGTGTTGCACATCTAAGTCATCAATATGCATAAGTGTTAGGATGTGTGCCTGATTATAGAACATTTGAGGATTCTAAGATATTTAGCTCGCACCGCAACTTGCAAAACCTTTTCTCATCCAAGGGCTTTGTGAAGATATCTGCCAGTTGCTCTTCAGTGTTGACGTGCATGATATCAATATCTTCCTTCATGACATGATCTCTGAGAAAGTGATGACGAATTTCAATGTGCTTTGTCTTCGAGTACTGAACTGGGTTGTTGGCAATCTTGATAGCGCTTTCATTATCGCAGTAGAGTGGCACATGCTTCAGATGGACGCCATAGTCCTTGAGCGTTTGCTTCATCCAGAGAAGCTGAGTGCAGCAAGATCCAGCAGCAATGTATTCAGATTCAGCAGTGGAGAGTGATACACAGTTCTGCTTCTTTGAAGACCAACAGACAAGAGATCGTCCAAGAAAGTGACATGTGCCTGACATAGACTTGCGATCAACTTTGTCACCAGCATAATCGGCATCCGAGAATCCAACTAGATCAAACTCTGAGCCCTTTGGATACCATAATCCTAGTGTTGGGGTGTAAGCCAAATATCGAAGTATTCGCTTCACAGCTAAGTGATGCGACTCCTTTGGTGCCGCTTGATATCGAGCACACATGCAAACGCTAAGCATAATATCTGGCCTAGATGCACATAAATAAAGCAAAGAACCAATCATGGAGCAGTATACCCGTTGATCAAACTCTTTACCATTGGCGTCGGGACCCAGATGGTGTTTAGCAGGCATAGGCGTCGAGTACCCTTTGCAGTCTTGCATTCCAAACTTCTTCAGGCAGTCTTTAAGGTACTTCTCTTGAGATATGAAGATGACGTTGCTTTGCTGACGAATTTGACGACCAAGGAAGAACTTCAGCTCACCCATCATGGACATATGATATTGCTCTTGCATCATGTGACCAAACTCATCACTGTATCTTTTGTCAGTGCAGCCGAAGATAATGTCGTCCACATAGATTTGGTAGACAAATAGTTCATCATCATATGTCTTCGTGAAGAGTGTGGGATCTAGGGATCCAGGTTTGAAGCCTTTGCTCTTCAGGAAGTCTTTGAGTGTGTCATACCAAGCACGAGGCGCTTGTTTGAGGCCATACAGTGCCTTGTTGAGTTTGTATACCATATCAGGACGTTTTGGATCTTCAAAGCTAGGTGGTTGTGCAACGTACACCTCTTCTTCAATCCTTCCATTGAGAAAGGCACTCTTTACATCCATTTGATACAGAAGTATGTTGTGATGATTTGCATAGGCTAGCGGTATACGAATAGCTTCAAGTCTAGCCACAGAAGCAAATGTTTCATCGAAGTCAATCCCTTCGACTTGAGTATATCCTTGAGCAACGAGACGAGCTTTGTTTCTGACCACTTGACCATGCTCATCTTGCTTGTTGCGATAGATCCATTTTGTGCCTATTATGTTGTGCTTGCGAGGGTCAGGACGCTTGACAAGTTCCCACACATTGTTCAGCTCAAACTGTTGAAGCTCTTCTTGCATTGCTTGAATCCATTCAGGTTCCATAAAAGCATCAGCAACTTTCTTAGGTTCTGATATTGAGACAAATGCAAAGTGCCCACTAAAAATTGCTAGTTGTGTTGCTCTTGAACGAGTAAGTGGACCAGGAGCATTTATGTTGTCCATTATCTTCTCAACTTGTACTTCATTTGCAACACGAGGATGAGCTGGACGAAGATTTTGCTCTTGCTATACATTGTCATCGTTAGGAGAGTTGTCTTCAAGCTGAGCATTGTCGTCAGGTTGATTTGGAGCAGGGATGATGAGTTCCTCGTCAGGTTGTGCTTCAGCAGGCATGATCTCACCGGTTTCCATTAGCTTGATAGATTCATTTGGTGAAGCCCCATCTAGCACATTTGGTAGGGTCTCTCTTTGTGAACCATTTGTCTCATCAAACCGCACATCCACAGTTTCAACTATTTTATAGAGAAAGATGTTGAAGACTCTGTAGGAGTGTGAGTCCTTTCCATATTCGAGCATGAAGCCTTCATGTGCTTTCGGTGCAAACTTTGACTTGTGATGTGGATCCTTGATCCAGCACTTAGCTCCAAATACTCTAAAGTAACTTACGTTAGGCTTCTTTCCAGTGAGGAGTTCATAGGACATTTTCTTCATAAGCTTGTTAAGATAAACACGGTTGATGATATGGCATGCAGTATCAATAGCTTTGGGCCAGAACCTTCTTGCTGTCTTGTATTCATCGAGCATCGTTCGAGCCATCTCAATTAGAGTTCTGTTCTTGCACTCAACAATCCCATTTTGCTGACGTGTATACGGGGCTGAGAATTCATGAGTGATTCCCATTGTATCCAAATAAAGATCAAGGCCAGTGTTCTTGAACTCAGTGCCAGTGTCACTTCTGATATGCTTGATCTTGATGCCATAGTTGTTCATGGCACGGTTGGCGAAGCGTCTGAAGACATCTTGCACTTAAGCCTTGTAGAGTATTATGTGCACCCATGTGTATATTGAATAATCATCAACAATGACAAAGCCATAGAGACAGGCTGTGGTATAGAATGTGGAGTAGTGAGTAGGGCCAAATAAGTCCATGTGAAGCAGCTCGAAGGGTTTGGATGTCATCATGATTGTCTTCGAGGAATGCTTGGCTCTAGTCATCTTCCCAGCTTCACAGGCACCACATAGATGATCTTTCTTGAACTTGACTTCCTTGATGCCTACAACATGCTTCTTCTTTGCGAGAGTGTGCAAGTTCCTCATGCCGGCATGTCCTAGCCTCCGATGCCAGAGCTAGCACTCTGAAGCTTTTGCTAGAAGACATACGGCCATCTGCGGTCCAGCTGAGAAATCTACCATATATAGATCACCTTTTCTGTATCCTTCAAATACTAAAGACTTGTCAGATTCCATTAGTACAAGGCAACGAAATTTACCAAAGATCACGATCATGTTTAAGTCACAAAGCATTGAGACAGACATTAAGTTGAAGCCAAGAGATTCAACAAGCATGAATTTATCCATGTGCTGATCTCTTGAGATTGCAACTCTACCTAGACCCAACACTTTGCTTTTACCAGTATCAGCAAATGTGATGAGACTCTTGTTAGATGGACGTAAGGTTGAGTCCATGAGAAGATTTCGATCTCCAGTTATATGATTTGTGCATCCGCTGTCCATAATCCATTCTGAAGACTTTGGTGTCACTCCCTACAATGCAGTTAGGAGGATAGGCTTCACCAAAAGCCATTATGAAGCATAAAAATTTGACGTATAAGTGGATTACGAAATCTTAGACCCAAGTTAGGACTGATAAGATGTTTAGCAAGTGATTTATGAGTAGTATGAGTAGTAAGTCATTTTGGGCATTTGATCTTGTGCCCAACAAGTGTTTTAGGTCCCCAGCAATAGCATCAGACGCCTTTGATTTTCGGCTGGAGAACTTTCCCTGTAAGAGAAAGTTAGTTCTTCTTAACCACCCACATCTTCAGGGGTGGCTTAGAAGCAATGAGTCTAAGAGCAGCATCTGAGAATTTTGGCTTTGGAGCCCTAGCAAATAAACTTGCAAGAGGAGAATAATACTCATAAGAATTGGCAGAAAAATTCTTTGCTTTATGAATATAGCGGTTTGTAGAAACACACTCATATTCATGGGTCTGAGTATGGTTTCCCTGCAAAACATTCGCGTTAGGGTGACTCAGGTGAGTCCTTTGTCTGTATGAAGCCTTAGGACCATATGAAGCCTTTGGTCTGGGGTTTGTCTTCTTCCCAAGAGGTGTCATGTAACACCCAGGATGGGACTATACCTCCTACGTGTCGAGGCACGACTTAAAGGTATAAGCCCATTCTGGAATGATCTCAAGTTCGGTATCATTGCACGACTCATGTAAAAATAGGGATGAAATTGCAAAAGGATAGTTGGCTTACACTCGCCACGTCACACAATTCATTACATAATCAGATCATCATCCAAAACATCACAACCCGACTACGGGCGAAGATCCAAAAGAAAGATACCAAAAACATAAAGCCACAGGTCCGAATCGCCCCTAGTAGAAACCACTACTGATCGTCGAAAACGTCACAAGCATACGGCTATGCTCTTCATCAAACTCCCACTGAAGTTCTGATCCATCTCCTGCACTGTTCTCATCGGTACCTACATCTGGTGTTGTAGTATCTGTGAGCCACAAGGACTCAGCAATCCCATAACCATGGGTAACAAGACTAGCAAAGCTTTATGGGTATGGAGAAGGGTAGTGGTGAGGTTGCAGCATCGGCTAAGCAATATATGGTGGCTAACTTACGAGTACAAGAATAAGATGAGCATCTACGCAAACGGTCGCAAACTAGTAGTGATCGCTAAAGATCCTGAACTACCTACGAGTCAAACATAACCCCACCGTGTTCTCTTCTCAAAGTGAAAAGAGACAGTCACGGTTACTCACACAGTTGTGTGTTTTACTTCGGATCCTCTGTCAAGTTTTCTACAACCGGACATTAACAAATTCCAATCTGCCACATAACTGCGGGCACGGCTTTCGAAAGATCATAACCCTGCAGGGGTGTCCAAACTTAGCCCATCACAAGCTCTCACGATTAGCTGAAGTGATAAATATAATATCATCACCCCTTATCTTAGGGAAATCCTATCAGGCTCGGCATCCCGGTGCACAAGACATTTCGACAATGGTAAAACAAGTCCAGCAAGACCTCCCGGCGTGCCGACACCCTGATAGTAGCCGCGCGTATCTCGTCTCAGGCCACGTCCGGATGAGCAGTACGTACAGTACCCGAAGACCCCAGATAACTGGGTGGCACCGCAAGTGGATCTAGTTTGGGACCAACACCATCAGCACTGGCCACCCTGCTATGTAGAAAAGAATCCCGAGGGCGCGACCCCCTATGCAAATTTAATTAATTAATTAAGTTGTTATTATGAGGCAAATTAAAACCAATGTTGGGCCTTGCTGGAGGAGTTTTATTCAAAGTCGAAGTGTCAAGGGGTCCTCATATACCCATCGTATAAGGAACGCAAAATCAAGGAACATAATGCCGGTTTTTCGGCACCTAAGGTGGCATGAGTGGAACAAAACACCGAGCAAAAGGCCAAGGCTTCCACCCATGCCCAGTATATAGGTGTGTTAATAATAATAATAGATATTGTGATATTCCAACAACAAGTTCCCTCTTGGAATGAACTTCATCTTCACCTGCAACTAACAACGCTATAAGAGGGGTTGAGCAAGCGGGTAACATAGCCAATCAGTGGTTTTGCTAGGAAGGTGTCAAAGGTTAGAGGTTTCATGGTAACAAGGAGAGGCTGACATAAAAGATGGGTAGCGCGACATGTAACGATAGCATCGAGACAACTAAGCATGGCAATGGTAGTAAAGGTATCCAAGGGTATGATCATCTTGCCTGGGATTCCGCAAGGAAGAAGAACGGATCCATGAAGTAGTCGAACAGAACCTCACAACTCCGGAACGAACCCGAAGCTAACGAGGGAAGCAAACCGGAAAGAAACAAGCAACACGGTAAACACACCACACAAGACATGACAATATGCTCAATCAAGTATGATGCAACACAAGTCTACATAGGATGCACCACAAGACTATACAGGAAGCACAACATGGCAAGGTGGAAGCACGAAAAAACAACACATGTCTATATATGATGCAATACATGGCAATGTATGATGCATGACAAGTCTATATAGGAAGCATTACATGGCAAGGTAGGAAGCACAGAAAAACAACACAAGTCTATATGATGCAATACATGGCAAGGTATGATGCATGACAAGTCTATACAGGAAGCATTACATGGCAAGGTAGGAAGCACAGAAAAACAACACAATTTAGGCATTTTAAATGAGGCCGGAAATAACAACAACAATTCCGGGAAAATCCCCATATGCATGTTTAGCAATTTTAAGCAAACAACAATTCACACATTTTAATGTTGTTAACATGATGCGGATGACATGATCAAGTTTTATGCAATTTTTAGTAAAAGTTAACATGAAGAGATATGAAGTATTTGTCACCGTGGTGGAAAGAAAGAGGCCACGGCGGCGAATCCGAAAATGATGCCACGCAACATATCGGTTCCGGTAACTCGTTGAGAGTCCGGTGCAAAAGAAAGGTGGCGTGAGCGAGTCGAACAAGATGAAAGATGGGGTGATCCCGTCACCGGGTTCCCACGGGTTGGCGATGAGGCAACCGAGGAGCATGACAAAAGATGAATCGGGCACGGTGCACACAAGGGAAAACATCTCATACAACACATGCATTCCACGGGTCATCGTCTCGGGTTATACCTTCGGAACATTTGTTTCGGGGCGGTTCGAGGTCGTAGGGGAAGTAGTGGTACTCGCGGGTCGTGGTACACGTTTTGTAGAGGGAAGTAGTCGTACACGGGGCGTCGGGGTCGTCGTTGACGTAGAGGTACTCGTTTTGTTTCGGAGAGGTACCTGGCGAATCCATCATTTCCGGGGCGACGGTAGTCGTACACGTTGGCGTTTTCGTTCACGGTTCTTCGGCGACGGTAGTGGTACATGCACGTAGTGGTACTTGGCGTCTCGGTCCGAAGGGGTACTTGGCGCATCCGGTAGTCGTTCGGGCGTCCACGGAACTTGCCGGTCTCGGTCTCGGCAACTAGTTGTACATGTCGTTTGTAGCCGAACTTGAAGGACGTCGGCGTCGTGGTACCCATGTTGGTGTAGTCGTACTTGAGGTCCTTGTGCACTTGGGCGTCTCTGGAAGAGGAACTTGGCAGCAACAACGAGGGGCAGCAAGATCTTCGGGTCATCGGCAACAAGGCAGGGCGACGTGGGAGGAAGCAGAGGTGGGGCACCATGAGCGGGAGGTTGGAGAGGCGCCTTGGTGCGGTGGAGACGACGCAGCAGCGGGCCCAGCATGGTCGAAGGAGCTGAGGGGGGCAGTCGCGCTCGGGGCGGCGCTGGGGACGAGGCAGGGGTCTCGAGGAGGAGGTCTTGGCGGCGACGGCGGCGGCTCCTGGCCGGCCGGGCTGCTCGAGGGGCTCCTCCCCTCGGCGAGCTAGGCGAGGTGGCGGGCGGCGCTGGAGGAAGTGGCGATGCGGCTGGACGAGGGCGAGCGCCCAGCGACCCTGGGGACGCGGCAAGGAGGCGAGGCGCGGAGAGACACGAGGGGCGCGCTCGGGATCTCGTGGCTGAGGTCGGGCCACGGCCGGATCAGGAGCGAGGAGTTCCTCTCTGGCTGCGCGAGGGAAAAACGAGGGAGGAGAGGGACCGAGCGAGTGAGATCGGGATGGGAGGCTGCGGCGCCGAGGAGGAGGGAGCGGGGTGGATCGATGGGAGGAGCGGTCGGGCTAGGGTTGCGAGGGGAGAGGGAGGCTGCGCCTAGGAGGCCTTAGTGCAAAAGGGCCGGGCTGGACTGGAATGATGCAGCCCGGCTGGGCTCTCTCTCTCCCCCTCATATTCTTTTAGAAGAAAAGAATAAGAGAGAAGAAAAAGAAAGAGAGGGTTAGGGAAAGAATTGGGCATGGGGATTATTTTCTCGGGCTCACAAAAATGTAAGGAAATTAAATAAAATCAACGGAAGACTTTTGGGAAAAGAAGATTCAAACAAGTTTGAACAAAAGTCAAACTATTTGAATTCACGAAAACCCTTTTGATGGAATCCAAAAGGGGTGGGATTTGAGGATGTGGCTTAACTCAGCCAATAAGATTCAAGGGCAAAGGTTGAGGCCAGAATTGAAAAAGGGAAGGCATGGGGAAAATATATGCAAGTGTGTTATGGTGAATTCCAAACAAATGGAATATTTAATATAGCTCCCTAATAATATTGAGAGGCTTTTATATGTTATAAAGAGAAGTCATCCTTCCCTCGATTTAAATAGATCAAAAGATCTATGCCATTTATTTAGTTGAGATGCAAAGATTAATGACATGATGGCATGATGACATGATGCAATGCAAAAATAAATAACACAAGCACAAATGAAACACACGGGAGAACCCGGAACATCTGGAATCTTCTGGGACGTCGGTCTTCGGGCGTCACATGTCATGATGATGTTTGCTGGAAGTTTCTCAAGACAACCTTTGGGTACCCAGATCTTCTTCATAGGTGGCCCGTTCTTGCAGTTAGTACCAATGTACCTGGCAAACACTTCACCATTTTGATTCTTAAACAGTTTATAGTTTGCATAAAAGGATTCATCAATGATAAGAGGATTAGCACAAGTGAAGCCAGATAGGGTAGATGGATCCACTGAAGGTTCCTTTGCAGCAACCCATGTGGTTTTGGGATACTACTCAGGCTTCTAGTATGAACCATCAACATTCATTTTCCTGTCGAACCCAACACCCTCTTTCCTAAGGTTTCGGTTCAGTATCTGCTTTTTGAGGACATCACATAGAGTTTGATGCCCTTTGAGGCTTTTGTACATCCCTGTTTCAAGCAAAGCCTTCAACCTAGCATTTTCATCAACAATAGTAGTGGTATCCTTAGCAGAGGGGTTAGTTACCACATCAGTAGTTGAAGATATTGCAATAGTGGCAGCAGTAGAACATTTAGCAACAGATGTAGCGTTATCACGCTCAATGCATTTTAGACATGGTGGTTCAAACTCTTCCTGAGAAGCACTGATTTGTTGAGCAAGTAATGAATCACGCTCCTTCTGAAGGTCTTCATAACATACTCTTAGCTTTTCATGGTCAGATAAGAGAGTGTTATGATGACTTTGAAGCGTGGTTAACTTAGCCTGAAGTCTCTGAGGACTTTCAGCTAAGTTTTTGACTGATCCATTTCTTCACCCAACATATCATTGCTCTTATTAAGCATTTTTTGAGCCTTTTCCAAAGCAATTTGTTGTTTAGTGGCAAGGGAAGCAAGTTTGACATAGCTGGGTCCGAATTCATCACCAGACTCATCATCACTAGACTCAAATGGATAGCATTCGGTTACCTTGGCACCTTTTGCCATAAGGCATGGTGGAGAGGATGATGGTTCTGGAATTAAAGTCATCGTCTTGAGAGATACGTTGAAATCCTCAAACCTGGAATCATCACGAGTTCGATGACCCTCATAGATTTCAGAGAGACGGTCCCAGATAAGCTTCGCGTGATCAAGATGCATGATGTTCCTGAACTGATTTTGAGACAGACAGGAGCAGATGACGTCCTTCGCTGTGAGATTGAGGAGAGTGAACTTGCGAATGTCATCAGCTTCTGCCCTCTTGCATAGATCGGTAAGACCAATCTCAGTGACAGTCCATAGCTCACTGTTAATCGCCATGAGACGTTTCTTCATCATGGCCTTCCACTTGGGATACTCGTGACCGTCAACCATGGGGCAAGACACTGTATTCATTCCTGCGGTCGACATAGCTAAAACTCCAGGTGGTTAAACCGAATCACACAGAACAAGGGAGTACCTTGCTCTAATACCAATTGAAAGTGCAGTATATCGACTAGAGGGGGGGTGAATAGGTGATTTTTATGAAATGCTTCAAAACATGGTAGTTTTGAAGACAAAAAATAAACTCAATCCTATTAGTATGCAGCGGAAAGTAGACTACACTAGACAAGCCATAGTCATGTATTCAATGAAGTGAAAGCACGAAGATTAATAGCAGCTAGGCAGTAGGGATCACGATGGAAGAAGGAATGAAGCTAATCACAACAAGTAGATACTCAGTGAAGTCAATCAGATAAGGCAAGCAGGCAATGACTTCACAACATAGGACAGTAAGTAAAGGGAAGGAAATGATAGAACCAGTAGCTCGGGGAGGACAGTGATTTGATAGACCAGTTCCAGTTGCTGTGACAACTGTACGTCTGGTTAGGGAGGCTGAGATTTAACTCAGAAGACCGAGTCTTCACCTTATTCCCCTTGAGCTAAGGACACCTAGTCCTCGCCCAATCACTCTGGTAAGTCTTCAAGGTAGACTTCCAAACCTTCACAGACTTCGTTCACCGACGATCCACAATGACTCTTTGATGCTCAGAATGCGGCGCCTAACCGGCTAGAGGAAACACAGTCCTCAAGTGTAATAAGTCTTCAGGTCACACAGACAGAAAGACTTCAGTGATGCCTAACACTCTTTGGCTCTGGGTGTTTTGGCTTTATCCTCGCAAGGATTTCTCTCTCAAAAGCTTCGGAGGTGGGTTGCTCTCAAACGACAAAAGCCGTATAATAACTCTGAGCAGCCACCAATTTATGGTGTAGGGGGTGGGCTATTTATAGCCACTGGGTAACCCGACCTGATTTGTCCGAAGTGAGCCTGGGTCACTAAGGAACTGACACGTGTTCCAACGGTCAGATTTCAAACACTCACACAGATACTTTACTTGGGCTACAAGTAAAGCTGACTCATCCAACTCTGGATAAGATTTGCTCTCATTGTCTTCGCTCGAAGACATAGGGTTTGGTTGAGCATCACTTCAGTCACTCCGACTTAAATCACTTGGACCCCACTTAACAGTACGGTGGTTCCTATGACTCAACAAAGAAGAAAAGGAAACAACGAAACGTCTAAGTCTTCGCTCTCCATAGTCTTCACACAATGCCTTCTCTTGTCATAGTCTTCAATAGGATTATCTTCATATACCACCACTGATGTCAATGTCTTCATACATTTTTAGGGGTCGTCTCCGGTAGGTAAACCGAATCAATGAGGGACTACTACCTGTGTTATATGCAATTCTCACAAACACATTAGTCCCTCAACCAGGTTTGTCGTCAATACTCCAAAACCAACTAGGGGTGGCACTAGATGCACTTACAATCTCCCCCTTTTTGGTGATTAATGACAAACTGGTTGAAGTTTTCAACGGGGATAAAAGGTATGTGAAATTGTAAAGGATAAAGGTATTGTCTTTGTTAGTAGCAAAAGGCTCCCCCTGAAGATGTGCATATAGTTGATTTGCCTTTGAATGCAAATGCACATGGCAGGTTGTACTTGTGGAGATCCTCTTCGACTTATGAAGACAATTCATCATGCACAATTGATATGTCGAATATAATGACATGCATAATGAAAAATGGACGTCTGCAATAATGACTAAGTGCGGAATATAACGTAGCAGATGCGGAATTTATCATTGCATTACAGAATAGCAGAAAACGTAGCAGACGACTATCAGTTCAAGTGTTACAACTCAAAGAACCAAATGTAGCAAAAACGAGAGTTGGAATCACTAGGCAAAATATAAAGCACCTGCCCATATGGACCCGATTGAAGACTATCAACTCATATGCTTCTCCCCCTTTTGTCAGTAAGGACCAAAAAGGTTTGAAGACATAGAGCCTCTACTCATTCCCAGTTGGAGCAGGGGAGGATGCAGGGTCGACGTTGGTGTTTGGCGGTGCAGAAGTAGTTGGTGCAATGTCGGTACACGCTGAAGTAGGAGGAGGTGAGGTAGCATCATCTTGATCATCTATCACCCTGGCGTCAATTGTTGCAGCAGAGGAGGAGTATTCAGAATCTTCAAGAGACGGAGTTCGACGCATAACATCATTCCTTGGAGGAGTGTGGTCAAACTTGAATCTCTCTGTGAAGCCATCGTCTTGAAGATCCACTTCAGCACTCAACAAGGTTAAACTCTTCCAAGACCTACGACAGGTTTCATGAGCAACAAAGGCATTCTTGGTGGCAAGATTGCGAATGCGATTGACATCCACCAAGAGGCTTTGCATCTGACGCTTTAGCCAGTAGTGATGCTTATCCTGTTTCTGATGGAGGGCAACCAGAAGCTCTCGGTTATTGAGAACAGGAGATCGCTTTTGAGGCCTTTGGGCAATGGTGCTCTCAGTAGCTTCGATTTCAGCGTGTCGAGGTAGATGAGTACGGCCAACGAGAGGATAAATGCGTGAGACTGCTGGAACTCCTTGAATTTGCTGAGTGAAGCTCTGGTGATCAGCATTGTGAAGACTAACAAGCTCTTTGGCAGGCTCTTGGTATATAGCTTCAACTGACATATCAACCTCAGGCAAGAATATATGATGGTTGCGAGCAGACGGCTGATAGGTGATAGCTGAATGAAGCTTGATGAGGCGCATAATCCATGGGGCATAGAATTTCAGACCAAACAGATCAGAGCCAGACATAGCCAATTGCCTAATGAAGAAATCTTGAGCATTGAAGCTGATGCCATTAAAGATATAGAAGACCAATGTCTTCATGGTGCCTTCAAGCTTGGCTGATGAAGAATGTCCTTTGACGGGCCATAGAATATGCCTGATGATATGATAGATGGTGTGTGGCAGGTACTCTAGATCTTCAACAAAGAATTCCTTAGGATATTCAACATCACTTGGCAGAGGCTTCATCATGCTTAGCATTTGGCTCATGTTTGGCTTGCGCTTCTGAAATATACTCTCCAAGGCTTCATTGTGCAATTGACAGCAAGGTTCATACAGGTCTCCTGGAGTGGGTAGGCCAGTAAGCTCAATGAGATCAAAGGCTTTGGCTTCATGATGGACATTGCCTGTCATCCACTCAAGGACCCATGTCTTCGAATCCCTGCTGTAGCCTCGAATGTGGAGGGTTGCATAGAATTGCAGAAGCAGCTCTTCATTCCAATGCTCCTTGTCAGTCACAAAATTTAACAGGCCAGCATCACGGAAGCAATCAAGAGCTTCCTCCAGACAGGGCAGTCCAGCAATTGCTTCAGCGTCAAGACGCATATGAGGGAAAATGCGCCCTTGATCATAGAGTACTCTTGAGTAATAACTGCGCTGCTGATGGCTCCAGAACCTATCTGATGATATTCTTGGCTTGGAATATGGGTTCTTGGCGCTGTCAAAGAATGTGTTGTGCGCAGTGAAGCTATTGGCATTGAATGACCCTTGAGAGGTGGCAATACCTGGAAACCTTGGCAGTCCTGGCTTAGGCTTCTGAACTTGAGGCATGTGCTCAACATGATGATCAAACTGAGGACCAGCAGCATGCAGTCCAATAGCAGGTGGTGGAGTCAGAATGGGCCATCGGACAGTATGAGCTGATCATCTTGGTTGTATGCTTGCTCAATTGTATGGGGCCTTGGAGGCGGAACAGGAGCAGAGGAAGTGGCTTCAGGCTACTGATTTGCTTCAGGTGCAGCACTTGCTTCAGGCGCCATCACTTCAGGCACCACTATGACTTCGGGTGCCACATTAGCTTCAGCCATGACCACATCATTGGCTTCAGTGTTGGTGGTGGCATCCTCTGAGTTTGTAACCTCCACTTCAGGAGCTGGAGGGTCGGACACGTTCTCCTCGAGAACAGGGGGTGTGGCAGCACGTGCTTCTTCTGCTTGGGGTTGTTCTTCTTCTTGGGGTGGTTCCTCTTTGGCTGATGCAGCCGGAATATCTTCAGCCCCTTTGGCTTCAGATTTTGAGGGGTTCACAGTAGGAGCAGCGTCAGGCACATATTGTTGCTCTTCTCCTTCTGGAGCACTTGGGGTGACGACTTGAGGCCTTGGTCATTTGCGAAGCCTGCAAAATGCTGGCGACACCTGAGGGGATGGAGGTTGTTGGGCCTCAAAGTCTTCATCTTCAAGCACCGAACTGGTGTCTTGAGTTGGTTCAGGCGTGGCTGGTGTATCCTATGGGTGATCAGCCCACGAGTCATCCTGTGCAATTGGCGTCAATGGACGACCAATGCTGATGCGTCCGTTGTTCGTACCAGGCCTAAAAAGGAGCCACGTCATGGGCTGCAGGCAGGCAAGTCTGGATACCCTGGTTCCTAGAACGCTGATGACATTGTCCACTTCCTCTAAACCGGAGAACTTCCTGGCGACCAAGATGAAGCTGAAAAAGTAGCCCAGAGGGCCAGTATGTATCAGTTTGTCGATGACACTATGTACAGAAGGAGGCCCAACGGTGTGAAATTGAAGTGCGTCTGCCAGGAGGATGGAAAGGAACTGTTGGCTGAGATTCACAGAGGAATGTGCGGCTCCCACATTGGATCAAGGGCATTAGTTGGGAAAGCATTCCAGCAAGGATTCTATTGGCCCACAGCCCTCCAAGATGCAGTTGACCTCGTCACGACATGTGAAGCCTCTCAGTTCCATTCCAAGAAAACACACCTGCCTGCCCAAGCTCTTCAAACAATCCCTCTCTCATGGCCAATTCTGGTCTGGGGGCTCAATATCCTCGGCCCCTTCCCCCGAGAAATCGGGGGCTTTGAATTCTTGTTCGTTGCCATTGACAAGTTTACAAAGTGGCCGGAAGTGACAGCCGTGAGAAAGGTGACTGCTCAGTCAACTATCAAGTTCTTGAAAGAATTGGTGTGTCGTTTTGGAGTTCCGGCAAGGAACATCACCGACAATGGCACCCAGTTCACGAGCCACGCCTTCATGCAATATGTTCATACCCTCGGATGCAAGATCTCATTTGCTTCTGTGGCACACCCCTGGAGCAATAGGCAAGCTGAGAGGGTGAACATTGAAGTGGTGCATGCACTCAAGACAAGAACTTTTGATACGCTGCAGAAGCACGATAGGCGGTGGATCGAGGAGCTGCCGGTAGTTCTCTGGTCCCTCAGAACGACACCAAACCAAGCTACCGGACAGACTCCCTTCTCCCTGGTCTACGGGGCGGACGCAGTTATCCCCACGGAACTCATTTACGAGTGTCCCCGAGTGCTTGTCTACGATGAAGTAGCGCAAGTTGAGCATCGGTGTGACGATGCTGTGCTACTCGAAGAGAACCGTCACCGGGCCGCTATGCGTGCTGCATGCTACCAGCAAGCCCTGCGTCGCTATCACAGCCGCAGGGTTCGTCCCCGGTGTTTCCAGGAAGGTGGCCTTGTCCTTTGGCGCGTTCAGTCTACCAAGGGTACAAACAAGCTGTCACTAAAGTGGGAAGGCCCTTACCGGGTGGTACGAGTCACCAGACCTGGTATAGTTCGTCTGGAAACCAGAGATGGCACTCAGTTGCAAAACTCGTGGAATATTGAGCATCTCTGCAAGTACTACCCATAAAGCGCGGCTGTCGAGCCCTGCTCGGCAGCCACCCATCCATACAGGCCTTGCCTCAGCTGCATATAACCCCTTGTACTGAGCCGGGGCAATGACCCCGTGCAAGAGAAAATCAAGAAGCGCTATAGGGGGGCAACTGAGATTGCATGCATGCACCATCACACCAAGATCACTGCATAAGCATTTCATGAGCATCTGCATATGCATATAAATAGGATTGCATCCTGCATTCATTCTCATCTGCATGAAGTTGTAGGTTCCTACCGTGGACTTGGCTTCGACAAGGAGTTGAGAAGATTGCCCGGCACCACAATCCTCGGCAAGCCAAACAGATAAGTTTAAACTCATGTCCTTTAGTGTTCTGTAAGCTATAACTTGTGCATAAGGAACCCTCACCACACTCTCTTGAAACTTCGGTGCTCCCATCCTAGACTCAAACGTTGCTTCGAGTGGGATGATTGTAGTGGCCTTCGATGAAAGGGAGTTGGCTGGGGGCTGGCCCCTCTGTCTGTTTCCCGGCAGATGTAGTTCTCCGGCAGACAAAGAGGGTGCCAGCAAGGTAGCTTGCCGGGAAAACTCGTTTTATTACGAAAATAGGCATTCCACCTCTGCATGGATGTACACATGCACGGGTTCCCGACAAGATTTATATTTTTCATTCATATGCTGATACAAGTACAAGCATTACAGAACACAAAGATGGACTCGAGGTATTACATTATTTGAATTAAAATTTGGTAATTGCCTACAAGTTTAAGATTAAAAAAATATAGGTGCCCCGTGATGCCTTTGCTCCTGTCCATCTCCTACAGGACGAGGTCGAAGAGGCTGGAGAGGGGGCACTGCTGGGACCCGACGCCTCCCCAGGATCAGGATGGCGCCATCTCCCAGCTAGGAAGAAGGAACCAGAGGGCAAGGATGGATGGTGGAGCTGCCTAAAAGCTCCAAGCAGGATCTGCGGAGTCATCAGCAAACACAGCTCGTCGAACCGGTCGCCCCATTCTTGATGCATCGTGGGTTGTCGCCGCTCTCAGCTCCACCATCATCTGAAGCCCCTTTTGCGGCAAGGGGCTCGGATACCATGCTATCCGAGCAATTCTCCAAAGAGCATGGTCGTCCCTAGAAGCCCTGGCATTAGAAGACACTGCACGTCCCAGAGACGCGTGCAAAGCGAAGAGCTCCCCCGCACAGTGAGAGGGCATCGCCCGGGAAGAGTTGGGTTCGCCCCCACTAGCGGCGAGTCCCTCATATGTCTCCTCTCTAGCGCGGTGAAGGGAACGAAAATAGGTAGCAACCGATTACCACACACATGGCTCGCCTCGAGCCTTGGTGTGGTGTAGTCCGCATCCCCACCCACTGGAGCCGAGATTACGGGCGGCCCCGCGGAAGGCATGCCCGAGTTGCTGATACATCTCCAACGTATCTATAATTTTTGATTGTTCCATGCTATTACTTATGAAGTCTTGGATGTTTAATGGGCTTTATCATTCACTTTTATATCATTTTTGGGACTAACCTACTAACCCAAAGGCCCAGTCCAGATTGCTGTTTTTTTCCTGTTTCAGGGTTTTGCAGAAAAAGAATATCAAACGGAGTCCAAATGGAATGAAACCTTTGCGAGATATATTTTTGGAGAAAATCATGCACGAAGAACTTGAGAACCACGTCAGAAGAGCCACGAGGGGCCCACAAGGGTGGGGGGCGCGCCCCCTGCCTTGTGGGGCCCCCGTGACTCCCCCGGTGTCCTCCTTCTTCCTATATAAGTCTACATACCCCAAAACCTCTGTGAACAGAGAGGAAACCCTAATTCCACCGCCGTACCTTCTGTTCCCGTGAGATCCCATCTTTGAGCCTGCTCCGGAGCTCCACCGGAGGGGGATCCATCACGGAGTTCTTCATCATCATCATCATCGCCCTCACCATGAGTTCTGAGTAGTTTACCATAGACCTTCGGGTCCATAGCTAGTATCTAGATGGCTTCTTCTCTCTCTGGATCTCAATACAAAGTTCTCCTTGGTCTTCGAGGAGATCTATTCGATGTAATCTCTTTTTGCGGTGTGTTTGTCGAGATCCGATGAATTGTGAGTTTATGATCAAGGTTATCTATGAAAGATATTTGGTTCTTCTCTGAACTTTTTATGTGTGCTCATAATATCCTTGCAAGTCTCTTCGAATTATTGGTTTGGTTTGGCCTACTAAATCTATAGTTCTTGCAATGGGAGAAGTGCTTGGCTTTGGGTTCAATCTTGCGGTGTCCTTTCCCAGTGACAGTAGGGGCAGCAAGGCACGTATTGTATTGTTGCCATCGAGGATAAAAAGATGGGGTTTATATCATATTGCTTGAGTTTATCCCTCTACATCATGTCATCTTGCTTAAGGCATTACTCTGTTCTTATGAACTCAATACACTAGATGCATATTGGATAGCGGTCGATGTGTGTAGTCATAGTAGTAGATGCAGAATCGTTTCGGTCTACTTGTCTCGGACGTGATGCCTATATACAATGATCATGCCTAGATAGTCTCATAATTATTCGCTTTTCTATCAATTGCTCGACAGTAATTTGTTTACCCGCCGTAGAATATCGCTATCATGAGAGAAGCCACTAGAGAACACTATGGCCCCCGGGTCTATTCTCAACATATCAATCTACATCTACTTTAGTTTTATAGCTTTTATTTGCTGTTCTTATAAACCAAAAATACCAAACAAACTATCATCTCTATCAGATCTCACTTTCGTCACATACCGTAAAGGGATTGACAACCCCTTATCGCGTTGGTTGCGAAGTTTTTATTTGTTTGTGCAGGTGCGAGGGACTCGCGCGTGGTCTCCTACTGGATTGATACCTTGGTTCTCAAAAACGGAGGGAAATACTTACGCTACTGTGCTGCATCTCCCTTTCCTCTTCGAGGGAATACAACGCAAGCTCGGGAAGTAGCAGTCGCCACTTCCGATGTTGTCACCGCGCCGCCTGAGTCTCTCTTTTAAATCCAGGAGAAATTTCAAGTCAGAGCCCGGGGGCTGGCCCTAGGCTCTCTTCTTCGACATAACCAGCAAAGGCAGAAGACAAGAGAAGAGGAATGCAAAGGTGGATGGCCTTGCCCTACTCCACTCCTCCCTTTTATAGGTAGGGTGAGGAAGAGAACTGCTCCATTAACGGGCGGCCACCGTCCTCCTCCATCAATTCAAGACGGCCGGGCCCTCTCCATAATGCTCCCCCACGCCACGCGCCTCCTACCCCATGCGATGCATGCCACATACGTGGCTAATGATAAGGGCGTGGTGAGAAGAGTAAATTGGCAGTTTCTACCCCGTGCGTTAAAGTCATTCACGGGCCATTACTGGAGCGGCCCCATGACTGTTGGCTTTACGCAGCGCACGAGGAAACTGGAATCTGGCTAGGATTCAAGACTCATGAAGAATCAGAAAGAGGTCCTCAAGAGACCGGCCTCCTCAGCAACCCTGCCTGTGCACTTATTAGGCCCTTCCCCGACGACGCCCAGCAGCGTGATCGGGGCAGGCCCGGGGGCTTTTGTCGGTGCAACAAACCCTGGGTCTGTTGCCCAGACTGTGCACAGGCACAACAACAAGATTGAAGCACCAGCCCAAGTCAGAGTATAAGGAACCAAGAGATTCAGAGTGCCAGCTCGGAGAAGAGAGACCAAGGCCAAGCCAGAGAAGCAAGACATCACCAAGAGAAGGGCCTCCCTTGCCGGGCAGGCGAGCCGTGCAAGGGGCGAGGCCACCCCCGAAAGCAGATAACAGAAACACGCTCGCAGGGTCTACCGGGGCTCGCGGAGGCCAAACCACCTCACTAAGAACACAAGCGCGACCCACGTCATCAATCAATGCGGTGTCAAGCCGCAAGATGATTAAGTGGCAGCCATTAGCCACATGGCAGCAGTTCCTACAAGAAGAACCCGCAGATGACACCCGTCCTGCGATGTGTCAAGAAGACAGGCACGGAGCTGGCATGATAGCCCGACAGGCCTTGCCGGGAAACCAGTGATGTGACACTAAGCGGTGCATTTAATGCACCCTGTCAGCCCACAGAGTTAGGTATGATAGCACTATTTGCTATTATGTTGGTGCATAATGACTACTTTTCCACTGTGCTCGCCCCTTGATCTATAAGAGGAGGCCCATGGCAACCGTAGAGAGTTGTTGGAGAATAGAGAAACCCACACCACCGTACACGCACAGTCACGACTGCCAAAGGCAACCCTTGCCGGGCGAGTGTACTATGCTTCACCAGCACCATTCCATCATCAATCCACCAAAGCAGGAGTAGGGTCATACGCCTCGCGGCGGCCCGAACCTGGGTAAATTGCTTGTGTGCTCCCCGCCGTGCTGCCGTGCGCTGGTCTGCTCTTTGCGCAATGCGATGTCCCCCTGTCGAACTAGCAAGGCGCCTCCTGGTCCCATTGGTGGCCGTGGATATCCCGCGACACACATGCACTGGTTTAGTTGGCCTTGGCAGTGGAGAAGCATTTGAAACTTGAACAGTTGGTTGCAAAGGAATTGCCGACTCAGGAGAATTCTCCTTCGGAGGTTGAGCATCGGAGCATTCAAGGGACTTTTCAGTCGCAGCATGAGTTATATTCTTCTTCGCAGTTCTTTTTCGACGCTTCTTCGTCTACTGAGCATTTTGATTGATATGACCTTTGACAAGTTCATCATACGTAGTAACTTTTTCTTGATGATCTAAACTCTAGACAGACTTTGTGAACAATCTCATCGAGATCTGTGTGAAAGCGCAACCTTCTGTTAAGCGTGATTGATATCCTTGTAGGTGTCTTCAAGTTGTCTGATGACAAACTTAGACGAGGTGGTTCTCATTCGACCATCAATTTCATTGAGTTCGGCAATGAGAGTGTTGATCTGAACTGAATATTGTCTCATATCTTGAACAATAGCGGTGGCCCATGAGATCATTTTAGGAGGGATTGGCAAAGAGGCCACTTCACCACCGAATGGATTGCCCACAAATTTGTCAATCTGCTCCATGATGAACTCATGATTGTAGTAGTGAGGAGCATCAGTTGGAGAAGGAGGAGCAGGTTGCACAGGAGCTTGCTCAGATGGAGGCATAGAAGCCAGTGGTTGCATCTAAGTAGGAGCAAACTTAGCAGACTTCTCGTTCGGAGTTGTATCTTGAGGAGCACTTGGCTCAGAAAAGGGTGCTTTGATTTTCTTCACATCAGGCTTAGGAATTCTTTCGCCTGGCTTGGCAGTACTCATAGGAGCATCAACAACCAAATCCTTCATATCGATGGATTCAGGATGAGTAGTTGTATCCACATGCCATTTCATTGTGACATTTGTGGCTGGCGTTTTTATTTTCATAATGATCTTCTTCAGCGGTCTTGTTGGAACAATAGAGACCCGAAGATGAGGCAGCATTGTGGAAGTAGTGATGTTAACTTTCTTGCTGAGAGCAGCTTCGACTTCAGCCTTTGTGAGTGGAGGATCATCTTTGTCGGCAAAATCACTTTCAGCATGTTTATCGGTTGGTTCAGCCGACTTCTTTAGTGCATTTTTTGCTTTGCACAGGGATCATGTTTGCGTTTGGAGCAGCCTTATGATTTATCTTCAGCCTTTTTCTTCTCGACAACTTCTTTGAGAAGATGACGATTTTTTTTCTTCATGATCCCTGATACGTCCAAAACGTATCTATAATTTCTGCTTGCTCCATGCCTCTTTTGGGTGATATTGCTATGATATTTATACACTTCCATACACTTCTGATCATATTTGGAATAACCTATTAACTCAGTGCACCCCAGTGCCAATTTCTGTTTTCGGCTGTTTTTTGTATTTCAGGTTTTCACATTACGAGAACTGCCAGGAAAAATCCAGAAAAATTATATAAAAAATCAGCGTTCCAGAAGCTACCGTGCGCCCGAAGTACAGCCGGGGGGGGCACTAGGGCTCCAGGCGCCCTGGCGGCGCGCCCCCCCTGGGCCGCGCCGGGGGGGCGCCTGGGCCCCCCGAGGCTCCGCTGATGCCCCCCTTTGGCATATATTTAAAGCGTCTCCCAAAACCCTCGAGACGGGAACTCTTTTTCGCGATCTCATCTCTGTTCCGCCACCGCCGCCGCTTCCAAGATCGGGAGCACCAGGAGAACTCTTCCCGGCACCCTGCCGGAGGGGAGGATCACCAGCGGGAGCTTCTCCACCACCATGGACGCCTCCCAGATGAGTTGTGAGTAGTCTCCCTTGGACCATGGGTCCATGAACAGTAGCTATGTGATGTTCTCCTCCCGTTCTTGTGCTTCACTAATTAGTCCTCGTGAGCTGCCCTACATGATCGAGGCACATATGTAATCCTTATGCTGTTGCTATGATGAGTTTGCTGGGATCCGATGGATTATGAGATTATGTTCAGATTGTGTTTGAGTAATATATTTGATTCACCTCTTTTATATTTATGTTCGTAAGTAATTCTTGCATGTTCTCCGTTGTTATTTATTGCTTTGGCCAAGTAGTAGGTAGTGACTCCAAGAGGGAACGTTATGCTTGATTGTGGGTTCATGCCCCTCGATGACTAGTTTGAGTGACAGAAACATAAGTCTAGGGGATGTGCTGTTGCCACAAGGGGGAAAACAACGGTGCTTGTGCCCGCGGGTGCAAGGATTGTTTACTTTACGCAAAGTTCTTTTAATGCAGTTGTCTGTTGCTTTGAGTTTACACTATGGGTGGGACTCGCAACTTAATACCAGCGAGATGTTCTGGATAGATATCTCAAGGTGGATGATTAGTAGTAGATGCAGATGGATTTCGGTCTACTTACCTCGGCGTACCGCCCATGCTTTGAACCTCTACCTTTCTTGCAATGTAGTCAGCATTGGTTTGCGCACATGGTCCTGTCAATTGCCCAGCTGTAATTCGTTTACCTCACATAGCTGTTTTATCGTCTTTTGGGAGAGAGACATCACTAGTGAATATCATGAGACTCCGGTCCATATTACCATCATTGATCACATCCGCTATTTACTTTTCCGCATTTTACTTACTATTGCAATTATACCTATCACTATTATCACTTGCGTTTGATCCTTTGTAAACTACAAGGCCGGAGGGATTGACAACCTCTCTGTACTTGTTGGGAGCAAAGTTATTTGTATCTGTGTGCAGGTCCACGTTGATTGCTATTATCTGGCGCCGTTAGCAGTTGACACCTTCTTGTTGAAACTGGGAGTCTCAGGGAAAACGATCCTTGGTATTGCCAAGGGAAAACTTCTGCTACACTGCATCTCAAACCTTCCACTTGGGGTAACCAACGAGGGGTGAGAAGCCACCTAGCAAAGCAATTTCTGGCGCCGTTGCCGGGGACTCCACTCTTCAGGATAGGGGAGTTGCACGCCATCTTTTACCTTTGCTTTTAGTCTTGTTAGTTTACCTTTCAGTTTTTGCTTTAGTATCCTTTATCAAAAATTTACAAAAAAAAAATTATTTGCTTTTCTGTTAGTAGTCCTTTCTGTTTAGCCAAACATGTTAGGATTTGGTGCTTTGAGGGAATCAGAAGTTCTAGATTTCCATCAAAGGGATGGAGAAAATATGAAGAAGGCGTGGGACAGAATTTCTGATGCACATAGGAGAATTATGCCTTGGATACCTATAAAAATTGTGCTTAGAAATTTTTACCATGGTCTTTTTAAATGGTGTAAACACTCTCTTGATATTATAGCCGAGGGAGATTTCCTAGAGTGTGATGAAGCTAGAGCTCTTGAAATTATACATGGTCTATCTAGTTACTTTGTTTATGATCATAACTTTGATACTATCATAGATAGACTTGCTACTATTGAAAAGAGAATGGATGCTCTAGACTTAATGAAGGTAGAGAAACCCAAACCCAATAATAGAGATATTTTGGAAATAGACAATGATTGGGAGCCTTTTGTTAGGATTAGCATCTCTAATCAAGACTTCCTTGCTTATTGTGATATTGGATCTATGGTTTCTACTATGCCAAAAATTGTTCATGACTCTTTAAAAATTAACATGGATAGATTACCATCTTATCATGAACACACTAATGGAGATATTTCTGAAATCCAGGGAAGAATAAAAGATGTGCCAGTTAAATTCCTTAAAGGGATTGCAATGGTCGATTTCTTCATCATGGAGCCAAATCAAGGAAATATAGTGCTTGCAAGGGACTTCCTACGAGCAGTTAAGGGCTTCATCGATATAGGTAAGGGACAAATACGCTTACGCGGGAAGGCAAAAGTTGTGTACCCCTTTCCTAGAAGGAACAAGAATGAACTTGTTGAGGAACCATTTGAAGCAATTTATAGCTCCGATTATTACGATGGTTATTGATTCCTCTATATGCATTATGCCTAGCTTAAAGGCATAAGAGAAAGCTTTTGGGAGGCAGCCCACATGAATAAAATTTTTATTTTGCTTTTGTTGTGTCTTGATGTTGTTTACTACAGTAGCATCATCATTGTATCTTTGCTTTTCAATTTTGTGCCAAGTGTAGCCTCTGATTTCAAGAAAGTTCAAAAGTTGTGAGGTGCTATCCAGGAAACAGATTCTATCCTTGGATAGAAAACTTCGTATAAAATCACCAGATCATCTTTTTGGTATGAATTTTTTCGACAGCGTGCTCTATATAATTGTCTTTCGTGCGTCTGTTCTGAGTTTTTTGATTAGAGTTGCAGAACTGCCCCGAACAAATCATTTACTACCTGCTGTTCTGTTTTTCACAGATTCTGTCCTGTTTTGCCTTTCCTTCATTTTGCAAACCTAGAGCTTGCTTTTTCTTTGCAAAAACCTTTTGGCAATCTTGAGAAACAGTAGAACTGCAAGAATATCTTTATTTCCAGCAAGGTACAATTATTTTATTATGGGTACTGACCTCGCTAATCTGATTATGATGAGTTATGTATGAAGGGAGTTTTCAAGTGTGCGAGGGAAGATGATAAAAAGATTCAGGAGTGTCAAACGCTCAAGCTTGGGGATGCCCCCGTGCACCCCCAAGAAATATTCAAGGAGACTCAAGCGTCTAAGCTTGGGGATGCCCCTGTGCATCCCCTTCTCCATCAACATTATCAGTTCGTCTTTCGTTCCACTATATTTTAATCACTTCATGTGTTATGTGCTATGCTTGGAGCGTCTTATTTTTAGTTTTCTTTAGCTTTTCATAACGAGTCGGAACTCAGCTTTCTTTATGGGAGAGAGAAACACGCTCCACTTCTACCTAGAACATAACATAGAATTTTCATGTCTATCTTTGCTGTGTGTGTTCTTTGTCTTTTAATAGCTACTATCATGTTCAGCTCTTAGTTTTCATGCTTATCTTTTCAAGGAGCTTTTGTTTAGTTGGTTGCTTGAACTCTCTTTAGTTATCATGCTTATCTTATTAAGAGAGTTTGCTTCCGTTGCATTGGTTGATATGTCTATGATAAAGATGCTACGTGCATAATGGCGCTTAGTAGTTCATGTTTTCTTATGGTTAGTCTCAAATAGCTGGGGGATTCCCAATGTGTTATTGGAGTACCAACATGATTTGTTTGCCTATGATGTGGTATGGTTTAGTAATATCTTCCTTCAAGAATTTATTTTGATTGACTTGGCGTATTCTCACGCATATTTAACACTGTAAAGAAAGTCTGTCAAGCCTTGATGATCTTTTATTTCTGAGTAGCGATATAACTTCCATGCCTGATTCAATGTTGCTTTGTCGCTCCGCATGATTATGACCGTCATTGCTCTCTTAGTTGGTCGCTCCCAGTCTTTTGCTAACCTTCGCCTGTACTAAGCGGACTGACTGCTTGTGCATCCACATTCTTTTAAACCAGTTATGCCATATGAGTCCACCATATCTTCCTACATGGTATTTACCTGCCATTCCTAACGGAGACTTGCATGTGCCATCTCGAAATTATTCAAAGAAAAAGCATTCTTATTTTGTGCCTCTGTTGTAAGTCCATGAGGAAGTAGTAGTTAATTCATGATCTTTTTAAGTTGGACAAGCTTCACCCCGGGATTGCATGTATAATGTGCAAACCCATAATACGAGAAGGAACTGACATTGAGTGCGCCCGGCTCAAAAAGATAATATAACAAACAAACCCTCCTTCACGCTTTGTTCATGAGAAATCAGAAAACTTTGGCAGTGATAAACAAAGGAGATTAAGAGGATGTGATCGTCCTCATTCGGGAGCCGTTCCTCGAAACTTGTCCATCTCAAGAAGTGATTGAGTTATCTGCTAGCATTCGTTGACAAAACATGCATGATCTAAAAAAATTATTACCTCTGTTTTAAAACCAAGAGCTCTGGTACATGTTTTGTCTTTGTTTCCGATTACGGGTTTTCAACCTTTCCAACAAAAGCCACGGTTCGAGAGTCTCCACCTTCTTTTGAAAGCACCAACTACTGAGAGCATGATTGTCATTCTGAGTGTAATGTGCATTGTCCCAAAGTAGCATTGTCTTTTGCATGATTGTGATATCGTTTATTCTGAAATCATTGTATCTAGTCATCACTTAAACCTTGGAGGTGCCCCTGCATTTATGTTTTGCTTCACTAAAGGGGGCAAGCGAGATATCACTTTATCATATTTGCACATCATGTTCATTGCAAATCTTTTTGATGTTTCAGTTTCATATTGTAAAACTTTCAGTCCTTTGTGATTTTCTCATGAGGCAACTTAATTACTACAGATTCATTGTCTCAGTAAGGTTTTGTCATATGACTATGAAAAAGTCCTATATGGTTAATAGCATGTCACCACAGAAATTATTCTTGTTATCATTTACCTACTCGAGGACGAGCAGGAATTAAGCTTGGGGATGTTGATACGTCCAGAACGTATCTATAATTTCTGCTTGCTCCATGCCTCTTTTGGGTGATATTGCTATGATATTTATACACTTCCATACACTTTTGATCATATTTGGACTAACCTATTAACTCAGTGCACCCTAGTGCCAGTTTCTGTTTTCTGCTGTTTTTTGTATTTCAGGTTTTCACATTACGAGAACTGCCAGGAAAAATCCAGAAAAATTATATAAAAAATCAGCGTTCCAGAAGCTACCGTGCGCCCGAAGTACAGCCGGGAGGGGGGGGGGGGCACGAGGGCTCCAGGCGCCCTGGCGGCGCGCCCCCCCCTGGGCCGCGCCGGGGGG
>LR738715.1:578711026-578759982 GCA_902687465.1 Secale cereale | reverse complement strand
GGGGGGGGGCGCCTGGGCCCCCCGAGGCTCCGCT
Source organism: Secale cereale (assembly GCA_902687465.1). Lineage (NCBI taxonomy): Eukaryota > Viridiplantae > Streptophyta > Magnoliopsida > Poales > Poaceae > Secale > Secale cereale. The sequence continues at coordinate 578,759,948 of LR738715.1, read as the reverse complement.
GATGCCCACCTTTGGCATATATTTAAAGCGTCTCCCGAAACCCTCGAGACGGGAACTCTTTTTCGCGATCTCATCTATGTTCCGCCGCCGCCGCCGCTTCCAAGATCAGGAGTACCAGGAGAACTCTTCCTAGCACCCTGCCAGAGGGGAGGATCACCACCGGGAGCTTCTCCACCACCATGGACGCCTCCCGGATGAGTTGTGAGTAGTCTCCCTTGGACCATGGGTCCATGACCAGTAGCTATGTGATGTTCTCCTCCCGTTCTTGTGCTTCACTAATTAGTCCTCGTGAGCTGCCCTACATGATCGAGGCACATATGTAATCCTTATGCTGTTGCTATGATGAGTTTGCTGGGATCCGATGGATTATGAGATTATGTTCAGATTGTGTTTGAGTAATATATTTGATTCACCTCTTTTGTATTTATGTTCGTAAGTAATTCTTGCATGTTCTCCGATGTTATTTATTGCTTTGGCCAAGTAGTAGGTAGTGACTCCAAGAGGGAACGTTATGCTTGATTGTGGGTTCATGCCCCTCGATGACTAGTTTGAGTGACAGAAACATGAGTCTAGGGGATGTGTTGTTGCCACAAGGGGGAAAACAACGGTGCTTGTGCCCGCGGGTGCAAGGATTGTTTACTTTACGCAAAGTTCTTTTAATGCAGTTGTCTGTTGCTTTGAGTTTACACTATGGGTGGGACTCGCAACTTAATACCAGCGAGATGTTCTGGATAGATTTCTCAAGGTGGATGATTAGTAGTAGATGCAGATGGATTACAGTCTACTTACCTCGGCGTACCGCCCATGCTTTGAACCTCTACCTTTCTTGCAATGTAGTCAGCATTGGTTTGCGCATATGGTCCTGTCAATTGCCCAGCTGTAATTCGTTTACCTCACATAGCTGTTTTATCATCTTTTGGGAGTGAGACATCACTAGTGAACATCATGAGACTCCGGTCCATATTACCATCATTGATCACATCCGCTATTTACTTTTCCGCATTTTACTTACTATTGCAATTATACCTATCACTATTATCACTTGCGTTTGATCCTTTGTAAACTACAAGGCCGGAGGGATTGACAACCTCTCTGTACTTGTTGGGAGCAAAGTTATTTGTTTCTGTGTGCAGGTCCACGTTGATTGCTAATATCTGGCGCCGTTAGCAGTTGACACCTTCTTGTTGAAACTGGGAGTCTCAGGGAAAATGATCCTTGGTATTGCCAAGGGAAAACTTCTGCTACACTGCATCTCAAACCTTCCACTTGGGGTAACCAACGAGGGGTGAGAAGCCACCTAGCAATCCCTTTCCTTTTAAGCCTTCTTGGCTCGCCTCAAGGCATTCTTCTTACGCTTAACAAGCTTGTTAGGATAAGATTCGGGAGTGCGAAGGGATGACACGTGAGCATCTAGAGGAGGTGGCGGTCTCTCCTGGGGACCACCTGATTTGAGGAGGCCGATTTCACGATAGTCTCCCCATGGAGGATGAAAAGCAAAGTTCTGCACAAACTGAGGATGAATCATTTCATAATTGAACCACTTGCGCACCCAGTGACGTCGAATCCTTAGTAGATGGTTATCTCTATCATGCTTTGATTCGCCTAGAACAGTGTTGTAATTTTCATGACAGATGTACTGAGCAGTATTTGTATATGGTTGCCTGCCGCCCTTCTTGTTCTTCGGAGCATCTTGTTCTTGCTCATCTGCATTTTGCTCGTTTCTCTTTATCTTGCTAGTAGATGGGTCTACCGTTGGGCCCTTAGCATTCGGAGATTTTGATTCATCAGCTGTGCCCAAAATAACATCTTCTCCATCAGCCATGCTCATTGGTCGAGCAGAATCCTCAACTGACTACATACACATGTGAATAAGGATAGATGCGAGGGAAAATGGGGACATGGTTATGCATGCTCACAACGAAGATTTTGAAAAACGTTTTGAAGAAGAATTAGATGCAGACTAGAAATGTTTCGAATGAAAGAAATGTGTAGAACGAACTAGTAGGTTCGAAGAATATAGTAGTCATCATGCTAAGCATTCCATTCGTACGAGACATATCACAAACCCTAGATCTCAAAAAAATTGAAAGCGAGAGGGACAACTACAAACCACATCCGCACAAGTTACCTCCCCAATAAAGATCGAAGAAATGTGGTAAAAACTTGCAATTTCAATCGCCGATGAACTCAAACGAGGAGAATCGAAGACCGAGTTCGCACTACTGATACGTCCAAAACGTATCTATAATTTCTGCTTGCTCCATGCCTCTTTTGGGTGATATTGCTATGATATTTATACACTTCCATACACTTTTGATCATATTTGGACTAACCTATTAACTCAGTGCACCCCAGTGCCAGTTTCTGTTTTCGGCTGTTTTTGTATTTCAGGTTTTCACATTACGAGAACTGCCAGGAAAAATCCAGAAAAATTATATAAAAAAATCAGCGTTCCAGAAACTACCGTGCGCCCGAAGGACAGCCGGGGGGGGGGCACCAGGGCTCCAGGCGCCCTGGCGGAGCCCCACCCCCCCTGGGCCGCGCCGGGGGGCGCCTGGGCCCCCCGAGGCTCCTCCGATGCCCCCCTTTGGCATATATTTAAAGCGTCTCCCTAAACCCTCGAGGGAGGAACTCTTTTCGCGATCTCATCTCTATTCTGCCGCCGCCGCCGCTTCCAAGATCGGGAGCACCAGGAGAACTCTTCCCGGCACCCTGCCGGAGAGGAGGATCACCACCGGGAGACTCTCCACCACCATGGACGCCTCCCGGATGAGTTGTGAGTAGTCTCCCTTGGACCATGAGTCCATGACCAGTAGCTATGTGATGTTCTCCTCCCGTTTTTGTGCTTCACTAATTAGTCCTCGTGAGCTGCCCTACATGATCGAGGCACATATGTAATCCTTATGCTGTTGCTATGATGAGTTTGCTGGGATCCGATGGATTATGAGATTATGTTCAGATTGTGCTTGAGTAATATATTTGATCTACCTCTTTTATATTTATGTTCGTAAGTAATTCTTGCATGTTCTCCGTTGTTATTTATTGCTTTGGCCAAGTAATAGGTAGTGACTCCAAGAGGGAACGTTATGCTTGATTGTGGGTTCATGCCCCTCGATGACTAGTTTGAGTGACAGAAACATGAGTCTAGGGGATGTGCTGTTGCCACAAGGGGGAAAACAACGGTGCTTGTGCCCGCGGGTGCAAGGATTGTTTACTTTACGCAAAGTTCTTTTAATGCAGTTGTCTGTTGCATTGAGTTTACACTATGGGTGGGACTCGCAACTTAATACCAGCGAGATGTTCTAGATAGATATCTCAAGGTGGATGATTAGTAGTAGATATTGATGGATTTCGGTCTACTTACTTTGGCGTACCGCTCATGCTTTGAACCTCAACCTTTCTTGCAATGTAGACATCATTGGTTTGCGCACATGGTCCTGTCAATTGCCCAGCTGTAATTCGTTTACCTCACATAGCTGTTTTATCGTCTTTTGGGAGAGAGACATCACTAGTGAACATCATGAGACTCCGGTCCATATTACCATCATTGATCACATCCGCTATTTACTTTTCGCTTTTATTTACTATTGCAATTATATCTATCACTACTATCACTTGCGTTTAATCCTTTCTGAACTACAAGGCCGGAGGGATTGATAACCTCTCTGTACTCGTTGGGAGCAAAGTTATTTGTATCTGTGTGCAGGTCCACGTTGATTGCTAATATCTGGCGCCGTAGCAGTTGACACCTTCTTGTTGAACCTAGGAGTCTCTCGGGATTCTATCCTTGGTATCTTTGCCAAGGGAAAAACTTCCGCAACACTACATCTCACACCTTCCACTTGGGGTAACCAACGAGGGGCGAGAAGCCTAGCAAGAGTTTTTCTGGTGCCGTTGCCGGGGACTCCACTCTTCAAGATAGGGGAGTTGCACGCTATCTTTTACCTTTGCTTTTAGTCTTGTTAGTTTACCTTTCAGTTTTTGCTTTAGTATCTTTTATCAAAAATCACAAAAATAGTTATCTCGTTCTTTAGTTGTCATTATGTAGGGTCCTTTTGTCTTTGACGAGGCAGAAGTTCTCACCTTTAAACAAGGAGGTGGGGAAAGTTTGAAAGATGCTTGGTATAGAATTAATGATTTACAAAAAAGAGCCACCAAGAAGGAACCTACTACTATCCTGCTTAGAAATTTTTATGTTGGAATTACTTCTTGGAATAGGTTTATTCTAGATACTGCTATCAATGGGAATTTCCTAGAGGCCCCAGTTTGGGAGTCCCTTAGTATTATTGAAAATCTTGTTGGGAATCTCCCTGTTGTTAGCATTCGAGAGGACATCACCCTAGCTCACATTATGAAAAAACTTGAAAAGATAGAGCTAGAGATGCCAAGCATTAATAAGATAAATGAGTTGGATCGTAAGATCCAAGGGAATTTGAATAGACTTGATAGCTCCATGAATAAAATTTTCAAAATTTTGGAGACCGTCAAATTCCATGACTTGTACTCTTCTAGGATAGACAAGATTGAGGATATCTTTGATACTCTAGGAACCACCTTCTCCTCAATCAAAACCAAAAAGGTAGAAACTCCGGCAAAGAAGAAGCCTAAGTTCGTTCACGTTCCAAAGGCTCCCCGCTCTAAAAGTAATCCACCTATTGCCAAAGGGGTTGAAACTGTAAAGACTTTGGAAGAAACACCTGTCTTTGATGAATTTATAAATGAATCTTCCCTTGACTTTTATCCTTTTGGTCTTCTACCTAGAAGTATCTCTATGAGGCCTTTATTTGAAAGTCCTCTTAAGACTAGTTGTACTATTGAAGAGCTTTTTGATGATCTTGATGATGGTTCAATTGATACAGCTTGATCTATATGCATTATGCCTAGCTTAAAGGCATAAAAGAAAGCGCTTTTGGGAGGCAGCCCACATGAATAAATTTATTTTGCTTTTGTTGTGTCTTGATGTTGTTACTACTGTAGCATCATCATTGTATCTTTGCTTTTCAATTTTTTGCCAAGTGTAGCCTCTGATTGCTACGAAGTTCAAAAGTTGTGAGGTGCTGTCCAGGAAACAGATTCTGTCCTTGGATAGAAAAATTCGTATAAAATCACCAGATCATCTTTTTGGTCTGAATTTTTTCGACAGCGTGCACTATATAATTGTCTTTCGTGCGTCTGTCCTGAGTTTTTTTATTAAAGTTGCAGAAGTGCCCCGAACAAATCAATTACTACCTGTTGTTCTGTTTTTCACAGATTCTGTCCTGTTTTGCTTTTCCTTCATTTTGCAAACCAAGAGCTTGCTTTTTCTTTGCAAAAACCTTATGGCAATCTTGAGAAACAGTAGACCTTCAAGAATATCTTTATTTCCAGCAAGGTATAATTATTTTATTATGGGTACTAATCTCGCTAATCAGATTATGATGAGTTATGTATGAAGGGAGTTTTCAAGTGTGCGAGGGAAGATGATAAAAAGATTCAGGAGTGTCAAGCGCTCAAGCTTGGGGATGCCCCCATGCACCCCCAAGAAATATTCAAGGAGACTCAAGCGTCTAAGCTTGGGGATGCCCCCGTGCATCCCCTTCTCCATCAACATTATCAGTTCGTCTTTCGTTCCACTATATTTTAATCACTTCATGTGTTATGTGCTATGCTTGGAGCGTCTTGCTTTTAGTTTTCTTTAGTTTTTCATAACGAGTCGGAACTCAGCTTTCTTTATGTGGGAGAGAAACACGCTCCACTTCTACCTAGAACATAACATAGGATTTTCATGTCTATCCTTGCTGTGTGTGTTCTTTGTCTTTTAATAGCTACTATCATGTTCAGCTCTTAGCTTTCATGCTTATCTTTTCAAGAGCTTTTGTTTAGTTGGTTGCTTGAACTCTCTTTAATTACCATGCTCACCTTATTAAGAGAGTTTGCTTCCGTTGCATTGGTTGATATGTCTATGATAAAGATGCTACGTGCATGATGGCGCTTAGTAGTTCATGTTTTCTTATGGTTAGTCTCAAATAACTGGGGGGTTCCCAATGTGTTATTGGAGTACCAACATGATTTGTTTGCCTATGATGTGGTATGGTTTAGTAATATCTTCCTTCGAGAATTTATTTTGATTTACTTAGCGTATGCTCACGCATATTTAAGACTGTAAAGAAAGTCTTTCAAGTCTTGATGATCTTTTGTTTCTGAGTAGCGATATAACTACCATGCCTGATTCAATGTTGCTTTGTCGCTCTGCATGATTATGACCGTCATTGCTCTCTTAGTTGGTCGCTCCCAGTCTTTTGCTAACCTTCGCCTGTACTAAGCGGACTGACTGCTTGTGCATCCACATCCTTTAATCCAGTTATGCCATATGAGTCCACCATACCTTCCTACATGGTATTTACCTGTCATTCCTAACGGAGACTTGCATGTGCCATCTCGAAATTATTCAAAGAAAAAGAATTCTTATTTTGTGCCTCTGTTGAAAGTTCATGAGGAAGTAGTGGTTAATTCATGACCTTTTTAAGTTGGAAAAGCTTCACCCCGGGATTGCATGTATAATGTGCAAACCCATAATACGAGAAGGAACTGGCATTGAGTGCGCCCGGCTCAAAAAGATAATATAACAAACAAACCCTCCTTCACGCTTTGTTCATGAGAAATCAGAAAACTTTGGCAGTGATAAACAAAGGAGATTAAGAGGATGTGATCGTCCTCATTCGGGAGCCGTTCCTCGAAACTTGTCCATCTCGAAAAGTGATTGAGTTGTCTGCTAGCATTCGTTGACGAAACATGCATGATCTAAAATAAATTATTACCTCTGTTTTAAAGCCAAGAGCTCTGGTACAAGTTTTGTCTTTGTTTCCGACTACGGGTTTTCAACCTTGCCAACAAAAGCCACGGTTCGAGAGTCTCCACCTTCTTTTAAAAGCACCAACTACTGAGAGCATGATTGTCATTCTGAGTGTAATGTGCATTGTCCCAAAGTAGCATTGTCTTTTGCATGATTGTGATATCATTTATTCTGAAATCATTGTATCTAGTCATCACTTAAACCTTGGAGGTGCCCCTGCATTTATGTTTTTCTTCACTAAAGGGGGCAAGCTAGATATCACTTTATCATATTTGCACATCATGTTCATTGCAAATCTATTTGATGTTTCAGCATCATATTGTAAAACTTTCAGTCCTTTGTGATTTTCTCATGAGGCAACTTAATTACTATAGATCCATTGTCTCAGTAAGCTTTTGTCATATGACTATGAAAAAGTCCTATATGGTTAATAGCATGTCACCACAGAAATTATTCTTGTTATCATTTACCTACTCGAGGACGAGCAGGAATTAAGTTTGGGGATGTTGATACGTCCAAAACGTATCTATAATTTCTGCTTGCTCCATGCCTCTTTTGGGTGATATTGCTATGATATTTATACACTTCCATACACTTTTGATCATATTTGGACTAACCTATTAACTCAGTGCACCCCGGTGCCAGTTTCTGTTTTCGGCTGTTTTTGTATTTCAGGTTTTCAAATTACGAGAACTGCCAGGAAAAATCCAGAAAAATTATATAAAAAATCAGCGTTCCAGAAACTACCGTGCGCCCGAAGGACAGCCGGGGGGGCCCACCAGGGCTCCAGGCGCCCTGGCGGCGCGCCCCTCCCCCCCGGGCCGCGCCGAGGGGGCGCCTGGGCCCCCCGAGGCTCCTCCGATGCCCCCCTTTGGCATATATTTAAAGCGTCTCCCGAAACCCGCGAGGGAGGAACTCTTTTCGCGATCTCATCTCAATTCCGTCGCCGCCGCCGCTTCCAAGATCGGGAGCACCAGGAGAACTCTTCCCGGCACCCTGCCGGAAGGGAGGATCACCACCGGGAGCCTCTCCACCACCATGGACGCCTCCCGGATGAGTTGTGAGTAGTCTCCCTTGGACCATGAGTCCATGACCAGTAGCTATGTGATGTTCTCCTCCCATTCTTGTGCTTCACTAATTAGTCCTCGTGAGCTGCCCTACATGATCGAGGCACATATGTAATCCTTATGCTGTTGCTATGATGAGTTTGCTGGGATCCGATGGATTATGAGATTATGTTCAGATTGTGCTTGAGTAATATATTTGATCTACCTCTTTTATATTTATGTTCGTAAGTAATTCTTGCATGTGTGTCGTTGTTATTTATAGCTTTGGCCAAGTAATAGGTTGTGACTCCAAGAGGGAACGTTATGCTTGATTGTGGGTTCATGCCCCTCGATGACTAGTTTGAGTGACAGAAACATGAGTCTAGGGGATGTGCTGTTGCCACAAGGGGGAAAACAACGGTGCTTGTGCCTGCGGGTGCAAGGATTGTTTACTTTACGCAAAGTTCTTTTAATGCAGTTGTCTATTGCATTGAGTTTACACTATGGGTGGGACTCGCAACTTAATACCAACGAGATGTTCTGGATAGATATCTCAAGGTGGATGATTAGTAGTAGATATTGATGGATTTCGGTCTACTTACTTTGGCGTACGGCTCATGCTTTGAACCTCAACCTTTCTTGCAATGTAGTCAGCATTGGTTTGCGCACATGGTCCTGTCAATTGCCCAGCTGTAATTCGTTTACCTCACATAGCTGTTTTATCGTCTTTTGGGAGAGAGACATCACTAGTGAACATCATGAGACTCGGGTCCATATTACCGTCATTGATCACATCCGCTATTTACTTTTCGCTTTTATTTACTATTGCAATTATATCTATCACTACTATCACCTGCGTTTAATCCTTTGTGAACTACAAGGCCGGAGGGATTGACAACCTCTCTGTACTCGTTGGGAGCAAAGTTATTTGTATCTGTGTGGAGGTCCACGTTGATTGCTAATATCTGGCGCCGTAGTAGTTGACACCTTCTTGTTGAACCTAGGAGTCTCTGGGGATTCGATCCTTGGTATCTTTGCCAAGGGAAAAACTTTCGCAACACTACATCTCACACCTTCCACTTGGGGTAACTAACGAGGGGCGAGAAGCCTAGCAACTACACATACCCTAGCTTGGTGATGGGCATCAACTACGGTAGGGCGGGAAAGAAGATGGCCCGTGGCGGCGAGGAAAGACTCCGGCGACCACTTTCCTGCAGTAAAGCGGCGAAGAGATCGTCGACGTCAAGCTCTCGAAGGAGCAGAGTAGGAGGGATTTTGAGAAGACGGTGGAGGAGAGGAGAGGAAGAGGATGAGAGAGAGGTGCTGATGTGGTATTTATATGCGAGGGGAAACAACCACACGGAGTAGATCAGATCGAACGGCCACAATTGAATGACTATTGCGATTCAATGGACATGATAAGGTGGCAGTTGATAGATAGCACGTGGCAACCATCATAAAAGATCGTGGTCCTGACTTGGGCGAGAAACCCCAAATTTTGGACGGCTTTTTCCAAATCGATTAAAGTTCGGACCAAACCTTTAACGTGGTCAAGGACACCAGATAAAGTTTCGATACCAGATGAAATTGAGCATTCATAACGGAACGACAAAGACTGGAAGAGATAGAGCAGGTGGAAAATAGGGTCCCATGCATTTGACTCAGACAAAGAAACATAAACACTTGAACGAAGAGCTAGAGTGAAATACATTTGGACTAACACCAAATCCATCAACCGAAGAGAAACTCAACCAAGAGAAATTATGGTGGCATGACCCATCGTATAAGAACTGTATGACCCCAAGTATCGCACAATTATCATGGCACCCAGTTAGTCCCGTTCTTCGTTAATGTATTCACTCTGAGAGAGAAAATTTCACTTTATCAAAAATTTCAATTTCTTTGAGTGTTTTGCACCCATTCCTTCTAGGATGTGGAAGTATTGGTATGGGTGCAGAGTCCATCTTACTGCACGTCTACGGAATCTAGGATATTTAGCTCACATCATAATGCATAGAATCTTTTCTCATTAGGGGCTTGGTGAAGATGTCAGCGAGATTGTCTTCATTGCTGACATGATCAATAATAATATCTCCTCGAGCAACATGATCGTGAATGAAATGATCTCTGATGGCAATATGCTTGGAGCGAGAGTGCTGCACTGGATTGTGTGGAATTTCGATCGCAATCTCATTGTCACAGTATAGAGGAGTGTTCTTGACCTGGATACCATAATCCTTTAGAGTCTGCTTCATCCACAATAACTAAGTGTAACAAGCGCCATCAGCAATATATTCGGCCTCAGTCGTAGAGAGAGATACACAATTCTGCTTGCTTGATCACCAACATACCAATGATCTACCAAGGAAATGGCGTGTCCCTGAAGTAGATTTCCTGTCAACCAAGTCACCTGTGTAATCTGAGTCTGAATATCCAACGAGATCAAACTGTGTTCCCTTAGGATACCATAAACCTAAGGTGGGGGTGTGAGCCAAATATCGCAGAATACACTTGACTGCTTGGTGATGCGATTCTTTTAGTGCAACTTGATAGCGGTCACAAATACAAACACTCAACATAATGTCGGGTCTGGAAGCACATAGGTAAAGAAGAGAACCAATCATCGAACGATAAGCCTTCTGGTCGTAATCCTTACCGTGCACATCTGCATCAGTATTACCATTCGTGGGCATAGGGGTTTTGTAGCCCTTCATTTTGGAATATTGTATTTTGAACTTCTTCAGACATTTTCTCAGATATTTATCCCGAGATATGAAAATTATATTGTCTCGTTGACGTATTTGCAGTCCGAGAAAGAACTTAAGTTCATCCATCATAGACATTTGATATTTCTCTAACATCATTTCCCCGAACTCTAAACTGCAAGCATTGTTAGTACACCCGAAGATAATATCATCTACATATATTTGACATACGAATAGATCATTATCAACAACATGAGTGAGAAGAGTGGGATTAATGGATCCCGGCATGAATCCTTCGTCTAGAAGAAACCTCTTCAGTGTGTCATACCATGATAGAGGGGCTTGCTTTAGCCTATATAGAGCCTTTTTCAACCCAAAAACTTTGTTAAGAAACTCAGGATTTTCAAAGCCAGGTGGCTGTCTAATGTATACTTCCTCGTCAATATCACCGTTCAGGAAAGCACTTTTCACATCCATTTGATAAAGCAAGATATCATTGTAATTAGCATAAGCGAGAAGAATATGAATTGCCTCAAGGCATGCAACAAGAGTGTCATGGGAAAACACGACCACCTATGGGGACATCAGCCCCTTTTGGTTTTGTAAGGGGAAAGAGCGCATTGCACAAAGAGCGAAGGGCACGCGATAACGCGACAGCGATGACACGGGCAATTTTTACCCAGGTTCGGGCCGCCGTGAGGCATAAAACCCTACTCCTGCTTTGATGCATTGATGGGGTGGACCGTAGTGGAGACACAGTGCTCTTGCCCGGCAAGGTAGCCTGAGGGTGAGAGCAACTATGCGCGTATGAGTGTACAATGGTCCGAATCCTTTCTATGGTCGCCATGGTCCTCCATTAATAGCTCAAGAGGTTACCACAATGGAAAATCGGTCATTGTGTATTGATTAGATAGCAAACATTGCTATCATACCAAACTCCACTGACAGGAAAAGGCACATTAAATGCGACGCTTAGTGTGACATCGGGGCGTAGCCTGGCAAGCCTTACCGGGCCGATTTGCCACCTTCTCGCCTGCCTGCATGACACATTGCTGGACGGGTGTCATCAGTTGGTTATTTCCTTTGGAAGTGGCTGCCATGTACCGAATTACGGCCACTTAGCCACTTGGGCGCTTGACACTACACCAATTGGTGACTTGAGATGCTGTGAGGCGAAGCAGTGAAGCCTTGTTGGGGTAAGTTCACTCTCCGCACCCCCGGCAGGCTTGCCGGGATGGCCTTGGGACTTGCCTTCAGGCTACCTCGCCATCGCTGGGCTTGCCTACCCAGCAAGGGAGGTTTCTCCTTAGTGAGTTCTTGTTCCTTTAACTTGACTTGGTATTCTTGATCCGCCCCTTTATTCTTCAAAGGGCTACTTCTTCTGCTTGGCGTGGTCGTGTTTGCTATAACCTTGCTTCCGTGTCTGTGTACAGTCAGGGCAACACACACCAGGGTTTGTTGCACCGACATGGAGCATATGTTTCACCAAAACCAATACCATCTACTTGTGTATACCCTCGAGCTGCAAGACGTGCTTTGTTTCTCACAACAATGCCATTTTTATCTTGCTTATTCCTAAATATCCATTCGGTGCCCATCATATTGTCCTTCTTAGGATTCGGTTTGTCAACCAACTCCCACACACCATTCAGTTCGAATTGCACCAACTCCTCTTGCATAGCATTCGTCCAATCTGGATCATTCATGGCATCCTCATACTTGGTTGGTTCTGCCAATGAAACGAAGGAGAAATTGCCACGTAGTTAGCTAAACAAGTGCGTGAATGAGTTGTGGGTTGATAACCTAGATTGTCAAGTTCACCGAGAATTAATGAAGGATCAACTCGATTAGCCACTCGTGGGTGAGGATTTTCATCTTGTTGATCATTTTCATTTTCCTCGGCATCAACATTTGGATTGGCATTAGTATCGCCATTTTCTTCAAAACCTTTGATCGACATTTGCATTATGGTTGTCATTTATACTTGGAGTAGCATTTTCTTCGGTAGTGGCTTGGCGAGTTCTACTTTGAGTCATAGGAGCATCATCATCGAAAGAGTCAGGAACATTTCCTTGAACTGGCATGACGCTCCCGATGGCCATTAGCCGAACAACATTCGAAATAGGAGGTTCATCTATCACATTACGCAGATGCTCTTTTTCGGAGCCGTTAGATTCATCAAACCGCATGTTTACCATTTCCATAACTTCCGCATGGTGAGAGTTATAGACACAATAAGTATGCGAGTTCGAGCCATAACCAAGAAGAAAACCTTCATGTGCCCTAGGTGCAAACTTGGAAGAATGATTCATATCACAAATATAACAAGGTGCATGAAAAACACGTAAATATGAAACATTGGGTTTCTTGCGAGTGATAAGCTCATATGAACTTTGCTTAAGGAACTTGTGAAGATAAACATGATTGATAACATGACAAGCAGTGTTGATAGCATCAACCCAGAAGTTAATAGGAGTTTTATACTCACTGAGTGTCCGTGCAACAAACCTTGTCATATGTTGCCAAGACTGTACACATGCACGGAGGCAAGGTTGCAACGAAAAAACAAGACCAAGCTAAAGATATAGCTCTTAGAGGAATCAAAGGGCGGATCCATAAGACCAAGACAAGCCAAAGGAGCAAGATATCACCAAGGGAAAACTTCCCTTGTCGGGCAGGTGATCCCGGCCAGGTCGGGGCCACACCAAAGAAAAGTCTCAAGACTCTCGCGGTAGGCTTGCTGGGGACACCGATGGCGGATCACCCTGCCAAGACACCACCGCTCCACCACACAGCAGCTCGGGTCACTTATCAGTGCGGTGTCGAGCCCCCAAGTGATTAAGTGGCTATCCTATGGCATGTGGCAGCCGTTTGGGGAGAAGATCCTCCCTGCATGACACCCGTCCAGCGGCATGTCAGGCGGACATGGCAAGAGACAGCTAAAGTGGCGCGACAAGGCTTGTCAGGCTACTCCCACGACATGACACTAAGAAGTGCATTTAATGCGCCGTATCCTATTTGCAGAGTTAGGTGTGATAGCATTGTTTGCTATCTAATCAACCAACAGTGACCATGTCGCCACTGTGGATACCCCTTGAACTATAAAAGGAGGACCGAGGCAAGCTAGAAAAGGATTCAGACCCTTGTACACTCATACGCACGTAGCTGCTCTCCCTGAGGCCACCTTTCCGGGCTTGAGCACTACGTGCTCCTCGCACTCCCTCATCCAATCCACCAAAGCAAGAATAGGGTTTTATGCTTCGCAACGGCCCGAACCTAGGTAAAAACCATCACGTCACCATTGTCATGCTGCCTCTACGGTCTCTGCTCTTGGTGCAACGTGCCCTTCCTCCTTACCGAACCACAAAGGGGTTGATGACCCCATAGGTGATCGTGTTTCCCCATGACATCTTTGGCGCACCATGTAGGGGGAAGCGCTTGCGCTAATCCGAGGTTGTAAGCAGCGCGTCAATCTTCATCGTCATCTTCTTCATCAACGGGTTTATCATCCATGGCGCCCAAGAAAAAGTTCGTCGCTAAGGCTCACCCCTCCACCTCGAAGGCCCCCTCACATGAACCCATTGATTCCATGGGGGCTACGGGGACGCATGGGGACGTGGACGCCATGGGGAACGTGACTGGCGCAGGCGGCACCATCACCGTTCCCCTTCCGGCCGAAGCAGGAGCAGGAGGCGCCGAGGGACGAAGACATCAATAGCATGCCGGCGGCCGCGTTCCACAAAGCGTGGGCGGGGAAGGGATTCAACCTCCGCATACCCACCGCACCGGGGGACGCAGTTGCAGCGACACCGCCAACTATGGTACAAATCGGAACCCCCCCCACTGCTCGTGTCACGGGTGCAGCCGAGGGGCGCGCCTCCCCCGGAGCAGGATGATCAAGTCGCGCCACCGAACAGGGTCGTGCTTCCTCGCTGCTTTCCCTAGGTAACATTGGTGTTTCCCTTTAAGAGGAAAGGGTGATGCAGCAGAGTGAAGTAAGTATTTCCCTTAGTTTGTTGAGAACCAAGGTATCAATCTAGTAGGACATTACACACATGTCGCCAAATACCTGCACAAACAATCAACAACTTGCACCCCAACGCGATAAAGGGGTTGTCAATCCCTTCTAGGCTATTTGCAAAAGTGAGATCCGGTAGAGATAGATAAACAAATAAAGTAAATATTTTTGTTTTTTTGGTTTATAGATTAAAAAGTAAAAGATTGCACGATAGTAGATCTGAAACTTATAAGATGTAAAAGAGACCCGGGGGCCATAGGTTTCACTAGTGGATTCTCTCACGATAGCAAGTTTACGGTGGGTGAAGAAATTACTGTCAAGCAATTGATAGAAAAGCGAATAATTTTAACGACATCTATGGCAATGATCATGAATATAGGCATCACATCCAAGACAAGTAGACCGACTCCTGCCTGCATCTACTACTATTACTCCACACATTGACCGACGCCTGCCTGCATCTAGAGTATTAAGTTCATAAGAACAGAGTGACGCTTTAAGCAAGATGACATGATAACTACAAAAAAAGACACATCCATGACATTTTGGGCCGAACGAATTTTTTTGTCATACTTATGACACTTCTATGACAATAATTGTGACAAAACATGGTATCATCATAGATGTGGTGGGGTCCTACTTCTATGACAAAAAATCATGATAGAAAATGGGCTTTTCATCCTGGGTGGCCGGTGACGCAGCTGCATGACATTCTTTGGGCCGTCCATAACGGAAAAAACCATGGTAGAAGTGAGGGCGAGGAAAATATCGGGCTGTTCGCGGTTACGGTGGGTGGTCGGGGCCGAGCGATGCACGTTTCTCTCGTACACACACGTGCATGGGTGCGAGGCATTGGGATCTAACTAAACCTGAGCGAGGCGATGGGCTCTAAATGAACCCGAACAATTGCACTGCAGGCTACGCGTTACTGAACCCGAGCTATCGATCGATGGCTGTTAACTGAACCCGATCGAGCGATTCCTTTGCTACTGCAGCTAACTGAAGCCGATCGATGCTGCCTCTAGATGAATAGTGAGCGTTGCTGGGGGCGTTTAGCTGAACAGTTCCCGGTGGGGGCAGATGAACAGGACCCCGTGGTGTTGCCTCTGGATGAACAGGACCCCGATCGATCGAGCCGGTTGGGGCTGGATGAACAGGACCCCGTGGAGGGCTGGATGAACAGGACCGCCCTATGGAGGGCAGGATGAACAGTAGACGGTGGAGGGCTTGATGAACAGTAGCCCGTGGAGGGGTGGTTGAACAGGAGCCCGTGGAGAGGGCTGGTTGAATAGTAGCTGGTGGAGTAGCGCGCGGTGGAGGCTGGATGAACAAGAGCCCGTGGATGAATAGTCATAGGTGGAGGCTGGAGGAGGTCGACCATGGATGAACAGTAGCCCATGGAGGCTGGAGGGGGTCGACGATGGAGATGAACAATATCCTGTGGAGTCCCGTTTTGTGGTACGCCACACCCCTCCCGATGAATATGACCCCCGTTTCGACCGTAGCGCTCGAACACAAGTCAGTTTCCTCCGTTTTGCGGTACGCCACACCCCTCTCGATCAACAGGACCCTCGTTTCGACCATGGGAGGTCCGTTTCCTCTGTTTTGCGGTACGCCAGACCCCTCCCGATGAACATGATCCCGTTTCGACCGTGGCCAGTCGAACACAAGGCCGTTTCCTCCGTTCTGCGGTACGCCAGGCCTCGTTTCCATTGGCTGTTCCGTCCAAGCCCTCCCGATGAACACGACGATGCATTCCGTTCCGACCCAGCCGGTTGGCTCCCCATGAACACGATGACAAAGCTGTTTCTCCGTTCCGACCCAGCCATGTACACGAGCCCTGATTGAACATATGCGCGAGTAGGCCTTCGAGACCCTGCCCGTATGTACGTATGTGGCCGTATTTTCTTTCTTGCACACTGGCCGATGTACGTACATGTACATGCTACGTGCGCGCCTCTACTACGACACGTGCGCGCCTCTACATCGACCAGTATGTACGTACACGTTCGCGACCAGAATGACAACGCTACGTACGCTTCGACCAGGTGGGTCTCGACTGTCAGGCACTTCCTTGCCTGCGAAGAAGTAGCTGGTGGGTCCTATCAGTCAGGGGGGTGAATCGTTTTTTTGCCCGGACGCACTTCCTTGCGTGCGAAGATGTAGCTGGTGGGTCCCAGCAGTCAGGAGGAAACATTTTTTTCGTGAAATACGGTGGCCCGTCTGGTGGGTCCCCGCTGTCAGGTGGACGAATAATTATTTTACGCGTAATAAGGAGGCACTTCCTTGCTACGGCCGTGGACCCAGCTGTCAGCCTCTCCACGTACAGTACTCTTCCGATGGAAGTCGGTCGTTGACCACATTGACCATGCCGCGCCGAGAGCACCAAGGCGGTGGACGATAGCGAGGCCTAGGAAGGGGACGACGCGGAGCCAGGGAAGACGCGACAGTGGATGCCCACGCGGAGAGGAGTACGAGGGTTCACTGGTTCGGCTGCGATGTGAGGTTGTCGTCGCCGCAGAATAACAGTGGTGTGGGTGAGTAGAGGGATGGCCTGGCCAACGGTGGGAGTAGTAGGGGGCGGTGAGGCCTCCACGACATCGCAGTCGACCTTGGGAGGCAGGAGCATGAGGCACGACCGCGCTGGTTTGGGCGGCTGGAGCAAGAAGACCAGAGGTTGAAGAAGCACTACGGCCGTTGGATGGCCGTCGTACGATCACTGGAGCTATAATCATGCATGTTGACTAAGTTGACAAAGCCCTCCGTCCCCGTCAACTTAGTAGGCCCACAAGTCAGCCTCCCACTATATTGGGTCCCAGCTAGCAGGGGGAGTATTCATTTTTTCTGCGTAATAAGGAGGCACTTCCTTGCATGCGAAGATATAGCTGGTGGGTCCGAGCTGTCAGCGGCGGTAACGTTTTTTTCACGAAATACATAGGCCCTTTCAGTGGGTCCCAGATGTCAGGAGGAGGAATCATTATTTTGCGCGTAATTAGGAGGCATTTCCTTGCGTGCGGCCGTGGACCCAGCTGTCAGCCTCTCCACATACAGTCCACTTAAGATGCATGCCGAGAGCACCAGGGCGGTGGACGACGTCGGGGCCTAGGAAGGGAACGACACGGAGCCAGGAAAGACTCGGCAGTTGTTTCCCACGCGGAGGGGAGCACGACTGTACGAGGGTTTACTGGTTCGTCTGCCGTCGCTGGAGAATAACAACAGGTGTGGGTGAGTAGAGGGATGGCTAGGCCAGCGATGGGAGTACGATGGGGTGGTGAGGCCTGCGCGGCAGCACAGCCGACCGCGAGGAGGAGAGAGCAAGCAGTCCCGCTGGCGCTTGTTTAAGCGGCTGGAGCAGGAAGAGCAGAGATTGAAGAAGCACGACGGCCGTTGGATGGACATCCACAGTCACTGCTTGTGCGTCAACCTTTTTTTAGGAAAGCCTCAAATCTGTGGAACAAATCATACATCCCATCTGCCATTATTTCTAATAATTTACAGCCCATTTGCTAATTCTTAAGGTTTTTTTGGAGCCCATATTCTTTTTGTTAGCATTACAGCCCATATTGTGGCCACGTTAAAAAATTATACGAAATTATGCATATTTCGGTGCGGTCCGAACTGCTTTTAATCCCGAAATTTCGAGTCACGTTCAAACTGATTTTAAAAATAAATATATATCAATATAAAATCCAACACATTATCCACGCATAAAAATCAATGCAATTTAAAATCTCGAAATGAGAAAAAGAAATTTGAAACTAATTTCCGGTTTGATGTGTTTTAAAAATGTACAACCCATTTCTCATTACTGATAGGCCATTTTCTCGGCCAGCCGAATGAAAGCTCTCTTCGTCTTGAAAGATTTGCAGCCCAACAGGCCTAACAAAGCGACTTACTTGGCAAATCACAAAAAAACTGGGCTGTGGCCGTGGACCCAGCTGTCAGCCTCTCCATGTACAGTACTCTTCCGATGGAAGTCGGTCGTTGACCACATTGACTACGCCGTGCTGAGAGCACCAAGGCGGTGGACGACGGTCGAGGCCTAGGAAGGGGATGACGCGGAGCCGGGGAAGATGCGGCAGTGGATGCCCACGTGGAGAGGAGTACGAGGGTTCACTGGTTCGGCTGCGGTGTGAGGCTGCCGTCACCGCAGGGCCTGGCTAGCGGTGGGAGTAGTAGGGGCAATGAGGCCTGAACGGCGGCACAGCCGTCCACTGGAGGCAGGAGCAGGCGGTCTCACCGACGCTGGTTTGGGCGGCTGGTGCAAGAAGAGCGGCGATTGAAGAAGCAGCAGGACCGTTCGATTCAAATCCAACGGTTACTGCTGGTAGAATCGTTTCATGACTAAGTTGACAAGCCCTGCGTACGTGTTAACTTAGTAGGCCCATAGGTCAGCCTCCCAACCGGTGCGCCCCAGATGTCAATGGGAGGAATCATTTTTTCGCGTAATAAGGAGGCAGTTGATTGCGTGCGGCCAGGCTAGCGAAGGGAGTAGGGTGGGCCGGGGAAGCCGGGGCGGCATCACATCGGGCCACAAGAGGAGGGAGCAGGCAGTCCCGCCGACGCTAGTTTAGGCGGCTGGAGCAGGAAGATCAAAGATTGAAGAAGCACGTCGGCCGTTGGATGGACATCCAACAGTCACTACTGCTAGAATCGTGTGTTGACTAACAAAGCCTTGCGTAAACAAGCCAGCCTCGAAATCTATGGCGTGTACAACCCATTTGCTATTATTTTTTATAATTTTTACTCATTTTCTACTTCATATGGAATTTATTGCAGCCTGTTTTCCATTTTTAGAATTGCTGCCCATTTTCTGGTCAGTACGAGGGTTAAAAAAAGTAACTAAATATGTGGGAAATTTTGAAAATTCGCAAATTTTTCCTGGGGAACAAAATATTCTTAATCCAAAAATCAGTAGCCATACTAAAACAAAATTAAAAATAAATTAGTACTATGTCATGTTAAATCCAATGAAATGCGTATAAGATATCAGTGAAGAACAAAAACAAAAAAAGAAACTAATATCCCATTTGCTATTTTTTTTTGGAATTTACCCCTTTTGATATTAATTTTAACAGACACTAACCATACTCTTTGGCCAGGCCGGAATGCATCCCTCCTCGTCTTGAAAGATTCGCAGCCCAGTAAGTCGGAGAAAACAAATAGGCCTAGCTTGGGTATTCTTCAAAAAGAAATATTGGGCTACCTATTTTCCCAAAGAAAAAACTGCTGGCCTGGTCATGTTGTTAGACGGGCCACAGAGACCACACAACCCAGTTTATAGCCCGCTCCTCTGAATTACTTATTTATGTTTAGGGGACCATGAGCATGTACCTGGGCCGGATTCATGTGAGAGCCTCCCTTCCAATTAATTATGGGCTTCTCTATTGGACCTTCATCAGTGGGCTCCATGTTATCAATAAGTGGAAAATGTGTTTCGTATAAAAAATAGTATGCACTACGTACGGTATGGGGCACTAAAGGATCAAACCATGCAACGAATTACAAAACATTGTGTTTGTCATTCTAACAACACATTTATTCAACCAATAGACGAAATATACTACTGATTGTACATTGAAAACAGTAGCAGCAGCAACCATGGCTGGGGGTGCAACAGAAGCAGTAAGCAGGCCTCAAGAGTGAAGATGCAGCTCTCTCTTCCAAACAAAACATCAGCCATCATTACAAAAGGGCTACCAAAAAATAACAAGTGTATGCATCAAACTAAATAAAGATCCTACTACATAAGTGTATGCATCTAACTAACTGGCTCAGTTAGACGTCACTATTTATTAAGCTGTGGAGATTGGCTGACGGCTTGAACCAGATGGGTGCCTGACGGGGGAAACTCCAGCCAGTAGGTCGAAGTCTGATACTTGCGACCCTCTCTCCTACTTTGGGCTGCAGTGCGTGGCGGCACATATCAGGGTATGGTGCATGTAGAGACGCATGGTACGCTGTGTACCAAGGTCCGACAAAGAATCCGCGTTGCCATCATGATCCTTGCCATCGGTTATCTCCTGGTTAATCGGATAATTCAGTCCGACAAATAGAGAGCATGTACCAAGGTTACTTACCAACATCCAGTCAAAAATTCCTGAAGGCCCAGAGAAGCTGGGATCCTGCTCAAAGACCTTGTAGTGACTGTGATTGTATTCCGCGAAACAACACATCCGTTACGTGCGAACGATCATCAATCGTTCGCCGTCATTTGATCGAGCCAGGAACCACCTGCAACTGCCATGCCGCTTTTCTTTGAAAGGTTCTGGGATTAGGAACGGTAGGGACACCAGGCGGCCTACAACATCATATCAAGTTGGAGTCAAATAACCCTAAAAAAGTTGGAGTCAAATAAAAAAGGGCTCTTCATGTAGTCAATCTTAAGAACAACATGTTATGAGCATGAATATTTTTTTCAGTAAATGTTGACGGTAATATAAGCAAGCCATCATGATATCATAGGAAAGTAACATACTGTTGTAACAGCCGTTTGTAGCGATGACTAGAGTAGGCCAGCAATACGTCCAGCCATAGAAGGAGTCGACAACGTAAATGAAGCCATTGTGTTTAATGGCATCAGAGAACCATGGAGGATGTATGATCCTGCGATGGACGTGCAGATTTATCCACTTACCGCAGTGACCTGTCAGATAGGCGAGACCGTAGTAAAAGAACGCAATTAGCCTGAAGTCTGTATAATTCGCAGATCACTACTGGCCCTTGGCAAAGAACATCAAGTACGAGACGTGCTACCCGTTCACCATGGCGGAGTCGCTGGAGGATCAGCGCTGCCTGCTAGTCTCGGAGGAGGACGGCAGCATCTTCCTCTTGATCGTGGGCACCAGCGAGGCCCGCGCAGGCCGCCGCCACATCTCTGTAGTGTGCGTCAGGGACGATGCCGCTGACGCTGACACTGACACGAGGCCGATGTACGGGTGCGTGCTCACTATTACTACCCCTCAGAGGTACGTGGGCGGCGACACTGGCTACGTCAAGCTGACTTAGACTCTGCCGAGCTGGGACCTTCCCGCCGATGTGGACATGGAAGACACATGGTATTATTTGATCCCCAACAATGTGCATGGGGACTCCAAGGAGGTTCACCTGGACATCTGCATTATCAAGTTAAATGTTGATCATTAGTCTTCGCTCAATGTAATCCGTTGTCTAGGCATGTGGATACTTCCATGCATGATCTTGCTCTATTGGAGTACCGCGCATGAATAAAAGTGTATCCATTTATGGTTTAGTCTAGAATCTTCCATGTATGATTTTTTACTACAAACTGCTGAAAGACTTATGATCAACCATTTCTTACATATCCTCTGCCCCCTTCCAAGTCATCCTGATTTAATCCCTCCTTCTAGGTGTATAAGGGCATGGTTAATACTTAAATAGTATAGCCAACTGTTGACTATAAGAAAGTGTCATGTCATCTGTAGCCAACATGTATAACAATGGTTACTCAGAAACTAATTCTTGAAGATCATTTCCTGCAAAGCACAATAAGAGTTATTTCTTCACAAGTTTTGGATGCAGGTTGAACAGTTGAACGCTTTTGTTTGCAAAAGATACTATTTTATCTATTTCACCTGGATGTTTGTGAGCTCTAGAGATGAAATAATATCCGAACAAACCTATTGATACCCGTTACACATGAGATGACCCCCACATCCTTTGTCAAAATAAAAAACTCCCTGATCAATGCATTTCACTCTTCCGTGCAAAGCACGGGCACCTTACTATAAATTAGTATGACCAAAAATTGAAGTAACATTATATATAGTACGATAAATGATGATGCATGTCACCTAAAATTATATCATTGAAAACTATGTTCAAATACGAATCCAACGATATTGTTTTTGTTGACATGCACTAACATTTTGTCAGTTAAATCTTCAGTCAAATTCAATGGGGGATAAACCACGACCGATGTAGTAGTACTAGTGTAGAGGGCAGCGCTGCACGAGAGTCTCACCCCGCTCGTGGCGCGGCAGTAAAGCCGTCATATCACAAAACCCAACCACTCCTAGAAATAAGTGGCCTGGTAAAATAAACGGACAAGCAACCATCACATCCCTCCGTCTTTTTTGCATTTCATCTCTCTACATTTACTTTCTCTGGTTTATCTCGCAACTCGATCCCTAGCTACTACTCCTAGGGCCAGTTCTTTTGGCGGCTTCCCTAGCTTTTCCCATAAGACTAGTCATAGTGGAGAGTAACATTAAGGCACCTCACTCATTTATTTGGGCTTCTAAACTAGTACTACTAGTAGTACCTCTGTCCTGGTTTATTCCTCACCATTGTAATTTGTGCTAAATTTTGACCAAAGATTTAACTGATAAAATGTTAGTGCATGTGGCCTGCACTCACATTTCGTTAGTTAAATTTAGGATCAAAATTTGACACAGATTACAATGGGGACCAATAAACCAGGACGGAGGTACTTAGTAGTTATGGGATTACTAATCTAGAAGCCTAAAAGAACTGGCCCCTGGTACTCCTACTAGTAGTACTCCCTCCGTCTAGGTGTGTAAGTCACCTAAGGTGGAGCAACGCGACCTAGGTGGCTGCGGATTGGAAGAGGCCAAAGAATCACACCGAAAATTCGTCTAATCACCGCGCCACTTTTTCGCTCCTAAACCAAATGGAGATTAGCAATGAATCCCTAATTAATAGGGTTGCCATTTCAGCCAACCCATGCAGGCCCATTGACGTGCATGCAAACTAGGGTCAATCCCTCCCCTAATCAACATGTTCCTTCTCTACATGCATAGGTCGCTCATTCTCTCCCGCATTAACTTCCTCCCCCGCGTGGTTCAGCCAAAAAAATTGCTCGCTGATGAACGAGGCAGTGAGAGGAACGAGGACGGAATTTAATACATTGCGCCTAAGTGTTTTGGGAATATCTGATTTTCGTAAGGTGACTTACACACCTAGACGGAGGGAGTAGTACTCAAGTTGGAATTCCAATTGCACAACACAACTTGTTAGGAAAACAATTCGATACATGGTGTAGGAAGCGGTTTGGGAATCCGCATGCCTTTCCGACCAGTGAGATACTCCGTACAAAGTACGATAGAGAAATAACCATAGAGAAGGAAGATAAAAGTAAACAATCAAAAGAGCATTTTTGCATTTGTATTTTGCATTGAATCGTTTCACAAGCTTGACTAGTGCTGTTTTTCTACTTTTACAAAAATCGCATCATAGTGTTAAAATGTGCATTTGCACGTACATAAGTAATAGTAGTACTCCCTCCGTCTAGGTGTATAAGTCTTCCCTCTTTCTTGGTCACGGTGCACAACCAAAGATGACTTATTGACCTGGACAGAGGGAGTAGCACAGTCTGCAAGCATATATAGAGAGAGACGTGTAGTGTGATAGTATATAGTAAATTTGTGCTATATGCACGTACGTACAAAATGTGTATGAATACACAAGGTTTCCAAACTTTCCCTTTTACATACTTAATTAAGGACGCTAATAATTCCTGAACGTTCGGGATTTATTATTTGCTTCCGAAAACTAATGAGATCACCTTATGAAAAAAAATTATACTCCTACTAAAAGCCACGACACTCGTAGGAGCGCTTGCGGCGCGCCATGAGTGCCCTGGAGCGCGGCCGTTTCCCAGCGCGCCGACACAACGCCTCTTCCTCAGGCTCGCAACTCGCGAGGTGCTGATTGGCGGCTTGCCGACGGGCGAGCGCGATCTCACCGGTGTGTTGATCCGGCGCCAATAGGTACTCCTCCTGGCTGGAAGCGTGCACCCAGTCCACGTATCGCCAAGCGTAGATGCAGCGCTTGGGCCCGACTGCACTCAGGGCTTTGGCACGGGCGTCCTCCGCCACCCTCACGGCCCTCGCACGAGCCTTCTGCCAAAGGGCCAATTGCCTGACTCTCTCAGACGCGACATAGGCCTGCCAGGCAGCTTGTCCCGCGGTGCGCTTCTCTTCCTCGGCCTTCTTCTCCGCCTCTATTTTGGCGCGCTCTACTGGAGGCAAAGCCTCCCATAAGACGACATCCATTTCTTTACAAAGCTCCTCAAGGCTGGGGGGCTCGGCGGGCGGCGCGACGTTCTCCTCATAGCGGGGAGCCGACGCGTCCTCGACGCGCGTGCTGGCGAGATTGGGAACGCCGAAGCGTCCACCTCGATGCGTCATGGCGAGGAGCGGAACGCCGACGCGTCCTCCTTGACTAGTGGCGGTGAGGAGCGGAATGCCGACGCGTCCACCTCGACGCGTCGCGGCGAGGAGCGGAACACCGACGCATCCTCCTCGACTAGTGGCAGCGAGGAACGGAACGGCGACGCGTGACCGTCCGCACGGTGCAGCGAGGGGCGCCTAGGGCTTGGGAGGGGCGATGCCATGGTGGTCGACATGAGAGGGATGGGTAGGAGATAGCGATGAACGTGAGTATTCTTCCGAATGTCGTTGGAGGCGCAGTATTTATAGCGAGCAATGGCACACCTACGTAAGATATGGACTGAGCTGCACTGACTTAACTGCAGGTCCAGTTGCGTCATTGACATGTGAACCAGACCCATGTTGGGACCATATGTCAGTGACCCAATGCACCTAAAGTTAAGTAACTGAAGCAGCGTCCCGGGTGGAGTGGTGGGACCGCCGGAGGGAGAAGGAGAGTCTGGCAGGCATATTGTTTCCACTCATGGAGAGGAAATGATTTGGAGACGAACGGGCTTCCTGCAGGTATGGGGAACGATGCATAAAGTCTCGTCTTGCATGCCGGGCTAGGTATAGTCTCAAGTCATTAAAAACATACATGCCCCACACATGTTCATATTTCAAGGTGCACTAAATTATCGCATGCGATGGTTAAGGCTGGCCATAATGGTGGTATCTTAGCTGGTACTCCCTCTGATCCTTTATACTCTGCGCATAACTTTTTCCATTTTTTCCCAAATGCTCTACGCGATCCCCTTGAGTAGCGCACCTTTCCCAGCCTGCCCCTGCCTTTCCGCTTCGCTAGCAATTAATCTCCTTAATTGGCGCAACTTCCTAGTTTGCATGCAGAGACATAAGCGGAGGAGAGAGACATTACGTGTGACATGCATGGAGGGATTCGAGGTGACTAGTACTCTAATCCACGCAAAAGCAGGGGCAAACTTGTCCAGAAAATTTCAAATGAGCCTCTCCTTGGTATGCGAGCTACGAGTTATGCGCAAAGTAAAAAGAAACGGAGGGAGTATCATGCACACGAGAATAGCAAACAAGCCGGCATGACGTGCGAACAGGCCGGAGGTCGTGGGAGGCGTGACGGTTGACGAAATTAATTTAAGTTACACACAAGCCGGCATGGCGTGCGAACAGGCAGAAGCTATACCGTCAGGCCTACGATATGGGTCTAGTAGACATGACATCTGGTGGGTCCCGCGGAGTTCTCGAGAACTCTTTGGGGGCTTGCAGCCGTTTATCCACCGGGCAAGCCAGCAACCCCACGCCGTTCGCACGCCCTACTCGTCTGTGACAGCCTGATTTTTGCCCTTTTTTATTTGCCTGAGTCTTATTTGGATTTAATTTGAACCTTGGGATTTTTGAATCTTTTCATATGGACTTAAACACTTGGGTACCCTTGGCTTTCACCCAAGTGCCTCATATCCATCTCAAATCATCTTTTCCCTCTGGTTCACCCCAAAATATTTATTGGAATATTTTTCTTTATTAAAAAATATTCATTTTTCCCTCCAAAACCCTAGCTAAGGTCTTTGTGCTCCAAAGCAACCCCAATGTTCCTTGCCCACAAAAATTTGAGGAAATTCATGAATATTCTTTGGACCCTAGGACACATTCCTGAGCAAAAATATTGCACCACTTTTTGGAATATTTTTTCTCCAGAAATTCTTTTCTATTCTGGACAAAAATGGTAGTTTCTACAACAACTACCATTTTACTTGCTCCATTGCTTCTGAAACTCCTTGTGCATCTTTACCTTAGTAACTTAGGACTAGCCTCCAAAGCACAGCCTCCAACTCCTAGCCAATTTACCTCGGTAATCTCTCAAAGTTTCTGTCTAGAAACTTACCAGCTGTGTGAAATCGTTTCTACTGCGTCTGGATCCAAACTAAACCTAGGTAACACTCATATCTACCACGAACAACATGCCAGACATGATCTTTGGCACCAAGTCGGCCAGTAGGCATAGTTCACGCGGTGACCACACGTGTGCACTATGCCAGGCTGCTTGTCGGCGCGCTCCGGATGTCGCCGAGCGCTCTGTTTCACGCGTGCTCACTTCCACGCAAGCCGGAGCTTGCCAAACCACGCCACCATCTCCGTCTCGACTTCTACAGCACCCCCTGGCACTCGTCAACGCCGGAGCTCGCTGCAACGAGCACGGGCGCGGTCCAGCCAAGGCAACAGTGCAGTGCGCACTGTGCTCATCGCCATCCTAGTGATCATGTGCTTGTCTTCGTCCGTCCACAGCCCCCGCATGAACCCCGTCGCCTTCTCCCCTCTCACTGACGTCGTTCATCGCCGGGGGCAGCGTCCAGGTGTCGCCGGCGGAGCCCCGATCCCCCCTCTCGGCTCGCCTATATATAGGACCCCTCCCAGCCTTCCCAAGCATCCCACTCCACTCCCACGCACACCACAACTGCGTAGAAACTCGTGGCCCGGCCGGGCAGGCCGCAGGCTGCCGTCCCCGAGCTTGAGCTCGCCGGCGATCCCCTCGGGTCGTCGCGGTAGCTCTAGCCCCTCTCAGGCCGGGACAACTCTTCCAGAGACTCCGCCACTCTCTGGTGGTGCTGTTCCACCTAGTTGGAGCCCCTGGAGTCATTGTTGCTCGCCGTCTTCCTCAACTCCAGTGACCACCCCGTTCTACCTCCGCCTTCGAGGCTATTTCTGACGCCGTCTGACCACCCCTAGCTACGCTACGGGTACAGGCAGGTGCGCCTCGACCTCGTCTGTTGATCTATCCCTCCCATCTTGGCGAAGGAGCTCGCGTCGCCGGCGTGCGCTCCAGCGAGGCCATGGCCGCCCCTGTTCTTCTCCCTCTCTCCCCTTCACCTGACTAGCGGGGCCCGCTAGTCAGCCTCTCTGTACTCGCACGAAGCAGTACGAGTGGTGGCGCCTTGGACCTTGACGCCTTCGACGTCACCCCTTTCTCAGTCTGTTTATTTAAATTTCAAATTTAAATATATTCCGGAACACTTCAAACTGCAATGACATTTTAACCATAAGTCCCAATGAATTGATTCTTTTTGCATTGTGTTCTTTGTAAAGAAATCTTGCAGCACACCAAAGATGAGACTTTTCTGTGCTGTGTGGATTTTCTAGTGAATTTTTGAATGATTCTTGATATTTTCTTTTTGTACTTTTAAATCTTTTCAGAAGGTGATGCTTGTCTTGAGGATCACCAGGAGGCTTGTGAACCTCATTTGCACTAAGGCAAGCCACAGCAACATTTTCATGCTGCCATTTCAATATTTGTGATTTTCCAACTTGAATAAATGATTTAATCCATGCACATGAATTATTTTTGTTAATTACATTCTGTTGGTTGTTGTATTTAGTTGTTATATTTAGTTTACAGAAAGTTGGAAGTTGATTTAAGTTATTAAGATAACTAGAAGAAAGTTTGGGTCATGAAGAACTAATATGGGTATGAACATAAATAGTTATGTGAAGTTATTTTCTTGCATAAGAATTATGGTGAAATTTTGCTAGAATATATTCTGTTTTTAATTGAAACTAAATCATAACCAAAAGAATATTGGAAGTTGAGATGCTTGCACTTAGTAGGGTAAAGTTGATCCAGTTCTTTACGTTAATGCATATTGGTATGTTGCATTTGCATGGCATTTTATGACACCGGTTATTTTCTTTAAGTTGAACCTGTTAATAACTCAACTTGAATAATTTGTTGACCGGGTCGTGGTGCCACTGAATCGAGTTTTTCCTAGTGCAACCACATTTGCCTTTATGGGAAGGTCTTTATTCGGTCCATTGTCATGCCTCTGGTAGGTAACTCCAAGTAGGGAAGGTTATGGGCGTGCGATACCCTGGCCCGGTAAGCAGACATAACCTTGTGTGCCCGTTGTTGAGTTTATGGTACCGAGTCCCCGCTTGGGACAGTTTATGTTTGGCCACGACGGTGGTCGGTGTGCCTTTGGTAGGCACGGGGCCACCCATGACTATTCCTGTGGGAAATGAGTCGGAGTGACCGGGAGAGTGTCATGGCAATGGAAGAGTTTTGTCGGAATGCCGTTGGTCCACCCAAATGGGAAAGCGAGGCCATGGGTTCCGTGGTGTGGGTACAGTGCACTACCTCTGCAGAGTGTAATTAATCTATCAATAGCCGAGTCCACGGTCACGGACACGCTCGAAAGTAAGTCACACCATGGGTCAACATTTAATAAAATTTTGCTCACTAAGTTATGAATTTTGCACTATAAAAATGGTGGAAGAGCCACCGAGATGATTTGAGACCAAGTATGGTCAGGGTTTTGATCACCGGAAAGATCACGAGTTATGTCCTGTTGAGATGGACAAGTTGATATGTTGAGAAAGATCACCGTTGGTAAGTCAGTCTGAGGGACTGGTTTCACAAGGGCATGAGCACATCATGTTAGTTATGTTCATACTCACGTGTGGTGTTGCAGTTTAATAATTGGATAATTATCATGATATTGTTTGTCATTATGATCTTGTTTGTTGTAAGCTTGCAAGTACATTCAATGTACTGACCTGGCGTGTCATGTCAGATTTCAGGAAAGTTCCACTCGAAAGGAGTGTCGTCCGAGTCTAGACCGTGTCTACATCAGTGTCCTTGTGCTATGGAGTTCCCCTACGAAGTCGTTCCGCTGCCGCAAAGTTGTTATGACCGAGGCCTTTTATGTTCATTAAATAATGTACATATTGTCCAGCCGCACCATGTGTGCCGCTTGGCCTCACTACTTGTTGTAATGTAAATCTTTGATCCGCTAGTATCAATAAAGCGGTTGTTTTCTGTACCAAGATGTTATGTGTTGCCAGAAGACGAGGTCTTTGGGCTGCAATACAGGGTAAACTAGTCGCTCTGAGCCGGGGTGCCACAATGCTTGGTATCATAGCTGCGCTGACTGTAGGACACGTTAGACTAAGACATGTTAATTAAGCGCTAGGTACGCGTTTAAGTTGAGTGCCAGTAGTGTGTGTAGATGGCTCCAGTGCCGTATCCGTGCCAGTTGCAGCTGATGCCGTACACGTCACCGCACCTCCTTCGTAATGTGTGGCGTCGGCTGTACCCTCACGGGGATGACCCAGTTTATCGTGTGTACCGGTAGCGTCTAGCAGGCTCAGTATATGAGTATCATGCAGTGGTTACTCTGCGCACCCGTTCTGACTCCAGCTCTGACACTCGCACCTCTCGGAGCGGTTACGCATCTACCGCTTTGCAGGCCATCCAATTTGCTGCATTCGAGATCCTTGTTGACCTCCATCACAACGAGGTCCGCATGCAGAATCACCCAGGTTTCCAGTACTATCCTTCTCTGCACGACAATGGTCGCGTTCATTTCCCTGATATTGATCCGGAGTCTGATAGTGTCGCTAGCCACCTTTCCCGTTATATTACTGCTAGCTACCTCCTGATCCACGAGTTGGCTCGAGAGTTGACTAACACTCGTATTGCTTTGGCCGCTACTAGGTCTGTCACTATTCCCGCATCCACGGGATTTACCCCTTTCATTCCCGCCAGTTCTGGTTCCCCTATTTCACCAGTTACTCCTCCGAGTAGCTCGGGCGCCTCTACCATAAATCCTCTCAGTGCTCCTACTGAGTGGGTTTCGCTTCTCACTACTCGTGTAGCCCCTATGATCCACCCTACTCCTGCCCCGGAAGGAGAGTCT
The DNA here is from genome assembly GCA_902687465.1 of Secale cereale. NCBI lineage: Eukaryota > Viridiplantae > Streptophyta > Magnoliopsida > Poales > Poaceae > Secale > Secale cereale. Next base: position 578,729,491 of record LR738715.1, on the reverse strand, counting down.
CCGAGGCAGCGTCGTTGTGTAACCTTTAACCCAGAGGTTTAAGTTAACCTCATCAGTTCAGGATCCGAGTTCGCTTCAGGAAAGGACCCCGCAGCACCCGCCGAGCAGTAGAGCTCCAGAGTATTCACATTTGTCGGGATGATGTATGGATGTAGCTGTACGAGTCATGATGTTTTGTTTCATGTATGAGTGTGGTGGAACCGGGCATGTTAATTACTTCTCCTGTATGAGTCCCTATATAATTATGTTGGAACTGTATTTCTTCTATTCACTGTCTTTCCTTTGTAATTTTGTTTTCTCTCCAGATTTGTTGCTGGCTTTTCCCCAATTTTTCCTTTTGAATGTTTCTCATCTCGGTTGCATTGTCTTGGGAAAAATCCATAATAGGATGACGCGGGGAGGCAACAGTCCCAGCACTCACAAGGATGTTCCTGTTCGTCGCTCCGCCCAACATGCAGGACACTCTCCCAAGCCGTACATACCACCGCCTCCACCGCCAAATCCGCCTACCACTGAGCAAATTCTGCGTATTTTTGAGGAAAGAAGAAGTAATGATCTTCTTGAGATATTAAAAAGTGTTCAAGCTATGGTTGGTCAGAATGGAAATCAAAACAGTCATCACTCCAAGCTATCAAATTTTCAGAGAACTCAGCCTCCCAGTTTTAGTCAGGTTGTTGACCCTTTGGATGCCGACGATTGGTTGCGGACCATTGAAAGGAAGTTGAGATTGGCCGTACTGCAGAAGAGGACAAAGTTCCATATGCAACTCACTATCTTGAAGGCGCTACTGCCATATGGTGGGAAAATGTAAAAGCCACGTGGCCTGCTGATGAAGAACTTACCTGGTCAAAATTCAAGGATCAATTCCGAAAATATCACATCCCTACTGGAATTATGAAGACCAAGTAGCATGAATTTCTTGCACTCACCCAAGGAAATCTGTCTGTGGGTGAATATTTTAAAAAATTCAAACATCTGACCCGTTACTCCCTATATGACGTGGCCACTGAAGAAAGGAAGATTGATAGATTTCTTGGAGGATTAAACTCGCAACTCCTGTGTGCCCTCAGGATGCTCGATTTTCCAGACTTCCAGACTTTGGTGAACAAAGCTTTCATTGCGGAAAGAGAACACAAGCTCGTGCTGAACAACAGGCCTGCTAATAACGAGCACAAGCACAAGTTTGAACCAAGGAAGGAAGGGCCACCAGTGCAGAAGGTTCAAACCTGGCAGCAGACTCAGGTAGAATACAAGCCCAATTGGCAACAGAATGTTAACAAGACCACTACTCAAGTCAAGAATGTCGTGACCAACCCAGTACATGAGGAGCGTCAGCGCAATAATTCTTGTTTCAATTGTGGGCAAAACGGACATTATGCCAGGCAGTGCCCTAAGAACAGCAAGGCGAACGCCTTATTCAGGCAACAAGTCAACTTTATGGGGTCATACCCGAGCCAACAAAACATCGCCAGGCACGTCCATCACCTCTCCACGGATGAAGCCCAAGAAAACCCCGAAGTAGTCATTGGTATGTTTTCTATTAATAGCATACCAGCAATAATTTTATTTGACTCACGGGCTTCCCACTCCTTTATTTCTCGGAATTTTGTTGCCCAAAACAAATTTTATTGTTCGCTTTTGGGCAAAAATATGCTGGTACAAACCCCGGGATCTGTAATCAAGAGCAAACTGGTCTGCCAAGATTTGGAAATCAATATCAACGGAATAAGCTTTCCAACTTCCTTGATACTCATCGAGTCGGTACAGTTGGACGTTATTTTGGGCATGAATTGGCTGACCCAATATCAAGTATGCATAAATTGCGCAACCCGAGAAGTCACTTTGACCAGTCAGAAGTGGCAGACTACAAAATTCTATTCCCGCAGAAGCATACCCAGGAAGGGAATGATATTCACCGCTGTAGCTGAATTGGAATTTATTCCCATGGTCAGTGAGTTTTCTGATGTATTTCCAGAAGAACTGCCAGGCATGCCGCCAGATCGAGAGCTTGAGTTTGCAATAGATCTTGTACCCGGAACCGCACCGCTATACAAGAAGTATTACCGGATGCCCTCATCAGAATTAGTGGAATTAAAGAAGCAACTCGATGAAATGCTCCGGAAAGAATACATCCATCCCAGCTCCTCGCCATGGGGATCACCTGCGCTCTTCGTGAGCAAGAAGGATGGCAACCTCCGCATGTGTGTGGATTACCGTCAGCTGAATGATGTCACCATCAAAAATAAATATCCGCTGTCAAGAATTGATGACTTGTTTGATCAGCTCAATGGGGCCAAGGTATTCTCCAAGATTGATTTACGGACAGGATATCATCAGCTCAAGATTAAAAATGAACATATTCCTAAGACCGCATTCACCACTCGATACGGTCTTTAGGAATATACAGTTATGTCCTTTGGTCTCGCCAATGCCCCTGCGTTCTTGATACACATGCTGAACAAAGTATTCATGGACTTCCTCGATAAGTTTGTAGTCGTCTTTATCGACGACATACTTATATATTCAAAAAGTGAAGGGGACCACAAAGAACATCTCCGAGCAGTGTTACAACGACTCTGCGACCATCAGCTTTACGCCAAATTCAGTAAGTGTGAATTTTGGCTCAAACAAGTTGGATTTCTTGGACACGTGCTATCCGCCGAGGGTATAGCTGATGAGGACATCACTAACAAGGTTACACCTACAACCCCAATTGATACATATACATGACCAATTACTAGAGCTCGCACACGCTAATTAAATTACCAGGTACTTTTGTTTCTTGGTAATGATTCTAATGTTCATTAGAATATGATGCTGCCTAAATTGGATACATTTGTCTTGCTTACAAATGAAGGGCCTATCCTGGACAAGAAGGATGAACATTGGAACAAGATCAAGCATGGAGATGATGGCAATGCGCAAGGGGAACAAGAACGGAGCTACAAGTGATGATTTCAGGACTTTGAAGCCACCATAATGAGTGTGCGAAGCATTGGACGAAATATACAAGATGCCACTTCATAAATTTCATCTAAAGGCTATTATAGGTGCTGCGTCACCTTATTATTGGGCTAGTCCCATGTAATTTCGAAATACTTGAGTATAGGCTGTTTTTAGAGTCCTTATGTGTGGGGAAACAAGAGTTAGGGTTGGTTTGGGACCCCTCCTCCAAGGGCCACGAAATTCCCCCCTCTTCCTCCATATATACAGCCCTTAGGGCGTCGTTTAGACTTTGGGTTTTGTTTAGATTAAAGTTCGCCAGAGCTGCAACTTCAGGTACTTCGTTTGTGTTCAACGACCAGACAAAGACGTCCCCACCTTGATCAATAAAGCTTTCCTCTTATATTCGCAATATCCAGATTGCAATCTTAGTTTCTTGCTTGTTCTTCGTTTGCTTGCAGGAAATAGACCCTCGTGATCAGGTTGATCGTGCTCCGGTGTGGTCAATAACCTCTCGGAGTTGGTTTAACGATTGCTAAGGCGCGATGTCCTCGCACGTTCATAGTCGGATTGTTAAAGTCTACTCCACCGAAAACGATAGTCACCATCTCATCAAAAGATGGGACACCTTTGCCTCTATCAAGTGGTATAAGATTTCCAGGTTGCTCAGTGAGATTTTATAGTTTTTGTAGATTAGATCAAGTCTGTTCTTCGTACCTACAGTCCACGAAAAGCCAAAAAAATTAGGCTTAGTTCCTCATATCCGAACCAGTTTGAGCCTTCGCATAGGCTTTTCAGTATTTTGCTTTGTTGAATTTGCGGTTGCATCGTCGTGTCAAGTTGCTGGTCTTAGCGTCTAGTCTTTTAGAGTTTCGAGTTCTGGTCGTAAGTTGTCACACCGCCGCCACAACATCTTCATCGCTACTGCCACATACCACCCCGATCTGTATCCATATACCACCATGAATCGGTATCCATATACAACCACTGTTGCCATATACCACCACCACTGCCATATTTTACCACCATATACCCACCACCAATCCGAGTTCTTTTCGTTTTAGATTGGTTTTTGAGATCCATCTAGTTTCGGTTTCATGTTTTCTTGCCTGAGTAGGTCTCGAAAAAAAAGAGTCTGTAGACCCCGGGGCAGTTTTTAGGCCAAAATTTTGGTATGTGAAAATATTTTTTCCTTATCCTAGTTTTAGGCTTTTCTGAGTCTTTTCAGACACGTGCAATCATAGTGCTTTTTTACTGCACTTTTTCGTCGTCGCTGCCCTGACTCCGAAAAAAAATCGTCAAAAAAATTTCATGCCTATCATCTTAGTTTGACTTGGGAAGAGTTTTGAGACACTCGCCATTATAGTGATTTTCGACAAAAAAAAGTAGCGCAAAAAAAGAGCAAAAAAAAAGAGGCGAAAAAAAATCAGAGTGTGCTTTCCCCTTGATTACGTGCAGCGCTGTGATTTTGTTAGTGTTCTAGGCTCGCGTCTCTAGTATGGTCTTGCCTAGGACCAGCACAGTACCGTCGTTGAGCGCTTATTCAACTGCATCTCTGAATTGATTATTTCTGACCCTTTTTGTACCATATTATAAGCCTTCCCAGCTCCACATACATCTACGTCGTGCGTCTGACTCTCCCTGGTAATCGCTTTATCCAAGCTTTGAGAGTTTTGACTACCACGGTTGCCGATCACCACCTGCTGCTGGGTAAGAACTGGTAAGAATTTGAGATTTGCTTGACGGATTTTTGACGCTCCACCACCACCATTTTCTAGTAGTCTGTAGGATCATATTTTTGTGTGTTTCTATTGCTGCTAACCATGCCAGGATCACAAGTCGATGAGACTGACTGGGAGAACATGACAAACAAGGAGTTGGATGATAAATTTCAGCAAATGATGGGTCAACATGTAGAAGATGTGACGACCAGTTTTGGCGACGCACTAGCGAGGATGGATGGCATTGAGAAGTCAATTGACACCAAGTTGGATGCCAAATTCACTAAAGTGCTTGCGCGTCTACCTCCACCTGCTGCACCATTGCAACAACAACAACAACAACCACCTTCATGTCGCGAAACAGCCCTCCGCAAAGCGAGCCGTGTCGCTCTTCAGCCTGGCCAAACTATTGGTCCTGCTGTTGATACTTCTGTGGCTCCTGCTACTGCTGAGGAGGAGGATGATTACGCGGGTGATTACGAGGATGAGGTTGATCAAAATCAGAACTACGTGCAACAACCAACACCACAAGCACCAGGTCGTCCACATGCAAATAATCGCAATGGTAGGGTTGCACCACACCCTCAGGTACGAGATCATGACCATCTCCCTAAACTAAAATTGAATATTCCGCCATTTGAGGGTAGATATGTTCCCGATATATATCTTACTTGGGAGTTAGAAACCGAACAATGTTTTACATGTTTAAACTATCCCGAGGAGAGACGTGTTGCTGCTGCTCTTTGTGCTTTCACTAGTTTTGCTTGTGTGTGGTGGTCTGAATATTGTAGATTATATCCGGATAACATTCCAACTACTTGGGCTGCTTTGAAAACTGCTATGCGCACTCGTTGGGTTCCACCATATTATCAACGCGAATTACTTTAGAAAATGCAGCATTTAAGACAAGGAAAAAATCTGTAGAGGAATATTATCAGGAATTACAAACTGGCCTGATTAGATGTGGTATTGTTGAGGATAACGAGGCTATGCTTGCACGTTTTATGGGTGGCTTAAATAGAGAGATTCAGACAATTCTAGAGTACAAGGAGTATAATAATGTCACTCATTTATTCCATCTTGCTTCCAAATTTGAATGTGAAGTGCAGGATCGACAGGCCTTGGCGCGAACTAATTATTCTGCAGGTCGACCTTCATCATGGACACCGCGTGCATCATCTACTTCGACACGTCCGGATGCACCACCGCCTACTTCATCCGTCACTTCTAGCCGTGATAAAAGCAAACTGGCACCACCACCATCCACCAGGAGTACACCTTCCGGTCCTGCGCAGAGCTCTTCTTCATCCACGGCATCCACAGGGCCAACACATGATGTTATATGTCGTCGTTGCACTGGTCGTGGTCACTATGCGAGCAAATGCCCATCTCAGCGTGTCATGATTGGTACTGAGGATGGTGGTTATGAGTCCGCTAGTGACTATGATGAGGAGATTTTGGCTCTTATTACACGTGAAGAACACAGTGGAGATGATTCTGAAAATGAGACGCAATACATGGCTCCTGAAGACGCTGACAGGTATGAATGTTTAGTTCCTCAACGTGTTTTGAGTGTGCAGGTCACACAAGCGGAGCAAAATCAGAGGCATAATTTGTTCCGTAAAAAGGGAGTTGTGAAGGAACGTTCTGCTCACGTCATCATAGATGGAGGGAGCTGCAACAACTTGGCTAGCATGGAGATGGTGGAGAAGCTATCTCTCACCACAAGACCACTATCGGCGTCCTGGGAACCAGGGTACCCAGACTTGCATGTCTGCGCTCCTACTACGGCCTGGTACGACCCAGCTGATCGACCAGCTGTCCAAGACCCTCGCGAGGGGGCTAAGCCTCGCGAGGAGAACGACGTCAAGACCTCCTCAGGAGCGGCCTCAGCAAGGTGCTCCGGAGGGGCAGAGAGTCCAAGGCCAAGCCTGCCTCGGGAGGAGGCAGTGATGTCAGTAGTGACGCACCGTGCCAGCGGGTGCCAGCGCTCGCCAGCGGCGCAGTTACCATTTCGATGCAAGGGGAACAACGCAGCCACAAGTTCCCGAGGAGCGGGGCAAAGGTTTTCCCATTGGTGCAACGATACCGAAGACCGCAAGGACGATAAGGAGGATGTCACCGTCGAGCCCACCACCGCGTCACCGCCTAGTCCTTTTGCACGCGAATACTGCTTTTGTCAGGGTTGGAACGTCCTTGTGTTCCCGCTCAAAAATGGCCATTGTGGGATCCCTTCCCGCCTAAACATTTCGGGGGAAGAGGACCGTGGCCGCCTATATAAGTAGCTAGGATTCCCACTATAAAAGGGATCGATCCATACATTCAGCCACCACACAAGGAGCAAGAACACTTGCCTCCTGACCCTCCTGAGCTCACCTCCTGAGCCTAGGAACCATTCTACTAGCTCATATCCTAGCTCGCCCGAGGCTAATCCACCAAAGCAGGAAGTAGGATCTTACACCACACGGTGGCCCGAACCTGGGTAAACTCTTGTGTGTTCTATCTGTTGTTTGCTTGAATGCTTCCACCGAGACGAGAGCGAGACGCTAGGTAGACGTGAGTGGGAGAGATCTTCGTTCACGCCCCTATGTTCGAACTTATTGGGTTTTGCGGAGCCCTAAATCCGACAACATCCACATCCTTACTACATCCAATGGTTCAACAAGATCGGCAAGGTTAAGGTAACACGTACTGCTCGTGTGCATTTTAGTATCTCCACATATGCTGATTAAGTTGATTGTGATGTGGTACCCATGCAAGCATGTTCCTTATTATTTGGTAAACCATGGCAATTTGATAAAAATTCTGTACACCATGGTAGAAACAATCAGTATACTCTTGTTCATAAGGCTAAACGTATTACTTTGCTTCCTATGTCTCCTGATTCCATTTTGAAAGATGATATTAATAGAGCTAATAAAGCAAAACAGGAGCAAAATAAGAGTGAAAATCAGATTGTGGCAAAAGAATTTGAGCAACATATGAAGCCTAATAACACACCATCATCTCATGTTGCATCTGAAATTTAATTAAAAAGTGGATGTTTACTTGCCACCAAATCTGATATTGATGATCTAGATTTCAGCAAATTTGCTTGCTGTGCTTTTGTGTGCAAAGAGGCATTATTTTCATTCCAGTACGTGCCTTCCTCCTTGCCTCCTGCTATCACTAACATTTTGCAGGAGTTCACGGATGTATTTCCACAAGACGTGCCACCGAAATTACCACCTACTCGAGGGATTAAGCATCAGATTGACTTAATTCCCGGTGCATCGCTACCCAACCGCGCACCATACCGTACCAATCCAGAGGAGACGAAGGAGATTATGCATCAAGTATAGGAGCTACTCGGCAAAGGTTATATACGCGAATCTCTTAGTCCTTGTGATGTTCCTATTATTCTAGTGCCGAAAAAGGATGGTACATCGCATATGTGTGTTGATTGTAGAGGCATTAATAATATTACTATTCGTTATCGTCATCCTATTCGTAGGCTAGAAGATATGCTTGATGAATTGAGTGGCTCTACAATATTCTCCAAAGTTGATTTGCGTAGTGGATACCATCAAATTCGTATGAAATTGGGAGATGAATGGAAAACAGCATCCAAAACTAAGTTTGGATTATATGAGTGGTTAGTCATGCCTTTTGGGTTAACTAATGCACCTAGTACTTTCATGAGATTAATGAATGAAGTTTTACGTGCTTTCATTGGACGATTTGTGGTAGTTTACTTTGATGATATATTGATTTATAGAAGATCTATGGAGGAACATTTGGAACATTTACGTGCTATTTTTATTGCTCTACGTGATGCACGTTTGTTTGGTAACCTTGGAAAGTGCACCTTTTGCACCGACCGAGTATCTTTTCTTGCCTATGTTGTTACTCCACAGGGAATTGAGGTTGATAAAGCCAAGATTGAAGCTATTGAGAGTTGGTCGCATCCCAAAATGGTCACACACGTGAGGAGTTTCCTTGGCCTCGCTAGATTCTATAGCCGTTTTGTGAGAGATTTCAGTACCATTGCTGCACCTCTCAATAAGCTTACAAAGAAGGATGTGCCTTTTGTTTGGGGTACTGCACAGGAAGAAGCATTCACGGTATTGAAAGATAAGTTGACACATGCTCCTTTACTCCAACTTCCTGATTTTAATAAAAATTTTGAGCTTGAATGCGATGCTAGCGGAATTGGGTTAGGAGGTGTGTTATTACAAGATGGTAAACCTGTTGTACACTTTTCTGAAAAATTGAGTGGGCCTAGTCTGAATTATTCTACTTATGATAAGGAATTATATGCTCTTGTTCGGACTTTGGAAACATGGCAACATTATTTATGGCCCAAAGAATTTGTTATATATTCTAATCATGAATCTTTGAAGCACATTAAAAGTCAAGCAAAACTGAACTGTAGACATGCTAAATGGGTTGAATTCATAGAGACTTTCCCTTATGTTATTAAACACAAGAAGGGAAAAGAAAATGTTATTGCTGATGCATTGTCTCGTCATTATACTATGCTTTCACAACATGACTTTAAAATATTTGGTTTGGAGACCATCAAAGATCAATATGTGCATGATGCTGAATTTGAAGATGTATTGCAGAATTGCAAAGAAGGGCGAACATGGAACAAGTTCGTCATTAATGATGGATTTGTGTTTCGTGCTAACAAGCTATGCATTTTAGCTAGCTCTGTTCGTCTTTTGTTGTTGCAGGAGGCGCATGGAGGAGGATTGATGGGACACTTTGGCGTGAAGAAGATGGAGGACGTACTTGCTACATATTTCTTTTGGCCAAAGATGAGATGGGATGTTGAGTGTTTTGCTGATCGATGCACTACATGTCAAAAAGCTAAGTCACGACTCAATCCTCATGGTTTATATATGCCTTTGCCTGTCCCTAGTGTTCCTTGGAAGATATATCTGTGGACTTTGTTTTGGGTTTACCTCGAACAAAGAAGGGGAGGGATAGCATATTTGTTGTCGTGGATAGGTTCTCGAAGATGGCACACTTTATACCATGTCATAAAAGCGATGATGCTGCTAATGTTGCTGATTTGTTCTTTCGTGAAATTATTCGCTTGCATGGTGTGCCAAATACTATTGTTTCATATCGTGATACTAAATTTCTTAGCCACTTTTGGAGATGTTTATGGGCTAAGTTGGGGACTGAACTGCTTTTTAGTACTACTTGTCACCCCCAAACTGATGGACAAACTGAAGTAGTCAATAGAACTTTGTCTACTATGCTTAGGGCTGTTTTGAAGAATAACAAGAAAATGTGGGAAGAATGCTTGCCTCATATTGAATTTGCTTATAATCGTTCGTTGCATTCTACTACTAAGATGTGCCCTTTTGAAATTGTCTATGGTTTCCTACCTCGTGCACCTATTGATTTGTTGCCTCTTCCATCTTCGGAGAAGGTTAATTTTGATGCTAAACAACATGCTGAATTGATCTTAAAAATGCATGAGTTAACTAAGGAAAATATTGAGCGCATGAATGCTAAATATAAAATTGTTGGAGATAAGGGTAGAAAACATGTTGTCTTTGCACCTGGAGATCTTGTTTGATTACATTTGCGTAAGGATAGGTTTCCTAATTTGCACAAGTCAAAGCTAATGCCACGTGCTGATGGTCCTTTTAAGGTGTTAGAGAAAATAAATGATAATGCATATAAACTTGAGTTGCCTGCAGATTTTGGGGTTAGTCCCACATTTAACATTGCAGATTTGAAGCCTTACTTGGGTGAGGAAGATGAGCTTCCGTCGAGGACGACTTCAATTCAAGAAGGGGAGGATGATGAGGACATCACTAACAAGGTTACACCCACAACCCCAACTGATACATATACAGGACCAATTACTAGAGCTCGCGCACGCCAATTAAATTACCAGGTACTTTCGTTTCTTGGTAATGATTCTAATGTTCATGAGAATATGATGTTGCCTAAATTGGATACATTTGTCTTGCTTACAAATGAAGGGCCTAGCCTGGACAAGAAGGTTGAACATTGGAACAAGATCAAGCATGGAGATGATGGCATGCGCAAGGGGAACACGAACGGAGTTACAAGTGATGATTTCAGGAATTTGAAGCCACCATAATGAGTGTGTGAAGCCTTGGACGAAATATACAAGATGCCACTTCATAAATTTCGTCTAGAGGCTATTATAGGTGCTGCGTCACCTTATTATTGGGCCATGCCCATGTAATTCCAAATACTTGAGTATAGGCTATTTTAGAGTCCGTATGTGTGGGGAAACAAGAGTTAGGGTTGGTTTCAGACCCCTCCTCCAAGGGCCATGAAATTCGCCCCTCTTCCTCCATATATATACATCCCTTAGGGCATCGTTTAGACTTTGGGTTTTGTTTAGATTAAAGTTCGCCATAGCTGCAACTTCGCGTACTTCGTTTGTGTTCAACGACCAGACAAAGACGTCACCACTTTCCTCTTATATTTGCAATATCCAGATTGCAATCTTAGTTTCTTGCTTGTTCTTCGTTTGCTTGCAGGAAATAGACCCTCTTGGTCAGGTTGATCGTGCTCCGGCGTGGTCAATAACCTCTCAGAGTTGGTTTAGCGATTGCTAAGGCGCGACCTCCTCACACGTTCGTTGTCGGATCGTCAAAGTCTACTCCACCGAAAACGATAGCCACCATCTCATCGAAACAAGTTGGATTTCTTGGACACGTGCTATCCGCCGAGGGTATAGCCGTAGACCCAAGCAAGGTAAAAGATGTGCTCAATTGGTTGCCACCAACAACGGTATCGCAGATCCAGAGTTTTCTTGGACTGGTCGGATATTACTGTCGTTTCATTGAAGGGTTCTCCAAGATTACTAAACCCATGACAGAGCTGCTCAAAAAGGACAAGAAGTTTGAATGGACTAAAGACTGTGAGAAAAGTTTCTGTGATCTAAAAGTACGGCTAACAACCGCACCCGTATTAACTCTTCCAGACATCAACAGCAGTTTTGATGTATACTGTGACGCATCCAGACAAGGACTTGGTTGCGTACTTATGCAAGACGGCAAGGTAGTAGCATATGCATCACGACAGCTGCAACCGCACGAGGGAAATTACCCTACTCGTGATCTGGAATTGGCCGCGGTGGTGCATGCTCTCAAAATATGGAGGCATTATCTCGTCGGAAGAGGTGCCAAATTTTTATTGATCACAAAAGTCTCAAGTATATATTTACTCAGCCAGATTTAAATCTCTGTCAGCAAAGATAGCTTAAGCTGGTTAAGGATTATGATCTTGGAATCAATTACCACCCGGGTAAAGCCAACGTGGTGGCTGACGCACTCAGTCGAAAGCCGGCCAGCCTAAATGTCATATTAAAATCCTTGCCCCCCAAACTTCAAGAAGAGATTGCTCAACTCAATCTGAACATAGTTGAGGCTAGTCTCACTAATATTTTGGAAGTCACCCCCACACTTGAGGAAGAAATCCGCAAGGCCCAGCCAGACGACCCGGCCCTGCAAAGACGTGCCAAGAATATGCTGGCAGGACGTACCTCTGATTTCTCAAAGGATCACTCTGGGACTCTCTGATTTCGTGGAAGGATTGTGTACCAAATCAGTCGGACCTGCAAAAGAAAATATTGTCAGAAGCACACGAATCCTCATGCTCTATTCACCCTGGAGGTACGAAAATGTACGAAGACCTTCGTCAAATATTCTGGTGGGATGGAATGAAGAAAGCCATCGCCTATGTTGTGGCTTGTTGCGACATATGCAATAAACTAAAGGCAGAACATCAAAAGCCAGCCGGACTTCTTCAACCACTGCCAGTTTCACAATGGAAATGGGATGACGTCTGCATGGACTTCATCACTGGACTACCCAAGACTCAGCGAGGCAATGATGCAATATGGGTCATAGTGGCCACTCTAACCAAGGTAGCTCACTTTATCCCGGTCAAGACCACATATCGAGCAGACCAACTTGCACAGCTGTATGTGTCCAGAATAGTCAGTCTGCATGGAGTACCTCGAACCATCACTTCCAACCGAGGTTCACTCTTCACCTCCGATTTTTGGTCACGTCTCCATCAAGCCCTGGGGACAGCGCTGAAATACAGTACCGCTTATCATCCTCAGACTGATGGACAAACAGAGCGAGTAAACCAAATACTTGAAGATATGCTGCGAGCTTGCGTCTTGGCCCACAAATCTAAATGGGAAGATTGTCTGCCTTACGCCGAGTTCTCCTACAACAACAGTTTCCAAACAGGTCTAAAGATGTCACCGTATGAGGCTTTGTATGGCCGTAAGTGCCGCACCCCGTTAAATTGTTCTCAGACTGGAGATAGCCATATCTTTGGGACATACCTTTTGTTGGAAGCAGAGAAACAAGTTAAGGAGATCAGAGATAGACTGCAATTGGCCAAGTCTCGATAGAAGAGTTATTACGATGCAAAACACCGACAGATCAGTTTTGAGCCCGGAGAACACGTATACCTCCAAGTCACTTCTATGAAAGTAGTCAAGAGATTCCAAACTCGCGGAAAGTTGGCACCAAGATTTATTGTCCCCTTTCCTGTTGTTTCTCGAGTGGGCACTGTTGCTTATCAGTTGGAATAACCCCCGGAATTATCCGATGTGCACAACGTGTTTCATGTCTCATAGTTGAGAAGGTGCATATCGCCGCTTGAGAAAAGGACTGCCATGACCGATATAGAGTTGGCCAAGGATTTAACATACGAAGAGAGACTGTTCAAAATTGTGGATCAGATGGAAAGGGTCACTCGCAGTAAAGTAAGGAAGTTTTATAAGGTCCAGTGGGAGCATCACACCGAGTCAGAATCAACCTGGGAACGGGAAGAATTCCTAAAGACACATTATCCAGAATGGTTTTCCCAAGCAACCGAATCTTGAGGACAAGATTCATTCTAAGGGGGGAGGTTTGTGACAGCCTGGTTTTTGCCCTTTTTTATTTGCCTGAGTTTTATTTGGATTTAATTTGAACCTTGGGATTTTTGAATCTTTTCATATGGACTTAAACACTTGGGTACCCTTGGCTTTCACCCAAGTGCCTCATATCCATCTCAAATCATCTTTTCCCTCTAGTTCACCCCAAAATAATTATTGGAATATTTTTCTTTATTGAAAAATATTCATTTTTCCCTCCAAACCCTAGCTAAGCTCTATGTGCTCCAAAGCAACCCCAATTTTCCTTGCCCACAAAAATCTGAGGAAATTCATGAATATTCTTTGGACCCTAGGACACATTCTTGAGCAAAAATATTGCACCACTGTTTGGAATATTTTTGCTACATAAATTCTTTTCTATTCTGGACAGAAATGGTAGTTTCTACAGCAACTACCATTTTACTTGCTCCATTGCTTCTGAAACTCCTTGTGCATCTTTACCTTAGTAACTTAGGACTAGCCTCCAAAGCACAGCCTCCAACTCCTAGCCAATTTACCTCAGTAATCTCTCAAAGTTTCTGTCCAGAAACTTACCAGCTGTGTGAAATCGTTTCTATTGCGTCTGGATCCAAACTAAACCTGGGTAACACTAATATCTACCATGAACAACACGCCAGACATGATCGTTGGCACCAAGTCGGCCAGTAGGCAGAGTTCACGCAGTGACCACGCGTGTGCACCATGCCAGGCTGCTTGTCAGCGCGCTCTAGATGCCGCCGAGCGCTCTGTTTCACGCATGCTCGCTTCCATGCCTGTCGAAGCTTGCCAAACCGCGCCACCATCTTCGTCTCGACTTCTACAACACCCCCTCTCACTGACGTTGTTCGCCGCCGGGCGCAGCATCCAGGTGGTGCCGGCGGACCCTCGATCTCCCCTCTCGGCTCGCCTATGTATAGGACCCCTCCCGGCCTTCCCAAGCATCCCGCTCCACTCCCACGCACACCACAACTGCGTAGAAACTCGTGGCCCGGCCGGGTAGGCCGCAGGCCGCCGTCCCCAAGCTTGAGCTCGCCGGCGATCCCCTCGGGTCGTTGCGGTAGCTCCAGCCCCTCTCAGGCCAGGGCAACTCTTCGAGAGCCTCTGCGTGCGACACCCCGAGACTGGTGCGCCAGGTGTCAGTCAGTTATTCGTCGTCGTTGCCATGTCATCTACTTGCGTGTTGCATCTTGCCATGTCGTCATGTGTGTTGCATCATCATGTTTTCAAAACTTGCATCCGCCCGAGTTCCCTTGTCCTTTTCGTTGTTCGTTCTAAGCCGAGACACACTTGCACGCACCCGCGGCACCTCCAAATATTTATTTTGTGAGTGGCCCAAAAACGTTCTCGGAATGGGATGAAACTTGGCGTGTGGTCTTATTATAGCATAGGTAGACCGCCTGTCAATTTTCGTTGCATTCGGAGTTCGTTTGATAGCCCAACGGTTAACCGTGCTAACCGCCGGAAGCCTTCTCTCTTTTGGCCCAGCACCCCTTTCCCACAGCCCACCTAGCCCATTCTAACCCCTCCATACTCTTGGCCGTTCGATCACGATCGCGTGGCCGTGAACCGCTCCTCATTTGGACACTCCTACCTCCCTCTACCTATAAATATGTGTCCACCCCCGAAATTTTCGCAGATGAACCCTAAAAATCCTCCCTCCGCACCACCGGACATGTCCGCGCCGCCGCCGGACATGTCCAGCCGCCTCCACCTCACCCCAGCCAACCGGTGCCCGCCACCTCAGCAACCACCGCCGCCGCAGCCAATCGCCTTTCGCCACGTCGCAGCGCCAGCCTCCCACCGCCCGCGGCCCGTCGAGCCCATCGCGGGCCCGACGAGCCCGCAGCCGTCGCTGCCTGTCTCCCTCGCTGCAGCGCTGCAGCGAGCCTCGCCGCCGGCCTCGCTCGTCGCCGTTCCCGAACCTCGCCGGCCGCCGCTCCGTCCTTCAGCCACCCATGGCCTCCTCCGACCGCAGACGCACTGGATCCCGCCGGTGAACCAGCGCCCTGCCGCCTCCTCGCCTTCTCACGCTCCGGCCAGATCCGGGCCCGGCGCCCCCGGATCCGGCGGGTCCCGCTGCCGCCGACCTGTCTCCGTCGCCGGCCGGCCGGGCAACCGCTGCCGCGCTGTTGACAGGGGGCCTCGTCCCGAGGGACGCCGACGCCGCAGCCCGCTGCTCCCTGCGGGCTTTATACGTCCAAAACGTATCTATAATTTCTGCTTGCTCCATGCCTCTTTTGGATGATATTGCTATGATATTTATACACTTACATACACTTTTGATCATATTTGGACTAACCTATTAACTTAGTGCACCCCAGTGCCAGTTTCTGTTTTCTGTTGTTTTTGTATTTCAGGTTTTCACATTACGAGAACTGCCAGAAAAATCCCGAAAAATTATATAAAAAATCAGCGTTCCAGAAGCTTCCCAGCTGCCAAAGTACAGCCGGAGGGGGGCCACCAGGGCTCCAGGCGCCCTGGTGGCGAGGGCCCCCCTGGCCGCGCCGGGGGGACGCCTGGGCCACCTGAGCCTCCGCTGATGCCCCCCTTTGGCATATATTTATATCGTGTCCCGAAACCCTCGAGACGGGAACCCTTTTTTGCGATCTCATCTCTGTTCCGCCGCCGCCGCCGCTTCCAAGATCGGGAGCACCAGGAGAACTCTTCCTGGCACCCTGCCGGAGGGGAGGATCACCACCGGGAGCCTCTCCACCACCATGGACGCCTCCCGGATGAGTTGTGAGTAGTGTCCCTTGGACCATGGGTCCATGACCAGTAGCTATGTGATGTTCTCCTCCCGTTCTTGTGCTTCACTAATTAGTCCTCGTGAGCTGCCCTACATGATCGAGGCACATATGTAATCCTTATGCTGTTGCTATGTTGAGTTTGCTGGGATCCGATGGATTGTGTGATTATGTTCAGATAGTGTTTGAGTAATATATTTGATCTACCTCTTTTATATTTATGTTCGTAAGTAATTCTTGCATGTTCTCCGTTGTTATTTATTGCTTTGGCCAAGTAATAGGTAGTGACTCCAAGAGGGAACGTTATGCTTGATTGTGGGTTCATGCCCCTCGATGACTAGCTTGAGTGACAGAAACATGAGTCTAGGGGATGTGCTGTTGCCACAAGGGGGAAAACAACGGTGCTTGTGCCCGCGGGTGCAAGGATTGTTTACTTTACGCAAAGTTCTTTTAATGCAGTTGTCTGTTGCTTTGAGTTTACACTATGGGTGGGACTCGCAACTTAATACCAGCGAGATGTTCTGGATAGATATCTCAAGGTGGATGATTAGTAGTAGATGCAGATGGATTTCGGTCTACTTGCCTTGGCGTACCGCCCATGCTTTGAACCTCTACCTTTCTTGTAACATAGTTAGCATTGGTTTGCGCACATAATTCTATCAATTGCCCAGCTGTAATTCGTTCACCTCACATAGCTGTTTTATCGTCTTTTGGGAGAGAGACATCACTAGTGAACATCATGGGACCCCGGTCCATATTACCATCATTGATCACATCCGCTATTTACTTTTAGCTTTTACTTACTATTGCATCATTACCTATCACTATTATCACTTGCGTTTGATCCTTTGTAAACTACAAGGCCGGAGAGATTGACAACCTCTTTGTACTCGTTGGGAGGAAAGTTATTTGTATCTGTGTGCAGGTCCACGTTGATTGCTAAATATCTGGCGCCGTTAGCAGTTGACACCTTCTTGTTGAAACTGGGAGTCTCAGGGAAATCGATCCTTCGTTTATTTGCCAAGGGAAAACTTCCGCTACACTGCATCTCAAACCTTCCACTTGGGGTAACCAACGAGGGGCGAGAAGCCATCAAGCAAAGTTTTCTGGCGCCGTTGCCAGGGACTCCACTCTTCAGGATAGGGGAGTTGCACGCTATCTTTTACCTTTGCTTTTTAGTCTTGTTAGTTTACCTTTCAGTTTTGCTTTAGTATCTTTTATCGAAAATCAAAAAAATAGTTATCTTGCTTGCTTGCTACTATGGGTTCCACCGAGAACACCAAGTTGTGTGACTTCACTAGTCACAACAACGATGACTTTATCTGCACACCTATCACTATACCTGCCACTTCAGCACCTTCGTATGAAATTAAACCTGCTTTACTGAACCTAGTCATGAAAGATCAATTCTCCGGTGCTGGAGATGATGCTGCTTTACACTTAAACAATTTTGTTGAACTATGTGATATGCAAAAGTACCAAGAAATAGATGGTAATATTGTTAAGCTTAAGCTTTTTCCTTTCTCCTTGAGAGGAGGAGCTAAAATTTGGTTTCAGTCTTTGCCTAGAAATAGCATAGATTCGTGGGACAAGTGCAAAGATGCTTTTATTGGAAAATACTATCCACCTGCTAAAATTATCCAACTAAGAAGTAACATAATGAATTTTAAACAATTGGATAATGAACACGTTGCCCAAGCTTGGGAACGTATGAAATCTCTTTTCAAGAACTGCCCTACTCATGGTTTGACTACTTGGATGGTTATCCAAACTTTTTATGCAGGCTTGAACTTTACCTCGCGGAACTTGTTAGATTCGGCCGCGGGAGGAACCTTTATGTCAATTACACTTGGTGCTGCCACAAACCTTCTCGATGAGATGATGACCAACTATTCCCAATGGCACACCGAACGCGCTCCAACAGGTAGGAAGGTAAACTCTGTCGAGGAGATTTCCTCCTTAAATGAAAAAGTTGACTTGATCATGTCTCTACTTTTGAAGCAATCTTCTGTTGATCCTCGTGATGTTCCTTTAAATTCTTTGATTGCTCAAGAACAAGTAGATGTGAACTTTATCTCTAGAAACAATTTTAACAACAATGCTTATAGGAGTAACTTTGGTAGCAATCCTAGACCGT
>LR738715.1:578690369-578711016 GCA_902687465.1 Secale cereale | reverse complement strand
TGTGATATGCAAAAGTACCAAGAAATAGATGGTAATATTGTTAAGCTTAAGCTTTTTCCTTTCTCCTTGAGAGGAGGAGCTAAAATTTGGTTTCAGTCTTTGCCTAGAAATAGCATAGATTCGTGGGACAAGTGCAAAGATGCTTTTATTGGAAAATACTATCCACCTGCTAAAATTATCCAACTAAGAAGTAACATAATGAATTTTAAACAATTGGATAATGAACACGTTGCCCAAGCTTGGGAACGTATGAAATCTCTTTTCAAGAACTGCCCTACTCATGGTTTGACTACTTGGATGGTTATCCAAACTTTTTATGCAGGCTTGAACTTTACCTCGCGGAACTTGTTAGATTCGGCCGCGGGAGGAACCTTTATGTCAATTACACTTGGTGCTGCCACAAACCTTCTCGATGAGATGATGACCAACTATTCCCAATGGCACACCGAACGCGCTCCAAGAGGTAGGAAGGTAAACTCTGTCGAGGAGATTTCCTCCTTAAATGAAAAAGTTGACTTGATCATGTCTCTACTTTTGAAGCAATCTTCTGTTGATCCTCGTGATGTTCCTTTAAATTCTTTGATTGCTCAAGAACAAGTAGATGTGAACTTTATCTCTAGAAACAATTTTAACAACAATGCTTATAGGAGTAACTTTGGTAGCAATCCTAGACCGTTCCCCTCTAATTCTTATGGGAACAACAATGCTTATCCTATTACCAAGAACTCCACTACTGAACTAGAGATTATGCTTAAAGATTTCATCACTACCCAAAAAGCCTTTAATAAGTGTGTAGGAGAAAAACTAAACAAACTAGATGATCTCTCTTTGAAGGTAGACAATTTAGCCAATGAGGTAGAATTGCTTAAAATTAAAACTTCTCCTCTTGAGGAGAGGAAGGTCACTCCTATGAAAGCTATTCAAGTGCAAATTAATGAAAATATTAGGATGTTGGCTAAACTTAAAGAGAGATGGGCTAGAGAAAGGGAGGAAGAAGATAGAAATAAGAGCCTTCCTACCCACCACACTGTTGCTACTATCCAAGTTGTTGAGGATATCCAAACTCTTAGCACCCAATGCACTCCTGGTCCCATTGGACCTGTTAATGGTGATGCTATGACTATAGAAACTACCAAACAAGTGAACCTAAAGGACACCACTACCACCTTACTTGATAGTAGTGACCTTGATTTTGACAATTGCACTCTTACCGAAGTTATTGATTTCCTTCACAAGATGTCTAGAGATCCCCGCACTAGCACGCTTAACCTTGCCTTCACAGAGCATATCACTAATGCTCTCATCAAAGCTAGGGAGGAGAAACTTAGAGTAGAAGCCTCCATACCTAGAAAGCTAGAAGATGGTTGGGATCCTATGATTAAAATTAAGTTGAATAACTTCTCTTGCTATGCTTTATGTGATGTTGGTGCTAGTACCTCTGTTATGCCCAAAAGAATATATGATATGCTTAAATTGAAACCTTTTGATTCTTGTTCTTTTGGTGTTCGTCTCGTTGATTCTTCCATAAAGAAACCTTTGGGGAGGATCGACGATGTTCTTATCATTGTCAATGACAACTACGTTCCCGTTGATTTTACTATTATGGATATTGAATGTGAACCTTTTTGTCCAATTATTTTGGGACGTCCTTTTCTACGCACCGTTGGTGCTATCATTGACATGAAAGAGGGGAATATAAAATTCTAGTTTCCTCTCAAGAAAGGGATGGAACACTTCCCTCAAAAAAAGATTAAGTTACCTTCTGAGTCCGTTGTACGGCCTAGCTATTCTTTTACTCTTGATAAAACTTGATCTCTTTGCATTATGCCTAGCTTAAAGGCATAAAAGAAAGCGCTTTTGGGAGGCAGCCCACATGAATAAAATTTTATTTTGATTTTGTTGTGTCATGATGTTGTTTACTACAGTAGCATCATCATTGTATCTTTGCTTTTCAACTATGTGCCAAGTGTAGCCTCTGATTGCAAGAAAGTTCAAAAGTTGTGACGTGCTGTCCAGGAAACAGATTATGTCCTTGGATAGAAAAATTCGTATAAAATCACCAGATCATCTTTTTGGTCTGAATTTTTTCGACAGCATGCTCTATACAATTGTCTTTGGTGCGTCTGTTTTGAGTTTTTTTATTAGAGTTGCAGAAGTGCCCCGAAAAAAATCATTTACTACCTGCTGTTCTGTTTTTCACAGATTCTGTCCTGTTTTGCCTTTCCTTCATTTTGCAAACCTAGAGCTTGCTTTTTCTTTGCAAAAACCTTTTGGCAATCTTGAGAAACAGTAGACCTTCAAGAATATCTTTATTTCCAGCAAGGAACAATTATTTTATTAAGGGTACTAACCTCGCTAATCAGATTATGATGAGTTATGTATGAAGGGAGTTTTCAAGTGTGCGAGGGAAGATGATAAAAAGATTCAGGAGTGTCAAACGCTCAAGCTTGGGGATGCCCCCATGCACCCCCAAGAAATATTCAAGGAGACTCAAGCGTCTAAGCTTGGGGATGTCCCCGTGCATCCCCTTCTCCATCAACATTATCAGTTCGTCTTTCGTTCCATTATATTTTTATCACTTCATGTGTTATGTGCTATGCTTGGAGCGTCTTGCTTTTAGTTTTCCTTTTTAATTTTCCTTAGCTTTTCATAACGAGTCGGAACTCAGCTTTCTTTATGTGGGAGAGAAACACGCTCCACTTCTACCTAGAACATAACATAGAATTTTCATGTCTATCTTTGCTGTGTGTGTTCTTTGTCTTTCAATAGCTACTATCATGCTTAGCTCTTAGTTTTCATGCTTATCTTTTTAAAGAGCTTTTGTTTAGTTGGTTGCTTGAACTCTCTTTATTTATCATGATTATCTTATTAAGAGAGTTTGCTTCCGTGGCACTGGTCGATATGTCTATGATAAAGATGCTACATGCATAATGGTGCTTAGTAGTTCATGTTTTCTTATGGTTAGTCTCAAATAGCTGGGGGGTTTCAAATGTGTTATTGGAATACCAACATGATTTGTTTGCCTATGATGTGGTATGGTTTAGTAATATCTTCCTTCGAGAATTTATTTTGATTGACTTGGCGTATGCTCACGCATATTTAAGACTGTAAAGAAAGTCTGTCAAGCCTTGATGATCTTTTATTTATGAGTAGCGATATAACTTCCATGCCTAATTCAATGTTGCTTTGTCGCTCTGCATGATTATGACCGTCGTAGCTCTCTTAGTTGGTTGCTCCCAGTCTTTTGCTAACCTTCGCCTGTACTAAGCGGACTGACTGCTTGTGCATCCAAATTCTTTTAAACCAGTTATGCCATATGAGTCCACCATACCTTCCTACATGGTATTTACCTGCCATTCCTAACGAAGACTTTCATGTACCATCTTGAAATTATTCAAAAAGAAAAAAATGCATTCCTATTTTGTGCCTCTGTTTTAAGTCCATGAGGAAGTAGTAGTTAATTCATGATCTTTTTAAGTTGGACAAGCTTCACCCCGGGATTGCATGTATAATGTGCAAACCCATAATACGAGAAGGAACTGGCATTGAGTGCGCCCGGCTCGAAATTAATATAACAAACAAACCCTCCTTCACGCTTTGTTCATGAGAAATCAGAAAACTTTGGCAGTGATAAACAAAGGAGATTAAGAGGATGTGATCGTCCTCATTCAGGAGCCGTTCCTCGAAACTTGTCCATCTCAAGAAGTGATTGAGTTATCTGCTAGCATTCGTTGACGAAACATGCATGATCTAAGAAAAAAAAATTATTACCTCTGTTTTTAAAACCAAGAGCTCTGGTACATGTTTTGTCTTTGTTTCCGACTACGGATTTTCAACCTTGCCAACAAAAGCCACGGTTCGAGAGTCTCCACCTTCTTTTAAAGCACCAACTACTGAGAGCATGATTGTCATTCTGAGTGTAATGTGCATTGTCCCAAAGTAGCATTGTCTTTTGCATGATTGTGATATCGTTTATTTTGAAATCATTGTATCTAGTCATCACTTAAACCTTGGAGGTGCCCCTGCATTTATGTTTTGCTTCACTAAAGGGGGCAAGCGAGATATCACTTTATCATATTTGCACACCATGCTCATTACAAATCTATTTGATGTTTCAATACCATATTGTAAAACTTTCAGTTCTTTGTGATTTTCTCATGAGGCAACTTAATTACTACAGATTCATTGTCTCAGTAAGCTTTTGTCATATGACTATGAAAAATCCTTATATGGTTAATAGCATGTCACCACAGAAATTATTCTTGTTATCATTTACCTACTCGAGGACGAGCAGGAATTAAGCTTGGGGATGTTGATACGTCCAAAACGTATCTATAATTTTTGCTTGCTCCATGCCTCTTTTGGGTGATATTGCTATGATATTTATACACTTCCATACACTTTTGATCATATTTGGACTAACCTATTAACTTAGTGCACCCCACTGCATGTTTCTGTTTTCTGCTGTTTTTGTATTTCAGGTTTTCACATTACGAGAACTGCCAGAAAAATCCCGGAAAAATTATATAAAAAATCAGCGTTCCAGAAGCTTCCCAGCTGCCAAAGTACAGCCGGAGGGGGGCCACTAGGGCTCCAGGCGCCCTGGTGGCGCGGGCCCCCCCTGGCCGCGCCGGGGGGGCGCCTGGGCCCCCTGAGCCTCCGCTGATGCCCCCCTTTGGCATATATTTATATCGTGTCCCGAAACCCTCGAGACGGGAACCCTTTTTCATGATCTCATTTCTGTTCCGCCACCGCCGCCGCTTCCAAGATCGGGAGCACCAGGAGAACTCTTCCCGGCACCCTGCCGAAGGGGAGGATCACCACCGGGAGCCTCTCCACCACCATGGACGCCTCCCGGATGAGTTGTGAGTAGTCTCCCTTGGACCATGGGTCCATGACTAGTAGCTATGTGATGTTATCCTCCCGTTCTTGTGCTTCACTAATTAGTCCTCGTGAGCTGCCCTACATGATCGAGGCACATATGTAATCCTTATGCTGTTGCTATGTTGAGTTTGCTGGGATCCGATGGATTATGAGATTATGTTCAGATTGTGTTTGAGTAATATATTTGATTTACCTCTTTTATATTTATGTTCGTAAGTAATTCTTGCATGTTCTCCGTTGTTATTTATTTCTTTGGCCAAGTAATAGGTAGTGACTCCAAGAGGGAACGTTATGCTTGATTGTGGGTTCATGCCCCTCGATGACTAGCTTGAGTGACAAAAACATGAGTCTAGGGGATGTGCTGTTGCCACAAGGGGGAAAACAACGGTGCTTGTGCCCGCGGGTGCAAGGATTGTTTACTTTACGCAAAGTTCTTTTAATGTAGTTGTCTGTTGCTTTGAGTTTACACTATGGGTGGGACTCGCAACTTAATACCAGCGAGATGTTCTGGATAGATATCTGAAGGTGGATGATTAGTAGTAGATGCAGATGGATTTCGGTCTACTTGCCTTGGCGTACCGCCCATGCTTTGACCCTCTACCTTTCTTGTAACATAGTTAGCATTGGTTTGCGCACATAATTATGGCAATTGCCCAGCTGTAATTCGTTCACCTCACATAGCTGTTTTATCGTCTTTTGGGAGAGAGACATCACTAGTGAACATCATGGGACCCCGGTCCATATTACCATCATTGATCACATCCGCTATTTACTTTCAGCTATTACTTACTATTGCATCATTACCTATCACTATTATCACTTGCGTTTGATCCTTTGTAAACTACAAGGCCGGAGAGATTGACAACCTCTCTGTACTCGTTGGGAGCAAAGTTATTTGTATCTGTGTGCAGGTCCATGTTGATTGCTAAATATCTGGCGCCGTTAGCAGTTGACACCTTCTTGTTGAAACTGGGAGTCTCAGGGAAATCGATCCTTGGTATCTTTGCCAAGGGAAAACTTCCGCTACACTGCATCTCAAACCTTCCACTTGGGGTAACCAACGAGGGGCGAGAAGCCATCAGGGCTCCTCCCCGCTGATGGCCCAGCCGAGCCGCATGGGCCTCCTCTTCCCCAAGGCCCGTAGGCCGAGCCTGCTCCAACCGCGCCCTCAACGGCCCAGTGGCCTCCCTCTCCTCCTCACCGTTTTGGGCCAAGGCCCAGTGCTAAGCCCCGCTCGGTGCGCTTTTTAACTAAATCTCACTCACCCTGTTTTACTGTGTATATGGCTAAGTCCTCAGGATTTGTTAAAATGTGTGCATCTTTGCATGGCTGTAATTATTTGTGTGTATGTCCAAATTGAGTGAATGATATGCCAAAATGATCGTGGTGATATGCTCTTCATTTTGTTCCATTGTGCCATGCTTGTTTGACTTCATCTTGATGCCCTAATCCCTGTTGCAAGAGTGCTACTTGTTTAAAAACTGCTGTTACCTGTAATTTTGTTGCATACTTGTGATGCTTGTAACTTTGTGCATGTTTATCCAAATGGAGCATATGATATGTCAAAATGTTCATTGTGAAGTCCTCTACACGATGGTTGCCGTAGCATTCATGTTAGGTGCCATCTTGCCATGTTAATCTCTGTTGCAAAAGTGCATGTGGCTGTTAAGTGCTGAAACTTGTTATGAGATGCTGATTTCACTTGCTCATTGCTATTGGTGTGTTTGTCTTCATGCCACATGCCTATATGTTTTAGAAGCACAATCATATGGTATTTGCTGTGGTGCAATTCACTTTCCATGATATGCCTTGAGGTGACTTAAACAAGCTTGTAAACATGCCATGTCGTTGTCGCTGTTTTATACTTAGTGAAAAAACTGCTAAGTCTGGAATCTCTTTAACCTAATGCTATGTTTGCTTGATGCCTCACTCAAATCCATGCTTGTTTTGGAGTGGACAATGATCATGTCTTGTTGTCAATGTTATGCTCTATCCATTCATGCCCTTACTTGCACATATGGCCTGCTATAGCTTATTTATTTCTTGCTCTCAAGTTGCTATAAATTATACCTGTCAGGTTTTTATCAGCATGATCAATTTGGTGAAGCTTGTTCCTATTGATCCATGCCTCCTATGGAGTTGCTCCAATGGAGTTGTTTGATGTATGCTATGTCTATTACATGACCATGATCTTTATATAGTTAGTTGAGTTGATATGCTTGTTGTTTTGTGCCTCCGAAGGCAGCATCGTGATGATGTTCTTGCCTTCCCAGATTTTGACTAAGTCTGGATAATTTTATTGCAACTTGCCATGCTTGGTTAATTGTGTTCCAGCAAGCTTTTGGGTGTGTTCTAAGTTCATGATTGTTAAGTATCATGTCTATTTCACATCCATGCTTCTTGTTAACATGTTTGAGTGATGTAGCATATATTTACGTTGCTCCAAATTTGCCATGTGGCTGTTAACTTCAGCTTTGCATTGTAACTTGTCTTGCTCGTATCTTTTAGCCCGTTGCTCCGTTTTGAGTGTCCCATATATGAAACTTGTGTGATTTTGCATGTAGAAGCATAATATCATGTTGTTTACATGTTTGGAGTGTGTTTTCTTGATGTTTGGGTGCATCTTGCACCGATGACATGCTTGCCTTGTTTTGCTCATATCTTCTAGGCCATAGCTCCAAATTAAACAAACTTTATATGTAACTTGACTAGAATTTCGTGTAGATCATCATGGTGCATGTTAACTTGCTGTTTAACAACTTTAACTTAAGGTTTGTTCAGATCTGGACTAATTTCAAAATATGCACATGAGGACTTACCGGAATTGCTATATGTTGATTCCGGCCTCATTTAAACTTGTTGGTTTGTGTTGTTCTTGTGTGCTTCATCCCTTGCCATGTTATGCATCATATAGGATTGTCTTGCATCATACTTGTTTGAGCATATTGTCACGTTCTTGTGTTGTGTGTTTACCTTGTTGTGTGCTTCTTCTCGTTAGTGCTTGTTCCGTTGCGATCGTGAGGATTCATTCGTCTACATGTGGTTCGTCTTCGAGGCTTCTTCTTCGTCGTCTTCATGGACTCATTTCTTCTTCCTTGCGGGATCTCAGGCAAGATGACCATCACCTTGGATACCTTTACTACCATTGCCATGCTTAGTTGTCTCGATGCTATCGTTATATGTCGCGCTACCCATCTTTATTGTCAGCCCCTCTCCTTGTTGCCATGAAACCTCTAACCTTTGACACCTTCCTAGCAAACCGTTGTTTGGCTATGTTACCCGCTTGCTCATCCCCTCTTATAGCGTTGTTAGTTGCAGGTGAAGATGAAGATTGTTCCATGATGGAACTTGATGCTTTGGGAATATCACAATATGTCTTATATATATTAACACACCTATATACTGGGCATGGGTGGAAGGCTTGGCCTTTCGCTCGGTGTTTTGTTCCACTCATGCCACCTTAGGAGCCGATAAACCGACATTATGTCCCTTGATTTTGCGTTCCTTACATGGTTGGGTATATGGGGACCCCTTGACAGTTCATCTTTGAATAAAACTCCTCCAGCAAGGCCCAACATTGGTTTTAATTTGCCTCATAATAACAACTTAATTAATTAATTAAATTTGCCTAGGGGGTCACACCCTCGAGGATTCTTTTCTACATAGCAGAGGGCCAATGCTGATGGTGTTGGTCCCAAACTAGAGCCACTTGTAGTGCCACCGAGTTATCTGGGGTCTTCGGTTGCTGTACATAGTGCTCATCCGGACGTGGCCTGAGACGAGATGCGTGCGGCTACCATCAGGGTGTTGGCACACCGGGAGGTCTTGCTGGACTTGTTTTACCATTGTCGAAATGTCTCGTGCACCGGGATTCCGAGTCTGATCGGGCCTTCCCTAAGATAAGCGGTAATATTATTATTACTACTGCTGATCGTGAGAGCTTGTGCTGGGCTAAGTTGGGACACCCCTGCAGGGTTATGATCTTTCGAAAGCCGTGCCCGCGGTTATGTGGTAGATTGGAATTTGTTAATGTGCGGTTGTAGAAAACTTGACAGAGGATCCGAGTTAAAACACACAACTGCGTGAGTAACCGTGACTGTCTCTTTTCACTTTGAGAAGAGAACACGGTGGGGTTATGTTTGACTCATAGATAGTTCAGGATCTTTAGCGATCATTACTAGTTTGCGACTGTTTGCGTATATGCCCATCTTATTCTTGTACTCGTAAGTTAGCCACCATACATGTTGCTTAGCCACAGCTCCAACCTCACCACTGTACCTCTTCCTACCCATTAAGCTTTCCTAGTCTTGTTACCCATGGTTATGGGATTGCTGAGTCCTCGTGGCTCACAGATACTACAACAACAGTTGCAGGTGCAGATTTTCGATGTCTTGACGTGAGAGCGATGTTCTGTTGTTGGAGTTCTTTCTTCTTCTTCTTCTTCAGTCTTGGGCTAGGTTCCTGGTCGGCAGCCTAGGATAGCAGATGGATGTCTTGTGCTTTACATGTTTGCATCCGTAGTCGGATGCCTTGTATTGATGTTGTTGTATTCATGTGAATTGTATGTATTGTTGTATCCCCCATGTATGTATGTAATGGTACGATGTAATGATATCCATCTTGCTAAGCGCCCGAAATGCGGTTCTGCCCCAATCACGTAAGTGTCACGTGATCGGCATATAATCGCATCTTGGGCCTGACAAGTTGGTATCAGAGCCTCGACCGACCATAGGAGCCCCCTTGATTGATCGTAGCTTGACCGTTGTCGAGTCTAGCAGAAAACTTTATTCGGAGTCTAGTTATATCGGAGAGTAGGAATTCTTTTTACTCCCCTGCCCCTTCGTCGCTCTGGTGAGGAATCTTGACGTAGGTGTTTTGGAATTACTCCTCTTCTCCTTCAAATTTTTTTAGGATCACGCGGTTAGTTTTTCCGTTCGTTGCGTTGTTAGTTCTTTCATCTGGTGCATCTCTCATCAAGTGGATTCGACCCTCTTCTTCTTTGCAAGTTCAATCCTCGGTTCTTTCCAACCGATGGTGTTTCCCCGTCCGATGTGGTTTTTCTTTTTCCCACCATCCCACCCTTTTTCTTTTCAGACCGGAGTCCTTAATCGAGTATCCATCCTACTCGTGTGAAACCTTTGCCTTCTTTCATCAATTATTTCAACCAATGAATTCTCTTCTAGTTCGTCATCCTTCATCTCTTTTCTTCTCCGATGAGTTCTCCTCTCGTTTGATATTCTTCACCTCTTCTTCTTTTCCGGTGGATTCAACTCAAGTATTCGGTGTTGTTCATATTCTTTCCCTCGGCTTAGATATTCCCCTTTCTCTTCACCTCTCACCAATTAATTATTCTGGAGTTCCGAAGACATCTCATGAGATTCGTGTTGCCTTCAATTAATTCGAGGTTGTCACCTCATTCGAGCCTTTTAATCGTTCCGGTGCATTATCTCCTTTTCGATCCTTTCCAACGGTGTTTTCTTTTCGGTGGGCTCATAACCCACAGGTTTATTCCCAGGATCTTACCTGACTTTTCTAATTTCCCGGAGTGTTCCGAAATTCTTTTCAAGTGCGACGTAATTATGGATTCCATCAGTCATATGCCTTCTCCAAGATCGCTTTCAATTCTTTTCATCGTTGGTCCAACCTTTCTTCATCCGGAGTAGTTCTTCAATTATTTTCTTTGTGTTCCTCCGAAGGTCATCATGTCAGAAGATTTTTTTCGTTCTTAGTTTTCAACTTCGTCCTCCAAATATTTACTTTACAAAAAGTTGGAAGTTGATTTAAGTTGTTAAGATAACTAGAAGAAAGTTGGGGTCATGAAGAACTAATATGGGTATGAACATAAATAGTTATGTGAAGTTATTTTCTTGCATAGAACTATGGTGAAATTTTGCTAGAATATATTATGTTTTTAATTGAAAGTAAATCATAACCAGAAGATTATTGGAAGTTGAGATGCTTGCACTTAGTACGGTAAAGTTGATCAAGTTCTTTACGTTAATGCATATTGGTATGTTGCATTTGCATGGCATTTTATGACACTGGTTATTTTCTTTAAGTTGAACCTGTTAATAACTCAACTTGAATAATTTGTTGACCGAGTCGTGGTGCCATTGAATCGAGTTTTTCCCAGTGCAACCATATTTGCCTTTATGGGAAGGTCTTTATTTGGTCCATTGCCATGCCTCTGGTCGGTACCTCCAAGTAGGGAAGGTTATGGGCGTGCGGTACCCTGGCCTGATAAGCAGACATAACCTTGTGTGCCCGTTGTTGAGTTTATGGTACCGAGTCCCCGTTTGGGACAGTTTATGTTTGGCCACGACGGTGGTCGGTGTGCCATTGGTAGGCACGGGGCCACCCAGGACTATTCCGGTGGGGAATGAGTCGGAGTGGCCGGGAGAGTGTCATGGCAATGGAAGAGTTTCGTCAAAACGCCATTGGTCCACCCGAATGGGAAAGCGAGGCCATGGGTTCCGTGGTGTGGGTAGAGTGCACTATCTCTGTAGAGTGTAATTAATCTATCGATAGTCGAGTCCACGGTCACGGACACGCTCGAAAGTAAGTCACACCATGGGTCAACATTTAATAAAATTTTGCTCACTAAGTTATGAATTTTGCACTGTAAAAATGGTGGAAGAGCCACCGAGATGATTTGAGACCAAGTATGGTCAGGGTTGTGATCACCGAAAAGATCACGAGTTATGTCCTGTTGAGATGGACAAGTTGATATGTTGAGAAAGATCGTTGGTAAGTCAGTCTGAGGGATTGGTTTCACAAGGGCATGAGCACATCATGTTAGTTATGTTCATACTGGCGTGTGGTGTTGCATTTTAATAATTGGATAATTATCATGATATTGTTTTTCATTATGATCTTGTTTGTTGTAAGCTTGCAAGTACATTCAATGTACTGACCTAGCGTGTCATGCCAGATTTCAGGAAAGTTCCGCTGGAAAGGAGTGTCGTTCGAGTCTAGACTGTGTCCACATCGGTGTCCCTGTGCTATGGAGTTCCGCTACGAAGTCGTTCTGCTGCCGCATAGTTGTTATGACCGAGGCCTTTTATGTTCATTAAATAATGTACATATTGTCCAGCCGCACCATGTGTGCCGCTTGGCCTTGCTACTTGTTGTAATGTAAATCTTTGATCCGCTAGTATCAATAAAGCGGTTGTTTTATGTACCAAGATGTTGTGTGTTGCCAGAAGACGAGGTATCTGGGCTGGCAATACAGGATAAACTGGTCACTCTGAGCCGGGTGCCACATCGTCCCCGTCTTCTACTAGTACAGTACCTTACAACAGTTCGCTCCTAGTCGCCCCGTCAATCCTAACCCTCCTCCCAAATCCATGGCGTCCCAAATCTCCATGATCGACGGTGAGTACAAGGTTAGAACCATCACCGGCGATGAGTTCGACGTCATCTATGCCCGTTCTTCCGCAACAGTGAAAGAATGCCTTGCTCACTTCAAACACATGTTCGAAAACTCAAATGATGAGTGGGTCGATGGGCTAGATGCTGAGTACACCACATTCCTGGGAAGCGAGAAGAAACTAAAGGAGGCAGAGAAGAAGAAGCCCGCCGTGATCTAGGTTTGCGTGCATGACTTATACTTGGTCTACCACATATGCCATGCCGACGTTGAGTGTGAGGAATTTAAGAAGTTCCTCAAGGGAGGCCGAGTCAAATTCGTTACTGTAGACTTTAGGAACGACAAGGAAATCCTGGGTCGGATAGGCCTTATTGTAGGCCAGTCCTTCGATCTCCAGAAGGAGAGCCTAGTGTCCTCCTCTCAGCCTTCAATGCTGACCCTGGCAGCATCCATGATTGATCGTTCGGACGTTAAACTGAAGAAACCTCACCACAAGTTTCATCATGCATGGGAGTCGAAGACATTAGATGAAGATCACATCCTGTACACAGCAATGGATGCCTACCTTTGTTTAAATATCTACATGGGTTGGATGAATAAGCAGAGCCCAGTGTCCGGTTCAAGCAAAAAAGCGTCGGCGAAGAGGAAGAAGAAGAGGAACGAGGACGAAGTCGAGGATGTGAACTCGGACTCCGAGTAGGTGGCAGTGTCGTCGCTCATGCTGTTTCTACTGCAATGTCAAGCGGTCTAGTTGCTTACTTTATTTTCAAGGGTGTGTTGTGCTGAGGCCCCAGCAGAACTATGTTTATGTTCTTTCTCGTTATTTGAACTCTTTAGTACGTACGGTAGTACTAGTACTACGTCTTACTACTGTTCTTCTTGCAGTTGGTACTACTGCTCATATATTCGTGTTCCTACTGTAGTTAATATGTTCGTACTAGTAGTATAATTTGGGTCAGTCAATTTATGAAAGAAGTTCGACGGAGTGAAGGAAGAAGACGACAGGGTGCCCATGATCTATCTTATGAGTGTTGGGTGTGGAATGCAGTTCGCCAGAAAAAAATGGATCGTGCCCGGGGTTAAACGGATGGCGGGGGTGGGGGGAGCATGGCGGTAGCAGGCGGCTCAGGGGAGGGCGCGGCGGTGGTGGCAGGCGGTTAGGCGTGTGGCGGGCTGAGAAGATGAACCGTGCATCTATTTCGGAGGTTGAAGAAGCCCTTCTAGCGATCCATGTTGCATCAAACGGGTCACAAGAGTCGACTGACCCAAATTGCTCCTTTAGATTGCAGGATCCACATGGCATTCAAGGTCTCGAAGGTAGATTCCGCGTCAGCACCCGGTTTGCGGGGTCGGCGCGCGCGTGATCAGCTTCCGCAGCGACAGCCACCATGCGCGCCTCCTCCGCGCAGGCGGAGACGACAATGACACGCTAGTTCCTCCTCGCCGGCGTGCTGGAGCACGCGCTCGTCCTCCTCTTCGTGCGCTGCGTGCATAGACGCGGCTCCACCAGCTGCTCGCGTGCTTGGCAGCGCGGCGGCATCGCGAGGAAGGACTGCAGATGACGTGAGCGGGCGAGCCTTCGGCTTGGCGGCGACATGGCGGTGATGGGTGAGAAATTGTTGGCCGCAGCAGGCAGACACCGGCATGCACAACGGCGGCGGCGACATATTGATGAGTGCACGTATGGGAGCTTAGTTTAGTTTTATATAGGGTTGGTTAAACTTAAAAGAAAACCGTACTAGTACCCGTAAACATTAGACTTAGGCAACGCTTTTATTAGTTACCACAGCCACGATACGGAATCATGTGCAAGCGCGTGAACTGTGGCCGCGCGGTCGATCAAATGGTGCGTCACTATGTCGCGCTCGAAGGACATCCACCGAAACTTTTTGTGTGTGTGAAAACAATCCCCAAATATTACTCAACTTTTTTTCCGGGAAAAGTTCTCGACGCTACAATATTTCCATATATTTGAATTTAGCTCCAGTTCGTGTTTATTTAGATTTGGACATTTTAGGTGCGCCCTAGTTTTTTTTAATGCCGATTTTGTGTGTGTGACTGAGAGAGAACGTCTGTATGTATCCATATGTGTGTTGTGGCGGAAGGGCAATGTGGAGACGGTGTGCGTGTGATAGAGACATAGAGAGGTGTGAATGTGCAAATGAGCATGCATGAATGAGACATAGACAGATGCCGATACGTTGTGTATACATGAGAGAACGGTCTTCCATTTAATTGTGTGTGTGTGTGTGTGTGTGTGTGAGAGAGAGAGAGAGAGAGAGGAGCATCCGTAACACAACAACCATATCTCTCGATTCATCCGTCCCTCGCACGATCGCATGTAACACATGCATCAACGCGCACATTTTGACACCCTCACCCGGCCCCTGCCCACCTCAAGGCCCGCACATCGCTCTCTATCTCGCACACACAATCTCTTCGTGTATATCCTGTTTAGCAAGTAGTTTTCCGTCACATACAAACACATTTCTCTCCTTAGATTTGTTTTCTCTTAATATCTGACACACACACACACACACACAGCACACAGCGCACACACACCCCCTCCCCCGAGCACACAATTCATCCCCATCCAAGGTTATATGGCGACCACTCTCGCTTGTGCTTCTCTGCACCCCAGCATGCAGAACACCTCAATCTTCAAAGAGGGCATCGAGGAGATTGAAGACGACGACCACACTGTGCTAGAGAATGTGGGGCCATTTGGAAGCAGGATGATGTGACGATGGCTGACTGACTCCTCCCCCCACCCTCTCTCTCTCGCACAAAATTACCAATCCCTCTCTCCCCCGCACAAATTTACCAATCCCTCAACCCACAAGATCCTTCCTCTCTCGTCCATGTGTTTCCAGCTCTCTCATCAAACATGTTGTCTCTTCTCCTTCCACGTGTACAGAATCCGAATGCACACACATCTCACGTATATTACATGTCTCCATCTTTCTCACAGACCTAACTTCTTCCTCTCTCTTTCTCTCTCTAGCTATCTCCCTCTCTCTGTTTCGTTATGTTTGTCTCCTACTCTCTCGTCCACATACATACAATCTTTCCCGCCCTATCTGCTCCATCTTTGCAAGCTCTCTCTGCATGTTTCATTCACACATTGGGATATGTTCAAAATGTTGCTTTTATAATGGCTTATCTAGAGTTATTGTTGGTTTTGTTGCATCCTACAAAGTAATAACTATGAAATACATTTTGATTGTCACTTGACTAGGATTATGCGAGTTTGAGCATGTTGTGAAGTACTATAGACCTCGTATACATCTTGGAATTCGACAATGATTGTAACTATTGAATTGTATAGACCATTACATTCGAAGTCAGTAGCCTAATATATTTATTTCACAATTTCAACAAATGATTAATTCACTACATACTAGGAAAACAAATGGGTACACCCTCCGTTTTTATTTATGTCTGCGTATTAGCATTGATCAAAGTCAAGTTTTGTAAACTCTCAGAAAGTTTGTAACAAAAAATATTAACATATACAATAACAAATAAATACCATTAGATTCATTATTGAATGTACTTTCACATCATACATATATGTTATGGTAAATGTTTATATTTTTCTATAAACTTGGTCAAAGTTTAGGAAGTTTGACTTCGGTCAAACCTAAGATGCAGAGTTTACTAGTACTACTCGCTAGTTACTTAGCCGAATCACCCAACACGCCACACGGGGAGTTCAGTGTCACAAAATTTTGAGGTCGGCGG
The DNA here is from genome assembly GCA_902687465.1 of Secale cereale. Classification (NCBI taxonomy): domain Eukaryota; kingdom Viridiplantae; phylum Streptophyta; class Magnoliopsida; order Poales; family Poaceae; genus Secale; species Secale cereale. The sequence goes on along the minus strand of LR738715.1, from coordinate 578,695,019 downwards.
GAAAATCTCCCGCGACCCTGATTCGAGCAGTGGGAAGTTACCATCATAGCCTTCGGAACAGGCCGACAGATGACGGTTGGTAGGGGGCTGTTTTCGTAACTTCAGGTTCACCCTACCCAGCCAACCCCACCCCGGCACCCAGAGTAGTACACCTGAATACTCCCCATTTTCTATGCCCACCGCAAAATAGACTTCTCCATGGCACTGCAGCCTTCATGCTCCTTCCCTTCTACATCGGCGCACTCGCCCACCGCAGCGCATCTGCCTCATCGACGACCTCGTATGACGCACTGGAGCCGGTCCACCGTCGTCGTCGTACACGGGGCCTCTTCCCTGGCACCGTCTTCCACGGCTCGGATCTGCTTCCCGGAAGCCGACGCCAAGCACAGAAGCACCACTGTCATGGACAATGAACTGACTCCCGTTACCGAGCATGACTCACAGAGGCTACCGCGACCATCGTTCTCCTCCTCAATTGGTAATGTGTTTATTTAATCACTTAGCAGTACATGTGCAGTTCCAATTTTGTTCATACCTACCCTTAAAATTTCCTGGGTGCTATTGTTCCTGTAAAAGTAACTGGTTATAGCCTCCATTGTCCAACAGAATATCAGCTTGTAATTGTGCGTCGCTCATGTATCGCGCTGTGCTTGGGTAGGTATTTCATCTGCAACCAGTAGTGTGGCAAATGATGGATAGTTTTTTAGAAGTAGCAAGATGCCCATGCATTGCACGCATCAAGATGCATTTGTATGAGTAGTTTATCTTGTGGGAGAAACGGATGAACGAGGGAATGCCTTATTTACAAATGCGGACAGGGGTGTGGGTATCTTTTTGCAAAATTGCCACAGTTTCCTTCATATCCGCCGGATATAAATCGGATGGCCTATATTGCAAGATGGCAGGAACACCATCATCACCAACTCTATTTTTTAGAAGATTAGGGAGAAAGTAGAGAAAAAAATAGGGAGTAGAGAAGTAGAGATAAATATTAAATATAAAATAAATATAACAGTAGAGAAGAGAGTAGAGATAGCAGAGACGTCGGGAAAAGATTGCGCGCGCGGGAAAAAGTGGCCGGACGTGCGCTAGTTTTGGCGCGCGGCGTCCGACGCGCTTTATAAAATCCAACGCCCTCCCACCACTCAATGCCTTGCCACCGCTCTCTCCCCGCTCTGTGCCTCGCCACCGCTCTCTCCCGGCTCTTTCTCGCCTTGCCGCCGCCGTGCCACGATGTCGTTGCGTCGCCGGGAAACTTGGGGATACCGTGGCGTCCGCGCGCGCCCCTCCGGTAGCTTCTCCGCCGAGATCCGGTTCCGCGGGATGTGCCTCGGCCTCGGCAATTTTGACACTGCCAACGAGGCCGCCCGCGCGTACAACGTGGCGGCATGGCGCCTCTGGTGGCCTCATAGAACATTGAACTTCCCCAACGTGCCGACACGGGAGCGGGCACAGGACTTCACCCCTCTGCCGCGGCTTTTCACCGACGAGGATCATCGCAACGACCGGAGGCAGGAGCACTATCTCGGCATCGCTGAGATGGACGAGGAAGCCATGGTGCTGTGGCGCCAACGCTTCCCGCGGGACATCATCAACGAGCGCGAGTTCTATGAGCAAAGGAGGGCGGAGAGGGATAAGAGGAGGGCGAAGCGAGCCGCCTATCGCGAGGACAAGCGTAGGCGAAAAGTGGATGCTCAATTCAACATGAGGCTAGGAGCAGCGTCGCCCTGGGAATCTGACGACGATTGGTATCTTCAGGCCTACAGTCAGACGTCGGAGGAGGACATCACCGAGGAGGAGTCGGACGACGAGGAGTAGTTGAATAATCTATTTTTATCTATCTATGCTGAGAACTATCCTGTACTCCCTATCTCTACTTCTCGATCTCAGCACTGTAAACGCTTCTTTAAAGCGCCGCGCGTTGCGATTCCATTGGAGATGCTCTAACATGGCAGATGAGTGCTTTAATGTTGCCCACAAGATGCGTCAGTATTACTACTAGTATATTTTTCTTGCCATGTTGACATTTTAAAACCACGAGTGCGAACATGCAGAGGAGCAATGAAGACCAAACACGGGATATTGGGGACATCTTCAAGGAGCATGGCAAGTTAAAGAGGAGCTGCACTGAACCTGTAAAACGAGCTTTGGTAAGTAACACCCTTTCAATTACTTTCGTTTAGCCTCGTGTTCTTCGATGTGTTATCTTACTATCCTTTTTTGTTTGCGTATAACAAAATCTCATTTTCCATTCACATTTTACAAGTAAAATTTGGGGACAAACTTTGACCGAAAATAGGATGGGGACTAGTAAACCAGAACGGAGGTAGTAGTTTTTTTCTAATCAAAGAAGGGTTCCCCCCTTCCGATTTTCATTGCTAAAAACCAACATCTAAATCTAAACATAGTATTTTCCCTAGAACTACCAGGTTCAACATCTCGCAACATAAACCCATACAACCATACGCCAAGGAGGTAGGTAGTACTATGAATTCCATTTTCGCTCCATACCAATCGTTCTAAAAACTACTTAGTACTTATAACGCGCCATTGAAAATCGGAACTCTTAACCCCACTAAAAAATGATATTTTAAACGTGGCTACTCAATCTATGGCAACTCGTGAGCCACCGCCTCCAAGTCGTTCACCTGTGGTCCCGACCATCAACTCATATGGATCAAATTATCACGTGAGCTGACTATTCAACAAAGGTGCGCTCCACCACGTACCCGGTACCCGCGAATGCAGCAATCGTGCACCTAGGGTTTTAGGGTTTATTTGTTAACGTTGCCTTTACGTAACACTTGTGTGTGCGAGACAGCGAGAGACCAACTGCATGTATGCGCCTCTTCTCTTCGTATATGTACTCCACCGTTTGTCTGGTGTCCAAAAAATTATACTAATAACTACTAGCAATGTGCCAATGCGTTGCCAGACGATCTGATAGATTAATACATATTCACCGATTTGATAAAAAAAGTCTAGTTTTGAAATACGTATATCGCCAAAAATTGTTATGTTTCACTCAAAATATATTCCTTTGGCGGTTTTTATGAGATAAGGGAGGAATGTTGTTGGTTTCAAGATTCGAGAAGTGGTATATGTCTAATTTCTACTCTTACTAGCAAGATGCTCGTGCGTTGCACGGAACATCAAGATCTTGTGGGAGAACAGGATGAACGAGGGAAGGCCTTATCTGCAAATGTGGAGAGGAGTGCGGGTAAATTGCCATAGTTTCGTTCCTATCCATCGGATATAAATCAGATAGCCTATATTGCAGGATGGCAGGCCCACCATCATCACCAACTCTCTTTTTATCCCTACTCTTATAAAAAGCATAGTCGGTGATGATCGTGTGCCTGCCATCCTGCAATATAGGCCGTCCGATCTATATCTGACGGATAAGAAGGAAACTATGTCAATTTTGCAAAAAGATACCCACACCCCTCTCCACCCTTGCAAATAAGGCCTTCCCTTGTTCATCCTTTTCTCCCACAAGATAAACTACTCATACAAATGCATCTTGATGTTCAGTGCAGCGCATGGGCATCTTGCTAGTTGTTGCAAAAAGCCCATGCGTGAGAGAGAGAGAGGGAGAGAGGAGGAGGACGGAGTGCATGTGTGACAAAGACACAAAGAGTGTGTGTGCGAAAGGTATCAGCTTAAAATGAGGCGATAGTGTGTGTGTGCACGATCGAGAGGGCGTGTCTCAAGAAGGGAAGAAAAATCTACATAGATACAAGGAGCGGGAGAGAGACATGTATGTGATAGTGGAAGCACGAGTGTGCGGGTGTATAAACCTATCTAGAGGCTAGTCGATAAATGTTTGTGAGAGAAATACGAGTCGGGTGTGCGAAAGCGAGAGTTTTGTGTGTGAGAGAGAGACGGTAGTCGGGAAGGGGAGTGGAAGCAGGAGTTGTGTGTCCGTGTGTGTGAGAGAGAGGGGGTGGGAGTTTGTCTGATCGGTAAACAAATGAATAATGTCAGTCTGGGATGGAGACGAAAAGGAGACTGCAACAAATGTTGTGTCTACAGGAGAGAGAGAGAGAGAGAGAGTAATTTTAGTGGTATGATTCATATCTAGAGACATATAGGGTGTGTGAGAGAATCCCATAGAGAGAAAGACAAAGTGAAAGACGAGTGGAGACTTTGTGTGTGGCGGTGAAAAAGAAAGCTTAGGTACCTAGTGATACGAGAGAACGGTAGAGACGTGAGAGATAATGAAAACCGTGTAATGTATAATGATAGGGAGAGTGTGAAACTTCACAAGGGAGACGTCGAGAGACCATGTTTGCGAGGATAGGAGAAACATGAAGTGAGCGTGCGGGTGAGCTGGAGAAAAGAGAGTGATAGCTACATGAAGGAGCATGCATGCGAGAGAGATGGGCATGAAAGAAGTGAACATAAAAGGGATTAAAATATTTGAATTCGAGATGATGATACATGTAATACATACTTGAACCAAAATTGATCTATCAAACATGCATACTCATATGAATTCACGCGCATCTATGTTATTTAATATGTAGATATTACTGATCCATACATTTTAGTAGAACATAATTTGGTTTAATTTTTTGATTTCAACCTTATGAATTTGAGATCATTGTATTTGTAAATCATATTATACCTATAAAGGAGCAGAATTCT
>LR738715.1:578676961-578690359 GCA_902687465.1 Secale cereale | reverse complement strand
AGAGAGAGAGAGAGAGAGAGTAATTTTAGTGGTATGATTCATATCTAGAGACATATAGGGTGTGTGAGAGAATCCCATAGAGAGAAAGACAAAGTGAAAGACGAGTGGAGACTTTGTGTGTGGCGGTGAAAAAGAAAGCTTAGGTACCTAGTGATACGAGAGAACGGTAGAGACGTGAGAGATAATGAAAACCGTGTAATGTATAATGATAGGGAGAGTGTGAAACTTCACAAGGGAGACGTCGAGAGACCATGTTTGCGAGGATAGGAGAAACATGAAGTGAGCGTGCGGGTGAGCTGGAGAAAAGAGAGTGATAGCTACATGAAGGAGCATGCATGCGAGAGAGATGGGCATGAAAGAAGTGAACATAAAAGGGATTAAAATATTTGAATTCGAGATGATGATACATGTAATGCATACTTCAACCAAAATTGATCTATCAAACATGCATACTCATATGAATTCACGCGCATCTATGTTATTTAATATGTAGATATTACTGATCCATACATTTTAGTAGAACATAATTTGGTTTAATTTTTTGATTTCAACCTTATGAATTTGAGATCATTGTATTTGTAAATCATATTATACCTATAAAGGAGCAGAATTCTTTGTTGTGCTTTTGAAAGTATATATTAAAAAATGATGTATATAGAATTTTATTCCAATCGAAAATGGATCCCGCCTGAAAAAAAAAAGAATACAAACGGGATTCGAATTGAGTTGGCACGGAAAGTCGCAAAATTTGAACGAAGCAGGGAAAGTCGCAGTAACCGCCCGAAACCAAAATCTGCGAGATGGAAATTACTACTACCTTTCCCTGCCACGCAAAGCCCATCTGCTCAATTTCTATAGGTTTCGATAGGGGTAGGTTAGTAATTTCACTCAAACGTTACATAACTGCCTCTACCCGGATTCATACACGGTGGGCGCCAAAACACAGTGTGTCCTCGGCCGAAATCGACTCCCTCCCCGATTCATACACGGTGGGCGCAAAAAACAAACTCTCGTCGGCAAATATTCGGTGTATGCGAGATTACCGTCCTATCCCCAACCGACTAATATTGCTGTGATGTAGGAAATTTGAAACGGGGGATAAGTTTGTAAATTTCCTCGCATTTCAGACAAGTGCGCCCTGAAGACATGGTTCCCCCCTTCCTCTCCACCTTCATTTCCCCATTCGTACTCCGTGGGTGCCAAAACACCCTCTCCACCCCAGCCTCCTCCGTCCGCCACCCCATCCACCGCCATCCTCCTCCACCATGCCGGAGCTGATACTTCGACGCCGCCGTCCATTACAAGAGATTGACCTCTCTCATCCACGGCTTCGGACCGGGATCCTTGCATCCCGTCCTCTCGCTTCATCCCCGTCGTCGTCCACCTTGCCGGCGCCGCTCCTACGACCGTCTCGTCCACCACGCCCTGCCGCCACCGTCTACCCTCCTAGATCTGCTTCCATGCCGCCGACAGCCATCGCTACGGCATCACCGTCAAATTCTCAGCAGATGCATACACGACGCCGCGCCAGAGGCGGTACTCTTTCGTATCTGCTCAACTTATTTATCGCAGCAAGAAAATAGATTGCCACTGCTTTACTCTGATTTCTTGTCCATCACTTACTTGCTAGTTGAAAGCAAACATTGGTTGCGAAGTTGCCTTTGTTCGGTTTGCACCTACAGATTCGCCATGGCACGCTCAACACAATACTCCCAATGCTTATGGTTTTCGCCTTTTATATTCCACACTAGTTAAATCACAGTAGACTAAATTTCAAAATTGGGCCAGTCGATTTTTCAGAGCTCGCCGGAGTTCGCCGGTGCGAACGAAGGGGCTCGGGTGGGGACTTTGGTTGTGGGGGGCGGTGGTGGGGCCTCGCCGAATGAAGAAAACTCGACGCGGGTGGGGGCAGCGGTTGAGGGTGGGGGTGGCGGAGGAACACATGCGGTGGGGGCCGATGGTCCGATCGGCGGCCCGTGCGGTGTTATGTATGGGAAGAATCATAGACGAGGAATAAGAAGGGTTAGGAGACGTAGGATCTTCATCCAACCGCCTGAAATGGTCGACTGACCCAAATGACAAAAGTCACGCGACTTGCATGCAGACATGCCTTTATATTCAGTACCATCATCGTACCTACTTAGTACTGCCCCTGAATCCATCAAGCTAAACAATGTGCCACTCATAATTGAAAACTTGTTGCTCAAGTACGAATCTGATATGATGCTGATATTACTAAAACAGATAACATTTAATTGGTCAGCTAATGTTCCTACTTTACTTTTGAAAAAGCACATGCACCACATATAGAGAGACAGTAGGGAGTTGCTTTCTTAATGCGCTTTGGTTCATCATGTGTGGGCACTGTGCAACGAACATTTTCCTCTTCTGTTCTTCTTTAATAAGTACTCTCTCCGTTCCTAAATACAAGTCTTTGTATAGATTCCACCATGGACTACATATGGAGCAAAATGAGTGAATCTACACTTTAAAATGTATCTTGATACATCTGTATGTGATCCATAGTGGAAATCTCTACCAAGACTTATATTTTGGAACTGAGGGAGTATGATAGTAGTACATTATGTTCCTTGTAGTGAAGATGAGCAGGGACATTTGCAGTGTAGAGGTCTATACGGTCGGTTGGTACGGACACTTTGAACTCTTCGGGCCTCTTTTATTCGTAGGAATTTGTAAACATGGGATAGGATTTGTAGTGGCCTGCCCACTTGAATCCTATAAGAATAGCAAGGAAATGCGGGGAGCTGTGTCGCCTTTGAGAGTTACACTGATATTAATAGTACCGCACCTTCAGTTGAAGAGAGCTGGTATCCGAAGTCTTTCTAGCCGTACCGGCAATACTAGCACATATATTCCAACAAGTTCCACTTTATTGATTTTACTCTGATTCTTACGGTTTTCCCGTTATATCTACACTATGATCTGTGTAGATGCTTTCTGTCGCACTAGCAGCAGTCCACTCTTGAAGCTAAACACCGCAATGACTTGCAAAATTGGCACCAAGGCATTGAGTGCCGTTCTGGATGCAATGAAACTCATACGCTCCCCGCCTGTTGATTCTTGTTCAGAATATGATCCTAATGACTATTCTAACCTCGAGGAGTCAAAGGCAGATGGCATGTCTGCTAGGTGGCTTCTCACCCCTCGTTGGTTACCCCAAGTGGAAGGTTTGAGATGCAGTGTAGCAGAAGTTTTCCCTTGGCAATACCAAGGATCGTTTTCCCTGAGACTCCCAGTTTCAACAAGAAGGTGTCAACTGCTAACGGCGCCACATATTAGCAATCAACGTGGACCTGCACACAGATACAAATAACTTTGCTCCCAACGAGTACAGAGAGGTTGTCAATCCCTCCGGCCTTGTAGTTTACAAAGGATCAAACGCAAGTGATAGTAGTGATAGATATAATTGCAATAGTAAATAAAAAGCGGAAAAGTAAATAGCGGATGTGATCAATGATGGTAATATGGACCGGAGTCTCATGATGTTCACTAGTGATGTCTCTCTCCCAAAAGACGATAAAATAGCTATGTGAGGTAAACGAATTACAGCTGGGCAATTGACAGGACCATGTGCGCAAACCAATGCTGACTACATTGCAAGAAAGGTAGAGGTTCAAAGCATGGGCGGTACGCCGAGGTAAGTAGACCGAAATCCATCTGCATCTACTACTAATCATCCACCTTGAGATATCTATCCAGAACATCTCGCTGGTATTAAGTTGCGAGTCCCACCCATAGTGTAAACTCAAAGCAACAAACAACTGCATTAAAAGAACTTTGCGTAAAGTAAACAATCCTTGCACCCGCGGGCACAAGCACCGTTGTTTTCCCCCTTGTGGCAACAGCACATCCCCTAGACTCATGTTTCTGTCACTCAAACTAGTCATCGAGGGGCATGAACCCGCAATCAAGCATAACGTTCCCTCTTGGAGTCACTACCTACTACTTGGCCAAAGCAATAAATAACAAAGGAGAACATGCAAGAATTACTTACGAACATAAATATAAAAGAGGTGAATCAAATATATTACTCAAACACAATCTGAACATAATCTCATAATCCATCGGATCCCAGCAAATTCATCATAGCAACAGCATAAGGATTACATATGTGCCTCGATCATGTAGGGCAGCTCACGAGGACTAATTAGTGAAGCACTAGAACGGGAGGAGAACATCACATAGCTACTGGTCATGGACCCATGGTCCAAGGGAGACTACTCACAACTCATCCGGGAGGCGCCATGGTGGTGGAGAAGCTCCCGGTGGTGATCCTCCCCTCCGGCAGGGTGCCGGGAAGAGTTCTCCTGGTGCTCCCGATCTTGGAAGCGGCGGCGGTGGCGGAACAGAGATGAGATCGCGAAAAAGAGTTCCCGTCTCGAGGGTTTCGGGAGACGCTTTAAATATATGCCAAAGGGGGGCATCAGCGGAGCCTCGGGGGGCCCTGGCGCCCCCCCGGCGAGGCCCAGGAGGGGGGCGCGCCGCCAGGGCGCCTGGAGCCCTGGTGCCCCCCCCCCCCCGGTTGTACTTCGGGCACACGGTAGCTTCTGGAACGCTGATTTTTTATATAATTTTTCTGGATTTTTCCTGGCAGTTCTCATAATGTGAAAACCTGAAATACAAAAACAGCCGAAAACAGAAACTGGCACTGGGGTGCATTGAGTTAATAGGTTAGTCCAAATATGATCAAAACTGTATGGAAGTGTATAAATATCATAGCAATATCACCCAAAAGAGGCATGGAGCAAGCAGAAATTATAGATACATTTTGGACGTATCAACATCCCCAAGCTTAATTCCTGCTCGTCCTCGAGTAGGTAAATGATAACAAGAATAATTTCTGTGGTGACATGCTATTAACCATATAGGACGTTTTCATAGTCATATGACAAAAGCTTACTGAGACAATGAATCTGTAGTAATTAAGTTGCCTCATGAGAAAATCACAAAGGACTGAAAGTTTTACAATATGATACTGAAACATCAAAAATATTTGCAATGAGCATGGTGTGCAAATATGATAAAGTGATATCTCGCTTGCCCCCTTTAGTGAAGCAAAACATAAATGCAGGGGCACCTCCAAGGTTTAAGTGATGACTAGATACAATGATTTCAGAATAAACGATATCACAATCATGCAAAAGACAATGCTACATTGGGACAATGCACATTACACTCAGAATGACAATCATGCTCTCAGTAGTTGGTGCTTTAAAAGAAGGTGGAGACTCTCGAACCGTGGCTTTTGTTGGCAAGGTTGAAAACCCGTAATCGGAAACAAAGACAAAACATGTACCAGAGCTCTTGGTTTTAAAACAGAGGTAATAATTTTTTTTAGATCATGCATGTTTTGTCAACCAATGCTAGCAGATAACTCAATCACTTCTTGAGATGGACAAGTTTCGAGGAACGGCTCCCGAATGAGGACGATCACATCCTCTTAATCTCCTTTGTTTATCACTGCCAAAGTTTTCTGATTTCTCATGAATAAAGCGTGAAGGAGGGTTTGTTTGTTATATTATCTTTTTGAGCCAGGCGCACTCAATGCCAGTTCCTTCTCGTATTATGGGTTTGCACATTATACATGCAATACCGGGGTGAAGCTTGTCCAACTTAAAAAGATCATGAATTAACTACTACTTCCTCATGGACTTACAACAGAGGCACAAAATAAGAATGCTTTTTCTTTGAATAATTTCGAGATGGCACATGCAAGTCTCCGTTAGGAATGGCAGGTAAATACCATGTAGGAAGATATGGTGGACTCATATGGCATAACTGGTTTAAAAGAATGTGGATGCATAAGCAGTCAGTCCGCTTAGTACAGGCGAAGGTTAGCAAAAGACTGGGAGCGACCAACTAAGAGAGCAATGACGGTCATTATCATGCAGAGCGACAAAGCAACATTGAATCAGGCATGGAAGTTATATCGCTACTCAGAAATAAAAGATCATCAAGGCTTGACAGACTTTCTTTACAGTCTTAAATATGTGTGAGCATACGCCAAGTCAATCAAAATAAATTCTTGAAGGAAGATATTACTAAACCATACCACATCATAGGCAAACAAATCATGTTGGTACTCCAATAACACATTGGGAATCCCCCAGCTATTTGAGACTAACCATAAGAAAACATGAACTACTAAGCGCCATTATGCACGTAGCATCTTTATCATAGACATATCAACCAATGCAATGGAAGCAAACTCTCTTAATAAGATAAGCATGATAACTAAAGAGAGTTCAAGCAACCAACTAAACAAAAGCTCCTTGAAAAGATAAGCATGAAAACTGAGAGCTGAACATGATAGTAGCTATTAAAAGACAAAGAACACACACAGCAAAGATAGACATGAAAATTTTATGTTATGTTCTAGGTAGAAGTGGAGCGTGTTTCTCTCCTACATAAAGAAAGCTGAGTACCGACTCGTTATGAAAAGCTAAAGAAAATTAAAAGGGAACTAAAAGCAAGACGCTCCAAACATAGCACATAACACATGAAGTGATTAAAATATAGTGGAACGAAAGACGAACTGATAATGTTGATGGAGAAGGGGATGCACGGGGGCATCCCCAAGCTTAGACGCTTGAGTCTCCTTGAATATTTCTTGGGGGTGCACGGGGGCATCCCCAAGCTTGAGCATTTGACACTCCTGAATCTTTTTATCATCTTCCCTCGCACACTTGAAAACTCCCTTCATACATAACTCATCATAATCTGATTAGCGAGGTTAGTACCCATAATAAAATAATTGTACCTTGCTGGAAATAAAGATATTCTTGAAGTTCTACTGTTTCTCAAGATTGTCAAAAGGTTTTTGCAAAGAAAAAGCAAGCTCTAGGTTTAGAAAATGAAGGAAAGGCAAAACAGGACAGAATCTGTGAAAAACAGAACAGGAGGTAGTAAATGATTTGTTCGGGGCACTTCTGCAACTCTAATAAAAAAACTCAGAACAGACGCACGAAAGACAATTATATAGAGCACGCTGTCGAAAATATTCAGACCAAAAAGATGATCTGGTGATTTTATACGAATTTTTCTATCCAAGGACAAAATCTGTTTCCTGGACAGCACCTCACAACTTTTGAACTTTCTTGCAATTAGAGGCTATACTTGGCATAAAATTGAAAAGCAAAGATACAATGATGATGCTACAGTAGTAAACAACATCAGGACACAACAAAAGCAAAATAAATTTTTTATTCATGTGGGCTTCCTCCCAAAAGTGCTTTCTTTTATGCCTTTAAGCTAGGCATAATGCATATAGATCAAGTTTTATCAAGAGTAAAAGAATAGCTAGCCCGTATAACGGACTCAAAAGGTAACTTAATCTTCTTTCGAGGGAAGTGTTCCATCCCTTTCTTGAGAGGAAACTGGAATTTTATATTACCCTCTTTCATGTCAATGATAGCACCAACGGTGCGCAAAAAGGGACGTCCCAAAATAATTGGACACGAAGGATCACATTCAATATCCATAATAGTGAAATCAACGGGAACATAATTATCATTGACAACGATAAGAACATCGTCGATCCTCCCCAAAGGTTTCTTTATGGAAGAATCAACGAGACGAACACCAAAAGAACAAGAATCAAAAGGTTTCAATTTAAGCATATCATATAGTCTTTTGGGCATAATGGAGGTACTAGCTACAATATCACATAAAGCATAGCAAGAGAAGTTGTTTATTTTAATTTTAATCATAGGATCCCAACCATCTTCTAGCTTTCTAGGTATGGAGGCTTCTACTCTAAGTTTCTCCTCCCTAGCTTTAATGAGAGCATTAGTGATATGCTCTGTGAAGGCAAGATTAAGCGTGCTAGTGTGGGGATCTTTAGCCATTCTTTGTAGAAAGGTGACAACTTCTGAGATACTACAATTATCAAAATTAATTTTATCATTATTGGGCAAAATTGTAGTGTCATCCTCTTTGTTTGAATCGCTCTCTATTATAAGAGTTTGAACATCTTCCCAAGTTTGGGGAAGCTTAGGAGCAATTTTAAACTGAGGCTCATACTCTTTTCCTGGAAGACCATGCCATGGGCATAACTCTCCATCAAGGCTAACATAATCACAAGGTTTATTACTTTTGTAAATCCCGACAGTGGTGATTGGCGTAATGGAAGAAGGGGTGTACTCCTCCCATCTAGTGTTTTTGGTGGAACCCATAGTAGCAAGCAAGCAAGATAACTATTTTTGTGATTTTCGATAAAAGATACTAAAGCAAAAACTGAAAGGTAAACTAACAAGACTAAAAACAAAAGGTAAAAGATAGCGTGCAACTCCCCTATCCTGAAGAGTGGAGTCCCCGGCAACGGCGCTAGAAATTGCTTTGCTAGGTGGCTTCTCACCCCTCGTTGGTTACCCCAAGTGGAAGGTTTGAGATGCAGTGTACCAGAAGTTTTCCCTTGGCAATACCAAGGATCGTTTTCCCTGAGACTCCCAGTTTCAACAAGAAGGTGTCAACTGCTAACGATGCCAGATATTAGCAATCAACGTGGACCTGCACACAGATACAAATAACTTTGCTCTCAACGAGTACAGAGAGGTTGTCAATCCCTCCGGCCTTGTAGTTTACAAAGGATCAAACGCAAGTGATAGTAGTGATAGATATAATTGCAATAGTAAATAAAAAGCGGAAAAGTAAATAGCGGATGTGATCAATGATGGTACTATGGACCGGAGTCTCATGATGTTCACTAGTGATGTCTCTCTCCCAAAAGACGATAAAACAGCTATGTGAGGTAAATGAATTACAGCTGGGCAATTGACAGGACCATGTGCGCAAACCAATGCTGACTACATTGCAAGAAAGGTAGAGGTTCAAAGCATGGGCGGTACGCCGAGGTAAGTAGACCGAAATCCATCTGCATCTACTACTAATCATCCACCTTGAGATATCTATCCAGAACATCTCGCTGGTATTAAGTTGCGAGTCCCACCCATAGTGTAAACTCAAAGCAACAGACAACTGCATTAATAAAACTTTGCGTAAAGTAAACAATCCTTGCACCCGCGGGCACAAGCACCGTTGTTTTCCCCCTTGTGGCAACAGCACATCCCCTAGACTCATGTTTCTGTCACTCAAACTAGTCATCGAGGGGCATGAACCCACAATCAAGCATAACGTTCCCTCTTGGAGTCACTACCTACTACTTGGCCAAAGCAATAAATAACAACGGAGAACATGCAAGAATTACTTACGAACATAAATATAAAAGAGGTGAATCAAATATATTACTCAAACACAATCTGAGCATAATCTCATAATCCATCGGATCCCAGCAAACTCATCATAGCAACAGCATAAGGATTACATATGTGCCTCGATCATGTAGGGCAGCTCACGAGGACTAATTAGTGAAGCACAAGAACGGGAGGAGAACATCACATAGCTACTGGTCATGGACCCATGGTCCAAGGGAGACTACTCACAAATCATCCGGGAGGCGTCCATGGTGGTGGAGAAGCTCCCGGTGGTGATCCTCCCCTCCGGCAAGGTGCCGGGAAGAGTTCTCCTAGTGCTCCCGATCTTGGAAGCGGCGGCGGCGGAACAGAGATGAGATCGCGAAAAAGAGTTCTCGTCTCGAGGGTTTCGGGAGATGCTTTAAATATATGCCAAAGGGGGGCATCAGCGGAGCCTCGGGGGGCCCAGGCGCCCCCCCGGCGCGGCCCGGGGGGGGGGGCGCCGCTAGGGCGCCTGGAGCCCTGGTGGCCCCCCCGGCTGTACTTCGGGCGCACGGTAGCTTCTGGAATGCTGATTTTTTATATAATTTTTCTGGATTTTTCATGGCAGTTCTCGTAATGTGAAAACCTGAAATACAAAAACAGCCGAAAACAGAAACTGGCACTGGGGTGCACTGAGTTAATAGGTTAGTCCAAATATGATCAAAAGTGTATGGAAGTGTATAAATAACATAGCAATATCACCCAAAAGAGGCATGGAGCAAGCAGAAATTATAGATACGTTTTGGACGTATCAATGTCCTGTTCACCCATCAAGGTGCATGTTCTAATTTGGCAAGGTTTTATTGATTGCGCGTATCTTGCATATGTTGTCTTGCATTTCTTCTACTTTGGTGCACCGCCATCTGCTTAGTTTACTCATCATATATGTCGAGATGCCATGCCCACCCATTATCAATACATATTCCATCTGTCATCATACCATGTTTTTCCACTCAAATGCTATTCTTGTGCATCAGACATCAAAAAGGAAGAGGGTGATTGCCGAACCTGAAAGAGCACCAGCAAAGTCCTTGAAAAACGTGGTTGTGCCGGAGAAATCAGACAACACCCCACTTATATTGGTTGTACAACCAATGACACAAAACATAGGACCGACTCTAGCAGACTGTACCCATACTTCACTGGCCACACCACTAGCCGCACCACACAGGACCTGCACTCCAGCAAAAGGTATGCCGATTTCAGTTGCCATAGCACCAGCCGTACCACAGAAAAATCCCACTCCAGCAAAAAGTACAGCAAGTTCATCGGCCGAAGACCTATCCCAACTATAGAGATGGCCAATTCTTGCAGATTGGAACCCCATTCCAGTTATTCCCAGTTTAAAATACAATGCTTTCAATGTTGTTAGGGACTACGTGCATATATTCCCATCATGGGAGATTATAGTGAAGACAAACACCATTTTCACATTTTCCTGTCCCACTTACGTGTAAGTGCTATTATTCATGATGATTATTTTCCTGTTTTCTGCTGATTGAACACATCAATGATTTACATTACATTGTTGTAAGTAGGCAAGGGTAAATCTGGATATTCATGATGAGCAAAGCTTGCTTGAGCTTTTCAAGGAAGCATTGCAGCAGTATTGGTGTTACCTGAGGAAATCACACTTTGATGGCAAGTCTATAAATGAATTTCTGGTGAAGTCTCCTATGCTAAATTTAGAAGACATTGAATGGAAAAACCTTGTTATGCACTGGTCTTGTTCCGAGGATGAGGTACTGTCTATGATATCACATGAAAATTTGAACTTCTACTTTTCCGCATGTGCCTTACGGATCTTTTTTGCAGGAAATCTGCTCGAAAAAGAATTCCGGTTTGAAAAGAACGACAGGATATCGCAAATATGCTGCCCGCTGCTTTGCTCTTGGTAGTACCTGTTGTCCTGTATCAATGTACTTGCATACATACCTGGTTCATTATGTGACAGCACTATGCATGATAGATTGCTTATCAATTGTTCGCTCCGAATTATCTCATATGTATGAATGGTTACATTAGTGTAGAATATATCCAATGCCAATGATTTTTTAAGCTCTGCAATGTTCTTGTAAGTACCTACTGTCCTTTATCAGTGTACTTATATTGACAGGTAGTTGTTCATCTACCATCACTCTGCAGCTTATTTTCCTTTTCCCTCCATTTTCTACACATAAGATCTATATTTACTCTTACCATAAGGTTGGATAACACCGATGGTACTGAAGAAGTTTAGCTCTGCATTGCTCTTGGTTGTACCTTTTCCTTGTATCGTTGTACTAACATTTATAGCTACTTGGTTATGTAGCATCACTCTTCATCTTATCTTAAATATTCTCCATTTTTTTTATTGTCACATCTATATTTACTCTTAACAAAATGTAGAATAAAGGCAATGCTTATGAAGAAGATTCTGTGGTAAACTCCTTGAATTGCCCCCCCCATCAGCATGGACAAGGGTTTTATACAGCCTGCCTTCACCAATAATGTAAGTTTGTCCTTCTCAAGCATTCAAACTTTGTTGTGTATATTTGGTTAGGCATGACTGCAACAGCTGTTTATTTTTGGTGTTTGCATTACATTGCATGTTTAAAGTTTATTATGTAGTTCATAAACAAAAGTTTGTCCTTCTCAATTTAAGTTTTCAGTTGTACAACCAAGTTCCTTCTTCATACCATGTAAATTAAACTATACAGAGCAAGTGATCTTCTTTTGCACTACAGGTATGCTTCTGTTCTTGATTCGTAATCCAGTGGTGTGGTGAACCTACCCACTACATCACAATGTCATATTCTGCATGTCTTAACTATGGACAATGTCATATCATTCTACTATTATTTAAACCATCTCTTTATTTGCCAAGAAATGGGATAAATTGACACCACACTAACCATTGTTACTTATGAGTTCTTGATCTGTAATCGAGTGGTGTCGTGAAGCTGCCAACTCCTTCACAATGTCATTTCCTACCATGTCTTGACCTGAACAATACCATATTGTGTTAATGCAATTTTAAATTGTGTCACTTTATTCGTCAGTAAGAAATGTCATGAATTGTCAGCATCATACTTTTATGTGCAAAACATGTCATCTGTCTGCTTGTTTATCTTTCAGAGTGATGCGGATATAAGTGTTAAACAAGCGCAGTCTCATCAGCTTGCTCAGCTGCTTGCACTGCAGCTCCCCAGCAGGGCTAATGTCAGGCCCAAGATGCGATTCTATCCCGATCACGTGACACTTACGTGATTGGTGCACAACCGCATCTCAGGCGCTTAGCAAGATGGATATCATTACATCATACCATTACATACATACATGGGGGATACAACAATACATACAAGTCACATGAATACAACAACCTCAATACAAGGCATCCGACTACGGATGCAAACAAGAAAAGCATAACGACATCCATCTGCTATCCCAGGCTGCCGACCAGGAACCTAACCGAAGACTGACGAAGAAGAAGAAGAAAGAGCTCCAACAAAATGCACATCGCTCTTATGTCAAGTCATCGGAAACATGCACCTGCAACTGTTGTTGTACTATCTGTGCGCCACGAGGACTCAGCAATCTGATACGTCCAAAACGTATCTATAATTTCTGCTTGCTCCATGCCACTTTTGGGAGATATTGCTATGATATTCATACACTTCCATACACTTTTGATCATATTTGGACTAACTTACTAATCCAGTGCACCCCAGTGCCAGTTTCTGTTTTCGGCTATTTTTGTATTTCAGGTTTTCACGTTTCGAGAACTGCCCAGAAAAATCCAGAAAAAATATATAAAAAATCAGCGTATCGGAAACAACACTGCGTCCGAAGGGCAGCCTGGGGGGGCCACAGGGGCTCCAGGCGCCCTGTGGGCGCCCCCCCCCCCCCTGGGCCGCGCCGGGGGGGGCGCCTCGGCCCCCCGAGAGCCCCCCGGTGCCCTACTTTGGCATATATTTAAAGGGTTCCCCGTAACCCTCGAAACAGGACTTCTTTTCGCGATCCCATCTCTGTTCCGCCGCCGCCGCCGCTTCCAAGATCGGGAGCACCAGGAGAACTCTTCCCGGCACCCTGCCGGAGGGGAGGATCACCACCGGGAGCTTCTCCACCACCATGGACGCCTCCCGGATGACTCGTGAGTAGTCTC
>LR738715.1:578616509-578676883 GCA_902687465.1 Secale cereale | reverse complement strand
GATTATGAGATTATGTTCAGATTGATCTTGAGTAATATATTTGATTCACCTCTTTTATATTTTAGTTCATAAGTAATTCTTGCATGTTCTCCGTTGTTATTTATTGCTTTGACCGAGTAATAGGTAGTGACTCCAAGAGGGAACGTTATGCTCGATTGTGGGTTCATGCCCCTCGATGAGTAGCTTGAGTGACAGAAACATGAGTCTAGGGGATGTGCTGTTGCCACAAGGGGGAAAACAACGGTGCTTGTGCCCGCGGGTGCAAGGATTGTTTACTTTACGCAAAGCTCTTTTAATGCAGTTGTCTGTTGCATTGAGTTTACACTATGGGTGGGACTCGCAACTTAATACCAGCGAGATGTTCTGGATAGATATCTCAAGGTGGATGATTAGTAGTAGATATTGATGGATTTCGGTCTACTTACTTTGGCGTACCGCCCATGCTTTGAACCTCAACCTTTCTTGCAATGTAGTCAGCATTGGTTTGCGTTCGTGGTCCTGTCAATTGCCCAGCTGTAATTTGTTTACCTCACATAGTTGTTTTATCGTCTTTTGGGAGAGAGACATCACTAGTGAACATCATGAGACTCCGGTCCATATTACTATCATTGATCACATACACTATTTACTTTCCGCTATTTTATTTACTATTGCAAATTACTATCTATCACTACTATCATATTGCTTTTAACCCTTTGTGAACTACAAGGCCGGAGAGATTGACAACCTCTCTGTACTCGTTGGGAGCAAAGTTATTTGTATCTGTGTGCAGGTCCACGTTGATTGCTAATTGCGCCGTTAGCAGTTGATACCTACCTGTTGAACCTAGGAGTCTCTGGGGATTCGATCTTTGGCATCTTTGCTAGGGGAAAACACTTCTACTTACTGCATCTTACACCTTCCACTTGGGGTAACCAACGAGGGGTTCGAGGCCCATCAAGGAGTATTTTCTAGCGCCGTTGCCGGGGACTCCACTCTTCAGGATAGGGGAGTTGCATGCTATCTTTTACCTTTGCTTTTTAGTCTTGTTAGTTTACTTTCATTTTTGCTTTAGTTCCTTTTATCGAAAATCACAAAAATAGTTATCTTGCTTGCTTGCTACTATGGTTTCCACCGAGAACACCAAGTTGTGTGACTTTACTAGTCACAACAACGATGACTTTATCAGCACACCTATCACTACACCTGCCACTTCAGCACCTTCATATGAAATTAAACCTGCTTTACTGAACTTAGTCATGAGAGAACAATTCTCCGGTGCTGGAGATGATGCTGCTTTACACTTGAACAACTTTGTAGAACTTTGTGATATGCAAAAGTACCAAGAAATAGATGGTAATATTGTTAAGCTTAAGCTTTTTCCTTTCTCTTTGAGAGGAGGAGCTAAAATTTGGTTTCGGTCTTTGCCTAGAAATAGCATAGATTCATGGGACAAGTGCAAAGATGCTTTTATCGGAAAATACTATCCACCTGCTAAAATTATCCAACTTAGAAGTAACATCATGAATTTTAAACAATTGGATAATGAACACGTTGCCCAAGCTTGGGAACGTATGAAATCTCTTATCAAAAACTACCCTACTCACGGTTTGACTACTTGGATGGTTATCCAAACTTTTTATGCAGGCTTGAACTTTACCTCGCGGAACTTGTTAGACTCGGCCGCGGGAGGAACCTTTATGTCTACTACACTTGGTGCTGCCACAAAGCTTCTCGATGAGATGATGACCAACTATTCCCAATGGCACACCGAACGCGCTCCAACAGGAAGGAAGGTAAACTCTGTCGAGGAGATTTCCTCCCTTAATGAAAAAGCTGACTTGATCATGTCTCTACTTTCGAAACAATCTTCTGTTGATCCTCGTTATGATCCTTTGGAATCAGTGATTGCCGATGCTTATAGGAGTAACTTTGGTAGTAATTCTAGATCGTATGACAATGCTTATCATACTACCAATAACTCTTTCCAAAAAAATAGAGATTTACCTGGCTATGAGAAACTGCTAGAAATAGAGAAGGCGACTAAGAATTACATGCACAACCAATATGAACAAAACAAAACCTTCTCGAGGCAACTAAATGAGCATACTGCTATCTTGCAAGACATTAGTAGACGATTAGAGAACATAAATATTGAGATTTCCAACCTCCAGACTAGACTCACTATCACTGAAACCCAAGTTTCCAATATGTCCCACACACAAGCTACTTTGATAAACCAAATGGCAGCTAAACCCGAAGTGGTTGCATCCCTAAGGGAGGAAGAGGAAAGAATTAAGAGCCTTCCTACCCACCACACTATTGCTACTATCCAAGTTATTGAGGATGTTCACACTCTTAGCACCCAATGTACTCCTGGTCCCAATGGACCTATTAATGGTGATGCTATAGAAACTACCAAACAGGTGAGTCTTAAGGACACCACTACTACCTTACTTGATGCTCGTGACCTTGATTTTGATAATTTCACTCTTACAGAAGTTATTGATTTCCTTCACAAGATGTCTAGAGATCCCCGCACTAGCACGCTTAACCTTGCCTTCATAGAGCATATCACTAATGCTCTCATCAAAGCTAGGGAGGAGAAACTTAGAGTAGAAGCCTCCATACCTAGAAAGCTAGAAGATGGTTGGGATCCTATGATAAAAATTAATTTGAATGACTTCTCTTGTTATGCATTATGTGATGTTGGTGCTAGTACCTCTGTTATGCCCAAAAGGATATATGATATGCTTAAATTGAAACCTTATGATTCTTGTTCTTTTGGTGTTCGTCTCGTTGATTCTTCCATAAAGAAACCTTTGGGGAGGATCGACGACATTCTTATTGTTGTCAATGATAATTATGTGCCTGTTGATTTCACTATTATGGATATTGAATGTGATCCTTCATGTCCAATTATTTTGGGACGTCCCTTTTTGCGCACCGTTGGTGCTGTCATTGACATGAAAGAGGGTAATATAAAATTTCAGTTTCCTCTCAAGAAAGGGATGGAACACTTCCCTCGTAAGAAGGTCAAGTTACCTTTTGAGTCCGTTGTACGGGCTAGCTATTCTTTTACTCTTGATAAAACTCGATCTTTGCATTATGCCTAGCTTAAAGGCATAAAAGAAAGCGCTTTTGGGAGGCAGCCCACATGAATAAATTTTTTGCTTTTGTTGTGTCTTGATGTTGTTTACTGCTGTAGCATCATCATTGTATCTTTGCTTTTCATATTTGTGCCAAGTATAGCCTCTGATTGCAAGAAAGTTCAAAAGTTGTGAGGTGCTGTCCAGGAAACAGATTCTGTCCTTGGATAGAAAAATTCGTATAAAATCACCAGATCATCTTTTTGGTCTGAGTTTTTTCGACAGCGTTTCTATATAATTTTCTTTCGTGCGTCAGTTCTGAGTTTTTTGATTTGAGTTGCAGAAGTATCCCGAACAGGTCAATTACTGCCTGTTGTTCTGTTTTTCACAGATTCTGTCCTGTTTTGCCTTACCTTCACTTTGCAAATTAAGAACTTGCTTTTTCTTTGCAAAAACCTTTTGGCAATCTTGATAAACAGTAGAACTTCAAGAATATCCTTATTTCCAGCAAGGTATAATTATTTTATTAAGGGTACTAACCTCGCTAATCAGATTATGATGAGTTGTGTATGAAGGGAGTTTTCAAGTGTGCGAGGGAAGATGATAAAAAGATTCAGGAGTGTCAAGCGCTCAAGCTTGGGGATGCCCCCGTGCACCCCCAAGAAAAATTCAAGGAGACTCAAGCGTCTAAGCTTGGGGATGCCCCCGTGCATCCCCTTCTCCATCAACATTATCAGTTCGTCTTTCGTTTCGCTATATTTTTATCACTTCATGTGTTATGTGCTATGCTTGGAGCGTCTTGCTTTTAGTTTTCTTTTTAGTTTTTCATAACGAGTCGGAACCCAGCATTCCTTTATGTGGGAGAGAAACACGCTCCACCTCTACCTAGAACATTACATAGAATTTTCATGTCTATCTATGCTGTGTGTGTTCTTTGTCTTTTAATAGCTACTATCGTGCTCTGCTCTTAGTATTCATGCTTATCTTTTCGAGAGCTTTTATTCAGTTGGTTGCTTGAACTCTTTTTAATTACCATGCTCACCTTATTAAGAGAGTTTGCTTCCGTTGCATTGGTTAATGTGTCTATGATAAAGATGCTACTTTCATGATGGTGCTTAGTAGTTCAGGTTTTCTTATGGTTAATCTCGAATAGCTGGGGGGTTCCCAATGTGTCATTGGAGTACCAACTTGGTTTGTTTGCCTATGATGTGGTATGGTTTAGTAATATCTTCCTTCGAGAATTTATTTTGATTGACTTGGCGTATGCTCACGCATATTCAAGACCGTAAAGAAAGTCTGTCAAGCCTTGATGATCTTTTGTTTCTGAGTAGCGATATAACTACCATGCCTGATTCAATATTGCTTTGTCGCTCTGCATGATTATGACCGTCATTGCTCTCCTAGTTGGTTGCTCCCAGTCTTTTGCTAACCTACACCTGCACTAAGCAAATTAACCATGCAATACATAGCTCATGGGAAAGTAGCCTAAAAACTATTGTGGTAAAGAATATGTTGCCTATGTATCTTATTTCTTATGAGTTGCTTGCTGAGCGGTAACCATGTTTCTGGGGACGCCATCAACTGTCACACTTTTGTTGAATATCATGTGAGTTGCTATGCATGTTCGTCTTTTCTGAAGTAAGGGTGATTTACCATGGGTTGAATTAATATGCATATTGTTAGAGAAGAACATTGGGCCGCCAACCAAAGCCATGCATCATGGTGGAAGTTTTAGCTTGGACCTTAATCCTCAATCTCTCATGAGAATATGCTTATGCATTAAAGAGGAGTCCATCATCTATTTTCTATGTTGTCCCGGTATGGATGTCCTCAAGTTGAGATCTATCAAAAACGAGAAATCAAATGCGATCTATCTCCTTGGACCTTTGTACAGGTGGCATAGAGGTACCCCTTTGTGACACTTGGTTAAAACATATGCAATGCAATGAGAACCCATGGGGATCCGAGCTAATTAGGACAAGGAGCGAGCACTATTGGTATTCGATGCATGAGGCTTGCAACTTATAAGATGTTTTATGCATGACACATATGAAGTACTACTACCGTTGGCACAATTGCTTCCATGTTTCAAAATAAAAAGCTCTAGCACTTCAAGCACCAACTACTGAGAGCATGATTGTCATTCTGAGTGTAATGTGCATTGTCCCAAAGTAGCATTGTCTTTTGCATGATTGTGATATCGTTTATTCTGAAATGATTGTATCTAGTCATCACTTAAACCTTGAAGGTGCCCTTGCATTTATGTTTTGCATCACTAAAGGGGGCAAGCTAGATATCACTTTATCATATTTGCACATCATGTTCATTGCAAATCTTTTTGATGTTTCAGTTTCATGTTGTAAAACTTTCAGTCATTTGTGATTTTCTCTTGAGACAACTTAATTACTTTAGAATCATTGTCTCAGTAAACTTTTGTCATATGACTATGAGAAAGTCCTATATGGTTAATAGCATGTCACCACAGAAATTATTCTTGTTATCATTTACCTACTCGAGGACGAGCAGGAATTAAGCTTGGGGATGTTGATACGTCCAAAACGTATCTATAATTTCTGCTTGCTCCATGCCACTTTTGGGTGATATTGCTATGATATTCATACACTTCCATACACTTTTGATCATATTTGGACTAACTTACTAATCCAGTGCACCCCAGTGCCAGTTTCTGTTTTCGGCTGTTTTTGTATTTCAGGTTTTCACGTTTCGAGAACTGCCCAGAAAAATCCAGAAAAATTATATAAAAAATCAGCGATCCGGAAACAACACTGCGTCCGAAGGGCAGCCTGGGGGGGGGCACAGGGGCTCCAGGCGCCCTGTGGGCGCGCCCCCCTGGGCCGCGCCGGGGGGGCGCCTGGGCCCCCCGAAGCCCGTCCGGTGCCCCCCTTTGGCATATATTTAGAGGGACCTCCGAAACCCTCAGAACAGGAACTCTTTTCGCGATCCCATCTCTGTTCCGCCGCCGCCGCCGCTTCCAAGATCGGGAGCACCAGGAGAACTCTTCCCGGCACCCTGTCGGAGGGGAGGATCACCACCGGGAGCTTCTCCACCACCATGGACGCCTCCCGGATGACTCGTGAGTAGTCTCCCTTGGACCATGAGTCCATGACCAGTAGCTATGTGATGTTCTCCTCCCGTTCTTGTGCTTCACTAATTAGTCCTCGTGAGCTGCCCTACATGATCGAGGCACCTATGTAATCCTTATGCTGTTGCTATGTTGAGTTTGCTGGGATCCGATGGATTATGAGATTATGTTCAGATTGATCTTGAGTAATATATTTGATCTACCTCTTTTATATTTTTGTTCATAAGTAATTCTTGCATGTTCTCCGTTGTTATTTATTGCTTTGGTCGAGTAATAGGTAGTGACTCCAAGAGGGAACGTTATGCTCGATTGTGGGTTCATGCCCCTCGATGACTAGCTTGAGTGACAGAAACATGAGTCTAGGGGATGTGCTGTTGCCACAAGGGGGAAAACAACGGTGCTTGTGCCCGCGGGTGCAAGGATTGTTTACTTTACGCAAAGTTCTTTTTATGCAGTTGTCTGTTGCATTGAGTTTACACTATGGGTGGGACTCGCAACTTAATACCAGCGAGATGTTCTGGATAGATATCTCAAGGTGGATGATTAGTAGTAGATATTGATGGATTTCGGTCTACTTACTTTGGCGTACCGCCCATGCTTTGAACCTCAACCTTTCTTGCAATGTAGTCAGCATTGGTTTGCGTTCGTGGTCCTGTCAATTGCCCAGCTGTAATTTGTTTACCTCACATAGCTGTTTTATCGTCTTTTGGGAGAGAGACATCACTAGTGAACATCATGAGACTCCGGTCCATATTACTATCATTGATCACATACACTATTTACTTTCCGCTATTTTATTTACTATTGCAAATTACTATCTATCACTACTATCATATTGCTTTTAACCCTTTGTGAACTACAAGGCCGGAGAGATTGACAACCTCTTTGTACCCGTTGGGAGCAAAGTTATTTGTATCTGTGTGCAGGTCCACGTTGATTGCTAATTGCGCCGTTAGCAGTTGACACCTATCTGTTGAACCTAGGAGTCTCTGGGGATTCGATCCTTGGCATCTTTTCTAGGGGAAAACACTTCTACTTACTGCATCTTACACCTTCCACTTGGGGTAACCAACGAGGGGTTCAAGGCCCATCACTATCCCATAACCATGGGTAACAAGACTAGCAAAGCTTAATGAGTAGGAAGAGGTAAAGTGGTGAGATTGCACCAACAGCCAAGCAAAAGTATGGTGGCTAACTTACGAGTACAAGAATAAGATGAGCATCTACACAAACGGTCGCAAACTAATAGTGATCGCTAAAGATCGTGAACTACCTACGGGTCAAACATAACCCCACCGTGTTCTCTTCTCAAAATGAAAAGAGACAGTCACGGTTACTCACATAGTTGTGTGTTTTAACTCGGATCCTCTGTCAAGTTTTCTACAACCGGACATTAACAAATTCCAATCTGCCACATAACCGCGGGCACGGCTTTCGAAAGATCATAACCCTGCAGGGGTGTCCCAATTTAGCCCATCACAAGCTCTCACGATCAGCAAAAGTAATGATAATATTACTCCTTATCTTAGGGAAGGCCCGATCAAACTCGGAATTCCCGGTGCAAAAGACATTTCGACAATGGTAAAACAAGTCCAGCATGACCTCCTGGCGTGCCGACACCCTGATAGTAGCCGCGCGTATCTCGTCTCAGGCCACGTCCGGATGAGCAATACGTACGGCAACCGAAGACCCCAGATAACTGGGTGGCACCGCAAGTGGCTCTAGCTTGGGACCAACACCATCAGCACTGGCCCCCCTGCTATGTAGAAGAATCCTCGGGGATGCGACCCCCTATGCAAATTTAATTAATTAATTAAGTTGTTATTATGAGGCAAATTAAAACCAATCTTGGGCCTTGCTGGAGGAGTTTTATTCAAAGACGAACTGTCAAGGGGTCCCCACATACCCAACCGTGTAAGGAATGCAAAATCAAGGAACATAACGACGATTTATCGGCTCCTAAGGTGGCATGAGTGGAACAAAACACCGAGCAAAAGGCCAAGCCGTCCACCCATGCCCAGTACATAGGTGTGTTAATATATACTAGTAGAGTGCCCGTGCGTTGCCACGGGCTCTTGAAATAGTTTAAAAGAGTTACATGTTAACTTTCTAAGGGCTCGCCCCGCCGTTGATCCAGACCCCAGCCATTGATTCCACCACGCCTAGGCCGCTGCCTGCCGCCGCGCTGCCCCATCGCATTCGCCTCGGCTCCGGCCACCTCCGCCCCGCCCCGACCCCGCCCCCTCCTCTCTGGCCACCACCGCCTCCGGTTCATCCTCCGCCCAGCCCCGCTCCGTCCGCCTCCTCTCCGGTTCGTCCGCCACCCCGCCCCGTCCGCCTCCGCCCTGCGCCGCACGCCACCGCCCTGCTCCGTCCGCCTTCGCCCCGCACGTCGCCACTGAAATCTAAAGACATGAAATAACAATCATCGAAGATCGCGCTGGCCACCGAAGATGAGTATTCCTCTTTGAGTGCTGAAAGCACCTCCACGCTATCTGAATTTACTTCAATTTTGTTGCACCCAGCTGTGCGGGCGAGGTTTAGGCCAAACCTAACTGCAATTGCTTCTGCTATGAAAGCATCATAGCAGATTTCATGTTTTTCATTTGTGGCAACTATGAACTTACCGTTGTGGTCTCTGATGACAGCACCTAGAGAGCCTTCAATTTACTTCGTTCCATTATGACATGCACATTGCTACGATTACTTGAGCTATCCAAATTTAAATGTAGCACATGCTTGGTCCGGAACGGTAATCATGGTTACTCGCTTGAACGACGTCCCTCCATGGGCACCTTACACACTGCTTATCCCCACAATCCATAGCCATATGACAACAAATCACATATTGTCAGTCCAAGCAAAAACCCCATGGCGGCATTCCCCCGCAAGTAGTACAGTACAGCGAGCTCTTCCACGTCTATGGAGATGACGGAGAATCTGGATATGTACCTCCATTGCCGGTGTCTCTCTGCCCTCCCTATGTCACCGTTCATTACCTAGGTCAGCAAGCGCCTAGATTAGACGATGGTGAGTCACATCTTAGTCCTGCCTACTTCCTTTGAGCTTTCATCTCCACCCTGTTTCCGGTCGTTCGCTTATACAACCCCCTAGCTTGAAGGAAGTCTTTGGGCATTTGAATGTTCCTGCTCATTTTGAGCAGTATTTTGGTCATGAAGTCCATGCATATAACTTAATTTTATTTTTTAAAGCTTAACACTCAATTTAGATACTCTGAATAGTACATATTTTTTGTAAGTAGACTAATTCAGGTACAAACTTCTTTTAGGGGAGCACAAACTTAATCTGAGCACATCACTTAATAGAAAAATGGTTTACTTTTTGTTTCAAGCAGAAGAGAAATACTATGTGCAATTTAATGTGATCAAAGCATTGATATTGGTCACCACTATAGTACACCTACATTATACAACCAAGAAATCACATAGACTCGTTTAGCCAATTGCTTATACACAAGAATCTCTAGTGGGTCACTTGTTTGTATCACTTGATGTCAACTAATCCCTTTTGCGTGCAAGTCTCTACGCAAAAATAGAGATTTTAGCAGAGAATCTTTCAAAAGGAATATAATATCATATGCAAATGCATGTCATGTGAGGGGACAAAGAAACTTATGGAACATGTTGCTTGAGAACCTTTCATAGAGGGGAGTTCCCTCAAAACAATTGAACCTGCTGTTGTGAAGTCCTAATGTTCATACTCATACAAGAAACAATCATAATGGTTGTGTGCTAGAAGATACAGAGTATAGTTATAGAAGATCAGTCCTTCAAATGCATATTCGAACCACAAGTTTCGCAAAAAGATAACTCTATAGGAGCTCAGGATCTTGAGAAATAAAAGAGGCATTCATCATAACAAAACACACTTATTTAAATGATTTGAGCTGTATTTTGGGTCTGATTGCGTGTTGCTGCTCTTGTTTAAATGGTTCGAGCAAGTATAACATCTCTAGGTGCTCGCCAACCATGGCATCACAAGCAACGCCGCTCCAACTACCAAGGCAATAGGACCAAACCTTCAAAATGCACAACTCACCAGCACTTTATCTCACCAAGTCACCATGGATAAAGCCTCTGACTCAATGATGTCGCTCCAACTATCAATGCAATAGGACCAGACCTGCAAAACACACAACACTCTTCAGCAATTTAACTCACCATGGATAAAGCCTATGACTAAATTATATATAAACTGAAATCACATAATGATAACAACAGTTAGCATAACCTTGAGTGCCATAGATCGCATTTTGAAAGACGCAAAAGCCTCATTCGGTGAAAAATCTAAAGAACAAAAAAACAATAGCATGACCTGCTCAATAACCTAAAAGATATATCATTTTTGTCCATCAAGGGCCTTCAACTTTTGTATTCCTTAGTTGATCTACTCATTGATTTGTAATTGCTGAGGTATGTATAATTATTTGAAAGATCATCCATGCATGATGTATGAGTTAGCCACGACGCAAAGAATAGTTATATCAGATATCAGAGTTAAGAAAGACAAATGAATAAATCAAGCTTGGGCTACGCCACTCAAAACATAGTCTGTGTCATATTCAATTAGGATGACATTAACTACCCAGAGTCTCCTCATCTAGTATCAGGATGGATAGCAGTTAATGCAGATATTAACCCCGATCTTGGATGGTAAATTATCTTTTGTACTCTCTGTTCATCTATGAAACCAAGGAAAAAACCATGATTAATAAAATGTAGAAGATTAAATAGCTAATACAGTTGTGCTACAATATGATACGGGAGTAACTGTTGGGTCGCAACCTGAAACATTCCATCAGCGATAAACCCTGCACCCAGTTAAATTTGAAACATCGCTCAAGCAAGGAGATAATTGGTACACTTACTTAGAAATTGAACAAATGAAGAAAATTTGATCACCTAAACAATAAATGAAGTATGGTAGCTATTATTTCTGATACTGGGAAGCTACAACTTATAACATTACATCAGGAAAGAATATGAGTCATTTTGATCTAAGTGTGTTAAATTAATCGGCCAGCAATCTCGTGTAACCAATAATTCTAAAATGCCATTTGGAAACATGCCTCTACTGAATCAACATCGTAGCATATCAAAAGATTACTCAATGAATAAAATTTCCATGTAACATAATTGGTCGTACAAGAAGACTTAGATAGGCATCATTGTATAATAGTTTGGTGTCAAGACTGTATATACATTAGAATTTTCTTCTGGGGCATGGTCTGGCCAACTGACCACACCCCAACCAGAAGTTTGTATCCATAACTTTCTTTTGCATTACTTCCAACGTTTTGTTCCAATTGTTAGTCATCAAAGGGAAATTGGGTACTGCACATGACCATATGTGATAAAACATACTCCATACAGCTATGAAACAGAGTACTTCACTTGGCACCTTCCACATGTTAGAGATAGAACATGACAAATAAAAGATCATGTTTCTCATCTTTAATAGTTCCAAGGTGACTAAACTTACCCCTCTTTTCTACACCTTCGACATAATTCTAGCCACTTAAATTATCCTCCCTGTTGAGCGGCACTTGAAGGTGCAAATCATCTACAAAACTTCTCTACAACAGGAGTTACGTTATCATCTGAAGGATCCCTTCAAAAAGCCTAGCCAAAACCAGTAATTATGAGTATATCACAAGATTGCTCAACAAAGAAAAAATATAGACCGCTGATACGTCCAAAACGTATCTATAATTTCTGCTTGCTCCATGCCTCTTTTGGGTGATATTGCTATGATATTCATACACTTCCATACACTTTTGATCATATTTGGACTAACCTATTAACTCAGTGCACCCCAGTGCCAGTTTCTGTTTTCGGCTGTTTTTGTATTTCAGGTTTTCACGTTACGAGAACTGCCAGGAAAAATCCAGAAAAATTATATTAAAAATCAGCGTTCCAGAAACTACCGTGCGCCAGAAGGACAGCCGGGGGGGGGGCACCAGGGTTCTAGGCGCCCTGGCGCCCCCCCCCTTGGCCGCGTCGGGGGGGCACCTGGGCCCCCCGAGGCTCCTTCGATGCCCCCCTTTGACATATATTTAAAGCGTCTCCCGAAACCCTTGAAACAGGAACTCTTTTTCGCGATCCCATCTCTGTTCCGCCGCCGCTGCCGCTTCCAAGATCGGGAGCACCAGGAGAACTCTTCCCGGCACCCTGCCGGAGGGGAGGATCACCACTAGGAGCTTCTCCACCACCATGGACGCCTCCCGGATGAGTTGTGAGTAGTCTCCCTTGGACCATGAGTCCATGACCAGTAGCTATGTGATGTTCTCCTCCCGTTCTTGTGCTTCACTAATTAGTCCTCGTGAGCTGCCCTACATGATCGAAGCACATATGTAATCCTTATGCTGTTGCTATGATGAATTTGCTGGGATCCGATGGATTATGAAATTATGTTCAGATTGTGTTTGAGTAATATATTTGATTCACCTCTTTTATGTTTATGTTCGTAAGTAATTCTTGCATGTTCTCCGTTGTTATTTATTGCTTTGGCCAAGTAGTAGGTAGTGACTCCAAGAGGGAACGTTATGCTCGATTGTGGGTTCACGCCCCTCGATGACTAGTTTGAGTGACAGAAACATGAGTCTAGGGGATGTGCTGTTGCCATAAGGGGGAAAACAACGGTGCTTGTGCCCGCGGGTGCAAGGATTGTTTACTTTATGCAAAGTTCTTTTAATGTAGTTGTCTGTTGCTTTGAGTTTACACTATGGGTGGGGCTCGCAACTTAATACCAGCGAGATGTTCTGGATAGATATCTCAAGGTGGATGATTAGTAGTAGATATTGATGGATTTCGGTCTACTTACTTTGGCGTACCGCCCATGCTTTGAACCTCTACCTTTCTTGCAATGTAGTCAGCATTGGTTTGTGCACATGGTCCTGTCAATTGCCCAGCTGTAATTCGTTTACCTCACATAGCTGTTTATCGTCTTTTGGGAGAGAGACATCACTAGTGAACATCATGAGACTCCGGTCCATATTACCATCATTGATCACATCCGCTATTTACTTACTATTGCAATTATACCTATCACTATTATCACTTGTGTTTGATCCTTTGTAAACTACAAGGCCGGAGGGATTGACAACCTCTCTGTACTCGTTGGGAGCAAAGTTATTTGTATCTATGTGCAGGTCCACGTTGATTGCTAATATATGGCGCCGTTAGCAGTTGACACCTTCTTGTTGAAACTGGGAGTCTCTGGGAAATCGATCCTTGGTATTACCAAGGGAAAACTTCTGCTACATTGCATCTCAAACCTTCCACTTGGGGTAACCAACGAGGGGTGAGAAGCCACCTAGCAAACCAATTTCTGGCACCGTTGCCGGGGACTCCACTCTTCAGGATAGGGGAGTTGCACACTATCTTTTACCTTTGCTTTTAGTCTTGTTAGTTTACCTTTCAGTTTTGCTTTAGTATCTTTGATCGAAAATCACAAAAAAATATTTACCTTTCTGTTAGTAGTCCTTTCTGTTTAGCCAAACATGTTAGGATTTGGTGCTTTGAGGGAATCAGAAGTTCTAGATTTCCATCAAAGGGATGGGGAAAATATGAAGAAGGCATGGGACAGAATTTCTGATGCACATAGGAGAATTATGCCTTGGATACCTATAAAAATTGTGCTTAGAAATTTTTACCATGGTATTTTTAAATGGTGTAAACACTCTCTTGACATTATAGCCGAGGGAGATTTCCTAGAATGTGATGAAGCTAGAGCTCTTGAAATTATACATGGTCTATCTAGTTACTTTGTTTATGATCATAATTTTGATACTATCATAGATAGACTTGTGACAATTGAAAAGAGAATGGATGCTCTAGACTTAATGAAAGTAGAGAAACCCAAACCCAATAAGAGAGATATTTTGGAAATAGATAATGATTGGGAGCCTCTTGTTAGGATTGGTATCTCTAATCAAGACTTCCTTGCTTATTGTGATATTGGATCTATGGTTTCTACTATGCCAAAAATTGTTCATGATTCTTTAAAATTTAACATGGATAGATTATCATCTCATCATGAACACACTAATGGAGATATTTCTGAAATCCAGGGAAGAATAAAAGATGTACCAGTTAAATTCCTTAAAGGGATTGCAATGATTGATTTCTTCATCATGGAGTCAAACCAAGGAAATATAGTGCTTGGAAGGGACTTCCTCCGAGCAGTTAAAGGCTTCATCGATATAGGTAAGGGACAAATCCGCTTACGCGGGAAGGCAAAAGGTGTGTACCCCTTTCCTAGAAGGAACAAGAGTGAACTTGTTGAGGAACCATTTGAAGCAATCTATAGCTCCGATTATTATGATGGTTATTGATTCCTCTTTGCATTATGCCTAGCTTAAAGGCATAAAAGAAAGCGCTTTTGGGAGGCAGCCCAATGAATAAATTTATTTTGCTTTTGTTGTGTATTGATGTTGTTACTACTGTAGCATCATCATTGTATCTTTGCTTTTCAATTTTGTGCCAAGTGTAGCCTCTGATTGCTAGAAAGTTCAAAAATTGTGAGGTGCTGTCCAGGAAACAGATTCTGTCCTTGGATAGAAAAATTCGTATAAAATCACCAGATCATCTTTTTTGTCTGAATTTTTTCGACAGCGTTCTCTATATAATTGTCTTTCGTGCGTCTGTTCTGAGTTATTTTATTAGAGTTGCAAAAGTGCCCCGAACAAATCAATTACTACCTGCTGTTCTGTTTTTCACAGATTCTGTCCTGTTTTGCCTTTCCTTCATTTTGCAAACCTAGAGCTTGCTTTTTCTTTGCAAAAACCTTTTGGAAATCTTGAGAAACAGTAGACCTTCAAGAATAAAGGTATAATTATTTTATTATGGGTACTAACCTCGCTAATCAGATTATGATGAGTTATGTATGAAGGGAGTTTTCAAGTGTGCGAGGGAAGATGATAAAAAGATTCAGGAGTGTCAAGCGCTCAAGGTTGGGGATGCCCCCGTGCACCCCCAAGAAATATTCAAGTAGACTCAAGCGTCTAAGCTTGGGGATGCCCCCGTGCATCCCCTGCTCCATCAACATTATCAGTTCATCTTTCGTTCCACTATATTTTAATCACTTCATGTGTTATGTGCTATGCTTGGAGCGTCTTGCTTTTAGTTTCCTTTTTAGTTTTACATAACGAGTCGG
This sequence comes from Secale cereale, assembly GCA_902687465.1. Lineage (NCBI taxonomy): Eukaryota > Viridiplantae > Streptophyta > Magnoliopsida > Poales > Poaceae > Secale > Secale cereale. Next base: position 578,661,535 of record LR738715.1, on the reverse strand, counting down.
AACTCAGTGTTCTTTATGTGGGAGAGAAACACGCTCCACTTCTACCTAGAACATAACATAGAATTTTCATGACTATCTTTGCTGTGTGTGTTCTTTGTCTTTTAATAGCTACTATCATGCTCTGCTCTTAGTATTCATGCTTATCTTTTTAAAGAGCTTTTGTTTAGTTGGTTGCTTGAACTCTCTTTAATTACCATGCTTATCTTATTAAGAGAGTTTGCTCCCGTTGCATTGGTTGATATGTCTACGATAAAGATGCTACGTGCATAATGGCGCTTTGTAGTTCAGGTTTTCTTATGGTTAGTCTCAAATAGCTGGGGGATTCCCAATGTGTTATTGGAGTACCAACATGATTTGTTTGCCAATGATGTGGTATGGTTCAGTAATATCATCCCTCAAGAATTTAATTTGATTGACTTGCTGTATGCTCAAGCATATTTAAGACTGTAAAGAAAGTCTGTCAAGCCTTGATGATCTTTTGTTTCTGAGTAGCGATATAACTTCCATGCCTGATTCAATGTTGCTTTGTCGCTCTGCATGATTATGACCGTCATTGCTCTCTTAGTTGGTCGCTCCCAGTCTTTTGCTAACCTCCACCTGTACTAAGCGGACTGACTGCTTGTGCATCCACATCCTTTTAAACCAGTTATGCCATATGAGTCCACCATACCTACCTATATGTGGTATTTCACCGCCACTCCAAGTAAAATTACATGTGCTACCTTTAAAACCTTCAGTTGCAATATATAGCTCATGGGAAAGTAGCTTAAAAACTATTGTGGTAAAGAATATGTTGCTTATGTATCTTATTTTCTTATAAGTTGCTTGCTGAGCGGTAACCATGTTTCTGGGGACGCCATCAACTGTTACACTTTTGTTGAATATCATGTGAGTTGCTATGCATGTTCGTCTTGTCTAAAGTAAGGGTGATTTGCCATGGGTTGAATGGTTTGAGTATGCATATTGTTAGAGAAGAACATTGGGCCGCCAACCAAAGCCATGTATCATGGTGGAAGTTTTAGCTTGGACATTAATCCTCAATCTCTTATGAGAATATGCTTAAGCATTAAAGAGGAGTCCATTATCTATTTTCTATGTTGTCCCGGTATGGATGTCCTCAAGTTGAGATCTAGCAAAAACGAGAAATCAAATGCGATCTATCTCCTTGGACCTTTGTACAGGTGACATAGAGGTACCCCTTTGTGACACTTGGTTGAAACATATGTAATGCAATGACAATCCATGGATATCCGAGCTAATTAGGACAAGGTGCGAGCACTATTGATATTCGATGCATGAGGCTTGCAACTTATAGGATGTCTTATGCATAACACATATGAAGTACTACTACTGTTGACAAAATTGTTTCTATGTTTTCAAAATAAAAAGCTCTAGCACATGTAATCCCTGCTTCCCTCTGCGAAGGGCCATTCTTTTACTTTTATGTTGAGTCTCCACCTTCTTCCTTCAAAGCACCAGCTACTGAGAGCATGATTGTCATTCTGAGTGTAATGTGCATTGTCCCAAAGTAGCATTGTCTTTTGCATGATTGTGATATCGTTTATTCTGAAATCATTGTATCTAGTCATCACTTAAACCTTGAAGGTGCCCCTGCATTTATGCTTCATTAAAGGGGGCAAGCTAGATATCACTTTATCATATTTGCACATCATGTTCATTGCAAATCTATTTGATGTTTCAGTATCATATTGTAAAACTTTCAGTTCTTTGTGATTTTCTCATGAGGCAACTTAATTACTATAGATTCATTGTCTCAGTAAGCTTTTGTCATATGACTATGAAAAAGTCCTATATGGTTAATAGCATGTCACCACAGAAATTATTCTTGTTATCATTTACCTACTCGAGGACGAGCAGGAATTAAGCTTGGGGATGTTGATACGTCCAAAACGTATCTATAATTTCTGCTTGCTCCATGCCTCTTTTGGGTGATATTGCTATGATATTTATACACTTCCATACACTTTTGATCATATTTGGACTAACCTATTAACTCAGTGCACCCCAGTGCCAGTTTCTGTTTTCGGCTGTTTTTGTATTTCAGGTTTTCACGTTACGAGAACTGCCAGGAAAAATCCAGAAAAATTATATAAAAAATCAGCGTTCCAGAAACTACCGTGCGCCAGAAGGACAGCCGGGGGGGCACCAGGGCTCCAGGCGCCCTGGCGGCACGCCCCGCCCCCCTGGGCCGCGCTGGGGGGGCGCTTGGGCCCCCCGAGGCTCCTCCGATGCCCCCCTTTGGCATATATTTAAAGCGTCTCCCGAAACCCTTGAAACAGGAACTATTTTTCGCGATCCCATCTCTGTTCCGCCGCCGCCGCCGCTTCCAAGAACGGGAGCACCAGGAGAACTCTTCCCGGCACCCTGCCGGAGGGGAGGATCACCATCGGGAGCTTCTCCACCACCATGGACGCCTCCCGGATGAGTTGTGAGTAGTCTCCCTTGGACCATGAGTCCATGACCAGTAGCTATGTGATGTTCTCCTCCCGTTCTTGTGCTTCACTAATTAGTCCTCGTGAGCTGCCCTACATGATAGAGGCACATATGTAATCCTTATGCTGTTGCTATGATGAGTTTGCTGGGATCCGATGGATTATGAGATTATGTTCAGATTGTGTTTGAGTAATATATTTGATTCACCTCTTTTATGTTTATGTTCGTAAGTAATTCTTGCATGTTCTCCGTTGTTATTTATTGCTTTGGCCAAGTAGTAGGTAGTGACTCCTAGAGGGAACGTTATGCTCGATTGTGGGTTCATGCCCCTCGATGACTAGTTTGAGTGACAGAAACATGAGTCTAGGTGATGTGCTGTTGCCACAAGGGGGAAAACAACGGTGCTTGTGCCCGCGGGTGCAAGGATTGTTTACTTTACGCAAAGTTCTTTTAATGCAGTTGTCTGTTGCTTTGAGTTTACACTATGGGTGGGGCTCGCAACTTAATACCAGCGAGATGTTCTGGATAGATATCTCAAGGTGGATGATTAGTAGTAGATATTGATGGATTTCGGTCTACTTACTTTGGCGTACCACCCATGCTTTGAACCTCTACCTTTCTTGCAATGTAGTCAGCATTGGTTTGCGCACATGGTCTTGCCAATTGCCCAGTTGTAATTCATTTACCTCACATAGTTGTTTTATCGTCTTTTGGGAGAGAGACATCACTAGTGAACATCATGAGACTCCGGTCCATATTACCATCATTGATCACATCCGCTATTTACTTTTCCGCTATTTACTTACTATTGCAATTATACCTATCACTATTATCACTTGCATTTGATCCTTTGTAAACTACAAGGCCGTAGGGATTGACAACCTCTCTGTACTCGTTGGGAGCAAAGTTATTTGTATCTGTGTGCAGGTCCACGTTGATTGCTAATATCCGGCGCCGTTAGCATTTGACACCTTGTTGAAACTGGGAGTCTCTGGGAAATCGATCCTTGGTATTACCAAGGGAAAACTTCTGCTACACTGCATCTCAAACCTTCCACTTGGGGTAACCAACGAGGGGTGAGAAGCCACCTAGCAACCGCATATCTAATCTAGAATCTAGATAGGTGAGAACTCCTAGGCCATAGTTTAAGATGCACACAGATCATGCTTTTCAGCTCACCGGACACTGTCCCTATCAAGTCGAGATAGGCCATACCATAATTTTCTTTACGGCACCCAAAACAATTATTATTATTTGGCTATTTGTTATATGGCCTGCTCTTTTTTTTTGTAACAAGTAGCTACATGTCAGTCTGAAATAAAATTTCTCAAATATGTGCATGATACCTGAGTAGTTACTCCTAGTAATATCAATTGAAATTTTTGGCATTATACAACCATATCCTTGGAGCAGTCTATGATTCCGATCGAAGGGATCTGCCTGCCGATGCACATTTGACGAATGTATGTTACATTTTTTACAGAAAGTAAGGCCTACAAACTGAACTGAAACAACATGTTAAGCATGTCCATATTGAAATTGATCCCTACAATGATGAGGGACCGCAACACAGAAGGCTACTTGAAACAATCAGCATGTGTTTCGTTGATCATTTGCCATGACATCCTTCACACTTCTCAGGCACGATGGCCGGCCCTGGTGACTTCGCCTCAGCGGATCCCTCCAAAGGTGCTCCCGGCGAAATTGTCCCTGCGGCGCCACTCCTCCCTAATGTTGTCGCCTGATGACTGTTCGATGTCAAGACTTCTCTACGACAAGGAGTTAGTGACCAATATTATCAACATATTTTTATCGTATTGTCAATGACACAGTTTCTTAGTGTTGAACAATACCGAGTTTGCCGAATCTTCTTACCAATTCGGGTCACTGTACAAATTCAAAAGATATGATGTCCTTGTCTCTAATGATATGACCAAATTGCGAGTAAAATCTGACCAGAAACAAATAAAACGAATTATCTACAAATATATTCATAAGGTGGTAACCAGAAAGAAACTTCTTTCTGAGCTCAAACCCTCCATAATCTCGATGTTCTGAATCACAAATGTCTTTGACATACCGGGAAACCTTCTGAATAATAATTACCAATACATCTATGAGCCATGGTTTTGAGAACAACATATGAAAAGAGTTCAAGTACGTATGCCCCTGAAAATGTAGTGTGGTTGCTAATTATTCTTATATTCCACCATTAAAGAGTTAAGTGTTTTGATAAAATGTTGCTTGCTCATCCTAAGCACAAACACTTTGTTAAAGACATTTTGTTACTCAAGCAAAGTAAATGCTTATGTGTAGAACGGAACAGAAGATGTAACATGGAAATTATGTTTGATTTTGTAAAATGTGACAAACCTGCATCTCTATCAGACAAAATATTTTTCTTAGGTGGTCGGCCTCGTCTAGAACCTGAAAGAAATATATTTATAAGGGTCTATTGTGCCGCAACCACATAGTAGCATATATATAACAAAAAATGATACTGTATTTACTTTAATAGTACCATGTAGTATTCTGCGGGAAGAGTTTGAGGTATGATGTGAGAGCTTCATCTTTTCTTTGTGTTTTACGCTTCCAGCGGCGCTGCCGGTGAAGACATAGGCGGGCACAACCATGTGATCAAAGATGTGGACATGGGCATGACCGACTATTTCCGGATGTTGGCTTCCCCTGCAGAGAAAAAACAGAAAAATGAGCCCAACTAATATGAAAACTTGATTTGCAAAACACTGACGCCGGCACTGAATCAAGCAACTCACAGAGCAACCGCAGACTATTTCATGCATGCATTAGGTCATGTCTGCATTCAGCCTACATTTTCCATATCTGATCCCTAATCCATGCTCCCATGAGTACAGATTGTAAAAAAATAAAAATATGCTTCGCCCAGTGAATCATATGTTAATCCAATTGCAGGCTCCATGACACATGACTCGATTTCTATGTATATCTTCAAAATCTGCAATATATGTCGGGACAAGTTGTTTGGTCTGGCGGATGGCTCTCAACTCTAAATCTGCAAAAGAAGTCTGCCACATTTGTTTGGTACAAAGGGCAATCTATAATTCTATCCTCCCACAACTATCTACTGTACATGACTAAAAATTCAGCTACACCCATGCCCATGCGTGTTCTGTCACACAAGACTGAAAACAAACACATAGATGCAAGAACTCACAAAGCTTATACAGCTGGAAAACATGGCCAGATAACCAATCATCCAGAGATGTCTCCTAATCAGTCAAACCAGGCACGAGCATAGCTGCAAAAGTCCAGATAGATCCACACCTTGGAGAAGAATGACCAGACCATCAACCCATCACCTACTAGATGAACAGATTTTGTGGTCCATACCAAATAAAAATACTCCTTATTCAATTTTTAAGGCAATAATAATGTGTATAGATTTTAAGGTGTCACAAAAACATATAATGCTTTCAAGATTTCAGCTTCCTTTCTCTGTTTCTTACTTGCATGTGAATCTCATTCCAGAATTTTCCTCAAACACAAGGGCACTAACAGACAATATGTAAACAACAATTGAATTATTTCTAGTGCTACACGACTCAACAATTGAATCTCATTCCGGAATTATTTCTAGTGCTACACTTGCCTCCACAGCCCTGGGTACTCCTCGTAGCAGTTACACACAAGCAAGGCCTTCATTGAGAAGAAACATGATTTCATTCAACTGTCCGAGTAGATTTAGATGAACATGGTCGAGTGGAAGAAGAAATAAGAAATCATATTTATTTCCGTGAGGTATGCGGAAAATAATACTAAACCCACGAGGAGGAGAAATAGAATGTCATTCAAGAGAGTAGATAAAATATATGATTGAGTGGAATAGTTAAGAGCTCATATTTATTTGTGAAGGCCTGTATAATAGTAAACGCAGTAGTCCAAACTCTAGAAAGTTGACCATGTTATGGTTACTGCATATTATGCTACTAACTAAAAGTGACGTCATCAAAAACAAAAAGCCAAAAACACATACATAATAATTGCTAATAAAATTACACGCAAGCTTGCATTGAAAGAAAAGAGTCCCGCAATTATACGCTGCTAGAAAATTAAAATCACGGGCTATTCTGTTTGGGTTTAGTTTAATTCAATCCTAAAATTCACAAACAACAATTATACACTGCTAGAAATTAAAAATAAAGCACACATAAAAATAGGTAGAATAATTTTAGTTCTGCTACGGTTACTTTCCCAGGAAGAATTTTTGTCCTCCATACTACATTTTCAGTAAAATGCATAGGCATCAAAATATGAAGAGTAAAGCACCCACATAAAAAATAGGAGCTGTCAATATGGATAATCTTGAATTGCATGAGGACATGTCTGAGCATTAAAAGAAATGAGAGGACACAACCTAAAATCTTCATCCACATGGATAATAAAAAGTAAAATGGGGAAAGGAAAAAGATGAAGAAGCCCTCACATATAATCGACATGTTGAAGGTGAAGGAGCTGGCATATACATCCTCTCATCGCCACATGCATCCCAGCTCGCTCTGGCCCGCATCACTACAGCAGGGCAATAGGTGCCAATGCTGCTCCTGCTGTTCCGCAGAGCCTATGTGAGGATGACCTCGGTAGCGAGCCGGGCGTTGTCCTCAGCACCAGACTGAGCTGGAGCTAGCTAGCTTCCATTCTCAAGGTTGCCTGCAGCCATATAGGAACAAATGTAAAAATGAAAAATTCAGTGAGAAGCAGCATAAGGTGAACTACAGAGGGATGGAAAAAAGCCCAGATCTGAATCGTTTACCACGTCCTGCACAGGTTCTTCATGCCATATTTTCTGATGCACCACCGATCCTGAAGACACCTCCATAGACATCGTCCTGATCCACACAAGAAAGATCTAAATACCAACATCCATCGGTTCAACCTGTTGGTAGTGTTACTTGTGCCATGGACCTGGGGGCCTATGGGCATAGTCGAACGGAGTGGCCGTTGTTGTTGTCAGCCTGATCCCGGCCTGGGCTACGGCATGGACCAACTTGAGGGCATCCCGCGCGCGACCACATCGACGGCGTACCTGGATCCGGCGCTGGCGCTCCTATCCTTACGGCGGCGCACGACCTGCTCCCCAGCCATGGCCTCCGGTCCTGCGCTTCCCCCTTGTGCGCCTCCGCATCGGAGTCTCTGTCCACCGCCGTAGGAACGCCCCCCCTCCCCCTGAGAATCACGTGGTGCGGGGAACCTCGACGCGATCGGCGGCAGGCACTCAACGAGAACAACGCCGGATCTAGGGGATTGACATCCTCCTGAAGGGGACCGTCGCCGGATCTGACGTGCGAGGGCGGTGGATCCTCAACGCGATCCAAGGGATGGAGCGAAGGGCGGCGGGGTGAAGGGATGGAGTGGCGGCGGCGCCGAACGAGTCGTGCATGCGAGTGGTTCTCGCTCGAGCGGCGGGGGCGAGGGAGGGAGCAGCGAGCGATGGCTGGTTTTTTCTGGGCGTTTTTATTTTGGTGGGTTAACCATCGTAGAGTTTTTTCTGGGCGTTTTTTATGCATGCCAGCCGTGCGGGAGTAGTGCCACAACACTGGGTTTTGCTTGTTACGCACGAGGTTGCAACGAGGACGAAATTTAATCGGTGGAGGGGGGACGAAAATTAACCGGTGAGCGGAGACTACCAATTGAGACATTAGGAGTAGAGATAAGACATATTGTGATATTCCCAAAGCATCAATTTCCAACATGGAACGATCTTCATCTTCACCTGCAACTAGCAACGCTATAAGAGGGGCTGAGCAAGCGGGTAACATAGCCAAACAACGGTTTTGCTGGGAAGGTGTCAAAGGTTAGAGGTTTCATGGCAACAAGGAGAGGGGCTGACAATAAAAGATGGGTAGCGCGACATATAACGATAGCATCGAGACAACTAAGCATGGCAATGATAGTAAAGGTATCCAAGGTGATGGTCATCTTGCCTGAGATCTCACAAGGAAGAAGAACGGATCCATGAAGAAGACGAAGAAGAAGCCTCGAAGACGAACCACATGTAGACGAACGAATCCTCACGAACGCAACGGAATATGAACTAGTGAGAAGAAGCACACAACACGGTAAACACACAACACGAGAACACGACAAGATGCTCAAACAAGTATGAAGCAAGACAAGTCTATATGATGCAATTCATGGCAAGGGATTAAGCACACAAGAACAACACAAACCAACAAGTTTAAATGAGGACGGAATCAACACGTAACAAATCCGGTAAGTCCTCATATGCATAATTTGAAATTAGTCCAGATCTGAACAAACTTTATGTTCAAGTTGTTAAACAGCAAGTTAGCATGCACCATGATGATCTACTCGAAATTATAGTCAAGTTTCATATAAAGTTTGTTTAATTCGGAGCTACGGCTTGAAAGATATGAGCAAAATAAGACAAGCATGGCATCGGTGCAAGATGCACCCAAACATCAAGAAAACACACTCCAAACATGAAAACAACATGATATTATGCTTCTACATGCAAAATCACACAAGTTTCATATAGGACACGCTCAAAACGGAGCAACGGTTCAACACATACACATGAAACAAGGTATAACAACAAGCTGAAGTTAACAGCCACATAGCAACTTTGGAGCAAGGTAAATATAAGCTACAGCACCCAAACATGATAACAAGAAGCATGGATGTGAAGTAGACATGATACTTAACAAGCATGAACTTAGAACACGCCCAAAAGCTTGCTGGAACACAATTAACCAAGCATGGCAAGTTGCAATAAATTTACCCAGACTTAGCCAAAATCTGGGAAGGCAAAAACATCATCACGATGCTGTCTTCGGAGGCACAAAACAACAAGCATATCAACTTTACTAGGTATATAAAGAACATGGACATGTAATAGACATAGCATACATCAAACAACTCCATTGGAAAAACTCCATAGGAGGCATGGATCAATAACAACAAGCTCCACCAAATTGAGCATGCTGATAAAAGTCTGACAGGTAAATTTATAGCAACTTGAGAGCAAGAAATAAATAATCTACAGCAGGCCATATGTGCAAGTAAGGGCATGGATGGATAGACAAAAACATGGACAACAAGACATGATCATTGGATATACTACAACATGCAAGGATTTGAGTGAGGCATCAAGCAAACATAGCATCAGGTTTAACAAATTCCAGACTTGGTAGTTTTTTCACTAAGTATAAAACAGCAACATTGACATGGAAAGTTTACAAGCTTGTTTAAGTCACCTCAAGGCATATCATGGAAAGTAGATTGCACCACAGCAAAGACTATATGATTGTGCTTCTAAAACATATAGACATGTGGCATGAAGACAATCACATCAATAGCAAAGAGCAAGTCAAATCAGCATCTCATAACAAGTTTCAGCACTTAACAGCCAAATGCACTTTTACAACAGAGATTAACATGACAATATGGCACCTAACATGAATGCTACAACAACCATCAAGTAGTGCACTTCACAATGAACATTTTGACATATCATATGCTCCATTTGGATAAACATGCACAAAGTTACAAGCATCACAAGTATGCAACAAAATTACGGTAACAGCAGTTTTAAACATATAGCACTCTTGCAACAGGGATAAGGGCATCAAGATGAACTCAAACAAGCATGCCACAATGGAACAAAATGAAGAGCATATCACCACAATCATTTTGACATATTATTTGCATCATTTGGACATACACATAAAAAGTTACAGCCATGCAAACATGCAACAAAATTACTGACAGAAAAAGGACTTAGCCATATCAGAAGAAAAAAACAAACGAGCGTAACATAGCTAAACAACGCACGTGCGGGGGTTAGATGGGGTCTCACCATGGGCCGAGCCCAGTTGGAGGAGAGGCAGAGCAGGCCGGGGAAGAAGTGGCAGAGGCGGGCCGGCCTGGCGAATCCGGCCGGAGCTGGGCCTGGTGGAGCATCGGCCCTGGAGGAGGAGAGGGAGGCCACTGGGCCTGGCTGGCTGGAGGCTGGCGAGGGGACGACGTCGCCGGCGACCTAGGATGGGAAGGAGGCCGGGGAAGGTCCGGCAGGCTGCAGAATGGGTGGATCCGGCCTCCAGGTCGCCGGATCTGGCGAGAGGGCTGGCGGAGCGACGCGCTATAGGAGGCGAGGCACTGGCGGCGGGGCGCCGGAGGAAGGAGTTGGCAGTGCGCACGAGTGGCGGCGCGGCTGCACCGGCAGCGGGGTGCACGGCGAGGGAGCGCGGGCGGAGCGACAGGCCCGAAGGGCCGCGGGCGGGCCTCGCGGGCCGCAGCGGGAGTGGGAAGCCGGCGGGGTGACGTGGCGCCGTCCCGTTGACTGCGGGCAGCGGGGCCGATGACGTGTCGCGCCCGGATTGGCCGGGACGACGTGGCCGGCTGGGTTGGACATGTCCGGGCGGAGTGGACATGTCCGGCGCGCGGTGGGAGCGGGGCTAGGGTTCATCTGCGAGAAATTTCGGGGGGAGACACATATTTATAGGTAGAGGGAGCTAGGAGTGTCCAAATGAGGAGCGGTTTTCGGCCACGCAATCACGATCGAACGACCAAGAGCATGGAGGGGGTTAGGATGGGCTTGTGGGCTGTTGGAGAGGGTGTTGGGCCAAAAGATAAAAGGCTTCCAGTGGTTAACACGGTTAACCGTTGGGCTATCAAACGAACTCCAAACGCGACGAAACTTGACAGGTGGTCTACCTATGCTATAATAAGACCACATGCCAAGTTTCAACCCATTCCGAAAACATTTTCCGACCACTCATAAAATAATTAACCGGAGGTGCCGCGGGCACGTGCAAGTGTGTCTGGGCTCAGAACGGACAACGGAGAGGACGAGGGGACTCGGACGGATGCGAGTTTTCAAAACATGATGATGCAACACACATGATGACAAGGCAAAGATGCAACACGCAAGCAGATGACATGGCAATGACGACGAATAACTAGCTGACACCTGGCGCACCGGTTTCGGGGTGTCACAAACCTTGGTTGGACTCTATTGAAGTGCTCTCGGTTTTGTATATTATTTTGTCAGCGTGTTTATTTGCACCGATGGTGATCTTTGATGCCCGTGTATGTAATCTCCTGTCTGCTTGTTATTTATTATCATAGTGGCGAACTTTGATGCCCAGTGGATGTAATATGCCGTAATTTCTTTATTGTATAATCTAGGTTTTTTCTTATTCACGATGCTGCAGTTATTTTACTGTATATATATCCTGTCTTCGTAGTAAACCGGCCAAACCGTAAAATTACGATACATAATCGGGCCGTCATGCAATCACGATATACGATCCGCATCATGGGCCCCGTCATCTTGGTCCGTTAGAAGGCCTAAATGTAAACTGGCCCACTAGTAGAGTCGGGCCTTTAATAGGACGAGTAAACCACCGGCCCTCTTTTCGCAAGAAAACTCAATGGGCTTTTAGGAGGCTGAGAAAAAGTTGGGCTTGAAACGTGCCGAACAGCTCACGGGCCGGCAGAAGCCCGAAGTGGACCCCAGCCCATGATTGTGCCAATCAAATCACGGGCTTTTAACAGGCCAAAATTGTCTCGGTCCTTGTTTGGCCCAATCAGACTATCGGCTGCGAGCAGGCCGGATGCAAACCGGGTCGTAGTTAGGCCCAACTATATGACGGGCTTTTAAGAGGCCGAAATGTTAAACGGGCCCTTAACAGGCCGAAACTAATATCAGGCCGAATATATTACTAAATGGGCCTTTAGCAAGTGGGCCCAAAAGCATAGCGTCCAATTAACGGCCCGAATCTGATATGGGCCATAATTTAGCCCAAAGCCTCTTAAAGGGCCAGACCTGATCTGGGCCGTAATTTGGCCCAGAACAAGGTAGGCTTTTAATGGGCCGGATCTCATATGGGCCATTGTTAGGCCCGGAACGTGGCAGGCCATTAATGGACCGGATCAAATATGGGCCGGCATTTGGCCCAAAACATGACAACCAGTAAATGGGCCGGCCTACTCGGGTCCTCAAAATTTTGTGGGCCTATAGCTGGGCCGGCCCATTAATGTCGGCGAAATCTCGTGGGTCTTTAGCTAGGCTGGCCCATTACGGTCCACAAAAATCTTGTGGGCCTTCACCTAGGCCGACCCATTATGGCCCGCAAAAATCTTGTGGGCCTTTACCTGGGTCGGCCCATTTTGGCCCGCAAAATCTTGTGGGCCTTTAGCTGGGCCAGCCCATTATGGTTCGCAAAATCTCGTGGGCCTTTAGCTGGGCCGGCCCATTATGGTCCACAAAATATTGCGAGCCTTTAGTTGGGCCGGCCCATTTATACTTTATGGGCCACTTTTGGGCCGGTCCACGTGTCAACATATCATAGGCGCATCTCCCACATTGGATGAGTGACACATGTGCCAACGCAAAGCTGACAAGTGTTTCTGTCAGCCAATCAGAATTTTACATGTGGAAAATCCCCATTGGTCGGGGCTGTTAATGAGTTATCGGATCCAAAACCGGACCCAATAGCTTAACGTCGTTCCGTTACGGTGGATGCCACGTGTTGGTCACCCTTGACGAAAGCACTTCTGTGACGCGTGATTTATCGTCATGGAAGTGGACACTTCCCTGATGATAATTTTGGTAATGTCATGGAACACTTCTACGACAGCACAGGTATGACTATCTTGATTCTGTCATAAAATTGTCATGGATGTACATGCATGACAGAAAACGTGACCTACTGTAACAAACACGTATCATCACGGAGGTGTACTTTTTGTAGTGGATGTAGATGAATTAACTCAAGCAATATGATCAAAACCCCATCTTTTTATCCTCGGTGGCAACAATACAATATGTGTCATGTCCCCTACTGTCACTGGGATTGAGCACCGCAAGATTGAACCCAAAGCAAAGCACTTCTCCCATTGCAAAAATTATCAATCTAGTTGGCCAAACAAAATCGATAGTTCGAAGAGAATTACTAAGATATAAGATCATGCATAAAAGAATTCAGAAGAAACTCAAATATTATTCATAGATAATCTGATCATAAACCCACAATTCATTGGATCTTGACAAACACACCGCAAAAGAAGATTACATCGGATAGATCTCCAAGAACAACGAGGAGAACATGGTATTGAAGATCAAAGAGAGAGAAGAAGCCATCTATCTACTAGCTATGGACCCGTAAGTCTGTGGTAAACTACTCACACTTCATCGGAAGGGCAATAGGGTTGACGTAGATGACCTCTATGGTTGATTCCCCCTCCGATAGAGTACCGAAACAGGCCTCCCGATGGGATCTCGCGAGAACAGAAGGTTACGGCGGCAGAAAAGTGGTTTCGATGGATGTTCTAATGTTTCTGGAATATATAGGTATTTATAGGCGGAATAAGTCATCGGGATAGGCACAAGGGGCCCACAAGGTAGGGGGCGCGCCCAACCCCCCTGGGGGCACTCCCACCCTTGTGGCCGCCTCACGGATCCCCTGGCGTGTGCTCCAAGTCCTTCAGATGTCTTCTAGTCCAAGAAATATCTCCAAAAAGTTTCATTCCGTTTGGACTCCATTTTATATTCCTTTTCTGCAAAACTCAAGAACAAGGAAAAAACAGAAACTAACACTGGGTTGTGGGTTAATAAGTTAGTCCCAAAAATTATATAAAATAGCATATAAATGCATATAAAGCATCCAAGATAGATAATATAATAGCATGCTACAATAAAAAATTATAGATACGTTGGAGACGCATCAAGCATCCCCAAGCTTAATTCCTGCTCGTCCTCGAGTAGGTAAATGCTAAAGCAGAATTTTTGATGTGGAATGCTACCCAACATATTTATCAATGTAATATTCTTTATTGTGGCATGAATGCTCAGATCCATAAAACTCAAAATAAAAATTTCTCAATACCAAAACAATAATACTTTAATCATACCAAAAGCTATCTATGAAGCTTCAAAAATAACATGGCTAAAGAACGTTATCCCTAAAAATCATATAGTCCTTATGCTCCCGTTTCTTAACACAAAGCACCCCTCATGCCCAACTCGGAGTCAGCCAAGCAATTGATTTCATGCTCTACTCTTTCAAACTTTTCAACTCTTCACGCAATATATGAGCGCGAGCCATGGACATAGCACTATGGGTGGAATGGAGGTGGTAATAGATAAAAGGTGGGAGAAAGTCTCACATCAACTAGGAAAATCAATGGACTATGGAGATGTCCATTGATTGATATCAATGTGAGTGAGTAGGGATTGCCATGTAACTGATACACTAGAGCTATAAGTTATGAAAGCTCAAAAAGACAACTAGTGGGTGTGTGTCGGTGTCAAAACCGGTGGATCTCGGGTAGGGGGTCCCGAACTATGCGTCTGAGGATTGATGGTAACAGGAGGCTGGGGACACGATGTTTACCCAGATTCAGGCCCTCTTGATCGAGGTAATACCCTACTTCCTGCTATATTAATATGGATGAATAAGATTACAAGAGTTGATCTACCTCGAGATCGTAATGGCTAAACCCTAAGTCTAGCCTATGAGGATGTTATGATTCTCTATTAGCCTCTACATACTAAACCCTACAGTTTATATATGCACCGAAGGGGCCTGGGGTTTGTACATAACCATCTTGCAGAGGAAGGAAATATTACACTCGAACCTAAAACTTACCATTATACGAATACAAGAGTCCTATCCGGATACGAGAGACGATCTTCAACAATGGTCTTCATGGCCCACCACTCCGGCCCACCACGAGTTATCCGGCCACATAAGGACCCCTCAATCCAGGACTCCCTCAGTAGCCCCTGAACCTGTCTTCAATGATGATGAGTTCGTCTTCCATACTGTCTTCGGAATTGCAAGGCGGGTTCCTTCTTCCGAATATATCTTCGGCAAAAAGGTGTATTGTGTTCGGCTCTGCAAGGTTAGTACTACCCTTAGCCTCGAAGGCAAGGCCTTGAAAGAAAATGAATGTTGTGTCTTTACTGACAACTTTTTATGAAGCATCGCGTCCATCCCATTAACATATCAAACCGTTTTACATGGTCCTAGTTTCGTGTTTCGAGGTACAAACCCATTGACACGTCTTATCATAGGAGGGATCGTGCCCGCTTATTGTGGGATCCTTATAAATGTGACGAATCCAAACCGCGCATTACGCACGACCGCTTTGGGTACCGGTGAGGTTTATGGCTAAAGTGGGGGGGGGCGTTCGGTATTCATAGAGTTATAAAAGGACACCAATCCCTTTCATCAGCCCCATGCTTTCCTCAAGCTTGAGCTCTCCAATCTCCCTAGCCCTATCATCCTCATCTCTTGCGCCCACCGCTCTTCGTTCCTCAACCACTACTTCCTTCCCCAACAATGGCTGGATCCGATGCCAGGGGCAAGTGGGAGGCCTCCACGGTCACTGAGAAAACCGTGGAGGATCTGTGGAGCGCGGGCCATCTCGATGCTGATATCGCGCACCAAGTCCCCGCCAAGGGCCAGGTGATTCCCGTCCCAAAGGCGGGTGAGAGAGTCGTGTTCCTTTCGCACTTTGTTAGGGGGCTAGGATTCTCGCTCCACCCCTTTGTTCGGGGTTTGCTGTTTTTCTACGGGCAAGATTTCCACGATCTAGCCCCGAACTCAATCCTTCACATCTCCGCTTTTATAGTGGTGTGTGAAGCTTTCCTTCGCATCCCTCCACACTTCGGCCTATGGCTTAAAACCTTCAACGTGAAGCCGAAGGTGGTGGACGGGCAGCACGCGGAGTGCGGGGGCGCTATGATTAGCAAGCTCCCGAATGCGACTTGGCCAAAAGGGTCGTTCGTAGAGACCAACGAGGTCTGGCAGCAGGAGTGGTTTTATATCTGTGAACCCCGCGACGCTAGATGGGCGGCGGAACCTGCTTTCAGATCTGGACCCCTGGATAGGTAGACCTCCTGGATTGATAAGAGTCTGAACTGGGGGTCTCAAGTTGAGGTGACGACACTCCAGAGCCATGTGTCTGGCGTGATTTCCAAGGGCTATCATCTCTCGACTATGGTCCAAATAATGCTGGCCCGGCTGGTCCTTCCTTGCCAAAGCCGGGACTCCTCCCTATGGGAGTTCAATCCGGCAGGAGATCGGACTTTGAAGCATCTCTTTGGCTTTACGCACAAAGAGATCTGGAAGCATCTCTTCAAGAGCCAGAAGGAGTGGCCGAAGGAAATTGAGGATGCGGGCTATAGTACCGCGTTCTCTGCCCGAGAGGTAATAAAAAACTCTGCCGAACATATATCCCCTTTCTTATTTAACGATAACAGGAATTGCAGTTGCTGCGTGATATACATGGCTGGACGAAGAAGGCAATACGGATGAAGTGTCCGACGCCTTTGCCGAAGACCCAGATAGCCTCGACTGGCGGTGATGCTGGTCTTGGCGCCGTACAAGGCGCCGGTTAAGAAGCCCAAGAAGAAAGGCAAGGAGGCCGAAGACGGGCCCCGCCCCACGGACGAGAAGGCTGAGAAGATCAACATCCTCTCCTCCGAAGAGGAGGAGGATGACGAAGAATAAGAACAACAAGAAGAAGAAGAGCCCCCCCGCACAAGTCAGGGGGACGAAGAGGGGGGCCGCTGCTGACGCGGGCACCACCGCACCCCGGAGGAGGCTAAACCTCTCTACTCGTTCGGACTCATCATACGAACAGAGCTTTGTGGTGAAGCCCAGGGAGAAGCCCCCGACCGAGACGTAAGTTTGTTCGAACATATTAATTGTTGCACCTTTATTTGTTTAGCATTTTTATATTTGTATAGTATTCTCACTTGCTGACCTACAGCCCTCCCCGAGGACACCCCGATGCCTCCTTATCAGAGGGGAACTCTCTAGCACCTGGAGAGACGGAGAGTGACCCGCTGGTCCAAGCTCCATCGCCCATAATTCACGGGGACACCGAAGTGTCCTCCCAGCGGGTGTCCTCCACTCATGGAGATGAGGGCGAGTCGATTGACAGGGCAACCGGGGGTAATACCTCTGCTGCCGCTGACCATGGGGAATCAGTCCGCATGGAGACCGAAGACGGGGGGCCCAAACAATCCGGGGCCCTCCCGAATACTGACCCGGAGATTAGTGCGGCTCCGGGGGTCCGAAGACTAGACCCCCAGGCGGGGGAGGATACGACGGCGCTCGGAGTCAATCCGGAATCACCGGACCCTATGGAGGGAGTACTGCAAAGTGCTTCCATTGTGGGGGAGCACCGCGCCGTAATAGGTGCGGTGATGAAGAAGATTCAGTCCGTCAAAGGCGGACTGAATGAATCTTTTAACAGTCTATTAACAGGCTTTGAGGTGAGCAATGTAATGTTCTTTATGGAACTTTATTTGTTTTAAATAAACATATATAGCCAGTAGCCCCTGATGCTTTGTGTGATTCTGAACAGAATCGTACGAAGTATCCATAGTATAGCATATTCTAGAGCTAAACTATATGTTTTTTGTATTTGAGCAGGCTTCACTAGTTGCGACAACTGCACGAGATGCAGAAGTTGCCGAACTAAATCGGAAGCTCTTGCTAGCCAACGCGGACCTTGACTGCGTCAACCATCGTTTAGATGAAACGCCAGGTATGCGGATTAAAATGTCTAGAAGACTAATAATGTTAATTGAGTATGGGTATAAACTCTTTTATGATATTCTGTATTAAACAGTTGGCACCACTGAGCTTGAGGCCCTCAAGGGCAAGCTCGCGAAGGCCAAGAAGGAGGCCGAGGCGAGAAAGGAAATTGCTGACAAAGCGGTTGCCGAACTAGAGGCCGAAAAGGCCGCGTGCAAGAAGCACCAGGCTCGGGTGTCCGAAGTCGAGGTTGAGCTCAACGATGCTATTCGCAACTGCGAAGCATTCGAGATGAAGGCTTCGTAACAAGCGTCTGGGCTGAATGCAACAGTTAAGACTGTCTAGGATGCGCAAAACGAATCGCGCAACGCCTGTGAAGAAATCAAGCAGGCACGACAAATAGCATCTGGTAAGACCTTTCTCTTACAGAGCATCTTCGGAGGGCATAATTATCTTGGGCTGACACAGTTATGGAGTTCTCCAGGCGTGTTTGCTGATCTTCTGAGGAGCAGTGCTGACGCCGCCCAATACTTCTGAGCCTAGGAGGGGAATGACGCGGAGAAGTTGTTTTGGTTGCAGTTCTATGTGCCAACATATCCGGTGCCCCTCAACGACCAGATGAAGCTTCTGGTCGAGCTGCACAACATGGCGGGTTCGGCCATGAAAGACTTGATAGTCCGGCTATGGCCCGCTGATCCAATCCCAAGTAGCTACTTCGGATTGGTGAAGCGGCTCGTCGAGGCGAGTCCGCGGGTTGACACATTGAAGCGTTCGGCCTGCATAGAAGGTGCTCGGATGGCCTTCGCTCATGTGAAGGTGCACTGGGCGAAGATGAGGGCGCGGGACATAGCTACTGGTGGCCCGCCCGTAGGCAAGGAGCATCACAAGTCGGAGAAATACTTTGAGGACATTAAAGAAGGCGCCCGCCTTGTAGAAGGCCTGTGCTCAAAGGATGTTATCTTTGAGTAATTGTATCCGGTTGTAAAGACTTAAGCTTACGGACCGATGTATATAACTTTTGCGGTATTATATTATGAGCGACATTTATCTCCTGTGTGGCTATTTACATAAACATGAAAGTTTCCAGTCGGCGGCTTCAGCCCCCATGTACATAGTACTGGGGTGTTTGGTCATATGCATATACACTCTTTATCCAACGGCTTGGTCCGTGTAGGAGGTGTATGCGGAGTGAACAAGGCAATCAGACTATGTGGCGTTATTGCTTTCACTTAGCCATAGGAATTTGATAAGTGAGGTTATGTACTATCCCCTGGTGCGGATATGATATTCCCTAACTAAGGTATCCAATTGCACCTGGCTGGGCAAAAAAACCAACCCTTCGTATAACACGGGGTAGATCTCTATCGATCGTAGTATAAAACTAAGTCACTGGGTTGCGGACCAGGTTCTCGCCTATCATGACGGCCAATTTTCGGCTTTCTCTACTGAGGTACTTGACCGGATGAGCCAGAAGTACAATCGCAGTAGTTCTCCCTTTACACCCTAGCCGAAAAATCGGGAACGTAGGGGTAAGCACAGGAGCCGGGCAACCCAACTATTGCCCCAAGATATGATTCGGAACTGATACGTCCAAAATGCATCACTATTTTATATCGTAATTTATCCTTATTCATTGATATATTTCACGTTACGATGATGTTCTTATGTTATTTTGGTCTATTTTACACAGTTTGCAAATTTCCGATGCCGAAGCAGCAGACGCAGGATTCAGCAGTAAAAAGTGGACGCTGAGTTGCTGAAGAAGAATACCTCCAAATTACCTGAAAATTGACGGGAGATATTTTTCAGACGGATCACGAAGGCATGCGAAAGGGCAGCCAGAGGGGGGGCACAGGGTGCCCAGGCGCCCTGGGGGCGCCCCCCCCCCCCCTGGCCGCGCCGGGAGGGCGCCTGGAGCCCCTGGCCCACCTCCGGTTGCCCCCTTTTGCCTATATACTCTCCGTTATCCGAAAACCCTAAAAACGAGATTTTTTACGGAGTTCCGCCGCCGCTCCGTGGCGGAAACCTATAGAGAAGAAAAAGCCATCTCCGGCGGGCAGATTCCGCCGGGGACATCACCTCCCGGTAGGGGAGATCGTCGCCATCGTCATCACCATCGTCACGGGCATCATCGAGATCATCATCAACATCATCCCCAACACCAGCACCATCTCCACCTTCATCCAAATTTCATCTCACAATTGCAACTTGTGTTGTAACTCGTACTACCTATCCTCTCCACTCCATCGGTGTTGATTACTACTTTGTGGTAAATGCTATTGAGTTTTGTTGGAGAAATATTATTATGACCAGATTGTTTATCACCCATTTATCTCCACTGATCATGATCTCTTTTATGTCTCGTGAGTAGTTACCTTAGTTCTTGAGGACATGGGGAAAGTCTTGTTGTTAGTAGTCATATGCTGTTGAAGTAATATGTGTTGTTTGATACTTAAGTTGCATTGTCATTCTACTAGTGGTGTTGTGTGAGTCGAACACTCAACACTTCGCCTTATTAAGGACCTAGGAGAATACATTGTGTACAAAGAATGCTTACGGTGGGTTGCCGGAGTGACAGAAACCTGAACCCCAGTTCGCACGCTTTTGCATAAGGGAACAATGGATCCTCGATCGTATTGCTATGGTTAGGCTTTTGCCTTAAATTCTATCTTGTATTTGCGGATGCTTGCAAGGTGTTTAATCATAAGAGTGCACTCATCTTAGTCTAGAGAGTGTACTAGCATAGATCCACCCACTCAACACTTATCAACACATAACATAGTATCGATACGGAATATGGTGAAAGCACATGACTACTCTTCCCGTGTGTCCTCAGGAACGCTTTAGCCTTTATAAGTTCAGTTGTTAGGCCTCTCCTTTGCTAAGAAAGGATTGGGCCACTTGTTACT
This sequence comes from Secale cereale, assembly GCA_902687465.1. Lineage (NCBI taxonomy): Eukaryota > Viridiplantae > Streptophyta > Magnoliopsida > Poales > Poaceae > Secale > Secale cereale. The sequence continues at coordinate 578,640,615 of LR738715.1, read as the reverse complement.
CCCAGTGCCTTTTACATTGCTTGCTTTTACTTTCCCGTTGCTTATATCGAGAAAACCCCTAAAAAGTTATCTTTCAGTACTTGCAGTAATTTCTTGCTCAGAATCGCTTATCAATACCTTCTGCTCCTCGTTGGGTTCGACACTCTTACTTATCGAAAACGCTGCAATAGATCCCTTACGGTTGAGGGTCATCAAGTACCGTTTTCTGGCGCCATTGCCGGGGAGCGTAGCGCTATTGGTAAAGTGAAACTGGTAAGGAAGTTTTTAAAATTTTGTTTTTATTTTTGCTATTGCTGCTCTTTGTCCTTATGGACAACCCTGTTATTGGATCGTTGCTTGCGGGAAGACGCCCCACACCTGTGGTGGTTGATCCTCCCCCTACTGAAATTGTGCCATATAAAATACCAGCTGGTATTACCGATTATGTTTTGGCTAATCGTTATGCAGGAGACAGACATCCCGGTGAACACTTGCTATATCTGTCACAACTATGTTCATTATTTAAGCTTGCAGGTGTATCGAGGGAGTTTGTCATGAGGAAATTGTTTGCTGTATCACTTATAGATAAAGCTTCAGATTGGTATAGGCTTCTCGATAACTCACACTTGCTTGAATGGCAGGAGCTTATGTCTCTCTTTTATACTAAGTTTTATCCTCTTCATGAAATTCATCGAGACAGGAACTATATCTATAACTTTAGGTCTCGTGACGGAGAAAGCATTGCTCAAGCTTGGGGGAGATTGAAGTCCATAATGCTCAAATGCCCTATTCATAAGCTTCCCAAGGAAATTATACTTACAAATTTTTATGCCAGGCTTTCTCGTCAGGATAAGGAGATGCTGGATGCCTCCTCTAGTGGGGTATTTCAGAAGAAGAGTGTTGAAGAAAGGTGGGATCTCATTGAAAGGATCCAGAGGAATACCGAAGATTGGGAAATTGATAAAGGTATTGAACCCGCTATAAATTATGAACATGATTATATTGAGAGCTATGTGAAAACTGATTACTTCAATACTTTTTGCTCTAAGATTGGTCTTGATTCCCATCTAGTGATTGATTTCTGTAAGAATTTTGCCTCTCACGTTGATTCTTTTAAAAAGAAGAGAGACCAGCATCATGAACCTTTTAAAGAGCCACCTGTTGATATTCATGTTGCTGACCCTATTTTGCCTGCAGTTATATATGAACAACCTCCTTTTCCCGCAAGGATGAGGGAGCACACTCTTGTGACAGGCATAATAAATAAAAGTGAGAGAAGAGTTGATGAGCCTGAGGACCAGATCAGGGTCGATCCTCAAGTTGCATTAATTAAAGACCTTATTAGTAATGATGTTTTGGATTCCAATATAAGTTTTTGTGTTGTTTCCACTAACCTTGTCACAGCCAAGAATAAAGGCCCAATTTCAGGTACTCCAGTGGTATCTGTTAAAATAGGAGATCACAATTATTATGGGCTATGCGATTTGGGATCGAGTGCAAGCGCTATCCCCTATTCACTTTATGAAGAGATCATCGGTGAGATTCCTCCTTGTGAGCTTGAAGAAGTTGATGTTACCATTCATCTTGCAAACAGAACAACTATCTCTCCTATTGGAATTGTGAGGGACGTTGAAGTCCTATGTGGAAAGGTAAAATACCCTACCGACTTTCTAGCACTTGGTTCAGAGAGGGACAATTTTTGTCCAATTATTTTTGGTAGACCTTTTCTTAGAACTTGTGGAGCTATAATAGATTGCAAGAAAGGCAAAGTTTCTGTTGAATTCAATGGTGAGCCGTATGAATTTAATTTTTCTAAGTTCTCTAAGCAGCCTCGTGGTACCAATTTACCTAGTGATGATAAACTTATTGAAAGTATTGCTTCTATTGCTATTCCCCCTAATGATCCTTTGCAGCAATATATGGAGGACCACGAGAATGATTTGCATATGCAGGAAAGAAATGAACTAGATGAAATATTCTTGAGGCAACCTGCTATCCTGAAGCACAACCTTCCGGTTGAACCTTTGGGAATTTTATCAAAACCGAAAGAAGACCCGGTGTTCGATCTTAAACCTCTTCCAGATACGCTCAAGTATGCTTATTTAGATGAAAAGAAAGTATATCCTGTTAGTATCAATTCTAACCTTTCAGGATATGAAGAAGAGCGACTATTGGAAGTACTCCGTAAACACCGAGGTGCAATTGGCTATACCCTTGATGACCTTAAGGGGATTAGTCCATCTATCTGTCAACATACTATCAACCTTGAGCCTGATGCTAAACCAGCTGTTGATCATCAACGACGGCTGAACCCGAAGATGATGGATGTTGTGAGAACTGAGATTCTCAAGCTTCTAGCCGCAGGTATTATCTACCCTATAGCTGATAGTAAGTGGGTAAGCCCGGTACATTGTGTTCCTAAGAAAGGAGGTACAACTGTGGTTCCTAATGATAAGAATGAACTAATACCTCAGAGAATTATTATTGGATATAGAATGTGTATTGATTACAGGAAGCTGAACAAGGCAACCAGGAAGGATCACTACCCGTTGCCGTTCATCGACCAAATGCTTGAAAGGTTATCCAAAAATACCCACTTTTGTTATCTCGATGGTTATTCTGGCTTCTCTCAAATTCATGTTAACACTGCTGATCAAGAGAAGACCACTTTTACTTGTCCCTTTGGTACTTATGCTTATAGGCGTATGCCTTTTGGTTTATGTAATGCCCCTGCTACTTTTCAAAGGTGTATGTCTGCTATCTTTCATGGTTTCTGTGGGGATATTATGGAAGTCTTCATGGACGAATTCTCCGTCTATGGAACCTCCTTTGACCATTGTCTTCACAATCTTAATAAAGTTTTGCAGAGATGTGAGGAGACGAATTTGGTACTCAACTGGGAGAAGTGCCACTTCATGGTTAACGAAGGAATTGTTCTTGGCCACAAGATTTCCGAAAGGGGAATTGAAGTGGACAAAGCCAAGATTGAAGCTATTGAGAGGATGCCCTATCCAAGGGACATCAAAGGTATTCGCAGTTTTCTTGGTCATGCTGGTTTCTATAGAAGATTTATTAAATACTTTTCTAAAACCTCGAGGCCCCTCACTAATCTTCTCCAGAAGGATGTCCCTTTTGTATTTAATGAGGATTGTAAGGAAGCTTTTGAAGTCCTTAAGAAAGCTTTAATAACCGCTCCTATAGTACAACCACCTGACTGGAATTTACCTTTTGAGATTATGTGTGATGCAAGTGATTTTGCTGTTGGAGCTGTTTTAGGACAAAGAGTTGATAATAAATTGAATGTTATACATTATGCTAGCAAAACCCTTGATAGTGCTCAAAGGAATTATGCTACTACTGAGAAGGAATTCTTAGCTGTAGTTTTTGCTTGTGATAAGTTTAGGCAGTATATTGTTGATTCCAAAGTTATTATTCATACTGATCATGCTGCCATTAAATATCTTATGACAAAGAAGGATGCCAAGCCAAGGCTTATCAGATGGGTGCTCCTTCTTCAAGAATTTGATTTGCAGATTGTTGATAGGAAAGGAGAAGACAATCCGGTGGCGGACAATCTTTCAAGGATGGAAGACATACCGCACGACCCCATCCCGGTCAACGATAGTTTTCCAGACGAGCAACTTGCCATTGTAAAAGTACAATATCTTTCCGATCCTTGGTATGCAGATTATCCTAATTTTATTGTTGCGAAGTATTTGCCTCCAGGTTTAACATTTCAGCAAAGGAAGAAGTTCTTTCATGATTTGAGGCACTACTTTTGGGATGACCCACATCTTTTCAAAGAAGGTCCCGACGGGATCGTGAGAAGATGCATACCGGAACATGAGCAGAAGGACATTCTCAGACGGTGTCATGATAGTCCCTATGGAGGACATCATGCCGGTGATATGACTGCACATAAGGTTCTTCAATCAGGTTTTTATTGGCCTACTCTCTTTAAGGATGCTAGAAATTATGTTTTAGCCTGTGATAAATGTCAGAGACTTGGTAACATTAGTAGAAGGAATGAGATGCCTATGAATTACTCACTAGTGATTGAACCTTTTGATTGTTGGGGTTTTGATTTTATGGGTCCTTTTCCTCTTCGCACAAGTACACTCACATTTTAGTAGCTGTTGATTATGTGACCAAGTGGGTTGAAGCAATCCCCACTGAAAGTGCTAATCACAAGACATCTTTGAAAATGCTTAAAGATATATTTTTTCCTAGGTTTGGTGTACCAAGGTATCTCATGACTGATGGAGGATCACACTTCACGCACAGAGCTTTTAGAAAAGCTTTAGCCAAATACGATGTCAACCATAGAATTGCTTCACCATATCATCCTCAAACTAGTGGGCAAGTTGAGCTCACCAATAGAGAGATTAAGTTGATCTTACAGAAGACAGTAAACAGAAATAGAAAGGACTGGTCGAATAAGTTAGGAGATGCTTTGTGGGCATATAGAACTGCTTACAAAAACCCCATGGGCATGTCCCCCTATAAGATGGTATAGGTCAAGGCTTGCCATTTGCCATTAGAGTTAGAGCACAAAGCTTTCTGGGCTGTTAGAGAGCTTAATGCTGACCCAAAATTAGCTGGTGAGAAGCGTCTCATGAACTTGACTTCTCTAGATGAATGGAGAAGTGAAGCTTACGAGAGCGCTAAAATGTTCAAGGAAAAGGTAAAGAAGTGGCATGATAGGAAGATTCTGAAACGTGAATTTAATGTTGGTGATAAAGTTTTGTTGTTTAGATCCCGTTTCAGGTTTTCTCCAGGCAAACTACTTTCCAGGTGGGAAGGGCCATTTCATATTGAAGAAGTCTATCAGTCTGGTGCAATTAAGATTAACAATTTTGAAGGCACCAAACCTCAAGTTGTGAATGGGCAAAGACTGAAACATTACATAGCAGGAGACCCTGTCGATGTTGATGTGAATATAATATACACAACAACTCACGAAGAACATGTTGCAGCCCTGTTTCAGACGCCAACAGAAGCAGAATAAAGAAAAGGTATGTAGTACGGTAAGGAAACATCGCGAACCGCCATAAAAGTTCCGTATTACAAGTTTTTGCAAAATTAGTAAAATTCTGAGCCTAAGTGGAGCCGGAGACGAGCTCCAGGGGGTACAGGCGCCCCCCTGGCGCGCCCTACCTCCTGGCCGCGCCGGGAGGCCGCCTGGACACCCGGGAGTCCGTCTCCGACCCCGCTTTTGCCCTTTACCTTCCTTTCTGTGCACAAATTTTTGCTATATATTTGCCCGGATTGTTCCGGCAACGTATCTTGCGATTTCGTGTGTTTTCTTTTCGATCTGTTTCAACAAGGGAATCTTTCAGCTGAATCTAGGTGCCATGGCTTCTCCAAGTTCCCCCAAGGACAAGTTCGTCGTCAACGTCATCAACCCTTACCTCGCTGAGGTGAAGAAGCACCCTCAGGTTGTTCGGATGGAGGACGGTGTCCTTCATCAAGAAGATCTGAAGGGACCTATCAAGGAGGGGAGCATCCAGGCCAGGCTGGAAGAAGTGGAGCAAGAAGTCTTCGAGTACAAGAAGATGATCGAGTGTGGTGTTGAAGCTAACTTTAACATCACCAACGAGCTGAAGAACTACTTCCTGAAGGAGATGAAGGAGATGTGGAAAAGCATCACCGCGTCTGAAGAAAGAATTGAAGAGCTCCAAGGGCAAATTAATGATCTACATCGCCAGAACTGTGAGTATGAACTAAGGTTTATGCGCATGAGTATGGGTGCTGCACGCAGGATTCAGGAGACAAGCTTCTCATATGAGACTGGAGAACCCCTTCCATGGAAGCTTTTCGCCAAGGACTACATGATCAACGCCAACAAGGATGAGGAGTGAAATCTCCTGGGGTAATGGCATTCCCTTGGCTTGTTCCAAGCTTGGGGGAGTGCCCGGTATCTTTATCTTTACCTTTTTCCTTTTAGAGCCAAGTAGAGTCGTATCATGTCTAGGGAGGTTATTATATGAAATAGGTGTGTGCATTGAGGTCTATCAGTCCTTCGGTGGAGATTGTATCCGTGAGTGTGGAGTCGTCTATGATGGAATATTAATGAGAAGTTTATTGGTTCCTTTTGCTGCACTCGGTATTCTCTTCACGCAATCGACCTTATATGATGATTCTTATGGGGACTATTGACCTTATATCAGGTATGGCTGTGAAAACTTTATTTAATCTTGGCAAACATAGCTTTGGTCATAACAACAAGCATAATTTTCTTAAAGTATCGACATAGCCAAAACCTTTATGTTATTATGCTTGAAGTGTTATGCTGACAAGGAAGACAACTTGATGTGTTATGCTTATTTCAATGTTTATGCTTTATATTGTTTTGCATCTCAGTCATCATCAATTGTCTGTTCTCTCAAAACCTTTTGCTAGCCTAACTCTGTACTAAGCGGAATTCTGCTTGTGCATCCATACCCTTAAACTAATACCTTCCATTTGAGTCCACCACACCTTCCTACTCGTGGTACTCCACTACCACTTCCTAAAGTACAGAATTTATGTGTTATCCTTAAATGTTCAAAATCTTTTATTTTTGTGCCTCTGCTTTAGCTCATGAGGAAGTAATAGTTAATTCATGATCTTTTTGAGTTGGACAAGCTTCACCCCGGGATTGCATGTCTAATGTGCAAACCCATAATACGAGAAGGAACTGGCAAAGAGTGCGCCCGGCTCAAAAATAATATAACAAACAAACCCTCCTTCACGCTTTGTTCATGAGAAATCAGAAAACTTTGGCAGTGATAAACAAAGGAGAATAAGAGGATGTGATCGTCCTCGTGCGGGAGCCGTTCCTCGAAACTTGTCCAGCTCAAGAAGTAATTGAGTTATCTATTAGCATTCGTTGACAAATCATGCACCTCTCAAAAACTTGTTTTCATTCTGTTTGATTTAAGGATAGCACATGAGTTTTCCCTACTACCCTAGAGCAGGGCCTATCTTTTAATTTTAAATTGAGTCAGTTATTCCTACTTCCTTCTATTCTTAAAGAGTGCAGACATTTGATGTTGATAAGGATTCATTCATATAAAGTTGCATTAAGATTTGTCATATCATATCCTTGTTGACATTATCATTTGATAAGTAAGTTGTTTGTCAAGCCCAGCTAAGGCAAATATCTTCCTCTGTGTTAACACTTTCACTTCTTGCCTAATAACATGTTCTTTCAAAAGCTTCAGTTAATCTCATCAAAACGTAAAGAAAGTGCAAAAGTAAAAGCTATTAGTTGTTCCTTGACCAAAGGACATGTTTGCCATGATTCAATGAGTTTCCTTAGCCCTACTTCCGAATATAAGTGTTACTACTCTTGTATAAGGGCCGTATGAGTTGAAGATTGCTGTTGAGGATATTTGAGTTGGTGAAGAAACTGTGATGCTTCTTGTCCGTATTCTTTTTATCGACACTTCACTCTCTAAACTTGTGGACAGGTTTACTGAGCTCAGTATTCGCTTGGGGACAAGCGAGGTCTAAGCTTAGGGGTGTTGATACGTCCAAAATGCATCACTATTTTATATCGTAATTTATCCTTATTCATTGATATATTTCACGTTACGATGATGTTCTTATGTTATTTTGGTCTATTTTACACAGTTTGCAACTTTCCGATGCCGAAGCAGCAGACGCAGGATTCAGCAGTAAAAAGTGGACGCTGAGTTGCTGAAGAAGAATACCTCCAAATTACCTGAAAATTGACGGGAGATATTTTTCAGACGGATCACGAAGGCATGCGAAAGGGCAGCCAGAGGGGGGCCACAGGGTGCCCAGGCGCCCTGGGGGCACGCCCCCCCCTGGCCGCGCCGGGGGGGCGCCTGGAGCCCCTGGCCCACCTCCGGTTGCCCCCTTTTGCCTATATACTCTCCGTTATCCGAAAACCCTAAAAACGAGAGTTTTTACGGAGTTCCGCCGCCGCTCCGTGGCGGAAACCTACAGAGAAGAAAAAGCCATCTCCGGCGGGCAGATTCCGCCGGGGAGATCACCTCCCGGAAGGGGAGATCGTCGCCATCGTCATCACCATCATCACGGGCATCATCGAGATCATCATCAGCATCATCCCCAACACCAGCACCATCTCCACCTTCATCCAAATCTCATCTCACAATTGCAACTTGTGTTGTAACTCGTACTACCTATCCTCTCCACTCCATCGGTGTTGATTACTACTTTGTGGTAAATGCTATTGAGTTTTGTTGGAGAAATATTATTATGACCAGATTGTTTATCACCCATTTATCTCCACTGATCATGATCTCTTTTATGTATCGTGAGTAGTTACCTTAGTTCTTGAGGACATGGGGAAAGTCTTGTTGTTAGTAGTCATATGCTGTTGAAGTAATATGTGTTGTTTGATACTTAAGTTGCGTTGTCATTCTACTAGTGGTGTTGTGTGAGTCGAACACTCAACACTTCGCCTTATTAAGGACCTAGGAGAATACATTGTGTACAAAGAATGCTTACGGTGGGTTGCCGGAGTGACAGAAACCTGAACCCCAGTTCGCACGCTTTTGCATAAGGGAACAATGGATCCTCGATCATATTGCTATGGTTAGGCTTTTGCCTTAAATTCTATCTTGTATTTGCGGATGCTTGCAAGGTGTTTAATCATAAGAGTGCACTCATCTTAGTCTAGAGAGTGTACTAGCATAGATCCACCCACTCAACACTTATCAACACATAACATAGTATCGATACGGAATATGGTGAAAGCACATGACTACTCTTCCCGTGTGTCCTCAGGAACGCTTTAGCCTTTATAAGTTCAGTTGTTAGGCCTCTCCTTTGCTAAGAAAGGATTGGGCCACTTGTTACTCTCAGTGCCTTTTACATTGCTTGCTTTTACTTTCCCGTTGCTTATATCGAGAAAACCCCTAAAAAGTTATCTTTCAGTACTTGCAGTAATTTCTTGCTCAGAATCGCTTATCAATACCTTCTGCTCCTCGTTGGGTTCGACACTCTTACTTATCGAAAACGCTGCAATAGATCCCTTACGGTTGAGGGTCATCAAGTACCGTTTTCTGGCACCGTTGCCGGGGAGCGTAGCGCTATTGGTAAAGTGAAACTGGTAAGGAAGTTTTTATAATTCTGTTTTTATTTTTGCTATTGCTGCTCTTTGTCCTTATGGACAACCCTGTTATTGGATCGTTGCTTGCGGGAAGACGCCCCACACCTGTGGTGGTTGATCCTCCCCTTACTGAAATTGTGCCATATAAAATACCAGCTGGTATTATCGATTATGTTTTGGCTAATCGTTATGCAGGAGACAGACATCCCGGTGAACACTTGCTATATCTGTCACAACTATGTTCATTATTTAAGCTTGCAGGTGTATCAAGGGAGTTTGTCATGAGGAAATTGTTTGTTGTATCACTTATAGATAAAGCTTCAGATTGGTATAGGCTTCTCGATAACTCACACTTGCTTGAATGGCAGGAGCTTATGTCTCTCTTTTATACTAAGTTTTATCCTCTTCATGAAATTCATCGAGACAGGAACTATATCTATAACTTTAGGTCTCGTGACGGAGAAAGCATTGCTCAAGCTTGGGGGAGATTGAAGTCCCTAATGCTCAAATGCCCTATTCATAAGCTTCCCGAGGAAATTATACTTACAATTTTTTATGCCAGGCTTTCTCGTCAGGATAAGGAGATGCTGGATGCCTCCTCTAGTGGGGTATTTCAGAAGAAGAGTGTTGAAGAAAGGTGGGATCTCATTGAAAGGATTCAGAGGAATACCGAAGATTGGGAAATTGATAAAGGTATTGAACCCGCTATAAATTATGAACACAATTATATTGAGAGCTATGTGAAAACTGATTACTTCAATACTTTTTGCTCTAAGATTGGTCTTGATTCCCATCTAGTGATTGATTTCTGTAAGAATTTTGCCTCTCACGTTGATTCTTTTAAAAATAAGAGAGACCAGCATCATGAACCTTTTAAAGAGCCACCTGTTGATATTCATGTTGCTGACCCTATTTTGCCTGCAGTTATATATGAACAACCTCCTTTTCCCGCAAGGATGAGGGAGCACACTCTTGTGACAGGCATAATAAATAAAAGTGAGAGAAGAGTTGATGAGCCTGAGGACCAGATCAGGGTCGATCCTCAAGTTGCATTAATTAAAGACCTTATTACTAATGATGTTTTGGATTCCAATATAAATTTTTGTGTTGTTTCCACTAACCTTGTCACAGCCAAGAATAAAGGCCCAATTTCAGGTACTCCAATGGTATCTGTTAAAATAGGAGATCACAATTATTATGGGCTATGCGATTTGGGATCGAGTGCAAGCGCTATCCCCTATTCACTTTATGAAGAGATCATCGGTGAGATTCCTCCTTGTGAGCTTGAAGAAGTTGATGTTACCATTCATCTTGCAAACAGAACAACTATCTCTCCTATTGGAATTGTGAGGGACGTTGAAGTCCTATGTGGAAAGGTAAAATACCCTACCGACTTTCTAGCACTTGGTTCAGAGAGGGACAATTTTTGTCCAATTATTTTTGGTAGACCTTTTCTTAGAACTTGTGGAGCTATAATAGATTGCAAGAAAGGCAAAGTTTCTGTTGAATTCAATGGTGAGCCGTATGAATTTAATTTTTCTAAGTTCTCTAAGCAGCCTCATGGTACCAATTTACCTAGTGATGATAAACTTATTGAAAGTATTGCTTCTATTGCTATTCCCCCTAATGATCCTTTGCAGCAATATATGGAGGACCACGAGAATGATTTGCATATGCAGGAAAGAAATGAACTAGATGAAATATTCTTGAGGCAACCTGCTATCCTGAAGCACAACCTTCCGGTTGAACCTTTGGGAATTTTATCAAAACCGAAAGAAGACCCGGTGTTCGATCTTAAACCTCTTCCAGATACGCTCAAGTATGCTTATTTAGATGAAAAGAAAGTATATCCTGTTATTATCAATTCTAACCTTTCAGGATATGAAGAAGAGCGACTATTGGAAGTACTCCGTAAACACCGAGGTGCAATTGGCTATACCCTTGATGACCTTAAGGGGATTAGTCCATCTATCTGTCAACATACTATCAACCTTGAGCCTGATGCTAAACCAGTTGTTGATCATCAACGACGGTTGAACCCGAAGATGATGGATGTTGTGAGAACTGAGGTTCTCAAGCTTCTAGCCGCAGGTATTATCTACCCTATAGCTGATAGTAAGTGGGTAAGCCCGGTACATTGTGTTCCTAAGAAAGGAGGTACAACTATGGTTCCTAATGATAAGAATGAACTAATACCTCAGAGAATTATTATTGGATATAGAATGTGTATTGATTACAGGAAGCTGAACAAGGCAACCAGGAAGGATCACTACCCGTTGCCGTTCATCGACCAAATGCTTGAAAGGTTATCCAAAAATACCCACTTTTGTTATCTCGATGGTTATTCTGGCTTCTCTCAAATTCATGTTAACACTGCTGATCAAGAGAAGACCACTTTTACTTGTCCCTTTGGTACTTATGCTTATAGGCGTATACCTTTTGGTTTATGTAATGCCCCTGCTACTTTTCAAAGGTGTATGTCTGCTATCTTTCATGGTTTCTGTGGGGATATTATGGAAGTCTTCATGGACGATTTCTCCGTCTATGGAACCTCCTTTGACCATTGTCTTCACAATCTTAATAAAGTTTTGCAGAGATGTGAGGAGACGAATTTGGTACTCAACTGGGAGAAGTGCCACTTCATGGTTAACGAAGGAATTGTTCTTGGCCACAAGATTTCCGAAAGGGGAATTGAAGTGGACAAAGCCAAGATTGAAGCTATTGAAAGGATGCCCTATCCAAGGGACATCAAAGGTATTCGCAGTTTTCTTGGTCATGCTGGTTTCTATAGAAGATTTATTAAAGACTTTTCTAAAACCTCGAGGCCCCTCACTAATCTTCTCCAGAAGGATGTCCCTTTTGTATTTAATGAGGATTGTATGGAAGCTTTTGAAGTCCTTAAGAAAGCTTTAATAACCGCTCCTATAGTACAACCACCTGACTGGAATTTACCTTTTGAGATTATGTGTGATGCAAGTGATTTTGTTGTTGGAGCTGTTTTAGAAAAAAGAGTTGATAATAAATTGAATGTTATACATTATGCTAGCAAAACCCTTGATAGTGCTCAAAGGAATTATGCTACTACTGAGAAGGAATTCTTAGCTGTAGTTTTTGCTTGTGATAAGTTTAGGCAGTATATTGTTGATTCCAAAGTTATTATTCATACTGATCATGCTGCCATTAAATATCTTATGACAAAGAAGGATGCCAAGCCAAGGTTTATCAGATGGGTACTCCTTCTTCAAGAATTTGATTTGCAGATTGTTGATAGGAAAGGAGAAGACAATCCAGTGGCGGACAATCTTTCAAGGATGGAAGACATACCGCACGACCCCATCCCAGTCAATGATAGTTTTCCAGACGAGCAACTTGCCGTTGTAAAAGTACAATCTCTTTCCGATCCTTGGTATGCAGATTATGCTAATTTTATTGTTGCGAAATATTTGCCTCCAGGTTTACCATTTCAGCAAAGGAAGAAGTTCTTTCATGATTTGAGGCACTACTTTTGGGATGACCCACATCTTTTCAAAGAAGGTCCTGACGGGATCGTGAGAAGATGCATACCGGAACATGAGCAGAAGGACATTCTCAGACGGTGTCATGATAGTCCCTATGGAGGACATCATGCCGGTGAGAGGACTGCACATAAGGTTCTTCAATCAGGTTTTTATTGGCCTACTCTCTTTAAGGATGCTAGAAATTATGTTTTAGCCTGTGATAAATGTCAGAGAGTTGGTAACATTAGTAGAAGGAATGAGATGCCTATGAATTACTCACTAGTGATTGAACCTTTTGATTGTTGGGGTTTTGATTTTATGGGTCCTTTTCCATCTTCGCACAAGTACACTCACATTTTAGTAGCTGTTGATTATGTGACCAAGTGGGTTGAAGCAATCCCCACTGAAAGTGCTGATCACAAGACATCTTTGAAAATGCTTAAAGATGTAATTTTTCCTAGGTTTGGTGTACCAAGGTATCTCATGACTGATGGAGGATCACACTTCACGCACGGAGCTTTTAGAAAAGCTTTAGCCAAATACGATGTCAACCATAGAATTGCCTCACCATATCATCCTCAAACTAGTGGGCAAGTTGAGCTCACCAATAGAGAGATTAAGTTGATCTTACAGAAGACAGTAAACAGAAATAGAAAGGACTGGTCGAATAAGTTAGGAGATGCTTTGTGGGCATATAGAACTGCTTAGAAAAACCCCATGGGCATGTCCCCCTATAAAATGGTATATGGCAAGGCTTGCCATTTTCCATTAGAGTAAGAGCACAAAGCTTTCTGGGCTGTTAGAGAGCTTAATGCTGACCCAAAATTAGCTGGTGAGAAGCGTCTCATGAACTTGACTTCTCTAGATGAATGGAGAAGTGAAGCTTACGAGAGCGCTAAAATGTTCAAGGAAAAGGTAAAGAAGTGGCATGATAGGAAGATTCTGAAACGTGAATTTAAAGTTGGTGATAAAGTTTTGTTGTTTAGATCCCGTTTCAGGTTTTCTCCAGGCAAACTACTTTCCAGGTGGGAAGGGCCATTTCATATTGAAGAAGTCTATCGGTCTGGTGCAATTAAGATTAAAAATTTTGAAGGCACCAAACCTCAAGTTGTGAATGGGCAAAGACTGAAACATTACATAGCAGGAGACCATGTCGATGTTGATGTGAATATAATATACACAACAACTCACGAAGAACATGTTGCAGCCCTGTTTCAGACGCCAGCAGAAGCAGAATAAAGAAAAGGTATGTAGTACGGTAAGGAAACATCGCGAACCGCCATAAAAGTTCCGTATTACGAGTTTTTGCAAAATTAGTAAAATTCTGAGCCTAAGTGGAGCCGGAGACGAGCTCCAGGGGGTCCAGGCGCCCCCCTGGCGCGCCCTACCTCCTGGCCGCGCCGGGAGGCCGCCTGGACACCCGGGAGTCCGTCTTCGACCCCGCTTTAGCCCGTTACCTTCCTTTCTGTGCACAAATTTTTGCTATATATTTGCCCGGATTGTTCCGACAACGTATCTTGCGATTTCGTGTGTTTTCTTTTCGATCTGTTTCTGCCAGGGAATCTTTCAGCTGAATCTAGGTGCCATGGCTTCTCCAAGTTCCCCCAAGGACAAGTTCGTCGTCAACGTCATCAACCCTTACCTCGCTGAGGTGAAGAAGCACCCCCAGGTTGTTCGGATGGAGGACGGCGTCCTTCATCAAGAAGATCTGAAGGGACCTATCAAGGAGGGGAGCATCCAGGCCAGGCTGGAAGAAGTGGAGCAAGAAGTCTTCGAGTACAAGAAGATGATCGAGTGTGGTGTTGAAGCTAACTTTAACATCACCAACGAGCTGAAGAACTACTTCCTGAAGGAGATGAACGAGATGTGGAAAAGCATCACCGCGTCTGAAGAAAGAATTGAAGAGCTCCAAGGGCAAATTAATGATCTACATCGCCAGAACTGTGAGTATGAACTAAGGTTTATGCGCATGAGTATGGGTGCTGCACGCAGGATTCAGGAGACAAGCTTCTCATATGAGACTGGAGAACCCCTTCCATGGAAGCGTTTCGCCAAGGACTACATGATCAACGCCAACAAGGATGAGGAGTGAAATCTCCTGGGGTAATGGCATTCCCTTGGCTTGTTCCAAGCTTGGGGGAGTGCCCGGTATCTTTATCTTTACTTTTTTGCCTTTTAGAGTCAAGTAGAGTCGTATCATGTCTAGGGAGGTTATTATATGAAATAGGTGTGTGCATTGAGGTCTATCACTCCTTCGGTGGAGATTGTATCCGTGAGTGTGGAGTCGTCTATGATGGAATATTAATGAGAAGTTTAATTGTTCCTTTTGCTGCACTCGGTATTCTCTTCACGCAGTCGACCTTATATGATGATTCTTATGGGGAGTATTGACCTTATATCAGGTATGGCTGTGAAAACTTTATTTAATCTTGGCAAACATAGCTTTGGTCATAACAACAAGCATGATTTTCTTAAAGTATCGACATAGCCAAAACCTTTATGTTATTATGCTTGAAGTGTTATGCTGACAAGGAAGACAACTTGATGTGTTATGCTTATTTCAATGTTTATGCTTTATATTGTTTTGCATCTCAGTCATCATCAATTGTCTGTTCTCTCAAAACCTTTTGCTAGCCTAACTCTGTACTAAGCGGAATTCTGCTCGTGCATCCATACCCTTAAACCAATACCTTCCATATGAGTCCACCACACCTTCCTACTCGTGGTACTCCACTACCACTTCCTAAAGTACAGAATTTATGTGTTATCCTTAAATGTTCAAAATCTTTTATTTTTGTGCCTCTGCTTTAGCTCATGAGGAAGTAATAGTTAATTCATGATCTTTTTGAGTTGGACAAGCTTCACCCAGGGATTGCGTGTCTAATGTGCAAACCCATAATACGAGAAGGAACTGGCAAAGAGTGCGCCCGGCTCAAAAATAATATAACAAACAAACCCTCCTTCACGCTTTGTTCATGAGAAATCAGAAAACTTTGGCAGTGATAAACAAAGGAGAATAAGAGGATGTGATCGTCCTCGTGCGGGAGCCGTTCCTCGAAACTTGTCCAGCTCAAGAAGTACTTGAGTTATCTATTAGCATTCGTTGACAAATCATGCACCTCTCAAAAACTTGTTTTCATTATGTTTGATTTAAGGATCGCACATGAGTTTTCCCTACTACCCTAGAGCAGGGCCTATCTTTTAATTTTAAATTGAGTCAGTTATTCCTACTTCCTTCTATTCTTAAAGAGAGCAGACATTTGATGTTGATAAGGATTCATTCATATAAAGTTGCATTAAGATTTGTCATATCCTATCCTTGTTGACATTATCATTTGATAAGTAAGTTGTTTGTCAAGCCCAGCTAAGGCAAATATCTTCCTCTGTGTTAACACTTTCACTTCTTGCCTAATAACATGTTCTTTCAAAAGCTTCAGTTAATCTCATCAAAACGTAAAGAAAGAGCAAAAGTAAAAGCTATTAGTTGTTCCTTGACCAAAGGACATGTTTGCCATGATTCAATGAGTTTCCTTAGCCCTACTTCCGAATATAAGTGTTACTACTCTTTTATAAGGGCCGTATGAGTTGAAGATTGCTGTTGAGGATATTTGAGCTGGTGAAGAAACTGTGATGCTTCTTGTCCGTATTCTATTTATCGACACTTCACTCTCTAAACTTGTGGACAGGTTTACTGAGCTCAGTATTCGCTTGGGGACAAGCGAGGTCTAAGCTTGGGGGTGTTGATACGTCCAAAATGCATCACTATTTTATATCGTAATTTATCCTTATTCATTGATATATTTCACGTTACAATGATGTTCTTATGTTATTTTGGTCTATTTTACACAGTTTGCAACTTTCTGATGCCGAAGCAGCAGACGCAGGATTCAACAGTAAAAAGTGGACGCTGAGTTGCTGAAGAAGAATACCTCCAAATTACCTGAAAATTGACGGGAGATATTTTTCAGACGGATCACGAAGTCATGCGAAAGGGCAGCCAGAGGGGGGCCACAGGGTGCCCAGGCGCCCTGGGGGCGCCCCCCTGGCCGCGCCGGGGGGGCGCCTGGAGCCCTTGGCCCACCTCCGGTTGCCCCCTTTTGCCTATATACTCTCCGTTATCCGAAAACCCTAAAACCGAGAATTTTTACGGAGTTCCGCCGCCGCTCCGTGGAGGAAACCTACAGAGAAGAAAAAGCCATCTCCGGCGGGCAGATTCCGCCGGGGAGATCACCTCCCGGAAGGGGAGATCGTCGCCATCGTCATCACCATCGTCACGGGCATCATCGAGATCATCATCAACATCATCCCCAACACCAGCACCATCTCCACCTTCATCCAAATCTCATCTCACAATTGCAACTTGTGTTGTAACTCGTACTACCTATCCTCTCCACTCCATCGGTGTTGATTACTACTTTGTGGTAAATGCTATTGAGTTTTGTTGGAGAAATATTATTATGACCAGATTGTTTATCACCCATTTATCTCCACTGATCATGATCTCTTTTATGTCTCGTGAGTAGTTACCTTAGTTCTTGAGGACATGGGGAAAGTCTTGTTGTTAGTAGTCATATGCTGTTGAAGTAATATGTGTTGTTTGATACTTAAGTTCCGTTGTCATTCTACTAGTGGTGTTGTGTGAGTCGAACACTCAACACTTCGCCTTATTAAGGATCTAGGAGAATACATTGTGTACAAATAATGCTTACGGTGGGTTGCCAGAGTGACAGAAACCTGAACCCCAGTTCGCACGCTTTTGCATAATGGAACAATGGATCCTCGATCGTATTGCTATAGTTAGGCTTTTGCCTTAAATTCTATCTTGTATTTGCGGATGCTTGCAAGGTGTTTAATCATAAGAGTGCACTCATCTTAGTCTAGAGAATGTACTAGCATAGATCCACCCACTCAACACTTATCAACACATAACATAGTATCGATACGGAATATGGTGAAAGCACATGACTACTCTTCCCGTGTGTCCTCAGGAACGCTTTAGCCTTTATAAGTTCAGTTGTTAGGCCTCTCCTTTGCTAAGAAAGGATTGGGCCACTTGTTACTCTTAGTTCCTTTTACATTGCTTGCTTTTACTTTCCCGTTGCTTATATCGAGAAAACCCCTAAAAAGTTATCTTTCAGTACTTGCAGTAATTTCTTGCTCAGAATCGCTTATCAATACCTTCTGCTCCTCGTTGGGTTCGACACTCTTACTTATCGAAAACGCTGCAATAGATCCCTTACGGTTGAGGGTCATCAGGAACCGATGCATATAAGGCATCCAGGACGCCGAACACTCCCTATATGTGTTCGGACTTTTTGACATATACCGGGCTGAATATATCCCCTAGTAATAGACCCTGTTGACAAGGCACATGTGGCAATCTGACGTGCGGAGAGAACATTTATGGTGAGTAAATAAAACTCCGAACATAATGTGAATCAAGCTGCTCTATTAATATCCCTTTATAGTACGGCGAGCCGTAAGCTTACAGATAATGCCGATGACTTTCTTGGACATTTTACATGCCAGAAAGGTATAGAACAAGAAAGAGAAAAAAGGTTTACACAGGGTCTTAATCTAAAAAGAAACCTTAGCATGGATCCCTGCTGCATGTCTACACCATTTCCTCCTCTGTAATGTGTCCTTGAAGGGGGGAGTGTGATGGCCATCTGAAAAAAGAAAAAGAAACCTGGAAAAGAAAAAGAGATCCAGTGTGGCCATAAACAAGACTGGTTCATTTAGTGAACCTTAAAAGATAATTTTAGAGTCCGAATAGGGTCGAGCCGAACTATGGACTATATGAATGCAGTGTGCCCCCAGCATCGCCCAAGCGATTTTTAGGGCATAATTATGTACCCGAGACACATATGCTATCACCTTATGGGGCAGTCGATGGGGGCATAGCTGCTAATCTAGCTCAGGTTTATCAGAGCTGCCGCACTGAGGCGTATGCCGGACACATTTAGTTATGTCCGCAAGTGATAGGTTATCCGGCTTGAATAGGCCGTTTTGTACTTTGGCTTCTAAGGCCGCAGTGTCCTACTCCGTTCGGAGAGAGCGCTCCATATTTCCATTGACCATGATGACGCCATGTGGTGCAAGCATTTTAAGCTTTAGATAAGCATAATGCGGGACTGCATTAAAGCAGGCGAAGGCCGTTCTTCCGAGTAGTGCATGATAGCCACTTCGGAATGGAGCTATGTCGAAGATTAACTCTTTGCTTCGAAAGTTATCAGGAGAACCGAATACGACCTCCAATGTTAAAGAGCCTGTGCAACGGGCTTCTACGCCCGGTATCACTCCTTTAAAGGTCGTGCTGCTTGGCTTCATTCTTGACGAGTCGATCCCCATCTTGCGGATAGTGTCCTGATAAATCAGATTGAGACTGCTGCCGCCGTCCATAAGGACTCGGGTGAGATGGTATCCATCGGTTATTGGATCGAGCACTAGGGCAGCCGAACCCCCTTGACGGATACTAGTCGGGTGATCCCTACGATCGAAAGTGATCGGACAGGCCGACCATGGGTTGAATTTGGGGGAAACAGGCTCGGCGGCATAGACATCTCGGAGTGCGTGCTTGCGCTCCCTCTTTGGGATATGAGTGGCATATATCATGTTCACTGTTTTGATCTCCGGTGGAAATTTCTTCTGTCCTCCTGTATTCGGCTCGCGAGGTTCATCCTCGTCTTCGCTCTGAGGTCCCTTCCCCTTGTGTTCGGCATTGAGCTTCCGGCCTACTTAAAAACCCAACAATTCTGGTTGGTGTGCTTTGCAGGATTTTCTAGGGTGCCATGGATTTGGCAGGGCCTATCTAATATTTTGTCCAGGCTAGATGGACCATCTTTGTTGCCTTTAAATGGCTTCTTCCGTTGACCGCATCTGGAGCCACTAAATTCGGCGTTTACCGTTGTATCATCTAGGCTTCCAGTATTATTTTGACGTTTGTTTTTGTTTCGTTGTGGCTTTCCATTGTCGTCCCTGACTTCAGATGTTCCAGGGTCGCTGGTGCTGCTACGAGCTAACCAGCTGTCTTCGACCACGCAAAAGTGGGTCATGAGTGTAGTAGGGCTGCCATTGTCCTCGGCTTTTCCTATTCGAGGTGTCTGGCTAGCCATTCGTCCCGGACACTGTGCTTGAAGGCCGCTAAGGCTTCGACGTCCGGACAGTCGACAATTTGGTTCTTCTTAGTGAGAAACCGATTCCAAAGCTTACGTGCTGACTCCCCGGGTTGTTGGATGATGTGACTTAGATCGTCAGCCTCCGGGGTCCGGACATAGGTCCCTTGAAAATTGGCCCAAAAATCGTCCTCAAGTTCTTCCCAATTCCCAATGGAGTTCTCTGGGAGGCTGTTTAGCCAATGTCGAGCTGGTCCTTTCAGCTTGAGGGGTAGGTATTTAATGGCGTGGATATCATCTCCGCGAGCCATGTGGATGTGAAGGATGAAGTATTCTATCCAAACGGCAGGATCCATCATTCCATCGTACGCTCGATGTTCACGGGTTTAAACCCTTCTGGAAAATCATGATCCAGCACCTCATCGATGAAGCACAGAGGGTGTGCGGCGCCTCTGTATTTTGCTATATCATGGCGTATGTCCGATGGTTGTGATGTTCGGTATTGACCCCGGACTGGTATGTGACCCGCGCGATTGGCTTGATAGCCGCCATCCCGTGCGGGAGCACAGTCGCCGACCTTGTTGTTCAGGTCCTCACGCAAATCGTGTTTCCGGACGTGAGCCGCATCCTCCTTTCCTTTACGGGTGGGGGAGCGGGCTTGTGTACGCCATTGCTAGCCACTCTGTCCTGTCCGCGAGGTGGTCGGTCTGGCTTATCGGCGGTGTTATTCTTCGGCGGTATGGGCGCAATGGCCTCGTCGTCGAATTCGGGCAGCAGTTTACGCTTAGGATAGCCTTTGGTTTGGTGATTGTAGCCATATTTTTACTCAGCATCTAGCACTTTGTTCCATCACTGAGCGTGTCCTGTGCGGCTCGAAGCCGCGTCTGCTGCTTTTTAAGGCTCCTTGCGGTGGCAATAAGCCTCCGATGGAAGCACTTTTGTTCTAAGGGTTCTTCTGGGACTATGTATTTGTCGTCGCCCGGGCTAACATATTCTTCGGAGACAAGTTCATAATTACTGTCTTCGACATCGCTGTCCTCGGACAGCGGTTTCGGGCAATGTTCGCCGTCCTCCCGCTCGTCCTTCTCCATCGCTGGGTCTGCGGGGTCGCCTTGCTCCGGACTGTCACCGTCGTTAGTGATAGTGTTGCTGTCTTTCCCTTTGCGGGATTTAGTTCGGCGCTTCGGGCGCCGACGTTTGGGAGGTTCTTCGACAGGCTTGTCCTTTGCGGGGTCGTTTTCGCCATCGCCCTCTTTCTCCTTAGGTGCATCCACCATATACACATCATATGAAGATGTAGCTGTCCATTGCCCGGTTACGGGCTGGTTTTGGTCTAGATTTGCTTCGGCTTTGAGGTCCATCCCTTCGAAGTCTTCGGAAGCGTAGTCAAGTAGATCGGTTAGATCTTCGACCATGGCTACCAAGTGGGTGGTGGGTGGGGAGCAAAATTCATCAGCCTCCTGCTCGAACCGGATATAATTCGGCTATGTGTCCCTAGCTAAGGAGAGAGATTTTAATGAATTCAGCACATCGCCAAAAGGTGAGTGCCGGAAGATGTCCGCTGCGCTGAATTCGGCGATAGATGACTGATCGAGCTTGAAGGGCGCATATGCGCATGATTCGGAACCTAAGGCCGGAAACGAGTCCATAGTTCCGGTAACACAGATCCCACTCGAAGTCGGGTCCGTGCGCGGCTCCAACATCGTTGAGTCTGCGGCTTCCGGGGCGGGGTTGAGCTTCCCATCCTCGGGTGACGCGATCTGTTTCGGATTTAGGGCCAGAACTATTACAGATACTATTTCCTGATCCGATGACAGAGTTATGTCGTGTTCATCATGATGGCAGGGAGAGGTCTTCATGGGCTCGAATCCATCGAAGATCAAGTCTCCGCGGATATCAGCAACGTAGTTTAAGCTTCCAAACCTGATTTGATGGCCATGGGCGTAGCTCTCAAACTGCTCGAGGTGGCCTTCAGTGTTGGCACGGAGTGTGAAGCCACCAAACATGAAAACCTGTCCGGGAGGGAAGATTCCCTCGGTGTTGCCATCGTGGTTGATGACACGATCCATCAGTCCTTCGGTCGACGACATAGTGGAACTCTCAATGAAAGCACCAATGTCGGTGTCAAAACCGGCGGATCTCGGGTAGGGGGTCTCAAACTATGCGTCTGAGGATTGATGGTAACAGGAGGTTGGGGACACGATGTTTACCCAGGTTCAGGCCCTCTTGATCGAGGTAATACCCTACTTCCTGCTATATTAATATGGATGAATAAGATTACAAGAATTGATCTACCTCGAGATCGTAATGGCTAAACCCTAGAGTCCAGCCTATGAGAATGTTATGATTCTCTATTAGCCTTTATAGACTAAACCCTCCAGTTTATATATGCACCGGAGGGGCCTGGGGTTTGTACATAACCATCTTGCAGAGGAAGGAAATATTACACCCGAACCTAAAACTTGCCATTATACGAATACAAGAGTCCTATCTGGATACGAGAGACGATCTTCAACAATAATGTTCACGGCCCACCAGTCCGCCCACCACGAGTTATCCGGCCACATGAGGACCCCTCAATCCAGGACTCCCTTAGTGTGCATCAACTTGCTTGCTCATGAAGACCTACGGCATTTGAGGAAGCCCGTCGTTGGAATATACAAGCCAAGTTCTATAATGAAAAATTCACAGTGATATATGAAACTGACAACATAGGAGACTCTCTATCATGAAGAACATGGTGCTATGATGAAGCACAAGTGTGGAAAAGGATAGTAACATCGTCCCTTCTCTCTTTTTCTCTCATTTTTATTATTATTTTGGGTTCGTTGACCTCTTTTTTGGTGGGCTTCTTTGGCCTCTTTTTTTATTTTTATTTGGTCTTCTTTGGGCTCTTTTATTTTTGATAACCTCACATGGGACAATGTTCTAATAATGATGATCATCACACTTTTATTTACTTACAACTCGATATTACAACTCGATACTAGAACAAAGATATGACTCTATATGAATGCCTCCGGCGGTGTACCGGGATGTGCAATGATCAAGAGTGACATGTATGAAAAATATGAAAGGTGGACTTGCCATAAATACTATGTCAACTACATGATCATGCAAAGCAATATGACAATGGTGAAGCATGTCATAATAAATGGAACGGTGGAGTTACATGGCAATATATCTCAGAATGGCTATGGAAATGCCATAATAGGTAGGTATGGTGGCTGTTTTGAGTAAGGTATAAGGAGGGTTTATGCACTGGTGAAAGTTGCGCGGCACTAGAGTGGCTAGAAAGGTGGAAGGCTGAGAGTGCGTATAATCCATGGACTCACATTAGTCATAAAGAACTCACATACTTATTGTAAAAAATCTACTAGCCATCAAAGCAAAACACTACGACGCATGGCCCTAGGGGGGAGGTTGGTAGGAGTTAACCATCGCGCGCCCCGACCTTCCCACAAAGATGAAACAATCGAAATACAGTGCGCGCCAATTTGGTTACATATGCCATATGTGCCTGCTTCGGGAATCACAAACCTTAACACAATTATTTCTTTAACCTCACAAACTACCTCTAGCATGACTCTAATATTACCATCTTAACATCTCAAAACAATTACAAGGAGTCAAATTTCACATAATATTCAATGCTCTCTATATGAAGGTTTTTATTATATCTCCTTTGGATGTCTATCATATTAGGAATAATTTCATAACCAAGCAAATTACCATGCTGTTCTTAAGAAATCTCAAAATAATATAAGTGAAGCAAGAGATTTCAGCAATTTCTACAAAATAAAACCACCACCGTGCTCTAAAAAGATATAAGTGAAGCACTAGAGCAAAATTGCCTAGCTCAAAAGATATAAGTGAAGCACAAAGAGTATTCTAATAAATCATGATTGAAGCGTGTCCCTCTCAAAAGGTGTGTACAGCAAGGATGATTGTGACAAACTAAAAAGCAAAGACTCATATCATACACGACGCTCCAAGCAAAACACATATCATGTAGTGAATAAAAATATAGTCTCAAGTAAAGTTACCGATGGATGAACACGAAAGAGGGGATGCCTTCCCCGGGCATCCCCAAGCTTAGGCTCTTGGCCGTCCTTGAATTTTACCTTGGGGTGCCTTATGCATCCCCAAGCTTAGGCTTTTTCCACTCTTTATTCCATAGTCCATCAAATCCTTACCCAAAACTTGAAAACTTCACAACACAAAACTCAACAGGAAATATCATGTGCTCCGTTAGTAAAACAAAGTAAATAACCACCCAAGGTAATGTTGTGATCTTATTCTAATTTCGTATTGGTGTAATATCTACTATATTCCAACTTCTCCATGGTTCATACCCCCCGATACTAGCCATAGATGCATCAAAATAAGCAAACAACACATAAAAACAGAATCTGTCAAAAACAGAATAG
>LR738715.1:578599562-578616499 GCA_902687465.1 Secale cereale | reverse complement strand
GCAATTTCTACAAAATAAAACCACCACCGTGCTCTAAAAAGATATAAGTGAAGCACTAGAGCAAAATTGCCTAGCTCAAAAGATATAAGTGAAGCACAAAGAGTATTCTAATAAATCATGATTGAAGCGTGTCCCTCTCAAAAGGTGTGTACAGCAAGGATGATTGTGACAAACTAAAAAGCAAAGACTCACATCATACACGACGCTCCAAGCAAAACACATATCATGTAGTGAATAAAAATATAGTCTCAAGTAAAGTTACCGATGGATGAACACGAAAGAGGGGATGCCTTCCCCGGGCATCCCCAAGCTTAGGCTCTTGGCCGTCCTTGAATTTTACCTTGGGGTGCCTTGTGCATCCCCAAGCTTAGGCTTTTTCCACTCTTTATTCCATAGTCCATCAAATCCTTACCCAAAACTTGAAAACTTCACAACACAAAACTCAACAGGAAATCTCATGTGCTCCGTTAGTAAAACAAAGTAAATAACCACCCAAGGTAATGTTGTGATCTTATTCTAATTTCGTATTGGTGTAATATCTACTATATTCCAACTTCTCCATGGTTCATACCCCCCGATACTAGCCATAGATGCATCAAAATAAGCAAACAACACATAAAAACAGAATCTGTCAAAAACAGAATAGTCTATAGCAATTTGTAAACTTCGCATACTTCTGTAACTCTGAAAATTCTGAAAAACATGAAATATGTGGGGAATTTGTATATCATTTTTTTGTAAAAATTTCAGAAGGTTTAGACATTCAAGTGATTTATTGAATTTTCTGCACTGGACGTAAAAGTTTCAGTTTTTCAGCAAAATCAAATCAACGATACCAGTAAGCCATCACAAAGGTCTTAATTGGCTCAAACACTAATGAAAACACCAAAACACAATTAATACAGAAGTAATAATATGTAAAACTTGCAAAACATAACCAAAGAGTAAAAAGCAAAAATAAAATTGGGTTGCCTCCCAACAAGCGCTATTGTTTAACGCCCTTAGCTAGGCATAAAACGCAAATAGATCTAGGTATTATCATATTCGGTATGCAATCCATAGGTAGCTCTCATAATAGATTCATAAGTCAATTTAATTTTCTTTCTTGGAAAGTTTTCCATGCCCTTCCTTAATGGAAATTGAAATCTAATGTTTCCTTCTTTCATATCAATAACTGCACCAATCGTTCTAAGGAAAGGTCTACCAAGAATAATAGGACATGTAGGATTGCAATCTATATCAAGAACAATGAAATCTACAGACACATAATTCCTATTTGCAACAATAAGAACATCATTAGTTCTTCCCATATGTTTCTTAATAGTGGAATCCGCAAGATGCAAATTTATAGAACACTCATCTATTTCAAGAAACCCTAGCACATCACGTAAAGTTTTTGGAACTGTACAAATGCTAGCAACCAAATCAAACAAAGCATGGCACTCATAATATTTAATCTTAATCTTAATAGTAGGTTCCCACTCATAATAAAGTTTTCTAGGGATATAAACTTCTACTTCAAGCTTTTCTTCAAAAGATTGCATCATAGCATCAACAATATGTTTAGTGAAAGCTTTATTTTGATTATAAGCATGAGGAGAATTCAACATGGATTGCAACAAGGAAATACAATCTATTAAATAACAATTATCATAATTAAATTCCTTGAGATCCAATCTAGCAGGTTCATCACTACTTAGGGTTTTGACTTCATCTACCCCTTTTTTTATCAGTTTTAGCATCAAGATCTAAAAACTCTGAATCATTGGGACGCCTCTTAGCTAAAGTAGACTCATCTCCAGTCCCATCTTTATCAAGATTTGATTTATAAAACAAAGATTCAATATGAGTCACATCAATCACTTTAAGATCTTCATCATTATTTTCACGGGAACGAGAAGAACATGTTTTCATAACACACTCTTTTTTTGCACACATCCTAGCGGTTCTTTCTTTGCACTCATTAATGGAAATTCTCATAGATTTGAGAGACTCATTGATATCATGCTTTGGTGGAATAGATCTAAGCTTCAAAGAATCAACATCAAGAGAAATTATATCCACACTTCTAGCCAAATCATCAATCTTAAGCAATTTTTCTTCAATCATAGCATTAAATTCTTTTGAGAACCCATAAATTATTTAACACTATTCTCAAAATAAGAGGGCATCTTATTATAATTTCTGTAAGAATTGTTGTAGGAATTACCATAATTATTGGAGGAATTACTAGGAAAATTTCCTCTATAAGCATTATTACCAAAATTGTTCCTACTAACAAAGTTCACATCTATAGATTCATTATTATTCCCAATCAAGGTGGACAAAAGCATTTCATTAGGATCAATATTAGTACCCTTGCTAGCAAATAATTTCATAAGTTCATCCATCTTTCCACTCAAAACATTAATCTCTTCAATAGCATGCACTTTTTTACTAGTGGAAGATCTTTCGGTATGCCATTGAGAATAGTTAGCCATTATATTATCTAGGAGTTTAGTAGCTTCTCCTAAAGTGATTTCCATGAAAGTACCTCCCGCGGCCGAATCTAATAGATTTCTAGAAGCAAAGTTTAAACCGGCATTTTTTTTGTATAATCATCCATAGACACAAATCATGTGTAAGACAATTTATTATCATAAGTTTCAACCTCTCCCAAGATTGTGCAACATGCTCATGATCAAGTTGTTTAAAATTAATAATATCGTTCCTAAGGGAGATGATCTTAGCGGGAGGAAAATACTTGGCAATAAAAGAATCTTTGCACTTATTCCATGAATTAATACTGTTTTTAGGCAAAAATGAAAACCAAGTTTTAGCCCGATCTCGTAGTGAAAACGGGAATAGCTTTAATTTAAAAAGATCATTATCCACATCTCTTATCTTTTGCATATCACACAAATCAACAAAATTACTCAGATGAGATGCGGCATCTTCACTAGGAAGGCCAGCGAATTGATCTTTCATGAGTAGATTCAATAAAGCAGCAATAATCTCACAAGATTCCGCATTAGTAGCGGGAGCAATCGGGGTGCTAATAAAATCATTATTGTTTATGTTGGAGAAATCACATAATTTGGCATTTTCTTGAGCCATAGTGACAAAGCAATCAATACAACACACAAGCACACAAGAAGCAAGAGAAAAAAGAAAGGCGAAGGAAAGGCAAATATTTTCGAAAATCGTTTGAGAAGTGGCGGAGAGGAAAACGAGAGGCGAATGGAAAATAATGTAAATGCAAGAGATGAGGGTTTAATGATAGGTACTTGGTAGGTCTTGACTTGGCGTAGATCTCCCCGACAACGATGCTAGAAATTCTTCTACTTCCTCGCTGCTTTCCCGAGGTAACGTTGATGTTTCGCTTGAAGAGGAAAGGCTGATGCAGTAGGGTGAAGTAAGTATTTCCCTCAATTTTTTGAGAACCAAGGTATCAAGCCATTAGGAGATTACACACAAGTCGCCAAATACATGCACAAACAATCAACAACTTGCACCCAACGCTATAAAGGGGTTGTCAATCCCTTCTAGGTTATTTGCAAAAGTGAGATCCGATAGAGATAGATAAACAAATAAAGTAAATATTTTTGGGTTTTTGGTTTTTATAGATTGAAAAGTAAAAGATTGCAAGATAGTAGATCTGAAACTCATAAGATGTAAAAGAGACTCGGGGGCCATAGGTTTCCCTAGTGGCTTCTCTCATAATAGCAAGTTCACGGTGGGTGAACAAATTACTGTCAAGCAATTGATAGAAAAGTGAATAATTATAACGACATCTATGGCAATGATCATGAATATGGGCGTCACGTCTGAGACAAGTAGAACGACTCATGCCTGCATCTACTACTATTACTCCACATATCGACCGACTCATGCTTGCATCTAGAGTATTAAGTTCATAAGAATAGAGTAACGCTTTAAGCAAGATGACATCATGTAGAAAAAATTAACCCAAGCAATATGATGAAAACCCCATCTTTTTATCCTCGATGGCAACAATACAATACATTTCATGTCCCTTACTGTCACTGGGATTGAGCACTGCAAGATTGATACCAAAGCAAAGCACTTCTCCCATTGCAAGAATTATCAATCTAGTTGGCCAAACAAAACCGATAGTTCGAAGAGAATTACTAAGATATAAGATCATGCATAAAAGAATTCAGAAGAAACTCAAATATTATTCATAGATAATCTGATCACAAACCCACAATTTATTGTATCTTGACAAACACATCTCAAAAGAAGATTACATCGGATAGTTCTCCAAGAACAACAAGGAGAACATGGTATTGAAGATCAAAGAGAGAGAGAAGAAGCCATCTAGATACTAGCTATGGACCCGTAGGTCTGTGGTAAACTACTTACAATTCATTGGAAGGGAATAGGGTTGATGTAGATGCCCTCCGTGGTTGATTCCTCCTCCGGCAGAGTACTGGACCAGGCCTCCAGATGGGATCTCGCGAGAACAGAAGGTTATGGTGGCGGAAAAGTGGTTTTGATGGATGTTCTGATGTTTCTGTAATATATATAGGTATTTTAGGCGGAAGAAGTCGGTCGGGGGATGCATGAGGGGCCCACAAGGTAGGGGCGCGCCCTACCCCCCTGGGGGCGCCCCCCACCCTTGTGGCCGCCTCGTGGATCCCCTGGCATGTACTCCAAGTCCATATGATGTCTTCTAGTCCAAGAAAAATCTCCAAAAAGTTTCGTTCCGTTTGGACTCCGTTTGATATTCCTTTTCTGCGAAACTCAAAAACAAGGAATAAAAGAAACTGGCACTGGGCTCTGGGTTAATAAGTTAGTCCCCAAAATCATATAAAATAACATATAAATGCATATAAAACATCCAAGATAGATAATATAATAGCATGGAACAATCGAAAATTATGGATACGTTGGAGACGTATCAGGTCGTCAACCCCCAAGCGATTCCTCCTCGTCGTCACACCGCCACGGCGACTGGCTCGTGGCGACGGGAGCATGGCGATGCCACCACCACCGGCGCCGCCAGAAGTCGCGCGACGTCACATTCTGCGTCGTCATCCATGCCAAGCACTGCTTCGGAAGCCATGGCGCGAGCCCAGCTCCTACTGAGATTCCCGCCAGCGACCAATCAAATGGATGAATGGAGAGCCACCATTCAAACTTTGATTGGTTTTTCTGAAGCGGGAGGATCACAGCGGGCGGGGCCACCACGGCAACCAAAAGCAACGACAGTGGTCCAAGCCGCTATTCGGGCTGGAGGGGCTACCCCAATGGTGCAGTCCCCGCGGCCAGTGCAGGGGGTGCAGCCAGAACCACATTAGTAAGAACCCGACGATGTGTTGATGGCTTCGTATGATCCTCGAGCCCGTCGAGACCAGCAAAAGGTCCTGGAGGGCAGGTGGAGGGAAGACACGCGTGTCACCATAGAACGACGCCGCAAAACCCGGCTCTAGTTTGATAGGCACAATGGCCCCAACATCGATAAGCCCGTGCCCGGTGGAAACGGGTATCTACCTTTCGAGGTTGGGTGCCCCACCTTCACTCGTGAGCTTCGGCAAGTCTATTGGCCATCTGCCCACACGTTCAAGGCAGAAATACCAGAAAAGTATGATGGAAGATTGAACCCGACAGAGTTCTTGAGCATTTACACCATCGCCGTCCAAGCTGCTGGAGAGAGAGAAATGAAAAGGTATTCGCCAACTACTTCCCTTCGGCATTCAAGCCAAATGTGAGGTCGTGGCTAATGCATTTGCCGGAGAACTCCATCTCGGCCTGGGCTGACCTATGCAATGAGTTTGTTGGCACCTTCACGGGCGGCCATCAAGAACTAGGGTGGCCCAGCGATTTGCAGCTCCTCTCACAGAAGGAAGGAGAGAGTTTATGGAAGTATATGCAGAGATTCATGTGGGTGCACAGGAACATTCCAGACATCCACTCGACAGCTGTGATTGATGCGTTCCAGTCCAACATGCGCAATTGCAGGATACATTCCAAGATGAACGTGCGGTTTCCCAAGACTGTGAACGAGCTTTACACCTTGGCGGATAAGTGAGCCCGTACAGAAGAGGGGGGAGACTCCCCAAAGAGGAAGACGGCATCGAAGTTGATTCAGAGGATGACGACGAAGCTGTCGACCAGAAAAGGAAGAACAAGAAACGCAACAAGAAGCTCAAGGAGAAGGCACCGCTGGTTGTCAAAGGTTCTGTCACCCATAGTACTGGCAAGAAGACCAAGACCGAGGCTCCCGATAAGGAATTTGCCACGTGCACTGAGTGCTGGGAAGCTACGGCGGCCGAGAGGGTTGACAGGCCACACTGCAAGATCCATCGGACCAAGGGCCAGGATATCCAAGAGTGTCGTCAAGAGCAGGAACCCATCAAGAAGTAGAAGGTTGAGTGCGCGAAGCATGACAAAGAGAGAGACCGAGATGGAATTGGTGGGAAGGGCCGAGGTGGCAGAGGAGGCCGCCCCGGCAATGTCCCTCGACATCAAGGGAAACCTGCTAGAAGCCATGACAAGAAGGAATGCGATGATGAGAGCGATGAAGGAGATGGAGAGGAAACAAGCAAGCAGGAGTTTCAGAAGGCGACTGGAACAGTGGGCGGTGAGGTCAATGCTGTGGAGCCAGCGGCAGAGTCCCGGAAACCACTCAAGTGGTCCCGCACGCTACTACCTCTTGAGCTTGTGTTGGTTTTTCCCTTGAAGAGGAAAGGGTGATGCTGCAAAGTAGAGTAAGTATTTCTCTCAGTTTGAGAACCAAGGTATCAATCCAGTAGGAGACAACGAGCAAATCGCCAAATACCTGCACAAACAATCAAACGACTTGCACCCAGCGCAATAAAGGGGTTGTCAATCCCTTCACGGTTATTTGCAAAAGTGAGATCTGATAGTGATGGATAAACTGTAAAGTAAATATTTTTGGATTGCAAAATAGTAGATCGGGAACTTATAAGATGTAAAATAGACCCGGGGGGCCATAGGTTTCACTAGAGGCTTCTCTCATGATAGCAAATATTATGGTGGGTAAACAAATTACTACCAAGCAATTGATAGAAAAGCGCAAAGTTATGACGATATCTAAGGCAATGATCATGAATATAGGCATCACGTCCGTGTCAAGTAGACCGACTCCTGCCTACTTCTATTACTATTACTCCACACATCGACCGAAAAGATTCAGCATCTAGATTATTAAGCTCATAAAGAACAGAGTAACGCATTAAGTAAGATGACATGATGTAGCGGGATTAACTCAAGCAATATGATGAAAACCTCGTCTTGTTATCCTCGATGGCAACAATACAATACGTGTCATGTCCCTTTCTGTCACTGGGATTGAGCACCGCAAGATTGAACCCAAAGAAAGCACTTCTCCCATCGCAAGAAAAACCAATCTAGTTGGCCAAACCAAACCGATAGTTCGAACAGAATCACTAAGATATCAAATCATGCATATAATAATTCAGAAAAGACTCAAATAATATTCATAGATAATATGATCATAAATTCACAATTCATCGGATCTTGGCAAACACATCGTAAAAGAAGATTACAAGGGTAGATCTCCAAGAACATCGAGGAGAACATGGTATTGAGAATCAAAGAGAGAGAAGAAGCCATCTAGCTACTAGCTATGGACCCGTAGGTGTGTGGTAAACTACTCACACTTCATCGGAAGGGCAATAGGGTTGATGTAGATGCCCTTCATGGTCGAATCCCCCTCCAGTAGAGTACCGGAAAAGGCCTCCAGATGGGATCTCGCGGAAACAGAAGGTTATGGCGGTGGAAAAGTGGTTTCGATGATGCCTCTAGGGTTTGTGGAATATATGAGAATATATATGCGGAAGAAATATGTCGGCGGACGCTTGAGGGGCCCACAAGGGTGGGGGCGCACCCTCCTTCCTCGTGGCTGCCTCACAGCTCCCCTGACGTGTACTCCAAGTCCTCTAGATGTCTTCTGGTCCGAGAAAAATCCTCATAAAGTTTTATTCTGTTTGGACTCTGTTTGCCATTTCTGCGAAACTCAAAAACAAGGAGAAACCAGAAACTGCCATTGGGCTCTAGGTTAATAGGTTAGTCCCAAAAATAATATAAAATAGCATATTAATGCATATAAAACATCCAAAACAGATAATATAATAGCATGGAACAATCAAAAATTATAGATACATTGGAGACGTATCACACGCCCATCATCTTTGACGAAGAGGATCACCCTGACCGCACCACCGCGGTAGGGTGCTTGTCGTTGTTGGTTTCAACATTGTGAAGATACCAGGACTAATGGGTGTTATTTCCATCCCGTTAGACAAGAAGGACTCAATCATATGCCTAGATAAGATGTACCGAGAGGTGGTCGCTACCAAGGCCGCGGAAGGCGCAGTCCCCGCCAAGGAAAACAAGCAAAGAGGAAAAGCCAGCAAGGATATCGACAAGGAATCCGGGAAGCGCGCCTCTCAGGGGTGCGCTACGCCTGTCAATGACTTGCCGGAAAGTTCCAATAGCAAGAGATCAAAGGTTGTTACGCCTGCTATAAAGAAGGTCCCGGCGGGGGTGGTTGGCGCTGATGGTACATTCACTATCAGCTCCACCCTTGACGACAAATAGGAAACCGCGCTCGTTGCCTTCCTGCAGGCGAATGTCGATGTGTTTGCTTGGCAACCAATGACATCCCTGGCGTTCCCAGGGAGGTAATCGAGCACCACCTTCCTGTCTGCCCCCTTGCCCGACCCGTTAAGCAGAAGGTCCGGAAGCAAGCTTTGGAGGGGCAGCAATTCATTGCCGAAGAGATCAAGAAACTTGAAGCTGCTGGTTTGGTCAGAGGAGTGTTTCATCCGACATGATTGGCAAATCCAGTGGTGGTGCGCAAGGCAAATGGGAAATGGAGGCTTTGCATAGATTTCACAGATCTAAATAAAGCATGCCCAAAGGACCCGTTCCCCTTGCCGCGCATCGATCAGATTGTGGATTCCACCTCCGGATGTGACCTGCTTTCCTTCTTGGACGCATACTCCGGGTACAACCGTATATTCATGTCCAAGGAATACGAGGAGAAGACCGTGTTCATAACCCCATGTGGCATGTACTACTTTTTACGAATGCCCTTCTGGTTAAAGAGCATCGGGTTCACCTTCGCAAGAGCCGTACAGATTGGTTTTGCGCCTCAACTGCACATGAATATTGAAGCTTACACGGATGACATCGTGGTCAAGACCAAGGACAGATCGACTCCTGTTCAAGATTTGGAAGAGACCTTTGCAAATCTGCCTAAGATCAGTCTGAAGCTTAATCCAGAGAAGTGTGTTTTTGGCGTTCCCTCTGGCAAGCTACTTGGCTTCTTTGTGTCTCACCGGGGGATAGAGGCCAGCCCCGACAAGATCAGAGCAATTGTGCGGATTCAAGCACCCAGGACAATCAAGGATGTGAGGCGCTTAACTTGATGTTTTGTCGCGCTGAGCAGGTTCATCTCCAAGTCTGCCGAGCGCGCCCTACCGTTCTTAATTTTTTTGAAGAAGGCAGTGGCCATGAAGTGGACCCCAAAGGCAGAAGCAGCGGTGCAAGACTTAAAAACCTACCTTTCCTCTGTTCCCACCTTGGTTGCACCTCGACCACAAGAGTCATTGCTGATGTATCTAGCAGCGACCAATCAAGTGGTTAGTGCAGCCCTGGTGGCATAACAGGAAGTGGAAGAAAGAGCAGTTGCAGCCACTACCCTTCTCGGAGAAGGAAGCGAACTAGTTGCGGCAGGATTGAGCGCGGGTCAAGAGAAAGAAGGGCCGGGTAGTGAAGGCAATTCCAAGAACGTGGCAAGGAAGAAGGTAGTGCAACGGGCAGTTTACTTTGTTAGCTCCCTGTTGGAGGGAGCTAGATCAAGGTATTCAGGGGTACATAAATTAATCTTTGACCTCATCATGGCCTCGAGAAAGCTGCACCACTACTTTCAAGCCCACGAGATCATAGTTGTCACCCATTCTCCTCTGCAACGCATATTAAGGAACCCTGAAACCACCGGCAGGATAGTTGAATGGGCACTAGAATTATCAAACTTTGGACTGAAGTACGAAAGCACCTCAACCATTCAGAGCAGAGCACTAGCGGAGTTTATTGCAGAATGGACACCAACAACAGATGAAGAGACGCCAGAAATAGTCATCCCCGGTAAGGAAGCACCCCATGAGTGGATCAAGAGAGATGCCGCCGCTCCGGAGGCTAGAAGTACAAGTGGAGGTAAGAAATTCAAATCTGGTCCAAGCCTCAAACCTCTTCTAAAGTTAACATATGAAAGGACTGACAAGGAAACCGATGACATCGTGCAAGCCGAAGTGAAGGCGCATTGGAAAAAGAAATCTCCACCTCTGAAGGTGCATCCGGTGAAAGCAAAGCGCACTCTAGATGCCCTTAAGCAAACGCCACCGTCTCCGCCAAAATCCAACTATGACCGCATTATTGCAAAGACATTTCAGGAAGCACAGCGGTCGGGAAGTACCTGCAGTGTTGCAAGAGAAGCAAAACGAAGAAGTGGGAAACAATTCCCAAGCTCGAAGAACAGGAGAAGCAATCGTGCCCCCTTCTCAAGGTGTCTAGCGATATCGTCATTGATCATCCAGGGATACTGCCCGGTACCAATCTTGGTGACTACGTGGGCGATGATGTATAGTTTGAAACTATGGAGGTAGTAGAGGTCTTCAGATACGAGCACGGGAAGCCTCTCGTCAAACCTGATCATCCTCCTCTAACAATGATAATGTGAAAATTGCATGCTTGGTACTCAGCAGGGAGAGTGGGGTCGATAGTTTGATGATCAAAATTAATGATGAGCACGACCTGTTTGGAACCGACCTGCTGTCTGTTGAATTTGTGGAGTTATTTCAGTTTTTCAATCAACAGGCCCTCGACAAACAACTCATGACTTGTTACTATCTGTAAGTATTACTTCTGTAATTAAGTCTCTAGCTCAGCTCGTTCATTGCATGTATATATAATTATCCTCACTATATTATGCAGATTGAAGATCGTCGAACGCAAAAAAGGACGAATCTATGACATTGGGTTCATTAACCCAAATACCGTACATGAATGGTCGGTAAAAAATAGAGTTAAAGATACTGAGGAAAGCTTGCTAAATGCGCTCCTTAAACATCAAAACAAAAGGGAGATACTCTTTCCTTACAACTTCTCGTGAGTGTTACTGTCTTGTGCATATTCGGTTTCGCTTACTCGAGGTTACTTAAGTACTGTAATTGATGAGTTATGCGTGAACAGCTTTCACTTCATTCTGCTATCCATTAAGCTTGATGCGGCAGTAGTAATTGTCTTAGACTCGAGACGTAAAGATCCAGAGGATTATGCGGACATGACTGTAATGCTCCAGAAGTAAGTTCAATCATTATCGCACCATATCTGCAACTTTTGTTCATTTCCTGATATCAAGTAATCATTTTCTTTGCATGGCGCAGGGTTTGGAAAAAGTTCATCGGAATGGCTCCGGGACTAAAGAAGGAGCTGCGATTTACACATCCCAAAGTAAGTAGTACTAACTAGTTCTGCGCTAATTCTAGTTTCATCAATACCATTATCATGTTTGCTTATCAGTTTGATTGAACTCTATTCTTGTAAAGTACTTGTACGAGTTACTCAAGAATGATTTATGTGGATACTACGTTTGCGAGTTCATTCGCCACTCGACCTCTGAGCGAGGCTTCTCTGACAAACAATTTGAAGTACGTAAACAATATTCACAATTTTATTTTATTACCATCAATTGTGTTGAGTTTCATTTATATATATGTATATTGACCCCCTTCCTTAAATTAGATGTGGTAAATGTGGGATGAACTTCTACTAAATGATCGCATACGAGCAATTCAAGAGGAATTGGCGGGATTCTTTGTTGACCACGTCATACCTGAACACGGAGAATACCATGTCAAATTGGACATGGATTTTAGGTAGATGATGTTAGGAATTTTATGTAACGCCCCGGACACACCCGCCGGTGGTCGTTACCCCTGGCGGGATCTAGACTGGCCTCACATATCAATACTAGTCTTTTCTGCGCACTTTGTCCTCACTCGTGCGCACACAGGAGCAACTTCCCGGTCGGTCACCCATCCTAAAACTACCCCAAGCTGAGCACGCTTAACTTTGGAGTTCTATCCGAATGGGCTCCCGGAAAAGAAGGAATTCCTTATTGATATGAGTAGTCTATCATCCCTAATAAGCCAGGCTATCACATACACCCTCACTCAGAGGAACCGACGTCCTCGTCGGGCCACAGGAACGTTCCCTCTTGGCACAACCGTCTGTGCTTCCAGGACAGCACATGTGCCATGCCGTGTGCCACGACGGGTCACAAACGTCATGCACAACATGACTGCAAACTGTCCGCAAACATCCGTGTAACCGTGAGGGTCGGCTCTGATACCAACTTGTAACGCCCCGGACACACCCGCCGGTGGTCGTTACCCCTGGCGGGATCTAGACTGGCCTCACATATCAATACTAGTCTTTTCTGCGCACTTTGTCCTCACTCGTGCGCACCCGGGAGCAACTTTCCGGTCGGTCACCCATCCTGAAACTACTCCAAGCTGAGCACGCTTAACTTTGGAGTTCTATCCGAATGGGCTTCCGGGAAAGAAGAAATTCCTTATTGATATGAGTAGTCTATCATCCCTAATAAGCCAGGCTATCACATTTTAAGAGATGTTATATTGTATATATGTTGTAGCGTCGGATAGATATATACGAAAACTTGTTGTTCGACCAAGCCAGGAGAAAGAGAGGTCACTTCTCTCTATATATGTTCATGACGATCTTGTGTAATTAATGGTTTCCTTCATTTGCTTACTAGCTAGCGTCGGGTTCTCTGTATATGTATAGTAGCTAGCATCGACCAAACACGGAGAAAAAGAGGTAACTTCTCTTAATATGTAGCTAGTAGCTACATATAAAGAGAAGTGGCCTCTCTTTCTCCGTGCTTTACTAGCTACATATAAAGAGAAGTGACATCTCTTACTCCGTGCTTGGTCGACGCTAGCTACATGAGAAGTGACATCTCTTTCTCCGTGCTTGATCGACGCTAGCTACATATGTAGTAGCTAGCGTCGACCAAGCACGGAGAAAGAGAGGTCACTGCTCTTTATATGTAGTAGCTAGCTAACACAATATGAAACCCCTAAACTCTTCAAAACTCCTAAACCCCCTTTCAAAAAAAACTCAGAGCCTTTTGGTCCCGGTTGGTGTCAGCAATCGAGACTAAATGTCCTCCTGCCTGAGCGTTGTGCAGCACTCACGTGGAGCCTATTAGTTCCGGTTGATAACAACAACCGGGACTAAAGGTCCTCCTACTTGAACACTGCGTAGGAGCCACGTGGAGCCCCTTTCGTCCCTCTTCGTAAGCCAACCGGGACTAAAAATTTTGGGCTTTAGTCCCGTTCATTTTGCCCCGGTTGCTGAACCGAAATTAATGGGCCTCTTGAACCGGGAACAATGGACCTTTTCCTACTAGTGACTATGAAATTACATTTTATAATGAACGCAACAAAATTGATTTGGCGTTGTGAATGTTGATATTTTTCAAGTATAAACTTATATGCAAACAAAAGGGAGGACCAAAGTAAATCGCGAGGCACGCGTAACGGAGGCATGGAGTACAATCTCATCTCTTTTCATTATTTGATTGACTTGAGAAAATTAACACTAGGCATGAATACGCAATCAAAATCCGACCACAGCAGCAAGTACTAAGTACGTACTGTACTTTGTAACTCCTCAATATCCTGATACAGTTCGAACGTCGTGCATGGTACACGCGCACGATGGAAACGGGTCGAACTAAACAAATCAGTGAATTCAAGCGGTGAGCTCCTCCTCCTTGTGGGTCTCGATGACGAGGTCCGAGGTGGGGTACGCGGCGCAGGTGAGCACCCACCCCGCCTCGATCTGGTCGTCGTCGAGGAAGCTCTGGTCGGACTGGTCCAGCTGGCCGGAGATCACCTTCCCGGCGCAGGAGGAGCAGGAGCCGGCGCGGCAGGAGTAGGGCAGGTCGATCCCTTCCTCCTCGGCGTGGTCGAGGATGTAGACGTCGTCGGGGACCTCGAGGTCCACCTCGCCCTCCGGCGTGATCAGCTTCACCTTGTACGTCGCCTGCGCGCGGAGCCTCATGCCCCTGGCGGCCGTCGACGACAGCGGGAGCGCCACGCGGGATGCCAAGGGCGCCGACGGGGCGGCGGGGCAGACGGAGAAGGGCAAGCGGAGGCTGCTCACCACGGTGGCCATTGCGGCGGAGCTGCGAGCTAGCTAGCTTGGGAAGTACTACTCCGTAGGCGGGATACTCAGTGGAGGAGAGGATGTGATAGTGTTGGAGCGTGTTGAGATGAGAAGCAGCGGCAATAAGAAGGGCGGACGAGGTGGGCAGCTTATCCTGAACACGATGAATTGTTGGGTTGGAGCGACCACGTTCACACGCTCAAGGAGTGAAGGGGGATCCGTGCCACCCGGCCGGCGCTAGATGCCACCATGGATATCGACAAGGCGTGTGGAGGCCATGCGATGGGGTGCATGCGTGGTCTTGGTTCTATGCTTTGTGGGATTTTAGATTGATATTCTGGCTACAAATTAATGTGAAATAATATTGTGATGTGTTTCAACCACCGGGTGCCAAGTGTCATCCTCCCTTTTTTTTCTCCATTTATCTTTTTTTGAAGGAAAAAAAGTAGCCTTGTATATATTGCAAGGAGTTTCTAAATTGATGTGCCTCTTTTTTCAAAGGATTTTCATATTATTATTTACAATAATGGTGGTTATTTGATCCCAACGCTGTATCCTATTGGAATTTCTCATAGGGATTTGTTCTGCGAGAAAACTTCCGATCTATTCATCAACTGACATGGTAGTACAAAGAACATCAGAAGTAAAAATTACATCCAGGTCCGTAGACCATCTAGCGATGACTACAAGCACTGGAGCGAGCCGAAGGCGTTCCGCCGTCATCACCCCTCCTTCATTGGAGCCGGGCAAACTTTGTCATAGCAGACAATCGGGAAGTCGTCGTGCTAAGACTCGTAGAATCAGCGCACCAGAGCAGCAACCATCACCGATGAAGAGAAGCGTAGATCGAAAAGATCTAACCTGCAGACACACGAACACAGATCGGATCCAAACTAATCCACCTTCGACAAACACCGACCAAATCCCGTAAGATGCACCGGAGACACCTCCACACGCCCTCGGACGACGCTAGAAGCACCACCATGATGGGAATAGGCGGGAAAAACCTTATTCCATCTTCAGAAAGCCGTCACCGTCTCGTCTTTCTGAGCATGGCACAAATCCTAATAAGTATGAGAAAAACACCTAAAAACGGAGCCCTCTCGTCGGCAAGGGATCCACCGCTTCTCCATGGTCCTAAGTCCTAGGACCATAGGAGACGATGTGGACCAACGATGACGGGCGAGAGGATGAGGAAACCTAGTTGTGAGCCGCCTAGGTCTACACAAGAATGAAACACGCACACTTCTCCTCGGGATGCAATTGTGCTTGCATTATATAAGAAAATTTTCATTGACTCAAACAACTTGAATAAAATCTTTTTGTTCTTCTATGGTACAATCAAATAAATTTTTATTCAAAAATCACAAATGTTTTATGATTCAGTAGGACAACACATTGTGCTTGTACATACTTTTCCATTCCCACGGCTTTGGAATCCTACGAATCTTAGGGGCAGAGTATTACTTAATGAGGTGAGATAAATTAAAGGACGCTCTAGAATGTTGTGGTTTGTCGTCCAATTGCATTCATGTAGAAATGTTATATGTACAACGAACAGTACGTAGCATCTCCGTAGGTAACTTATATTGATGCTTGAATGGTTTCAAGGCGGTTGAAGACATTGTGACCTCGCTTGTTTGTGGGAGTTGCGCCTCACGTAGAAGCCCCATAAACTTAGCTTAGTTGAGAGAAGGATTTTGTTCGCACACGAACACGTCATCGTTTATCTCCAACGTCGATGATGTACCACAGATCACGTCGAAGGAGACTCGTCCGGAAGCGCGGTACGTAAGTAATTCGACGGACGCTTTTGAGGACCGAAAATGCCACACGTCCGGAAAGGACCCCGTCAGGGCGCGTGGCGGCTATGGGCTGCCCTAAGTCGACATGATCGCTCCTAGGGCCTTGAGGTTCGCCGCCCCGCAACAAGAAGAACGAGGAAGAAGAAGAACAAGGGAGGGAGATAAAGGTAAAGGTAAAAAGTGGTAGATGAATTGTTCGATTGCGTGTTGTTCAATCGGCCATCACCTCTCATCTATTTATGAGGTGGTTGGACTTTCCGTACAAGAAAAGGACTCCAAATCCCGTCAAAATCTTCCTGAAAAGAACCGAACTCGAATTTAGGTAAGTCTGAGACATCAGTTCGGTTTTTGGCTCTCACTGACCACAAATGTCCTCGGATAAAGATGCGCCCAAAAGAAAATTTCACCATTTCAACGAGACGAACAACTTTCATGTTGAATGTTTTTTGATTCGATGCATTCTTCTGGGCCAAAACGCTCACACAAAACAGCTGATTGGTAGCGCTACCCATCAGACACGTCTGGTTGGACGCGCCATATTTTGCCTCCTAACATGGCTGCATTTCGATGGCTCTAACTTTTGCATATGAACTAGGATTGGGACGATTTTTATATCAAAATCGATCGTTTCGACAAGACGAAGACAAATCATGTAGAAAGTTGAGGACATTTTGAAGGTGCAATTGACCGAATAGTGCTCTGGATACAAAATCTCAGTATTTCGAACACAACTTCGGCCTTCGAGATGAGATCGGATGGCGATGGCCCAAATTTCAAAGATGTCCATGTCGACAATACATAACTTTTTCGTCTATATCACTTCTCCATTTGAGACCATCTTAATTATGGTTTTTACCATGCCAAAATCTGGTGTCAACACAT
>LR738715.1:578491101-578598282 GCA_902687465.1 Secale cereale | reverse complement strand
GGTTTTTCGGCACAACTTGTGTGCCAAAAAATTATTTGCACAGATTTTGTACTAAGCACGATGTCAAAACTCCATCGGCCATTTGTATGTGCTTAGGGTGAAAAGTATTTATCATCCATATATGATCTTAGGGAGATAATGATGTATCGGCCATTAGCAACTAAAGTGCTGCTAATCGAACGTATGATGATGTGGTAATACCCTTGCATGGTGTAAAAAATTATATTGCACCCATGGATTGAAATAACCCCATGGAGGGTACCAATCATACCTGAGGGTGAATTCCATGGCAAAGACATCAATGGCATGGTTGAAGAAAATGGATGATGTGCTAACCGAAGATTTTGATGTTGTGATGCACACCTTCGGCTTAATTGTTTGTTGTTTCCATTCTTCTCTTTCTTCACTTTTATTGTACTTGTTGCAATTGAAGCATGCACGTCATTTTTTTTATTGATCCTCTTGGGAACCCATGACATGTTCTTCTTTGTCAGCTCTTGTGCACTAAGATTTTGTAATTCCTTCTTTTGCCAGTACGATAAGTTGAGTGAGCATCTCGGTTGTGATTCTGTTTCGACCAATGGTAATTCTTCCTTGGCCTTGTGCACTCTCAACTTCTTTCCATCAGATTTGGCACTTTAACTCTCAATAATTGGTTGCTTCATCTCATTGCCTTTAGTAGCCAATGTTAACACTTTAATTGGCTCTTCTTCTTTTGAGATCAAATCTGAAGTTGCACTCTTATGACCATCTCTTCTCAAGCGGTAAACTTGCATGACCACCTCTTTCTTCTTCCTTGAGCTCTGGACCGACTCCTTATAATTGAAACGGTCATTGACGCGTGATTGTCAAATGCTGATCTTCTTGGAGCTGCATAATATTGGTGAGATGGTTCAAAATAAGATGGAGAATGTGCCCTTGTATCATACCTGCCCTATGATGGATATGGATCTACATGAGCACGGGGAGGCATCCACGGCATTAGCATTGGTGGTCCAAAATAAGGATATGAATATGTTGCATGAAGATTCTCACTTTGCCAATACCGATCCTCATATTTGCGCCTTGGGGTGATCTTGGTTTCTTTGCATGATTTGGCCGATAAGCCACTACAACAAAAACCCACCTTTAACAACGGATATGTAGCAACGAAACATAACATGTGTTGTCGGTGGTCCACCACCTCCCACCTCCCACGAAGAGGTAACCTTCCCGTACTCATCTCCACATTATCTGGAAGTACCGCCCCGTCCAAATATCACGCAACAGAAAAGAGTGAGCTTCGTGGCCACAAAAGCTGCCGCCACAACCTCCGACTCCGGCTAGATCTAGTGCTTTTCTGCATCGCCGCTCACCAACCCATTCCCCTTTTCTCTGTTCCTGTGTCGCGGCGACTTCCTCCATGCCGCCGCTCAACCTCCCGGCTCCGCCTTACTGCTCTCCACCGATCCCCATTCGTCGTGATGTCCTACGCTCCCCTGCTCACCCGCTCATGGGCTCGGCAACCCCTTACTGCTCTCCTCTGATCCATTCCCATGGCGACATCATCCACGCCCCTGCACGCGCCCCCGCAAGAACCCTAGCCGCCATGGTTTGCCAGCGCGGCTCCAACATCTCTTCTCGTGTCTGCCCACTACCCCGCATATCCGCGCGCGTGACTGCCGGCTCGGGCTCGACTGTGCTGTTCCACATCGAGTCCTCGACTACCTCGACCGATAGCAGGCTGTTTAGTAAGGCCTTCCTCCTTCGAATAATGTTTGTTCAATGTTAAGATAATGGGAACTTTCTCGGATGAAAAAATGATTCTGAAGCAACATATATCATTTAGACTAATTGATGGATTCTGTTATTTTTTGCTAGATTTATTCAGCATATTTTTGGGAAACTTACCATGTTTCGTAAAGATTATAGCACAGTAAGTTCCATGTAGGAAGTTCAAATCCAATGGATTTATCTGCAGGCTGCAGAGACAACAACGCTTCTGTGGTCACAAGCTCAAAATTACCGACTGTAAGATCCCTTGTGTTATTACTATATCTGCTACCTTTATGTTGTACCAGAGATCTTCTCTAATAGCAGACAATTACAATAATTTGCAATAAGTCATCAGTGTAACACCTAGAAGCATATTGTCACCCCGGTTCTAGATGTTGAGCGGTGGACTTTTTTCTTCTGTGGTTGAGCGATTCACCACTTGTCTGTATTCTGTACCTATTAATTCGGGAATATTTTTTGTAGCATTTCAGCAATAGTTCTTTCTTGTGATGCATTAGGCTCTAATTTCTTGATTCTATGTGCGTGGATAATTAATCAATATCTTTGTGAGGATGATCATAGTAGATTAGTTAAATAAGTCGATAGTACCTTTAGATATCCTAGTTAATAGCCTATATATGACCATGTCATCAAAGTACATTTCTTCAGGTATGAGTTAATAGGCGAGCACTATTATCTATCGCATCATGATTATTTTCAAGAGACAAAAAAACCTCCTTATTAGTGTTATGAATCCATACTGATTTATGTCACACGCTTGTGTAGTACTACAGGAATAAGCCCACATGCATCTATATGTCCTAATATTTATTTTTATTGTATAATCTTTAGTTTCATCTTTCCTCACAGGTTTTGAAGTTGACTACGTGCTTCAGCCAACATGTGTTTGTTTGTTCTTTCTCTTAACAGGTATATGGTTTGGACTTGTGCGTACTGCAATTAGGAGGTATAAAAATCAGGACTTATATAAAGAGTCCCTAAAAAGAATTTGAAGCCTCTGGAAAATTTAACTATTGAACTATGTATGTATAATCAAGATTATTGGTTAGCTATTATCATTTAGTTGGTTCCAGAATTCATATCATTGTTAATATATATAATGTTTGGATAATCATTACTGTAGTAAATTCATGCTGATGGTTCAAAATGAATAGCCCCATCCAATTGTTCAAACATCTTAGTGTTTTAATATGCAGTTTCTGATCTAAACGAGTTCAGAACTTGTGCAAGTCGCAGCTGAGAGAATAGAATCTTATATGTTCAACACTTGAAGTCTCTGTGTTTGTACCTCATAGCATGGTGATGTCCCTTCTACTAGTGTTTATTATGATGATTCATATAGTAAGTTGATGCAAGATGCAAAATTTATTTAGTACTCTGTACACAGATATAGGTTGCATCTGCATTTTTATTAATAAACTCATGTTGAATTATTTTTTTGTATTCAGATTATTAGCTAGATCCACATCTATAAGTAAGTAAATGTGTAAGTCATATTTGTGAGCATGTATCACAATACCTAATTCAGACACACCCAAATTTAGCTGGGTGCGAATTATTTTCTTTTAACTACAGTATCTACATGGTTTTTTAAGGGGGTGCCTCGTTTCTTACTTAGTATGTTCTTTTGAGGTTTATGTTACTCAATTGACATATATCATTTTGTTCATAGGAAAATAAGGATCAAAAGTGATTGTCATATGTAGGCTAGTACTCTCCCTTTCTACATACAGAGCTAGTAATGTC
The DNA here is from genome assembly GCA_902687465.1 of Secale cereale. Lineage (NCBI taxonomy): Eukaryota > Viridiplantae > Streptophyta > Magnoliopsida > Poales > Poaceae > Secale > Secale cereale. Next base: position 578,594,760 of record LR738715.1, on the reverse strand, counting down.
ATGACCCTCAGCCTTTCTTCCCCTCCTCCATAACTTTCTGCTCTATTGATATTCTCTATCATAAGTTACTAATCTCATTCCTTTGTTATTCTAGATTGCCAAGATAAATTCAAGATGCATGGATGTTGATTGCAAGGTCAAGAATGGCTATTTTACCAGATAATTAGAATGTCATTTTCAAGTGTAATGTTTCAAACACTATAGTTGATTGAATGATCAAGAATTAGGCTAGTACTAGATTGTTTCACATATGTAATATTTGTATCGTGATCTCTATAATGCAATACATTCTTTTTAATATTTTATGAGGATTCCTGTTTATTGTATTGTCGCTGCTATCCATCTGCATTGAGCTAATAGTTTTTGGGTCACAGTATATAAAATACCATTAAATTGTTCATATATGACAAAGCGTCTAGTTGTTGCAGTGATAAGGTAAGTCCATTTGAAACTTGCTTGTGTGGGGTAGCCACCAACGCATATGAAACGTTGCTAAGCTTCAGCTCTATAAGTTGTTGTCTTGCAACGCTTCCGCGCATGGTTTACCAACGAATGTATATATGTTGTTGTAGACCATTGCAACGTCACCAACGGCAACACATACTAATTCGTTGGGGTAGACCTTAGCAACGCATATATGGACATACGACAACGCATGGATGCGTTGCTGAAGGGGGGTTCCTCTTGTAGTGAGCATTCTTCTCTGCACTATTCTTTTGATATTTATCCAATGGTTCAGCGAAGCTGATTTTTGATCTCTTACACTTACGCTTATTTTGGCCTCTTTTTTCTTCTGGTTTGCTTTCCTTGATCATTGGATTTGCTTGTTGCCCCCAGTCCTTGGCGTCTTCATTGTAGCTTCGATGGAATTCTCGCCCTCAAGTTGTTCATTATGCTCTTCAACAACTTCTTTACTTGAAAGCTTGATCCCTTCACCTGTAGTTTTTACCTTCTCATGTTTAAATGGATTGGCTTGAAGCAGCCGATGCAAAAAACTTTTTCCATGAGGACCTGCTACATCTTGAGCATGCGTTGTTTTTCCCTTGAAGAGGGAAGGGTGATGCAGCAAAGTACGTAAGTATTTTCCTCAGTTTTTCAGAACCAAGGTATCAATCCAGTAGAAGACTACATGAAAATCCCTAGTACTTGCAGAAAAAATTAAGAACCTTGCAACCAACGCGATGAAGGGGTTGTCAATCCCTTCACGGCCACTTGCAAAAGTGAGATCTGATAGAGATAATAAGATAAATATTTTTGGTATTTTTGTTGTATAGATTGAAAAGTAAAGATTACAAAATAAACTACGATAAAAATAGCTAATTGACGGGAGATTAATATGATGGAAAATAGACCCGGGGGCCATAGGTTTCACTAGCGGCATCTCTCAAGATAGCATATTTTACGGTTGGTGAACAAATTACTGTCGAGCAATTCATAGAAAAGCGCATAGTTATGAGAATATCTAGGCATGATCATGTATATAGACATCACGTCCGTGACAAGTAGTCCGTAATGATTCTGCATCTACTACTATTACTCCACACATCGACCGTTATCCAGCATGCATCTGGAGTATTAAGTTCATAAGAATAGAGTAACACATTAAGCAAGATGACATGATGTAGAGGGATAAACTCATGCAATATGACATAAACCCCATCTTTTTATCCTCGATGGCAACAATACAAACGTGCCTTGCTGCCCCTGATGTCACTGGGAAAGGACACCGCAGGATTGAACCCAAAGCTAAGCATATCTCCCATTGCAAGAAAGATCAATCTAGGAGGCCAAATAAAACTAATAATTCGAAGAGACTTGCAAAGATATTAAATCATACATATAAGAATTCAGAGAAGAACCAAATATTTTTCATAGATAATCTTGATCATAAACCCACAATTCATCGGATCACGACAAACACACCGCAAAAAGTATTACATCAAATAGATCGCCAAGAAGATCGAGGAGAACTTTGTATTGAGATCCAAAGAGAGAGAAGAAGCCATCTAGCTAATAAATATGGACCCGAAGGTCTGTGGTAGACTACTCACACATCATCGGAGAGGTTATGGTGTTGATGTAGAAGCCCTCCTTGATCGATTCCCCTTCGGCAGAGCTCCGGAAAAGGCCCCAAGATGGGATCTCACGGGTACAGAAGGTTGCAGTGGTGGAAATAGGGTTTCGTGGTGCTCTCAGATGTTTTCAGGGTATATGAGTATATATACGAGGAAGAGGTACGTCGGTGGAGCTACGAGGGGCCCACGAGGGTGGGGGCATGCCTACCCCCCTGGGCGCGCCCTCCTGCCTCGTGGCTTCCCAGACTTGTACTCCAAGTCTCTTGGATTGCGTTTGTTCCAAAAACAATTCTCGCGAAGGTTTCATTCCGTTTGGACTCCGTTTGATATTCCTTTTCTGCAAAACACTGAAATAGCCAAAAAAACTACAATTTGCACTGGGCCTTTGGTTAGTAGGTTAGTCCCAAAAATAATATAAAAGTGCATATTAAAGCCCACTAAACATCCAAGACAGAAAATATAATAGCATGGAACAATCAAAAATTATAGTTACGTTGGAGACGTATCAAGCATCCCCAAGCTTAATTCCTGCTCGTCCTCAAGTAGGTAAATGATAAAAACAGAATTTTTGATATGGAATGCTACCTAACATAATTTTTTCAATGTAATTTTCTTTATTGTGGCATGAATGTTCAGATCCTAAAGATTCAAGACAAAAGTTTAATATTGACATAAAAATAATAATACTTCAAGCATACTAACAAAGCAATTATGTCTTCTCAAAATAACATGGCCAAAGAAAGTTCATCCCTACAAAATCATATAGTCTGGCTATGCTCTATCTTCATCACACAAAATATTTAAATCATGCACAACCCCGATTTCAGCCAAGCAATTGTTTCATACTTGAATTTTTTTCAAACTTTTTCAACTTTCATGCAATACATGAGCGTGAGCCATGGATATAGCACTATAGGTGGAATAGAGTGGTGGTTGTGGAGAAGACAAAAAGGAGGAAGATAGTCTCACATTGGTTTTTGATACGGTCCTAGAGAAAACTAAGTTGAAAGATGTTAGTAGCAATCATGCGGACTGGGTCCATGATCTGAGGATTATCCACATTGTTGCACAAAATAAGTATGTCCTTTATGCACCGCTAGGTGACAGACCTATTGCGGGAGTAGATGCAGATGTTATGAATGTTTAGCAAGCTCGATATGATCACTACTTAATAGTTTAGTGCACCATGCTTTACGACTTAGAACCGAGACATCAAAAACGTTTTGAACACCACGGAGCATATGAGATGTTTCAAGAGCTGAAATTGGTATTTCAGACTCATGCCCATGTCGAGAGGTATGAGACCTCTGACAAATTATTTGCCTACAAGATGGAGGAGAATAGCTCAGCTAGTGAGCATATGCTCAGAATGTCTGGGTGCTACAATCACTTGAATCAAGTGGAAGTTAATCTTCGAGATAAGAAGTGATTGACAGAGTTCTCTAGTCACTATCACCAAGCTACTAGAACTTCATGATGAACTATAATATGCAAGGGATGACGAAAATGATTCCCGAGCTCTTCGTGATGCTGAAATCGGTGAAGGTAGAATTCAAGAAAGAGCATCAAGTGTTGATGGTTAACAAGACCACTAGTTTCAAGAAAAAAGGCAAGGGAAGAAAGGGAACTTCAAGAAGAATGGCAAGCAAGTTGTCACTCCCAAGAACAAGCCCAAAGCTAGACCCAAGCCAGAAACTGAGTGCTTCTACTACAAAGGAAATGGTCACTGGAAGCGGAACTACCCCAAATATTTGGCCGATAAGAAGGACGGCAAAGTGAACAAAGGTATATTTGGTATACATGTTATTGATGTGTACCTTACTAGTGCTCGTAGTAGCCCCTGGGTATTTGATACATGTTCGGTTGCTAAGATTAGAAACTCAAAATAGGAGTTGCAGAAAAAATGGAGACTAGTTAAGGGTGAAGTGACGATGTCTGTTGGAAGTGGTTCCAAGATTGATATGATCATCATCGCACACCCCCTATACTTTACGGATTAGTGTTAAACCTAAATGAATGTTATTTGGTGTTTGCATTGAGCATGAACAAGATTGGATCGTGTTTATTGCGATATGGTTATTCATTTAAGTCAGAGAATAATTGTTGTTTTGTTTACATGAATAAAACCTTCTGTAAATGGTTTATTGAGTCTCAATCGTAGTTATACACCTATTCATAATATTGATGCGAAAAGATGCAAAATTGCTAATGATAGTGCAACATATTTGTGGCACTGCCATTTAGGTCATATTGGTGTAAAGCGCATGAAGAAACTCCATGCACATGGACTTTAGGGATCACTTGATTATGAATCATTTGATACTTGCGAACCATGCCTCATGGGAAAGATGACTAAAACTCCGTCCTCCGGAACAATGGAGCGAGCTAATGACTTATTGGAAATAACTCATACCGATGTATGCGCTGCGATGAGTGTTAAAGCACGCGGCGGGTATCGTTATTTTCTCACATTTAAAGATGATTTGAGTAGATATGGGTATATCTGCTTGATGAATAACAAGTCTGAAACATTTGAAAAGTTTAAAGAATTTCAGAGTGAAGTAGAGAATCATCGTAACAAGAAAAGAAAAAGTTTCTACGATCTAACCATGGAGACGAATATTTGAGTTACGAGTTTGGCCTTCATTTAAAACAATGTGGAATAGTTTCACAGCTCACGCCACCTGGAACACTGATGGCTTCTCGCCCCTCGTTGGTTACCCCAAGTGGAAGGTTGAGATGTAGCATAGCGGCAAATTTCCCTTGGCAAAGATACCAAGGATCGAATCCCGTGAGACTCCGAGGGTCGACAAGTAGGTGTCAACGGCGCCAGAAACTTAGCGGTTGACGGGACCTGCACACAGATACAGATAACTTTGCTCCCAACGAGTACAGAGAGGTTGTCAATCCCTCCGGCCTTGTTGTTTACAAAGGATCAAACACAAGAGATAATAATGATAGCTATGAGTGCAACTAGGAAATAAAAATAGGAAGTAAATAGAAGGTGTGATCAGCGGTGGTAATATGGAACGGGGTCCCATGATGTTCACTAGTGATGTCTCTCTCCCAAAAGACGATAAAACAGCAAAGCGAGGTAAACAAATTACAGCTGGGCAATTGACAGGATTATGTGCGCAAACCAATGCTAACTATGCTGCAAAGAAAGGTAGAGGCTCAAAAGCATGGGCGGTACGCCAAGGCAAGTAGACCGAAATCCATCTGCATCTACTACTAATCATCCGCCTTGAGATATCTATCCAGAACATCTCGCTGGTATTAAGCTGTGAATCCCACCCAAAGTGTAAACTCAAAGCAACAGACAACTGCATTAAAAGAACTTTGCGTAAAGTAAACAATCCTTGCACCCGCAAGTACAAGCACCGTTGTTTTCTCCCTTGTGGCAACAGCACATCCCCTAGACTCATGTTTCTGTCACTCAAGCTAGTCATCAGGGGGCATGAACCCACAATCAAGCATAACGCTCCCTCTTGGAGTTACTACCTACTACTTGGCCAAAGCAATAAACAGCAACGGAGAACATGCAAGAATTACTCAAGAACAAAGATATAAAAGAGGTGAATCAAATATATTACTCAAACGCAATCTGAACATAGTCTCATAATCCATCAGATCCCAGCAAACTCAGCAAAGCAACAGCAGAAAGATTACATATGTGCCTCGATCATGTAGGGCAGCTCACGAGGTCTAAACCATGAAGAGCAAAGAGGGGAGGAGAACATCACATAGCTACTGATCATGGACCCATGGTCCAAGGTGGACTACTCACGACTCATCCGGGAAGCGTCCATGGTGGTGGAGAAGCTCCCGGTGGTGGTTCTCCCCTCCGGCAGGGTGCCGAGAAGAGGTCTCCTGATGCTCCTGATCTTGGAAGCGCTGCGGCGGCGGAACAAAGGCGAGATCGCGAAAAAGGGTTCTGTCCTCGAGGGTTTCGGGACGAGAGGGATATATATTCGAAGGGGGGCAGCCAGAGGCGGAGCAGGGGCCCCAGGCGCCCCCCTGGCGCGGCCAGGGGTGGGGCCGCGCCAGGTGGCCGCCTGGGCCTCCCCTGGCTCCCCTCTGACCCATCTTTGGTTCTTCGCGAAGCTTCCTGTACGCTGATTTTTCCTATATTTTTCCTAGAATTTTTGGAGCACTTTTAATATGGGGGAAACCTAAAATAGAAAAACAGCAGAAAACAGGAACTGGCACTGTGGTGCACTGAGTTAATAGGTTAGTCCAAATATGATCAAAAGTGCATGGAAGTGCATCAATATCATAGCAATATCACACAAAAGAAGCATGGAGCAAGCAGAAATTATAGATACGTTTTGGACGTATCAAACACCACAGTGTAATGGTGTGTCCGAACGTCGATACTGTACTCTATTGGATATGGTGCATTCTATAATGTCTCTTATGGATTTGCCTTTATCGTTTTGGGGTTATGTAATAGAGACAGGTGCATTCACGTTAAATGGGGCACCATCTAAATCCGTTGAGATGACAAATGAACTAGGTTTGGCAAGAAACCAAAAAATGTCATTTCTTAAAGTTTGGGGTTGTGATGCTTATGTGAAAAAAGCGTCAGCCTGATAAGATCGAACCCAAATTAGAGAAGTGCGTCTTCATAGGATACCGAAAAGAAACTATTGGGTACACCTTCTACCATAGATCCGAAGGCAAGATTTTTGTTGCTAAGAATGGGTCATTTCTAGAGAAGGAGTTTCTCTAGAAAGAAGTGAGTGGGAGGAAATTATAACTTGATGAGATAATTGTACCTTTGCTCGAATTGGAAAATAGACCATCATAGAAAACCGTTCCCGTGATGCCTACACCAACTAGAGAAGAAGCTAATGACAATGATCATGAAACTTCGGATCAAGTTACTACTGAACCTCGAAGGTCGACCAGAACATGTACCACAGCAGAGTGGTACGGTAACCCTGTCCTGGAAGTCATGTTGTTAGACAACGGCGAACATTCGAACTATGAAGAAGCTATGATGAGCCCAGATTCCGAAAAATGGCTTGAGGCCATGAAATCTGAGATAGGATCCATGTATGAGAACAAAGTATGAACTTTGGTGGACTTGCATGATGATCGGCAAGCCATAGAGAATAAATGAATCTTCAAGAAGAAGACTAACGATGATGGTAATGTTAGCGTCTACAAAGATCGACTTGTTGCAAAAGGTTTTCGACAAGTTCAAGGAGTTGACTACGATGAGACTTTCTCACCCGTAGTGATGCTTAAGTCTGTCCGAATCATGTTAGCAATTACCGCATTTTATGATTATGAAATCTGGCAAATGGATGTCAAAATTGAATTCCTCAATGGATATCTGAAAGAAGAGTTGTATATGATGCAAGCATAAGGTTTTGTCGTTCCTAAAGGTGCTAACAAAGTGTGCAAGATCCAGTGATCCATCTATGGACTGGTGTAAGAATCTCGGAGTTGTAATATACGCTTGATGAGGTGATCAAACATATGGTTTTATACAAACTTACGGTGAAGCTTGCATTTACAAGAAAGTGAGTGGGAGCACTACAACATTTCTAATAAGTATATGTGAATGACATATTGTTGATTGGAAATGATGTAGAATTTTCAGGAAAGCATAAAGGAGTGTTTGAAAGGAGTTTTTCAAAGAAAGACCTCGGTGAATCTGCTTACATATTGGGCATCAAGATCTATAGAGGTAGATCAAGACGCTTAATAGGACTTTCACAAAAATACATACCTTGGTAAAGTTTTGAAGAAGTTCAAAATGGATCAGTCAAAGAAGGAGTTCTTCCCTGAGTTGTAAGGTATGAAGTTGAGTAAGATTCAAAGCCCGACCACGGCAGAAAAATATAGAGAGAGTGAAAGTCATTCCTTGTGCCTCAGCCATAGGTTCTATAAAGCATGCCATGCTTTGTACCAGACCTAATGTGTACCTTGGAACGTGTCTGTCAAGGGGGGTACAAGAGTGATCCAGGACTGGATCACTGGACAGCGGTCAAAATTATCCTTAGAGGAATAAGGAAATGTTTCTCGGTTATGGAGGTTATAATGAGTTCGTCGTAAAGGGTTACGCCAATGCAAGCTTTGACACTAATCCAGATAACTCTGAGTATCAATCTGGATGCGTATTGAACGTAGGAGAAATTGTCTAGAGTAGCTCTATGCAGAGCATTGAAGACATGGAAATTTGCAAAGTACACACGAATCTGAATGTTGCAGACCCGTTGATTAAAAACTCTCACAAGAAAAAAATGATCATACATTAGAACTCTTTGAGTATTAATCACATAATGACGTGAACTAGATTATTGACTCTAGTAAACTCTTTGGGTGTTAATAACATGGAGATGTGAACTATGGGTATTAATCGCATGGCGATGTGAACTTGATTATTGACTCTAGTAAACTCTTTGGGTGTTAATCACATGACGATGTCAACTAGATTATTGACTCTAGTGCAAGTGGGAGATTGATGGAAATATGCCCTAGAGGCAATAATAAAATGGTTATTATTATATTTCCTTAATCATGATAAAGGTTTATTATTCATGCTAGAATTGTATTGAATCGAAACCTAAATACATGTGTGAATACATCAACAAATACCGTGTCCCTAGTAAGCATCTACTAGACTAGCTCGTTAATCGAAGATGGTTAAAGTTTCATAACTATGGACATGAGTAGTAATTTGATAACGGGATCACATCATTATGAGAATGATGTGATGGACAAGACCCATCTGTTAGCTTAGCATTTGATCTTACAGTTTATTGCTACTGCTTTCATGTATGTCAAATACAAATTCCTTTGACAATGAGATCATGCAACCACGGATACCGAAGGAATACCTTGTGTGCTATCAAACATCACAACGTAACTGGGTGATTATAAAAATGTTCTACAGGTATCTCCAAAGGTGTTTTGTTGGGTTGCTGTGAATTGAGATTAGGTTTTATCACTCCATGAATGGGAGAGGTATCTCTAGGCCCTCTCGGTAATACACATCATAATAAGACTTGCAAGCAAATGACAAATGAGATAGTCACGGGATGATGTATTACGGAACGAGTAAAGAGACTTGCCGGTAATGAGATTGTACTAGGTATAGAGATACAGATGATCGAATCTCGGGCAAGTAACATACCGACGGACAAAGGGAATTGTGTATGTTGTCATAACGGTTCAACCGATAATGATCTTCGTAGAATATGTAGGAGCCAATATGGGAATCCAGGTTCCTCTATTGGTTATTGACCGAAGAGGCGTCTCGTTCATGTCTACATAGTTCTTGAACCCGTAGGGTCCGCACGATTAACGTTCGTTGACGATATAGTATTATATGAGTTATGTGATTTGGTGACCTAATGTTGTTCGGAGTCCCGGATGAGATCACGAACATGATGAGGAGTCTAGAAATGCTCGATATGTAAAGATTGATATATAGGACGATGGTATACGGACACCGGAAGTGTTTCGGAGGGTACCGGGTACATATCGGATCACTGGAAGGAGTTCCAAGGACCGCCGACAAGAGATATGGGCCTTATGGTCCAAGAGGGGAAATGCACAAGTCACAAGGGGCTGGTGCGCACCCCATATGGGACGGCCTAAGGAGGAGAAGGAAAGGGGAGAAGGGAAAGGAAAGTGCGGATTAGGATTCACACTTCCTTCCCTCAACCCCCCTCTTTCCTTCCTGCTCGAATAAACATGGCAGGGGGCGCAGGGCAAGGCAGGCCCCTAGGGGGCCGGCGGCCAACCCTAGGACGCACACTGACCTCTCCCCTCCCCCTCCCATCTACATATATGAGGGAGAAGAGGCGCCTAGAACACACAACATCAATTGTTAGCCGTGTGCGCCCCCCCCCCCCTCCATCGTTTACACCCCGGTCATATTTTCGTAGTGCTTAGGCGAAGTCCCGCGGAGATCACTTCACCATCACCGTCACCACACTGTCATGCTGACGGAATTCATCTACTACCTCGACGTCTTGCTGGATCAAGAAGGCGAGGGATGTCACCGAGCTGAACGTGTGCAGAACGTGGAGGTGTCGTGCGTTCGGTACTTGGTCGGTTGAAGCGCGAAGAAGTTCGACTACATCAACCGTGTTGTGAAACGCTTCCGCTTACGATATATGAGGGTAGATAGACACATGCTCCCCCTTGTTGCTATGCATCTCCTTAGATAGATCATTGCGTGTGCATAGAAAAAATATATTTTCCATGCAACGTTTCCCAACAATGGCTCCAGGGAATTTGTCCAGGGCAAGCATTGTGTCATCAAATGAAGATGTTCCCATGATTAGGAATGATTGTGGTCCAATATTCTCGAGTATGAGTGTAGTCCTAGAATATATTGCTTCCTCCATTCTCTCATTACATAACACACACTCATAGCAGTCAAGATGCATGAAATTTATTTTAAGCAAATTTCGGGTGTTGACTCTATCATGGAGAAGGAGCTAGAAGAAGATATCGTGCCTTATCCTTCCAGCACACTAATGACCCACAAGTATAGGGGATCAATTGTAGCTCTTTTCGATAAGTAAGAGTGTCGAACCCAACGAGGAGCAGAAGGAAATGACAAGTGGTTTTCAGTAAGGTCATGTCTGCAAGTGCTGAAATTGTAACTAACAGAGTAGTTTGATAGCAAGATATTTTTGTAACGAGCAAGTAATTGTAGTAGTAAAAAAAGTGCAGCAAGGTAGCCCAATTCTTTTAAGGCAAAGGAGAGGCCAAAACGGTCTCTTATAATAAGCAAAGCGTTCTTGAGGGTACACGGGAATTTCATGTAGTCACTTTCACCATGTTGGTTCGATTCGTGTTCGCTACTTTGATAATTTGATATGTGGGTGGATTGGTGCTTAGGTGTTGTTCTTACATGAAAAAACCTCCTACTTATTATTAACCCTCCCGCAAGCATCCGGAACTACGGTAAAAGTATTAAGAATAAATTCTAACCATAGCATTAAACTTCTGGACCCAATCGGTCCCTTATGGAATAGCGCATAAACTGGGGCTTAAGCTTCTATCACTCTCGCAACCCATCATCTAATTACTACACCATAATGCATTCCCTTAGGCCCAAATATGGTGAAATGTCATGTAGTCGACGTTCACATGACACCACTAAGGGAATCACAACATACATACTATCAAAATATCGAACACACATCAAGTTCACATAATTACTTGCAACATGATTTCTCCCGTGACCTCAAGAACAAAAGTAACTACTCACAAATGATAATCATGCTCAAGATCAGAGGGGTATTAAATAGCATAATGGATCTGAGCATATAATCTTCCACCAAATACACCATATAGTAATCAACTACAAGATATAATCAACACTTCTAGTCACCCACAAGCACCAATCTATAATTCCAGTAACAAGATTGAACACAAGAGATGAACTAGGGTTTGAGATGAGAAGGTGTTGCTGAAGATGTTTATGGAGATACCCCTCCACAAGATGGGAGAGTTGTTGGTGATGATGATGACGATGATTTCCCCCTCCGGGAGGGAAGTTCCCCCGATGGAATCGCTCCGCCGGAGGGCAAAAGTGCTCCTGCCCAAGTTCCGCCTCGAGACGGCGACGCTCCATCCCGAAAATATTCTCCTCATTTTTTCTAGGTGAAAATGACTTATATAACAGAAGGGGGGCACCGGAGGTGGGCCTGGGTGAGCACAACCCACCAAGGCACGCCTGGGCTCCCTGGCGCGCCCAGGTGGGTTGTGCCCACCTGGTGGGCCCCCTCTGGTATTTATTTGCTCCAAGAATCCTAAAATATTCCATAAAAATTCTCTGTGAAGTTTCAGCTTGTTTGAAGTTGTGCAGAATAGGTGGCCTGAGGTAGGCTTTTCAGGTCCAGATTTCCAGCTGGCAGAATTCTCCCTCTTGGTGCATACCTTGCAAATTATGAGAGAAAAGGCATTAGAATTACTCCGAAAAGCATTATTATGCATAAAAATATCATAAATAACAGTAAGAAAGCATGATGCAAAATGGACGTATCAACTCCCCCAAGCTTAGACCTCGCTTGTCCTGAAGCGAAAACCGAAATTGAAAAACATGTCCACATGCTTTGAGAGATAGGTGTCGATAAAAACAAAATACAGACATAGAAGCATCATGTAGATTATTATAACAGCAACAAATTTAACATAATACTTTTATCATTGAACTTTTATCATAGACTTCTCATGAATAAGTAACAGTTCATCACACAATCGAAGTATAAAGCATAAACTCTTAGAAACCAACAAACTATGTTCTCAGTCAATTTTGCAACTACAATTCATCATCTTTTCGGGAAGGGTCATGTATCAGAGCCTTTAGGCAAGTCCACATACTCAACCATCATATAGCTAGTATTCTATGATTGCTAACACTCACCGCATACACATGAGCAAAACGTTTCAACCGGACACATAGAAAGATAGGGGCTTATAGTTTTGCCTCCCAACGTATTCACCTCAAGGGTGATGTCAACAATAGTAACTCATGCCACCCATATTCAACTGGACATATGTGACTAGATCTTTCCTCGCCACATGATTCTTGCCAAAGGAGAAAATAAAAGGGAATAGAGAGAAAACTTTGACTCTTTGCATAAAAGTAAAAGATAGCCCCTTCGCAGAGGGAAGCAGGGGTTGCCATGCGCTTATTTGTTTGTATGCTCAACCCCTTAGTGCAAAAGAATGTCACGTTTCATTGCCCCTTGTGATAGCGACCTTTATTATGCAGTCTGTCACTTTTATTCCCCACCATCACAAGTTCATGCAACGCTCAATTTTCTCTTACACTAAATGATCTCACACATTTAGAAGCAATTTCTATTGCCTTTTTTGCACCGATGACAACTTACTTGAGGGATCTTACCCAATCCATAGGTAGGTATGGTGGACTCTTGAAAAAGATTTGGGTTTAAGGGTTTTTGGATGCACAAGTAGTATCTCTACTTAGTGTGGATTTTTTGGCTAGAAAAGATATTGAGCAAGCACCACATGTTAAAGGATCTAAGACAATATGACTTCTATGTGAATATGAACAAACATAAATCATTAAGTTGTCTTCCTTGTCCAACATAAACAATATTGGCACATAATATTTTGATGGGGGCTCACAATCACAAAAGATTTCTAAGATAGTATATTTATATGTGAATCTTATCTTCCCTTATTAATTATTTCATGAGTTGCATCATTAACCAATGCTATGTTTGCCTATCTCTAATGAAATTTTCTACTTATACTTTTCCTTATGTGGTGCCATCACCTACCATAAGATTGGCATATGATCTTCTTAATTTATCTCCTTTCTTTTATTGCAACATGAAAGTAAAAAAAGTAAAAACTCAAACTAAATTTTATTATATATCTCGCACACGATTACAAGGATATATCACTAAGCAAACTCTCGAAAAGAAAGGATCGAACTAAATTTTTATTCATTCTAAAGCGAAAGATCGAAGTAAAATAAGTAAAGGTAAAAGGATAGTGCGGATGATACGATACCAGGGCACCTCCCCCAAGCTTGGCGGATGCCAAGGGGAGTGCCCATACCCGATACTCAATTTTCTTTTGGTGATGAAGTAGATATCATGTCCTTAAAGATCAGGAGATTTTCCAATCTACGTATGATACTCCGAAGGAAGATGGTGTGCTCTTGATGCAAAATATTTTCACGAGTGAGGTATTTATTCTGCACACAGACCGTTTAATGATCCGAAAGGCTGCAATTTCAGTAGGGGTAAGATGAGCAAGGTAAGGCTTAAGGATATCTTCTTCTTCCTCCTCGGCCGGCAGTGCTTGTTCTGCCACTGAGGGTGGATCTACAGTAGACTCCTTGCCCTTGTCCCCCTTGATGGCGTCCATGGGCTCCTCCTTCTTTAGCTCTATCTTCACCAGCCAAGCATCTTCTTCCATGTGGTTGGAGGAGGAGGAAGACATGATGCCTGGCTTGATAGATCTGACCGAAAATAGCGAGAAAAGAGAACAAAAGATTTCTCCGTGATACAGTGGTCAATAGGTTCGAGGGATCTATAAAGATTTTTTTTATCTTGGGAAACAAGCAAATGGAAGAAAAACGGAGTCCGGAAGGTGCCCCAGATGGGCACAACCCACCTGGGCGCACCTGGGGCGCGCCCTGGTGTCTTGTGCCCACGAGGGTACGCTTCCTGGAAGTTTTTTATTTTCCTAATTTTCTAAATATTCCAAAATTGACAAAAATTATTTTTTGTGGATTTTTCGGAGTCCGTTTACTAACCGTATCATGTACCTCCTTATTTTCACGATTCTGGAGTGTTCCGGAAGGACTCTTTTATGTGTTCTTCCGGTGTCAAAGTTTGGATAATATTCCTTTCAACATTAATGGTCGTACCTGAGATATAATGTTTTATTCGTTGCCCATTAACAACCTTCGGGTTAGTACCTTCAACATTATTTATTTTGATAGCTCCAGACCGATAAACCTCCTCGATGACATAGGGGCCTTCCCATTTAGAGAGGAGTTTTCCTGCAAAGAATCTGAAACGAGAGCTGTACAAAAGAACATATTCTCCAACTTTGAACTCGCGGTTTTGGATTCTTTTATCATGCCATCTTTTAACTTTTTCTTTAAATAACTTGGCATTTTCATAAGCTTGGGTTCTCCATTCATCTAATGAGCTAATATCAAATAACCTCTTTTCACCGGCAAGTTTGAAATCATAGTTGAGTTCCTTGATTGCCCAATATGCCTTATGTTCTAATTCAAGAGGCAAATGACAAGCTTTTCCATAAACCATTTTATAAGGAGACATACCCATAGAATTTTTATAAGCTGTTTTGTAAGCCCAAAGTGCATCATCTAATTTCTTAGACCAATTCTTCCTGGACCTATTAACAGTCTTTTGCAAAATTAATTTTATTTCTCTATTGCTAAGCTCAACTTGACCACTAGATTGAGGATGATAAGGTGATGCAATTCTATGGTTAACATCATACTTGGCAAGCATTTTACGGAAAGCACCATGAATAAAGTGTGAACCACCATCAGTCATTAAATATCTAGGAACTCCAAACCTTGGGAAAATAACTTCCTAGCATTTTAATAGAAGTGTTGTGATCAGCACTACTGGTTGGAATAGCTTCTACCCATTTAGTAACATAATCAACAACAACCAAAATATGTGTATACCCATTAGAGGAAGGAAAAGGTCCCATGTAATCAAATCCCCAAACATGAAATGGTTCAACAGCAAGTGAATAATTCATAGGCATTTCTTGACGCTTACCCATATTACCTATACTTTGACATTCATCATAAGATAAGACGAACTTACGGGCATCCTTGAAGAGAGTAGGCCAATAAAATCCAGATTGCAATACCTTGTGAGCTATTCTATCTCCAGCATGATGCCCTCCATATGCTTCGGAGTGAAATTTACAAAGGGTTTGTCCCTGTTCATGCTCAGGTACACAATGTCTAATAATACTATCTACTCCTTCTTTATAAAGATGTGGGTCATCCCAAAAGTAGTGTCTTAAATCATAAAATAATTTTTTCTTTTGTTGGTACGTAAAGCTAGGTGGTAAATATTTAGCAACAATGTAATTAGCATAATCAACATACCAAGGAGTATTATGAGCAACATTTATTGCAGTTAACTGCTCATGGGGAAAACTATCATCAATAGGTAGTGGGTCATCAAGCACATTTTCAAGCCTAGACAAGTTATCAGCTACGGGGTTCTCAGCTCCTTTTCTATTAGTGATATGCAAATCAAATTCCTATAGCAAGAGAACCCATCAAATAAGTCTAGGTTTAGCATCTTTCTTTTCCATAAGATATTTAATGGCAGCATGATCGGTGTGAACAATTACTTTTGAATCAACAATGTAAGATCTAAATTTGTCACAAGCAAACACCACTGCTAGGAATTCTTTTTCAGTAGTAGCATAATTCTTTTGAGCATTCTCTAGAGTTTTACTAGCATAATGAATAACATTCAGTTTCTTATCAACTCTTTGTCCTAGAATAGCACCAACAGCATAATCACTAGCATCACACATAATTTCAAAAGGCAAGTTCCAATCAGGTGGTTGAACAATAGGTGTAGAAATTAAGGCTTTCTCGGGTGTTTCAAAGGCTTCTAAACAATCATCATCAAAAACAAAAGGAACATCCTTTTGCAAAAGGTTTGTAAGAGGCCTAAAAAATTTAGAAAAATCTTTGATAAATCTCCTATAGAAACCAGCATGACCTAGGAAACTAAGAATACCTTTGATATCCTTAGGACATGGCATTTTCTCAATTGCATCAACCTTAGCTTTGTCCACTTCAATACCCTTTTTAGAAATCTTAACCATAAAGTGGCACTTCTCCCAATTCAAGACAAGATTTTTTTGTTCACATCTCTGCAAAACTCGATCATGATTGCTTAAACAATCATCAAAAGACTTCCCATAAACAAAGAAGTCATCCATGAAAACATCTACAATCGTTTCACAAAAGTTAGAGAATATAGCAGTCATACATATTTGAAAGGTATCAGGTGCATTGCATAAACCAAAAGGCATACGTCTATAAGCATAAGTTCCAAAGGGACAAGTAAAAGTGGTCTTTTCTTGATCAGGTTGAGAAACAGGTATTTGCGAAAAACCAGAGTATCCATCAAGGAAACAAAAGTGTGTGTGCTTAGATAATCCTTCTAGCATTTGATGAATAAAAGGCAGAGCGTAATGATCTTCTCTAGTTGCTTTATTTAATTTTCTAAACTCAATTACCATTCTATAGCCTGTAATAATTCTTTGTGGAATAAGTTCATTCTTACCATTAGGAACAATAGCAATGCCTCCCTTCTTAGAAACACAATGAATAGGACTTACCCATCTACTATCAGCTATAGGATAGATTATACCTGCTTCCAGAAGTTTTAATATTTCCGTTCTTACCACTTCTTTCATCTTGGATTTAACCGACATTGATGATTAACAACGGGTTTAGCATCAGGTTCCATATTGATCTTGTGCTGACGTACAGTGGGACTAATGCCCTTTAAATCATCAAGAGTATATCTGATAGCAGCTCGGTGCTTCCTTAGAACTTTCAATAATCTTTCTTCTTCATGTTCTGAAAGGTTAGCACTAATAATAACAAGATATATCTTCTTTTCATCAAGATAAGCATATTTCAAAGTGTCTGGCAACTGTTTTAATTCAAACACAGGATCACCTTTAGGTGGAGGAGGACCTCCTAGAGTTTCGACAGGCAAATTGTGTTTAAGCAGAGGACGTTGTTCAAAAAATATCATCTATTTCATTTCTGTCATGCATATGTAAATCATTTTCATGGTCTAGCAAATATTGTTCTAGAGGATCAGTAGGAGGCACAACAATAGAATCAAGACCAATTATTTCATCCTTACTAGGCAATTCTTTTTCATGAAGCTTTCTACTAAACTTGGAGAAATTAAATTCATGAGACTCATCACCAAAACTAACGCCGACAATTTGTTTCTCACAATCTATTCTAGCATTAATGGTGTTCAAGAGATAATGGGACATAAGTCATCTTGTGCGGAACCAAGAACAAGAAATTCAGTAGGGTATTTTATTTTCCCACACAAGACTTCAACATCTCTAACAATCCCAATTGGTGAAATAGTATCTCTATTAGCAAGTTTAATAGTAACATCTATGTCTTCTATCTCTGCGGGTGCTATGTAATTCATAATTTCTTGGTATAAAGAGTAGGGAATAGCACTCACACTAGCACCTATGTCACATAAACCATGATAACAGTGATCCCCTATTATAAATGAGACAATGGGCATGCCAACAACAGGTCTGTGTTTATCCTTTTTATCCGGATTGGCAGTTCTAGCAGATTCTTCACAGAAGTAAATAACATGCCCATAAACATTTTCTTCCAAGAGATCCTTAACCATAACAATACTAGGTTCTACTTTAGTGTGTTCATCTGGTTTAGGTGTTCTAATATAACTTTTGTTAACCACAGTTGAAACTTTAGCATGTTCCTTTATCCTAACAGGGAAAGGTGGGTTTTCAATATAAGCAGTAGGAACAACTAGATCAATATTATAAATTATAGTTTCTTGCTTAGCTAGTACCGGTTCTTTAATTTCTTCTTTAATAGGTGGGTGATATTTAAACCACTTCTCTTTAGGGAGATCAGCATGAGTAGCAAATGATTCACAAAAGGAGGCTACTATCTCAGAGTCAAGTCCATATTTACTGCTAAACTTTTGAAAAGCATCGGTATTCATAAAAGATTTAACACAATCATACTTAAGCTTAATACCTGACTCTTTACCTTCGTCGAGTTCCCAATCTTCAGAGTTGCGTTTAATTCTTTCCAAAAGATCCCACCGGAATTCAATAGTCTTCTTCATGAAGGAACCAGTACAAGAAGTACCGAGCATGGATTGATCATTATGATAAAGCCGAGCATAAAAGTTCTGAATAATAATTTCTCTTGAGAGCTCATGATTAGAGCATGAATATCACACTGACTTAAGCCTAACCCAAGCTAGAGCGATACTTTCTCCTTCACGAGGCCAAAAATTATATACGTAATTCCGATCACGACGAACTAGATGCATAGGATAATATTTTTGGTGAAACTCCAATTTCAATCGATTCCAGTTCCAAGCTCCAATATCATCGCATAGCCTATACTATGCTAATGCTTTTCCCTTCAAAGATAAAGGAAAAACCTTCTTCATAACTTCATCTCCGGGTAATCCTGCAAGCTTAAACAATCCACAAATTTTTTCCACATATATCAAGTGCATATCAGGATGTTCGGTTTTGTCACCTGCATAAGGATTAGCTAGCAGTTGTTCTATCATACCCGAAGGAATTTCATATTCAATATTTTCAGTAGGTGCAATAGGTTGAGGGGTAGCTAATTATGGTTCTGGTCGAGGTGAAGGTTGATACGTCCAAAACGTATCTATAATTTCTGCTTGCTCCATGCCACTTTTGGGTGATATTGCTATGATATTCATACACTTCCATACACTTTTGATCATATTTGGACTAACTTACTAATCCAGTGCACCCCAGTGCCAGTTTCTGTTTTCGGCTGTTTTTGTATTTCAGGTTTTCACGTTTCGAGAACTGCCCAGAAAAATCCAGAAAAAATATATAAAAAATCAGCGTATCGGAAACAACACTGCGTCCGAAGGGCAGCCTCGGGGGGCACACGGGCTCCAGGCGCCCTGTGGGCGCGCCCCCCCTGGGCCGCGCCGGGGGGGGCGCCTCGGCCCCCCGAGAGCCCCCCGGTGCCCTACTTTGGCATATATTTAAAGGGTTCCCCGTAACCCTCGAAACAGGACTTCTTTTCGCGATCCCATCTCTGTTCCGCCGCCGCCGCTTCCAAGATCGGGAGCACCAGGAGAACTCTTCCCGGCACCCTGCCTGAGGGGAGGATCACCACCGGGAGCTTCTCCACCACCATGGACGCCTCCCGGATGACTCGTGAGTAGTCTCCCTTGGACCATGAGTCCATGACCAGTAGCTATGTGATGTTCTCCTCCCGTTCTTGTGCTTCACTAATTAGTCCTCGTGAGATGCCCTACATGATCGAGGCACCTATGTAATCCTTATGTTGTTGCTATGTTGAGTTTGCTGGGATCCGATGGATTATGAGATTATGTTCAGATTGATCTTGAGTAATATATTTGATTCACCTCTTTTATATTTTAGTTCATAAGTAATTCTTGCATGTTCTCCGTTGTTATTTATTGCTTTGGCCGAGTAGTAAGTAGTGACTCCAAGAGGGAACGTTATGCTCGATTGTGGGTTCATGCCCCTCGATGACTAGCTTGAGTGACAGAAACATGAGTCTAGGGGATGTGTTGTTGCCACAAGGGGGAAAACAACGGTGCTTGTGCCTGCGGGTGCAAGTATTGTTTACTTTACGCAAAGTTCTTTTAATGCAGTTGTCTGTTGCATTGAGTTTACACTATGGGTGGGACTCGCAACTTAATACCAGCGAGATGTTCTGGATAGATATCTCAAGGTGGATGATTAGTAGTAGATATTGATGGATTTCGGTCTACTTACTTTGGCGTACCGCCCATGCTTTGAACCTCAACCTTTCTTGCAATGTAGTCAGCATTGGTTTGCGTTCGTGGTCCTGTCAATTGCCCAGCTGTAATTTGTTTACCTCACATAGTTGTTTTATCGTCTTTTGGGAGAGAGACATCACTAGTGAACATCATGAGACTCCGGTCCATATTACTATCATTGATCACATACACTATTTACTTTTCGCTATTTTACTTACTATTGCAAATTACTATCTATCACTACTATCATATTGCTTTTAACCCTTTGTGAACTACAAGGCCGGAGAGATTGACAACCTCTCTGTACTCGTTGGGAGCAAAGTTATTTGTATCTGTGTGCAGGTCCACGTTGATTGCTAATTGCGCCGTTAGCAGTTGACACCTACCTGTTGAACCTAGGAGTCTCTGGGATTCGATCCTTGGCATCTTTGCTAGGGGAAAACACTTCTACTTACTGCATCTTACACCTTCCACTTGGGGTAACCAACGAGGGGTTCGAGGCCCATCAAGGAGTATTTTCTGGCGCCGTTGCCGGGGACTCCACTCTTCAGGATAGGGGAGTTGCATGCTATCTTTTACCTTTGCTTTTTAGTCTTGTTAGTTTACTTTCATTTTTGCTTTAGTTCCTTTTATCGAAAATCACAAAAATAGTTATCTTGCTTGCTTGCTACTATGGGTTCCACCGAGAACACCAAGTTGTGTGACTTTACTAGTCACAACAACGATGACTTTATCAGCACACCTATCACTACACCTGCCACTTCAGCACCTTCATATGAAATTAAACCTGCTTTACTGAACTTAGTCATGAGAGAACAATTCTCCGGTGCTGGAGATGATGCTGCTTTACACTTGAACAACTTTGTAGAACTTTGTGATATGCAAAAGTACCAAGAAATAGATGGTAATATTGTTAAGCTTAAGCTTTTTCCTTTCTCTTTGAGAGGAGGAGCTAAAATTTGGTTTCAGTCTTTGCCTAGAAATAGCATAGATTCATGGGACAAGTGCAAAGATGCTTTTATCGGAAAATACTATCCACCTGCTAAATTATCCAACTTAGAAGTAACATCATGAATTTTAAACAATTGGATAATGAATACGTTGCCCAAGCTTGGGAACGTATGAAATCTCTTATCAAAAACTGCCCTACTCACGGTTTGACTACTTGGATGGTTATCCAAACTTTTTATGCAGGCTTGAACTTTACCTCGCGGAACTTGTTAGACTCAGCCGCAGGAGGAACCTTTATGTCAACTACACTTGGTGCTGCCACAAGGCTTCTCGATGAGATGATGACCAACTATTCCCAATGGCACACCGAACGCGCTCCAACAGGTAGGAAGGTAAACTCTGTCGAGGAGATTTCCTCCCTCAATGAAAAAGTTGACTTGATCATGTCTCTACTTTCGAAGCAATCTACTGTTGATCCTCGTGATGTTCCTTTAAATTCTTTGATTGCTCAAGAACAAGTAGATGTTAATTTTATCTCTAGAAACAATTTTAACAACAATGCTTATAGGAGTAACTTTGGTAACAATTCTAGACCGTTCCCCTCTAACTCTTATGGGAACAACAATGCTTATCCTAGTACCAAGAACTCCAATACTGAACTAGAGACCATGCTTAGAGATTTCATCACTACCCAAAAAGTCTTTAATAAGAATGTAGAAGAGAAACTACATAAACTAGATGATCTTTCTTTCAAGGTAGACCACTTAGCCAATGAGTTAAAATTGCTAAAAATTGAAACTTCTTCTCTTAAGGAGAAGGAAGTCATCCCTATTAATGCTACTCAAGTACAAATTCATGAAAATATTAGGATGATGGCTAAGCTAAAAGAAAGATGGGCTAGAGAAAGGGAGGAAGAGGAAAGAATTAAGAGCCTTCCTACCCACCACACTGTTGCTACTATCCAAGTTATTGAGGATGTTCACACTCTTAGCACCCAATGTACTCCTGGTCCCAATGGACCTATTAATGGTGATGCTATAGAAACTACCAAACAGGTGAGTCTTAAGGACACCACTACTACCTTACTTGATGCTCGTGACCTTGATTTTGATAATTGCACTCTTACAGAAGTTATTGATTTCCTTCACAAAATGTCTAGAGATCCCCGCACTAGCACGCTTAACCTTGCCTTCACAGAGCATATCACTAATGCTCTCATCAAAGCTAGGGAGGAGAAACTTAGAGTAGAAGCCTCCATACCTAGAAAGCTAGAAGATGGTTGGGATCCTATGATAAAAATTAATTTGAATGACTTCTCTTGTTATGCATTATGTGATGTTGGTGCTAGTACCTTTGTTATGCCCAAAAGGATATATGATATGCTTAAATTGAAACCTTATGATTCTTGTTCTTTTGGTGTTCGTCTCGTTGATTCTTCCATAAAGAAACCTTTGGGGAGGATCGACGATGTTCTTATTGTTGTCAATGATAATTATGTGCCTGTTGATTTCACTATTATGGATATTGAATGTGATCCTTCATGTCCAATTATTTTGGGATGTCCCTTTTTGCGCACCGTTGGTGCTGTCATTGACATGAAAGAGGGTAATATAAAATTTCAGTTTCCTCTCAAGAAAGGGATGGAACACTTCCCTCGTAAGAAGGTCAAGTTACCTTTTGAGTCCGTTGTACGGGCTAGCTATTCTTTTACTCTTGATAAAACTTGATCTTTGCATTATGCCTAGCTTAAAGGCATAAAAGAAAGCGCTTTTGGGAGGCAGCCCACATGAATAAATTTTTTGCTTTTGTTGTGTCTTGATGTTGTTTACTGCTGTAGCATCATCATTGTATCTTTGCTTTTCATATTTGTGCCAAGTATAGCCTCTGATTGCTAGAAAGTTCAAAAGTTGTGAGGTGCTGTCCAGGAAACAGATTCTGTCCTTGGATAGAAAAATTCTTATAAAATCTCCAGATAATCTTTTTGGTCTGAATTTTTTCGACGGCGTTCTCTATATAATTGTCTTTCGTGCGTCAGTTCTGAGTTTTTTTATTTGAGTTGCAGAAGTATCCCGAACAGGTCAATTACTGCCTGCTGTTCTGTTTTTCACAGATTCTGTCCTGTTTTGCCTTACCTTCACTTTGCAAATTAAGAACTTGTTTTTTCTTTGCAAAAAACTTTTGGCAATCTTGAGAAACAATAGAACTTCAAGAATATCCTTATTTCCAGCAAGGTATAATTATTTTATTAAGGGTACTAACCTCGCTAATCAGATTATGATGAGTTGTGTATGAAGGGAGTTTTCAAGTGTGCGAGGGAAGATGATAAAAAGATTCAGGAGTGTCAAGCGCTCAAGCTTGGGGATGCTCCCGTGCACCCCCAAGAAATATTCAAGGAGACTCAAGCGTCTAAGCTTGGGGATGCCCCCCGTGCATCCCCTTCTCCATCAACATTATCAGTTCGTCTTTCGTTTCGCTATATTTTTATCACTTCATGTGTTATGTGCTATGCTTGGAGCGTCTTGCTTTTAGTTTTCTTTTTAGTTTTTCATAACGAGTCGGAACCCAGCATTCCTTTATGTGGGAGAGAAACACGCTCCACCTCTACCTAGAACATTACATAGAATTTTCATGTCTATCTATGCTGTGTGTGTTCTTTGTCTTTTAATAGCTACTATCGTGCTCTGCTCTTAGTATTCATGCTTATCTTTTCAAGAGCTTTTATTCAGTTGGTTGCTTGAACTCTTTTTAATTACCATGCTCACCTTATTAAGAGAGTTTACTTCAGTTGCATTGGTTAATGTGTCTATGATAAAGATGCTACTTTCATGATGGTGCTTAGTAGTTCAGGTTTTCTTATGGTTAATCTCGAATAGCTGGGGGGTTCCCAATGTGTCATTGGAGTACCAACTTGGTTTGTTTGCCTATGATGTGGTATGGTTTAGTAATATCTTCCTTCGAGAATTTATTTTGATTGACTAGGCGTATGCTCACGCATATTCAAGACCGTAAAGAAAGTCTGTCAAGCCTCGATGATCTTTTGTTTCTGAGTAGCGATATAACTACCATGCCTGATTCAATATTGCTTTGTCGCTCTACATGATTATGACCGTCATTGCTCTCCTAGTTGGTTGCTCCCAGTCTTTTGCTAACCTACACCTGCACTAAGCAAATTAACCATGCAATACATAGCTCATGGGAAAGTAGCCTAAAAACTATTGTGGTAAAGAATATGTTGCTTATGTATCTTATTTCTTATGAGTTGCTTGCTGAGCGGTAACCATGTTTCTGGGGACGCCATCAACTCTCACACTTTTGTTGAATATCATGTGAGTTGCTATGCATGTTCGTCTTGTCTGAAGTAAGGGTGATTTACCGTGGGTTGAATTAATATGCATATTGTTAGAGAAGAACATTGGGCCGCCAACCAAAGCCATGCATCATGGTGGAAGTTTTAGCTTGGACCTTAATCCTCAATCTCTCATGAGAATATGCTTATGCATTAAAGAGGAGTCCATCATCTATTTTCTATGTTGTCCCGGTATGGATGTCCTCAAGTTGAGATCTATCAAAAACGAGAAATCAAATGCGATCTATCTCCTTGGACCTTTGTACAGGTGGCATAGAGGTACCCCTTTGTGACACTTGGTTAAAACATATGCAATGCAATGATAACCCATGGGGATCCGAGCTAATTAGGACAAGGAGCGAGCACTATTGGTATTCGATGCATGAGGCTTGCAACTTATAAAATGTTTTATGCATGACACATATGAAGTACTACTACCGTTGACACAATTGCTTCCATGTTTCAAAATAAAAAGCTCTAGCACTTCAAGCACCAACTACTGAGAGCATGATTGTCATTCTGAGTGTAATGTGCATTGTCCCAAAGTAGCATTGTCTTTTGCATGATTGTGATATCGTTTATTCTGAAATGATTGTATCTAGTCATCACTTAAACCTTGAAGGTGCCCTTGCATTTATGTTTTGCATCACTAAAGGGGGCAAGCTAGATATCACTTTATCATATTTGCACATCATGTTCATTGCAGATCTTTTTGATGTTTCAGTTTCATGTTGTAAAACTTTCAGTCATTTGTGATTTTCTCTTGAGACAACTTAATTACTTTAGAATCATTGTCTCAGTAAGCTTTTGTCATATGACTATGAGAAAGTCCTATATGATTAATAGCATGTCACCACAGAAATTATTCTTGTTATCATTTACCTACTCGAGGACGAGCAGGAATTAAGCTTGGGGATGTTGATACGTCCAAAACGTATCTATAATTTCTGCTTGCTCCATGCCACTTTTGGGTGATATTGCTATGATATTCATACACTTCCATACACTTTTGGTCATATTTGGACTAACTTACTAATCCAGTGCACCCCAGTGCCAGTTTCTGTTTTCGGCTGTTTTTGTATTTCAGGTTTTCACGTTTCGAGAACTGCCCAGAAAAAATATATAAAAAATCAGCATATCGGAAACAACACTGCGTCCGAAGGGCAGCCTGGGGGGGCCACGGGGGCTCCAGGCGCCCCTGTGGGCGCGCCCCCCCTGGGCCGCGCCGGGGGGGCGCCTCGGCCCCCCGAGAGCCCCCCGGTGCCCTACTTTGGCATATATTTAAAGGGTTCCCCATAACCCTCGAAACAGGACTTCTTTTCGCGATCCCATCTCTGTTCCGCCGCCGCCGCCGCTTCCAAGATCGGGAGCACCAGGAGAACTTTTCCCGGCACCCTGCCGGAGGGGAGGATCACCACCGGGAGCTTCTCCACCACCATGGACGCCTCCCGGATGACTCGTGAGTAGTCTCCCTTGGACCATGAGTCCATGACCAGTAGCTATGTGATGTTATCCTCCTGTTCTTGTGCTTCACTAATTAGTCCTCGTGAGCTGCCCTACATGATCGAGGCACCTATGTAATCCTTATGTTGTTGCTATGTTGAGTTTGCTGGGATCCGATGGATTATGAGATTATGTTCAGATTGATCTTGAGTAATATATTTGATTCACCTCTTTTATATTTTAGTTCATAAGTAATTCTTGCATGTTCTCCGTTGTTATTTATTGCTTTGGCCGAGTAGTAAGTAGTGACTCCAAGAGGGAACGTTATGCTCGATTGTGGGTTCATGCCCCTCGATGACTAGCTTGAGTGACAGAAACATGAGTCTAGGGGATGCGCTGTTGCCACAAGGGGGAAAACAACGGTGCTTGTGCCCGCGGGTGCAAGGATTGTTTACTTTACGCAAAGTTCTTTTAATGCAGTTGTCTGTTGC
The DNA here is from genome assembly GCA_902687465.1 of Secale cereale. Classification (NCBI taxonomy): domain Eukaryota; kingdom Viridiplantae; phylum Streptophyta; class Magnoliopsida; order Poales; family Poaceae; genus Secale; species Secale cereale. The sequence goes on along the minus strand of LR738715.1, from coordinate 578,568,371 downwards.
ATTGAGTTTACACTATGGGTGGGACTCGCAACTTAATACCAGCGAGATGTTCTGGATAGATATCTCAAGGTGGATGATTAGTAGTAGATATTGATGGATTTCGGTCTACTTACTTTGGCGTACCGCCCATGCTTTGAACCTCAACCTTTCTTGCAATGTAGTCAGCATTGGTTTGCGTTCGTGGTCCTGTCAATTGCCCAGCTGTAATTTGTTTACCTCACATAGCTGTTTTATCGTCTTTTGGGAGAGAGACATCACTAGTGAACATCATGAGACTCCGGTCCATATTACTATCATTGATCACATACACTATTTACTTTTCGCTATTTTACTTACTATTGCAAATTACTATCTATCACTACTATCATATTGCTTTTAACCCTTTGTGAACTACAAGGCCGGAGAGATTGACAACCTCTCTGTACTCGTTGGGAGCAAAGTTATTTGTATCTGTGTGCAGGTCCACGTTGATTGCTAATTGCGCCGTTAGCAGTTGACACCTACCTGTTGAACCTAGGAGTCTCTGGGGATTCGATCCTTGGCATCTTTGCTAGGGGAAAACACTTCTACTTACTGCATCTTACACCTTCCACTTGGGGTAACCAACGAGGGGTTCGAGGCCCATCAAAGGTACCCCGAACAAACCCCTCAAAGGATAGTTCTCCATAGTAACAAGTGACAATAAATTTCAACACACTATATGAATGTTTCCTTACCAATTTCCACTTACCAAAGGCGCTTCACTCCGTGGCAATGATGCCAGAAAATAGCCTTGATGACCCATAAGTATAGGGGATCAATTGTAGCTCTTTTCGGTAAGTAAGAGTGTCAAACCCAACGAGGAGTAGAAGGAAATGACAAGTGGTTTTCAGTAAGGTAATGTCTGCAAGTGCTGAAATTGCAAGTAATAGAGTAGTTTGGTAGCAAGATATTTTTGTAACGAGCAAGTAATGGCAGTAGTAACAAAAGTGCAGCAAGGTAGCCCAATCCTTTTGTGGCAAAGGACGGGTCAAAACGGTCTCTTATAATAAGCAAACCGTTCTTGAGGGTACACGGGAATTTCATCTAGTCACTTTCACCATGTTGGTTCGATTCGTGTTCGCTACTTTGATAATTTGATATGTGGGCGTGGATCGGTGCTTAGGTGATGTTCTTACTTGAACAAACCTCCTACTTATGATTAACCCTCTCGCAAGCATCCGCGACTACGGGAAAAGTATTAAGAATAAATTCTAACCATAGCATTAAACTTTTGGATCCAATCGGTCCCTTACAGAATAGCACATAAACTGGGGTTTAAGCTTCTGTCACTCTCGCAACCCATCATCTAATTACTACTCCACAATGCATTCCCTTAGGCCCAAATATGGTGAAGTGTCATGTAGTCGACGTTCACATGACACCACTAAGGGAATCACAACATACATACTATCAAAATATCGAACACACATCAAGTTCACATGATTACTTGCAACATGATTTCTCCCATGACCACAAGAATAAAAGTAACTACTCACAAATGATAATCATACTCAAGATCAGAGGGGTATTAAATAGCATAATGGATCTGAACATATAATCTTCCAGCAAGTAAACCATAATGTAATCAACTACAAGATGTAATCAACACTACTAGTCACCCACAAGCACCAATCTATAGTTCCGGTAACAAGAATGAACACAAGAAATGAACTAGGGTTTGAGATGAGATGGTGTTGTTGAAGATGTTGATGGAGATACCCCTCCCCAAAATGGGAGAGTTTTTGGTGATGATGATGACGATGATTTTCCCCTCCGGGAGGGAAGTTCCACCGGAGGGCAAAAGTGCTCCTGCCCAAGTTTTGCCTCGAGACGGTGGCGCTCCATTTTTTCTAGGTCAAAATTACTTATATACCAGAAGGGGGAACCAGAGGTGGGCCTGGGTAAGCACAACCCACCAGGGCGCGCCTGGGCTCCCTGGCGCGCCCAGGTGGGTTGTGCCCACTTGGTGGGCCCCATCTGGTATTTATTTGCTCCAATAATCCTCAAATATTCCATAAAAGTCTTCGTGAAGTTTCAGCTTGTTTGGAGTTGTGCTGAATAGGCTACCTGACATATGATAACCCTCAACCGTAAGGGATCGAGATAGTCTTCGCGGGTAAGAATAACCCAATTTATTGATTCGACACACGGGGAGCCAAAGAGTATTTATAAGCTTTGACAGTTGAGTTGTCAATTCAACCGCACCTGAAATATACTTACTTGCAACAAAAGATAAGTGGTAACAGTGATATGATAGTGATAATAGTGATAGTAAAAGTAAACAGCAAAAAGTAAATAGTGAAGGTAAATGGCAAAAGTAGCAACTAGTGACAAGCAGGGTTTAAAACATTGTAGGCTAGGGAGATGGATGGTTGGGCGCTGCATGGATGAGATAGATTCTAACTTGGGGCACGGCACACGGAAAAGTAATGATCATCTAGGCAAATATCAAACATTAGGCATGTATCCCGTAGGTAGTTGTACGTGCTTGCAATAAGAACTTGCACAACATCTTTTGTCCTACCATCCCGCTACAAACGGGGCCAAAAAGAACTTATGGAGATTAAGGTGCTCCTGTCAAAGAGCACCGGAACAAAGCAATGAACTCAATGGATACATGTAATCCTCAAACTACGGACCATCCCCTTTGGTGTCCCAAGCTGTCACTTTTGGGATCGCCGGTTCCGAACCGTAATAGGTGCAAACAACTCATAGATAGGATCACGAACACAAATATATTCATGCAAACACATATGGTTCAGATCTGAGATCATGGCACTCGGGCCCTAAGTGTCAAGCATTAAGAATAACAAGTTGAAGCAAAGATGATAAACACCATAGTAGATGATAGGCAACATGCCCCCAACGATCTGACAAACTATTACATGATCTAACTCATCCAATCCCTACCATCCCCTTCGCCTACAGCAGGGGAATTACTCACACATGGAGGGAGAAGTCATGGAGGGATGATGGAGTGGTGATGATGATGACGATGGCGACGATCTCCCCTCTCCGGAGGCCAATTCAGCCTCCAGATTAGCCCTCCCGAGGAAGAACAGAGGGTGGCGGCGGCTCCGCAACGGAAAACTGCGAAAAGAACTTCTGATCTGGGGTTTCCGCGTCGTGAGTAAAAATACGAGGCAAAGTAGGGCACCAGGGGGTGTGGCCCCACCCAGGCGACCCCCCGGCGCGGCCCAGGGGGGCGCGCCCACAGGGCGCCTGGGCACCCCCTGCCCCCCCCCTCTGGCCCCTCTTCTGGCCCCTGGTTCCTTCGGGTGTGTGGATTTTCTGTGATTTTTCGTGGATTTTTCTGAGATACCTAAAAATCCGTTTTCCTGCACACAATAAAACCATACAGGCAGATCTGCTGAAAATAGCGTCAGTCCGGGTTAGTTTAGTTCAAATCATGCAAGAATGAGGTCAAAACAATATCAAAAGTGTTTGGAAAAGTAGATACGTTTGAGACGTATCAACTCCCCCAAGCTTAGCATATTGCTTGTCCTCAAGCAATTCAGTTCAACGAACTGGACGCGACAAAGAAAACTTTGACAAACTCTTTTGCTTCATTAGATGTATATAAGCATGTACTACGAAAAGAGTCTAGCAAGTATTAAAACAGTACTATGAGGACAATGCAAGGAGCAATCCTTCTTTCAAGTGACTAGTCTCAAATACTTAAAGGTAAATAATATACTACTGAAAATCAAGACAAGATTACATTGCACATAGCTTGAGCATACTAGGGTGGTATCTCGCTAGTCTCCATGAGTGAAGCAATACATAAATGCAGAAACTCCTCCAGAGTTTTAAAGGAGACTAGAACTAAGAATTTCAGAATAAATCATATCACAAGTATGCAGAAGACAATGTAATACTTTGGGACAATGCACATTACACTCAGAATGACAATTATGCTCTCCTAGTTAGTGCTTTGAAGAAAGAAGGTGAAGACTCTCGAACCGTGGCTTTTGTTGGCAAAGTTGAAAACCCGTGATCGGAAACAAAAACTAAACATGTACCAGAGCTCTTGGTTTTTAGAAACAGAGGTAAAAACGTTTTTGAGAGGTGCATATTTCGTCAACGAATGCTAGTAGATAACTCAATCACTTTTTGAGTGGACAAGTCTCGAGGAACGACTCCCGCATGAGGACGATCACATCCTCTTAATCTCCTTTGTTTATCACTGCCAAAGTTTTCTGATTTCTCATGAACAAAGCGTGAAGGAGGGTTTGTTTGTTATATTATCTTTTTGAGCCGGGCGCACTCGATGCCAGTTCCTTCTCGTATTAAGGGTTTGCACATTAGACATGCAATCCAGGGGTGAAACTTTTCCAACTTAAAAAGATCATGAATTAACTAGTACTTCCTCATGAGCTAAAACATAGGCACAAAAAGAGAAATGCTTTTGATTAATTTCGAGATGGTACACGAAAGTCTTCGTTAGGAATGGCAGGTAAATACCATGTATAGGAAGGTATAGTGGACTCATATGGCATAACTGGTTTTAAGGATTTTCGATGCACAAGCAGTCAGTCCGCTTAGTACAGGTGGAAGTTTAGCAAAAGACTGGGAAGCGACCAACTAGAGAGCAATAACGGTCATAATCATGCAGAGCGACAAAGCAACATTGAATCGGGCATGAAAGTGATATAACTATTCTGAAACTCAAAGATCATCAAGGCAGAGTAGACTTTTTAGTCCTAACATGTGTAAGCATGTGCCAAGTCAATCCAAAAATTCTCTAAAGGGAAATACCACCTTAGTATACCAGACTATGAACAGTGCAATGCATGTAGATCATTTCAATAACACATTACATACTCTAATTATTCGAGACTAGCCACAAGTAAAGCATGAACCACTGAAAGAGCATTGTAAACATAGCACTATGTCGCTACAAGCTGGTCTCTAGATCATAAGTACAGGCATATGTACAAAAGTAGAAACAAAAAGAGTTCATACCGGTCTTCCTTGTTGCTTCCCTTCAGTCGATCTTCGTCATTACTGCTTGTCACTTGCACGATCGAACGTAGGAAATATAATTAAATGCCATCACGGACTCGAGCTGAACTCTGAAAACAAAGCAAACTAAAGAGACAAAGGAAATCTTTTTGGATTTTTCAAAGGTTGAATAAAAGCAAAAGAAAGAGAAAATATTTTTGTTGTTTTTGCAAAGAGAGAAATAAAGAAGAACGGGCAAAAACTTCGAAAAGATCAAAGTGAATAAAACGGATAATACAATGGAAAAGTAAGAGGGGCACGTACTCCCCCAAGCTTAGGCTTTTGGCCTAAGTTGGTAGCAGCTACTGCCCCCAGGAGCCTCCTGCTCCGGGGGTATGGTGGTGAGTCCAAGGGTCCTAGTAGGATGCTGGCGCGTACACCGAACTCCTCGGAGTCTCCCACAAGGAAGGTTCCGAGCGCCAAACAGAGGAAGAACCTTCACCAAACTCGGTGGCGGTCTCTTCCTGAAAATGTGGTAACTCACCGTGCTTCTCCTCGTCGGGCACAACCCCCTCCATGGGGTTATGAAACTGATGCTGGACCATGAACTCATCGAACTGGACAACATCAAAGGACCATCCGTTCCTGCGAGAAAAATCAAACAAAAGAGGTGCAGGTAGACGGATCTCGCGTTCCGCGGTAATTCCGAAACGCAAGATATAAACAAGATTATTAAGCTCAGAACCCATCACTACAAGAGGACAAAGCTTTTGTAACACAGTGTTGTGTTACCATAGGCCCAAAACAGTGTTACTAAGTCACATTGTAACACATTTTGAAATGTGTTCCATTAGACCGTGTTACTAAGTGGTGTCTGCTGTAACATATCGTAATTGTTACCATATATCAAAAAGTGTGTTACACTTACGTTATAGTAACATGCATATTATGTGTTACCAAACAAGCTGGTAACACATTTTTGTTAGTATAGTAACACCCATAGTAACATATTTTGTAGACGTGGAACATTGTGGTAACATGTTTTTGTGACTATAGTAACACAACTTGTAACATAATATCCAAATATATAATACAACACTAGTAACACATTTTGTAACTATAGTAACACCATCAGTAACACTAGTACATTAGTATGGCGATATAATTAATGTATTTTTAATTATTAACCATAAAAGTAGATATCCATTTTATGGAAATATACATATATTTAATAAAATCACTACAGTTTCTCAAATAGTTAATTATTTTATTACAATACTTGGCACCATTAAAATGGCAGATAAATTGAAGCACGACACATACACAAATTGAAAATATCGAGCTATTTATTATAAATATACAAGACTGTAGGATACATATGCATTACAATGAATAAATACCAATGTTATTGGTTGAACAACATATCATTCATATCAACTTTACAATAGAGAACACATCTATGGAGAATATTACGCCATATAATTTGCATCAATTCGACCAAGGGAAAAGATCTTCTGAATGATATTACATTTTAATCTATTAATGTAAACTACGACTATTGCTAAGTAAAATCTTCTAATTATATTTGCTTCCTCATCCAACCAAAGAATTCAGCTGCAACTCAATTATCCTTCTTTTGAGTCTGCAAAAGATAAATGGACGTTATAGTTATGTGATTGAATGTACACAAATATAATTTTGGAATATGGAAGAAAAGACTTCAACTTACAAAAGCTGAAGGTTGGGTTAAGTATGCTGAAGCAAAAGCATAATCAATTCTCTTGCAATCAGAAACTTACATTACTAACTCCTCATTATCCAGAATATATTCATCTCTGCACATAAGTGCAAATTCAGCACCTAGCTAAATATCACCAACCTTAGTTTCTAGATCAATACTCCCAATAGTAGCATATGGAACATTCTTAGTTTCTAGATCAATACTCCAAATAGTAGCATATGGAACATTCCTCTTGTTTGGATATGTTAAAAGTCTTTAAAACTACTTCGGATGCAACCTATATTATGATCAATATTATTATTCAACGACAATGATAACAGAATTTGCATGAACAATATTATTCCACTAGTTTGGATATGTTATGCGGCTGTTTGTGGGCAGCCCGCAATCAACCATGTTGTGTTTGCTAGCCCGGATAATCACATTTAATCCCATATTATAGTAGTAAACTGTTGCGCTATTGTATTAATAGTTTCTACAATCACCAAGTGGATGATGTGTGGTAAGCACCCACAAAAGAGTTGAGACAATTGTACTTAGCTATTGTACAAATCAAGACTAACTTGTTGTATCTCGACATTAGTTGAACACAACAGCAGAAACAACTATCAATAAGTGACCAAGCACATGCAAAGTGTCCCCCGGTGCAAAAAAAAATTAGAGTGGTTGAGCAAAGCATCATCATACTATTGAGAATCAGGAGCAAAACATGTGTGTTGTATGTGCGTGCTTGTTGTTGCATTGGGCATGTGTGTATGTGCTTTCTAGTACGTTACGAAAGTACCCGTAAGATGTTTCCTAACAGTCGACATTCCATGGCAAAGTTATAAAGAATTTAAACATTCCATACGAATTGTCTATGAGCGTGTCCATATGACTGCATAAACATATACCTGGAAACCAGTAGCCATGATTACAATGGCTCTAAACAACATGGAATTGATATGCATAAACCCTTGAGGCATCGACACTATCCGAGATCCCCGCAAATATTCTGCAACAGTAGAATGATAAACTTGAGACGGAAATAGATGTACAGCCAAAAGCTACAAACTATAAGCATGCGGTAAAACCACATATTCAACAAATTTGAAATTAAATGTAGAACCTATTTTGCACATAATGTAACCAGATGGATACTTGGTAAAGGTGATGGTATCTTACATTCACCTAAATTAAAAAAAGTAACTAGGATGGGTAATTGGTACAAGGTGATGCTTTCACCCATTCAATTATCTCAAACTAGCTGATGAGATTGAGACACGGGAAATATATAAGAATTAAAGTGGAAATGAATTGACAAGCTTCCACTATAGTTTCATAGTGATTATTGTGATATTCTACACTAAAATGATCATACATCTACTATAACCCTTATCATGAAAAGCACTATGTATTACACCTACATTCCCAACGTAGATGTCAATGTTGCTCTGCACAATCTCTATTACCAATCGGACGGACGCAATCTGTCGAGTGCAACACTAGGCAAAGGGGCAAGCGTTTGTTGAGTTTGACACTCGGTAGACTTATTTAGTTGAATTAAAAAATGCACAGGTATTTGGGTATGTATGTATACGGGCCAGTCTAAGATTATACGAGTATGTACAGGATATGTGACGAGTATTCGGGTATGTACATCTCCACCATGGGAAGGAACACGTACTACTATTATTACCAAGAGAATCAATTAGCAGCCGGCATGTATCCTGGACGCCGGCCTCGCATCTTGCTCCCGTTTCCACTAGTACACATACAAGCAAGCAGCCAACTAGATGGATTATTCTGGAAGCTAGCTTACATATGGATCGATTCCTCATGGATGCTAGCAGATGACGAGGACCGGTGGCTCCTATTGCGAGAGGTGCGCACTGTCCATGTGCATGTCCTTCTGAAGCCGGTTCAATTCTTCATGGCCACCGGATAGAGGGATGGCTGCCGACGGCGTCGGCTGGATCTGCCCATGGCTCTGGCGGCTGCGCGCTCCTTATGGCCGGCTCCTCGGGCCTCCTCGAGCCTAGTGGGGAGGAGGGAACGGCCCCGGGGCCTAGGGTTGCACCCGCGACCTACAGAGAAAGGGGCGAGCGGCGGCGGCGGCGGCATGAGGCCCTGGGCTAGCGGCAGTGACTCGCGGCGTGGCATGCGGCGGCTGCGATGGCTAGGCATGGGTGTGAAGGGATAAGGACAGAGAGAGGGGAAATAAAGGATAAGCCCCCACAGGGCCGCAGCCGTTGGATCTACGCGAATCCAATGGTTACAACGCGCGATCCATGGGAGGGCTACTCTGACCAATCAAAACACATAGTTTTTTTTAGTCTAATGTTTTTACAGTTGAAAATAATAATAATATTTTTCCTTTTTCTTTCTCTTTTCTTTTTTTTTCTTTCTTTCTCTTTTCTTTCTTCTCTTCTGTTTTTGAATAAGGCCTATGATTAAATGATATAAATATGATTTTTTAACCCAAAATTTTGACTACATTTTTATACACTTGGAATTTAGATTTGAATCATACGCACTAAACGTACGATGGTAGCTAGAAATCTAAAAAATCTATGATACTTGGGAATTGTCCTTCAAATATGGTATACTTTCTGTAAAAATTGGAGTGGTGCCGTTTTGCACTGACTTTTTGTACTTGCTTGGCTTCAAAAATTCTCATTTTTTACATTGAGAAAATAGAAAAGATTTTTTTTAACAAAAAAATTAGAAACTCTAGTTTTCAACATTGTTTGTAATGGCAAGATGCACCTATGGGCCCAATTTGGACACATTTATCATAAAATATGCAATGAATATGGCCATCACTTTGAAAACACATGAATGTTCATACATGACATCTCATTTTGTGAAGGATGTTTTCCAGAATTATTGTATTACAACTTCAGTATTTTTCCTGACATCTAGTACACATAAAATAACTCGATGCAAAAGGATTGTATTCCCCATAAATAATTATGAAACGTCTAGGTTCAAGTAACCTCTAGGTAACCTCTAGGTTGCCCCTGAGCTGAGCATAAACGTTACTTTCATGGTTACCTATATAAAGGGTTCTTCTTGCCAATAAGCTCCCAACTTTCGCATCTGATATTAAATGAAACGTCACATACAACAAGAAATATTTACGTCTCATCGCGAGAGACAAAATATAATTTTAGAAAATTCGAATTTGAATTCGTAGGCAAAACTAACGGTGAAAGTATTGGTTCAATGACATGCTCCGGCGAATTTGAATTTGTGAATTGTTTGATTTGGATGTGTTTAACCTTTTGTTTTATAGCATATTAAAATGGAGAGCGCTTATTCAGCACTTCCGGCAGAAGAAACGCGAACTAACGCTGACACGCCGCGCCCCTTCGACCGACCCAGCTAAGCAAGGTTGCTCGCCCCAATTCGTTCACTGGCTCGGCTGTTTCAACTGCTTTACCGTTTAGAATATGAAAGATTGTTCGAGGGTTGAAAAAAGTTTCTAGCTTCGAAAAATGTTCACGAATTTGAAAGAAATGTTTGTCACTTAACAAAATAGTTCACAAACAAAAACAATATCTCAAATTTGAAAAAAATTCCTGAATTTGAAAAACGTTATCAATTTTTTTTAAATCATCAATTCCAAAAAAAATTGCGAACTTGGAAAAATTCCCAAGTCAAAAAATAGCGTATTGAAAAAGTCCACAAATTTGAAAAAAAATCATGGCTTGAATTTTTTTCCGGGAAAATAAATGTTCACAGACTTTCAAAAGATGTTTGTGAATTTGAAAAAAGATTGGGTCTACAAAAAATTCATGAATTTGAAGAGGAAGTTCCCAGAATTTTAAAAAAGCATTCATTGTTTTGAATAATTTTCGGGATTTGAAATTTATTTTCAAATTTCAACAGAGTCCACGAACCTCAAGAAAACAAATTCACATATTTCAAGAGAAAAAATCACGAATTTGATTTTTTTAATGAAATTTGAAATGAATAAAAAATAAAAAATAAAAAATAGCCAAAAGAAACAGAAAAACCGGAAGAAAAGCTGACAAAAAAACCCAGCATTAAAACAGGGAAAACTGGGTGCAAACTTCGAGAAGCAAAACCGGGCCTAAGTCACCAAATCACAGCCCATTTAATAATATGAGACCACCTAATGCGTCCAGCGTTGCTAAAAAATCTGATGGGCCTTGACGGAGCTGTTCCTTTTTTAAAATAATATGACAATTATTCAAATTAAGCAAACTCCCGGATGTAGCATGTTGGTAATCAATTGTTTGGCCAAGCGGGAGGTATTAGGTTCGATTCTTGTACGCATCAATAATGGGCCTTTTTTCTTGTATTAACTCATTGGTTGCCATTTTATTTGGTTCACGTATGTCAAATGGTCCTGGGTTCTGTTGGGTTGTTTAGCGGTCTCACTTGTTTACAGGCTACATGTTCTCAATTTTTTATTGCAAGATTATTACATACATATAATATGCATCTACGTCACATGTCTTGAATATTTATACAGGAATATGTATATATAATATGATCCCATGCTAATATTTGTTATTTCAAGATTTTTTAAAATTATTCGCTATTATCCTTAGATTAAATTAATGAAATTATGCATATATATTTGAAGTAATTCCACTGAGTCATATATGTATCTCAATTAAGGTTCAAGTAATACCGAAAAAATGTACAAGACCTATGTACAACCTTATGTTATGGACAAAGATTGTTGAGAAAATTAATTGAGTGAAAATTTGAACCTATGTTTGTAAGCATTGTGGCACTATTCTTTTTTTAATAAAATATAGTTTACACTAATTGTTTTTTATCTAATGTTATACAGCTTGTAACACTATGCGGCAACACAGGATTATGTGTTACTGTCCCAATAGTTTGTAACACACCTGGAGCGGCACAAACTTATATGTTACTATGGTAATGTACCGGTAACACATTTCCGAACCTTATCAAAGATGTGTTACTGTCCGTGCCGCAACACACACAATGTGTTACTGATATTTTGCTCTGTAACACATCTTTCTATATGTTACATGATTGTGTTACTTAATCTTTGTTTTGTTGTAGTGCATGGTGACAAACTTATGCCTTTTCATAGCAGCAAGATCAAAGCTTAAATAAGTAAAAGGATTATCATCAGGGTGTGGGGTGCCTCCAAGATGTTCTAAGATAAGTGTGGCATAAACGCCACCATATAAGTCCCCCTTGTTACCGTTCATAGCAAGGCGTAGAGCAATTAAGGCACCCAGATTATAAACAGACCTCCCTGAGAGGGCTGCTGCCAGGATAGCAATATCCGGAGCAGAAATGCGGCTCATGTTGTCACGAGCTAACACCCCTCTGGCAATATAATATGCAAAATACCTGAGGTGAGGAAATAAGATGCTGGAGATCTTCGACCGATGAATATCCCTCGTACCCATGCTGCAGAGAGAGTTGATGACAGTTTTCAGCTCGGAGGGCTGAGTGGCCATCCTAGCCGTCCTCCCTACGTTCGGCACACCTATTATTTCACAAAAAAATTCCCAAAGTCATGGTGATAAGATCATTGTAAATTTTAAACTCAATAGCACCTGAATCAGGATTATATCTAAAACTGTTAACGAAACTGGAGGTGAGTTTTTGATACTGGGTAACACGGCTCGTGACAAGTCGTGTCAAACCTGCATTAGCACAAAGATTATAAAACTCATCCTTGATTCCCGCAGCTTCGAGGAATTCATCACATGGAAATGTCATCGCACGTGCTGGACTTGTGTCTTCCGACAACTCTAGGGGCACATGATCTTCATTATAGCTCACCCTAGCAGTCGATGGTGAAGCTGCGGCTCTAGTAACTCGATCGGAGTGTGCGGGCCTCCTCTTCTCAAGCCACCCTTTTGCCCTTCCTAACAAACTCATTTCTGAAAAAAAAATTGCAATTACAAAAATGAGGATTAAAACAAGATGAGTTAAGGCAGACTACTCAACTCACTTGCCCAAGGCATAAACTTGCATCAAAACTTGGAAAATAACTTTCTACACATGCATGCAAGCTCATCTCTACAGCACCAAGAACTACTAAATACTCACAAATGAGGCCACCAATCAAAAATCTAATTGGAGGGGTGGAGGAGTCACATACCAGGGAGTATTTGCTCAAAATTTCTGAAGGAAATATGCCCTAGAGGCAATAATAAAGTTGTTATTTATATTTCCTTATATCATGATAAATGTCTATTATTCATGCTAGAATTATATTAACCGGAAACTTAGTACATGTGTGAATACATAGACAAAACAGAGTGTCCCTAGTATGCCTCTACTAGACTAGCTCATTGATCAAAGATGGTTATGTTTCCTAGCCATAGACATGAGTTGTCATTTGATCAACGGGATCACATCATTAGGAGAATGATGTGATGGACAAGACCCATCCGTTAGCATAGCACTATGATCGTTTAGTTTTACTGCTATTGCTTTCTTCTTTACTTATACATGTTCCTATGACTATGAGATTATGCAACTCCTGAATACCGTAGGAACACCTTATGTGCTATCAAACGTCACAACGTAACTGGGTGATCATAAAGATGCTCTACAGGTGTCTCCGAAAGTATTCGTGGTGTTGGCATAAATCAAGATTAGGATTTGTCACTCCGAGTGTCGGAGAGGTATCTCTGGGCCCTCTCGGTAACACACATCACAATAAGCCTTGCAAGAAAAAGACTAATGAGTTAGTCACGAGATGATGAGTTACGGAACGAGTAAAGAGACTTGCCAGTAACGAGATTGAACTAGGTATAGAGATACCGACGATCGAATCTCGGGCAAGTAACATACCGTTGACAAAAGGAACAACGTATGTTGTTATGCGGTTCTGACCGATAATAGATCTTCGTAGAATATGTAGGAGCCAATATGAAAATCCAGGTTCCGCTATTGGTTATTGACCGGAGATGAGTCTCGGTCATGTCTACATGGTTCTCGAACCCGTAGGGTCCGCACGCTTAACGTTTGATGACGATCGGTATTATGAGTTTATGAGTATTGATGTACCGAAGGTAGTTCAGAGTCCCGGATGAGATCACGGACATGACGAGGAGTCTCGGAATGTCCGAGACATAAAGATTGATATATTGGACGACTATATTCAGACACCGGAAGTGTTCCGGGAAAGTTTCGGATTTATCGGGATTGCCGGAGGGGGTTACCGGAACCCCCTACGAGAGGGGATGGTCCATAGTGGGCCTAAAGGGAAAGAGAGAGGCAGCCCATAGGGCTGGCCGGCGCCCCCACCTAGGGTTCCTAGTTGGACTAGGATTGGGGGGGGGGGCGCCACCTCTCCTATTCCTTTCCCTCTTCCTTCTTTTGGTGAATCCTACTAGGAATAGGATTCCACTCCCTAGCCGCACCAGGAAGGGCTGGCCGGCCTCCCTCCCTTGCTCCTTTATATACGGGGGCAGGGGGGCACCCAAAGACACACAAGTTGAATTGTTTTAGCCGTGTGCGGTGCCCCCCTCCACAGAATCACACCTCGGTCATACCGTCGCGGAGCTTAGGCGAAGCCCTGCGCCGGTGAACACATCATATCCGTCACCACGCCGTCGTGCTGACGAAACTCTCCCGTGAAGCTCTACTGGATCAAGAGCTCGTGGGACGTCATCAGGCTGAACGTGTGCTGAACGCGGAGGTGCCGTACGTTCGGTGCTTGATCGGTTGGATCGCGAAGAAGTTCGACAACATCAACCGCGTCACTTGACGCTTCCGCTCCCGGTCTACGAGGGTACGTAGACACACTCTTCCCTCTCGTTGCTATGCATCTGGTAGATAGATCTTGCGTGATCGTAGGAAAATTTTAAAAATACTACGTTCCCCAACAGTGGTATCAGAGCCAGGTTTATGCGTAGATGATATGCACGAGTAGAACACAATGAGTTTTGGGCGATACTAGTCATACTGCTTACCAGCATGTCATACTTTGCTTCGGCGGTATTGTGAGATGAAGCGGCCCGGACCGACATTACGCGTACGCTTACGCGAGACTGGTTTCACCGTTACGAGCACTCGTTGCTTAAAGGTGACTGGCGGGTGTCTGTCTCTCTCACTTTAGCTGAATCAAGTGTGGCTACGCCCGGTCCTTGTGAAGGTTAAAACAGCACATACTTGACGAAACATCGTTGTGGTTTTGTATGCGTAGGTAAGAACGGTTCTTGCTAAGCCCGTAGCAGCCACGTAAAACTTGCAACAACAAAGTAGAGGACGTCTAACTTGTTTTTGCAGGGCATGTTGTGATGTGATATGGTCAAGACATGATGAGTTATACGGTTTTGTATGAGATGATCATGTTTTGTAATGTTATCGGCAACTGCCAGGAGCCATATGGTTGTCGCTTTATTGTATGAAATGCAATCGCCATGTAATTGCTTTACTTTATCACTAAGCGGTAGCGATAGTCGTAGAAGCAATAGTTGGCGAGACGACAACGATGCTACGATGGAGATCAAGGTGTCGCGCCGGTGACGAAGGTGATCATGACGGTGCTTTGGAGATGGAGATCAAAAGCACAAGATGATGATGGCCATATCATGTCACATATTTTGATTGCATGTGATGTTTATCTTATTATGCTTCTTATTTTGCTTAGAACGACGGTAGCATTATAAGATGATCCCTTACTAAATTTCAAGGTATAAGTGTTCTCCCTGAGTATGCACCGTTGCGAAAGTTCGTCGTGCCGAGACACCACGTGATGATCGGGTGTGATAAGCTCTACGTTCAAATACAACGGGTGTAAGCCAGTTTTGCACACGCAGAATACTCGGGTTAAACTTGACGAGCCTAGCATACCTCGGAACACTGGAGACCGAAAGGTCGAGCGTGAATCATATAGTAGATATGATCAACATAAGATGTTCACCATTGAAACTACTCCATCTCACGTGATGATCGGACATGGTTTAGTTGATTTGGATCACGTGATCATTTAGATGACCAGAGGGATGTCTATCTAAGTGGGAATTCTTAAGTAATATGATTAATTGAACTTTAATTTATCATGAACTTAGTCCTGGTAGTATTAGCATATCTATGTTGAAGATCAATAGCTCGCGATGTTGCTCCCCGTTTATTTTTCATATGTTCCTAGAGAAAACCAAGTTGAAAGATGTTAGTAGCAATGATGCGGAATTGTTCCGTGATCTGAGGATTATCCTCATTGTTGCACAGAGAAATATGTCATTGATGCACCGCTAGGTGACAGACCTATTGCAGGAGCAGATGTAGACGTTATGAACGTTTTGACAAAAGCTCAGTATGATGACTACTTGATAGTTTAGTGCACCATGCTTTACGGCTTAGAACCGGGACTTCAAAAAAAAGTTTTGAACGCCACGGAGCATATAAGATGTTCCAAGAGTTGAAATTAGTATTTCATACTCATGCCCGTGTGGAGAGGTATAAGACCTCTGACAGTACTTTGCCTACAAGATGGAGGAGAATAGCTCAACCAGTGAGCATGTGCTCAGATTGTCTGGGTACTACAATTACTTTAATCAAGTGGGAGTTAATCTTCCTGATAAGAAAGTAATTGACAAGGTTCTCTAGTCACTATCACCAAGTTAGTAGAACTTCGTGATGAACTATAATATGCAAGGGATGACGAAGGTAATTCCCGAGCTCTTCGCAATGCTGAAACCGGCGAAGGTAGAAATCAAGAAAGAACATCAAGTGTTGATGGTTAATAAGACCACTTGTTTCAAGTAAAGGGCAAAAGGGATAGAAGGGGAACTTCAAGAAGAATGACAAGCAAGTTGTCACTCCCATGAAGAAACCCAAAGCTAAACTCAAGCCTGAAACTAAGTGCTTCTACTGCAAAGGAAATGGTCACTGGAAGTGGAATTGCCCTAGATACTTGGCGGATAAGAAGGATGGCAAAGTGAACAAAGGTATATTTGATATACAGATTATTGATGTGTATTTTACTAGTGTTCATAGCAACCCCTCGGTATTTGATACTGGTTTAGTTACTAAAGAGTAGTAACTCGAAATAGGAGTTGCATAATGAACATAAACTAGTTAAAGGATGAAGTGACGATGTGTATTGGAAGCAGTTCCAAGATTGATATGATCATCATCGCACACTCCCTATACTTTCGGGATTAGTGTTGAACCTAAATAACTGTCATTTGGTGTTTGTGTTGAGCATGAATGTGATTTGATCATGTTTATTGCAATACGGTTATTCATGTAAGTTAGAGAATAATTGTTGTTCTGTTTACATGAATAAAACCTTCTATGGTCATACACCCAATGAAAATAGTTTGTTGGATCTCGATCGTGTGATACACATATTCATAATATTGAAGCCAAAAGATGCAAGGTTAATGATGATAGTGCAACTTATTTGTGGCTCTGCCATTTAAGTCATATTGGTGTAAAACGCATGAAGAAACTCCATAATGATGGAATTTTGGAATCACTTGATTATGAATCACTTGGTGCTTGCGAACCATGCCTCATGGGCAAGATGACTAAAAACTCCGTTCTCCGGAACTATGGAGCGAGCAACATATTTGTTGGAAATCATACATACTGATGTATGCGGACCAATGAGTGTTGAAGCTCGCGGCGGGTATCGTTATTTTCTGACCTTCACTGATGATTTGAGCAGATCTGGGTATATCTACTTAATGAAGCACAAGTCTGAAACATTTGAAAAGTTCAAAGAATTTCAAAGTGAAGTGGAGAATCATCGTAACAAGAAAATAAGAGTCTCTACGATATGATCGTAGAGGTAAAATATTTGAGTTAGCGAGTTTGGCCTTCAGTAAAAACAATGTGAAATAGTTTCACTACTCACGCCATCTGGAACACCATAGTGTAATGGTGTGTCCGAACATCATAACCATACTTTATTAGATATGGTGCAATCGATGATGTCTCTTACCGATCTACCACTATCGCTTTTGGGGTTATGCATTAGAGACAGCTACATTCACGTTAAATGGGCACCATCTAAATCCGTTGATACGACACCTTATGAACTATGGTTTGGCAAGAAACGAAAGTTGTCGTTTCTTAAAGTTTGGGGCTGCGATGCTTATGTGAAAAACCTTCAACCTGATAAGCTCGAACCCAAGTCGGAGAAATGTGTCTTCATAGGATACCCAAAAGAGACTGTTGGGTACACCTTCTATCACAGATCCGAAGGCAAGGTCTTTGTTGCTAAAAGTGGATCCTTTCTAGAGAAAGAGTTTCTCTCGAAAAAAGTGACTGGGAGGAAAGTAGAATTTGATGAGGTAATTGTACCTTCTCCCGGATTGGAAAATAGTACATCACAGGAAATTGTTCCAGTGATTCCTACACCAATTAGTGAGGAAGTTAATGATAATGATCATGAAACTTCGGATCAAGTTTCTACAAAACGTCGTAGATCAACCAGAGTACGTACCGCACCAGAGTGGTACGGCAACCCAGTTCTGGAAATCATGTTACTAGACCATGATGAACCTACGAACTATGAGGAAGCGATGATGAGCCCAGATTCCGCAAAATGGCTTGAAGCCATGAAATCTGAGATGGGATCCATGTATGAGAACAAAGTATGGACTTTGGTTGACTTGCCCGATGATCGGCAGGCCATCAAAAATAAATGGATCTTCAAGAGGAAGACCGACGCAGACGGTAATATTACTGTTTACAAAGCTCGACTTGTTGCGAAAGGTTTTCGACAAGTTCAAGGAGTTGACTACGATGAGATTTTCTCACCCGTAGCGATGCTTAAGTCTGTCCGAATCATGTTAGCAATTGCCACATTTTATGAAATCTGGCAAATGGATAACGAAACTGCGTTCTTTAATGGATTTATTAAAGAAGACTTGTATATGATGCAACCAGAAGGTTTTGTCAATCCTAAAGGTGCTAACAAAATGTGCAAGCTCCAGCGATCCATCTATGGACTGGTGCAAGCATCTCGGAGTTGGAATATACGCTTTGATAAGTTGATCAAAGCATATAGATTTATACAGACTTGCTGTGAAGCCTGTATTTACAAGAAGTGAGTGGGAGCACTACAACCTTTCTGATAAGTATATGTGAATGACATATTGTCGATCGGAAATGATGTAGAAATTTCTGGAAAGCATAAAGGAGTGTTTGAAAGGAGTTTTTCAAAGAAAGACCTTGGTGAAGCTGCTTACATATTGGGCATCAAGATCTATAGAGATAGATCAAGACGCTTGATAAGACTTTCGATAAGTACATACCTTGATAAGATTTTGAAGTAGTTCAAAATGGATCAGTCAAAGAAGAAGTTCTTGCCTGACTTGTAAGGTGTGAAGTTGAGTAAGACTCAAAGCCAGACCACGGCAGAAAAATATAGAGAGAATGAAAGTCATTCCCTATGCCTCAGGTTCTATAAAGTTTGCCATGCTGTGTACAAAACACGTTGTGTGCCTTGCTATAAGTCTAGCAGGGAGGTACCAAAGTAATCCGGGAGTACATCACTGTACAGCGGTCAAAATTATCCTTAGTAATTGGATGACTAAGGAAATATTTCTCGATTATGGAGGTGATAAAGAGTTCGTCGTAAAGGGTTACGCCGATGCAAGCTTTGACACTAAATCCAGATGACTCTAAGTATCAATCTGGATGCGTATTGAAAGTGGGAGCAATTAGCTAGAGTAGCTCCATGCAGAGCATTGTAGACATAGAGATTTGCGAAATACATACGGATCTGAATGTGACAGACCCGTTGACTAAACTTCTCTCACAAGCAAAACATGATCACACCTTATTACTCTTGGGTATTAATCACATAGCGATGTGAACTAGATTATTGACTCTAGTAAACCCTTTGGGTGTTGGTCACATGGTGATGTGAACTATGGGTGTTATTCACATAACGATGTGAACTATCGGTATTAAATCACATGGCGATGTGAGCTAGATTATTGACTCTAGTGCAAGTGGGAGACTGAAGGAAATATGCCCTAGAGGCAATAATAAAGTTGTTATTTATATTTCCTTATATCATGATAAATGTCTATTATTCATGCTAGAATTGTATTAACCGGAAACTTAGTACATGTGTGAATACATAGACAAAGAAGAGTGTCCCTAGTATGCCTCTACTAGACTAGCTCATTGATCAAAGATGGTTATGTTTCCTAGCCATAGACATGAGTTGTCATTTGATCAACGGGATCACATCATTAGGAGAATGATGTGATGGACAAGACCCATCCGTTAGCATAGCACTATGATCGTTTAGTTTTACTGCTATTGCTTTCTTCTTTACTTATACATGTTCCTATGACTATGAGATTATGCAACTCCCGAATACCGTAGGAACACCTTGTGTGCTATCAAACGTCACAACGTAACTGGGTGATCATAAAGATGCTCTACAGGTGTCTCCGAAAGTATTCGTGGTGTTGGCATAAATCAAGATTAGGATTTGTCACTCCGAGTGTCGGAGAGGTATCTCTGGGCCCTCTCGGTAACGCACATCACAATAAGCCTTGCAAGCAAAAGACTAATGAGTTAGTCACGAGATGATGAGTTACGGAACGAGTAAAGAGACTTGCCAGTAACGAGATTGAACTAGGTATAGAGATACCGACGATCGAATCTCGGGCAAGTAACATACCGTTGACAAAAGGAACAACGTATGTTGTTATGCGGTTCTGACCGATAATAGATCTTCGTAGAATATGTAGGAGCCAATATGAACATCCAGGTTCCGCTATTGGTTATTGACCGGAGATGAGTCTCGGTCATGTCTACATGGTTCTCGAACCCGTAGGGTCCGCACGCTTAACGTTTGATGACGATCGGTATTACGAGTTTATGAGTATTGATGTACCGAAGGTAGTTCGGAGTCCCGGATGAGATCACGGAAATGACGAGGAGTCTCGGAATGTCCGAGACATAAAGATTGATATGTTGGACGACTATATTCAGACACCGGAAGTGTTCCGGGAAAGTTTCGGATTTATCGGGATTGCCGGAGGGGGTTACCGGAACCCCCTACGAGAGGGGATGGTCCATAGTGGGCCTAAAGGGAAAGAGAGAGGCAGCCCATAGGGCTGGCCGGCGCCCCCACCTAGGGTTCCTAGTTGGACTAGGATTGGGGGGGCGCCACCTCTCCTATTCCTTTCCCTCTTCCTTCTTTTGGTGAATCCTACTAGGAATAGGATTGCAATCCTATTCCTAGTAGGAGTCCACTCCCTAGCCGCACCAGGAAGGGCCGGCCGGCCTCCCTCCCTTGCTCCTTTATATACGGGGGCAGGGGGGCACCCAAAGACACACAAGTTGAATTGTTTTAGCCGTGTGCGGTGCCCCCCTCCACAGAATCACATCTCGGTCATACCGTCGCGGAGCTTAGGCGAAGCCCTGCGCCGGTGAACACATCACATCCGTCACCACGCCGTCGTGCTAACGAAACTCTCCCGTGAAGCTCTACTGGATCAAGAGCTCGTGGGACGTCATCAGGCTGAACGTGTGCTGAACGCGGAGGTGCCGTACGTTCGGTGCTTGATCGGTTGGATCGCGAAGAAGTTCGACAACATCAACCGCGTCACTTGACGCTTCCGCTCCCGGTCTACGAGGGTACGTAGACACACTCTTCCCTCTCGTTGCTATGCATCTGGTAGATAGATCTTGCGTGATCGTAGGAAAATTTTAAAAATACTACGTTCCCCAACAATTTCAGCCCAAATGAGGGGCTGTAGAGAGAGATCGAAGAATCGCCTCCAAGAACAACAAGAACACAAGAACAAGTGCAGAACTCGCGTTTTTGGAGAAAGGGAGAGAGAGAGGAAGAAGACATACCTGGAGGGGGGTCCTGTGGGCCCCAGGCGCCCTGTGGGCGCGGCCAGGGGCTGGGCCGCGCCAGCTGGCCGCCTGGGCCACTGGTGGGTCCCCCTGGCTGGCCCCAGGTCCCTCTGGGTCTCTCCCGTCGTGGAAATTTTTATTTAAATTTTTCTGGAATTTTTCTGAAAACTTCACTGTTGAAAATTTTTCGAAGTTCAAAAAGCTGCGGAACTCTCTGAAAACTTGAAGTAGTGAGTAGTATTGTGAAGCTTCAAAACATAAATACTTGGTATAGCAAGTAGGACAAAAACTAAAAACAAATGAAAACATAACAAGCTCAACTTTTTATCTATATAAAACATGTTTACTAGTAAGGTTGATCAAGTCTTACCAACAAACAGGCGATATATAGAGCAAAAAGTCTCACCTCCTACGAAGTAGTTACTAAACCTTTAATTTGATGGACATTGTCCCCACCATGATAGTTTTATATTTGTGAGGCACATGTAGTGGACAGTCCCATTCTCCAATTTTCACGGTCTCGATATTCTCTATAGAGTTGAGGGCATGCCTCCTGTCGATCTTCTTCGGAAAATATACCGTGTGTTCTTTATCATTCACATGGAAGGTAACCTTCCCTTTATTGCAATCAATAATAACACCTGCAGTGTTAAGGAAAGGTCTACCAAGAATAATGGACATGCTCCCATCCTCGGGCATGTCAAGCACAACAAAATCAGTAAGAATTAAACAATTAGCAACCTCTACGGGAACATCCTCACAAATACCTATCGGAACAGCGGTTGACTTGTCAGCCATCTGAAGGGAGATATCTGTAGGAATTAGTTTCTCTAAACAAAGCCTCTCGTAAAGAGAGAGAGGCATAACACTCACTCCTGCTCCAAGATCACATAAAGCAGTTTTGACATAATTATTCATTATGGAGCAAGGAATGGTGGGTATACCTGGATCACCGAGCTTCTCAGGAATCTTGCCACTGAAAGAGTAGTTAGCAAGCATAGTAGATATTGCATCATTAGGAACTTTTCTTTTATTAGTGACAATATCTTTCATATATTTTGAATAAGGAAGTAACTTAATAGCATCAGTCAAAGGGATTTGAAGAAAAAGAGGTTTAATCCACTCACAAAACTTATTGTAATGCTCTTCTTCTTTAGATTTGATGGACTTACCTGGAAAGGGCATGGGTTTCTGTACCCATGGTTCTCTTTCTTTCCCATGTTTTCTTGCGATGAAGTCTTCTTTAGTGTACCTCTTACGTTTGTCAGGTGCTTCTTCCTCTCGAACTTCAGGCGGATCATTCTTCTCACTATCCTTACCTTCAGGTTCAGCACCGTCTTCAGTCTCAGCATCGGATATAGATACACTGTTGGGATCAACAGCTGGCTCTTCATCTGCAATAGGATCATTAGAATTGTCAATCTCCTTATGTTTCTTCTTTTTCTTTGGAGAGCCAACAATTTCTTCTTCCTGCATTTGAGAATCCTGCTCGATTCTCTTCGGATGTCCCTCTGGATAGAGAGGATCTTGAGTGCTAGTTCCTCCTCGGGTCTTAATCCCGAAAGCCTGCAAATTATCTTGTTTGGCATTGTTAGCAAGCAGATCTCTTTGCACATTAGAAATTTGGTCAAGCTGAGTTTGAACCATATGAAAATGCTTCACAAGACATTGAACATCATTAGCTGTTCTATCTAAAACATCAAGCAGTTTTTTGATAGCAAGAGAATTATCATGCAATTGACTTTGTATCCTCTCATTAAAATGGTTTTGTTTCATAATAAAATTATCAAACTCATCTAAACATTGATCAGGAGGCTTACCATGAGGGATGTCACTTGCGTTGAAATCTAAAAGAGAGTGTACCTCTACCATAGGAGGGTGAGTAGTAGGCTCACACAGCTTCTCAATAGGGGGTAGATTCTTCACGTCTTCAGCTTTAATACCTTTCTCTTTAATAGACTTCTTTGCTTCTCGCATATCTTCGGGGCTTAGAACAAATATGCCCCTCTTCTTTGGTGGTGGAGGTGGTTCAGGGACGGACCAATCTTCATGGTTTTTGGAATCCTGCCCATCAAATCCTCCGCATCGTCCGATGTTCTTTTCCTGAAAACACAACTAGCACAACCGTCCAAATAGGACCTGGATTCATCCGTTAGACCAGCATAGAATATATCGATTAATTCATTCTTAGGAATTTCATGTCCTGGTCTAGCCCGAATCAGACCGCGGTACCTCCCCCAAGCTTTAGGGAGGGACTCATCCTACAACTGTTTAAAGTTATAAATTCTTTGTAAAGCAGCATGTTGCATATGAGGAGGAAAGTACTTATCAACAAAAGAGTGAGCTAAGTCTTGAGGACTCTTAATGGAACCGCATGGGAGTGAATCATACCATGCTTTAGCACCTTCCTTCAAGGAGAAAGGAAGAAGCTTGGTGATATAAAAGTATCGTATCTTCTCATCTGTGGTAAACAGGCCACCTAACTCACCGAGTTTAGTCAGGTGTGCAATAGCATCATCATTTTCTCTGCCATAAAAGGGGTCAGCTTCAACCATAGGTATAAGTGAAAGATCAACAGAGAAATCATAATCAGGATCATCAATGCATATAGGAGATGTAGCAAATTCAGGATCAGGAACGGTTTTGTTCTTCAAAGAGTATTTTTCAAATAGTTTCTTAATAACTTCAGGGTCAGAGCCAGAAAACTCTGTCAGTTCCCTGCATAAATCTTCATCAAGCATATAGTAATCATCATCAAGGAGCCTCTCTTTGAGTTTACTCAAATCAGGATAATCATAAGTTTCACCAATAGGGTAGCGAGTAACAGGAAGTTCAATTCCAGACTTTTTAGCAGCAGCAGCAATTTGTTTCTCAAGAGCATAACCAAGCGAACTAATATCATCAAAAGTAGTAGAGGCATCATCAAGAGTATCGGACATAGTAACAGATTCAGTAGGAGCATCATGTGGTGGTGGTGAGGCAAACTTACTCATAACAGAAGGTGAATCAAATGTAGCACTAGTGCTCAGAGCAGTACCTCTTCTTGTAGTAGATAGTAAGATCGGAACCTTGGGGTCTCCTTTCTTACCCATAGTGGATGAAGTGCAGTAGGTAGGATACCTCAAGTAGACTTGTAAATATTGCTATGCTCCCCGGCAACGGCGCCACCAGAAAACGGTACTTGATAACCCTCAACCGTAAGGGATCGAGATAGTCTTCGCGGGTAAGAATAACCCAATTTATTGATTCGACACACGGGGAGCCAAAGAGTATTTATAAGCTTTGACAGTTGAGTTGTCAATTCAACCGCACCTGAAATATACTTACTTGCAACAAAAGATAAGTGGTAACAGTGATATGATAGTGATAATAGTGATAGTAAAAGTAAACAGCAAAAAGTAAATAGTGAAGGTAAATGGCAAAAGTAGCAACTAGTGACAAGCAGGGTTTAAAACACTGTAGGCTAGGGAGATGGATGGTTGGGCGCTGCATGGATGAGATAGATTCTAACTTGGGGCACGGCACACGGAAAAGTAATGATCATCTAGGCAAATATCAAACATTAGGCATGTATCCCGTAGGTAGTTGTACGTGCTTGCAATAAGAACTTGCACAACATCTTTTGTCCTACCATCCCGCTACGAACTGGGCCAAAAGGAACTTATGGAGATTAAGGTGCTCCTGTCAAAGAGCACCGGAACAAAGCAATGAACTCAATGGATACATGTAATCCTCAAACTACGGACCATCCCCTTTGGTGTCCCAAGCTGTCACTTTTGGGATCGCCGGTTCCGAACCGTAATAGGTGCAAACAACTCATAGATAGGATCACGAACACAAATATATTCATGCAAACACATATGGTTCAGATCTGAGATCATGGCACTCGGGCCCTAAGTGTCAAGCATTAAGAATAACAAGTTGAAGCAAAGATGATAAACACCATAGTAGATGATAGGCAACATGCCACCAACGATCTGACAAACTATTACATGATCTAACTCATCCAATCCCTACCATCCCCTTTGCCTACAGCAGGGTAATTACTCACACATGGAGGGAGAAGTCATGGAGGGATGATGGAGTGGTGATGATGATGACGATGGCGACGATCTCCCCTCTCCGGAGGCCAATTCAGCCTCCAGATTAGCCCTCCCGAGGAAGAACAGAGGGTGGCGGCGGCTCCGCGACGGAAAACTGCGAAAAGAACTTCTGATCTGGGGTTTCCGCGTCGTGAGTAAAAATACGAGGCAAAGTAGGGCACCAGGGGGTGTGGGCCCCACCCAGGCGACCCCCCGACGCGGCCCAGGGGGGCGCGCCCACAGGGCGCCTGGGCACCCCCTGGCCCCCCTCTGGCCCCTGGTTCCTTCGGGTGCGTGGATTTTCTGTGATTTTTCGTGGATTTTTCTGAGATACCTAAAAATCCGTTTTCCTGCACACAATAAAACCATACAGGCAGCTCTGCTGAAAACAACGTCAGTCCGGGTTAGTTTAGTTCAAATCATGCAAGAATGAGGTCAAAACAATATCAAAAGTATTTGGAAAAGTAGATACGTTTGAGACGTATCAACATAGCTTTTTCAGGTCCAGATTTACAGCTGCCGGAATTCTCCCTCTTGGTGCATACCTTGCAAATTATGAGAGAAAAGGCATTATAATTACTCCAAAAAGCATTATTATGCATAAAAATATCATAAATAATAGTAAGAAAACATGATGCAAAATGGACATATCACACACTTCCAGATCCAGTGAAATGAGATGTGATCTTTGGTGCCTCCCTTAAGGGCAAGATACATTATCATGGAAGAATACATTTTTTCTCCTTTGATAATCCCCATATGTCTTGAATCCTTGGGTTGCGGTGCTGCTCCAATAAAAAGAAATAAGCTCTCAAACTGTGTGTAAGCTTGTGTAGATAGAGGTGTATGGAAGTGTTCATGTATGTCTGCATTTCCTTGCAAGAATACTAAAGGTTGGTTGTCGTCTTTAGCAACAGAATGCAACTCAAGGAATTTTTGATTCAGGGTTCTCTCCAGCCATTGATCATATAATAGAAGGATAGTACTTCCATCTCCAGCTTTGTAGTGAGTATTATCTTTGAAACTTTGTAGTAATTGGAGGTGATCTCTCCACCAACTTGAGCCCACCAAGTGTCCTTCGGGAAGTTGTGTGGCATAATAGCTTTCCCAAATTAATTTAACCCATGGGATGTTGTCCTTATTGAGAATATGTGTGATTTTTTCATCAGAAGTGATCTATTATGCACACGCACATCAAGAATGCCCAGGCTCCATTTTCTTTAGGTTGACGGACCTTTTTCAAAGCTATGAGAGAGCTGGACCAGAGTCTTCTTGTCCATACTTCGTCAAGAAAAAAATACTTAGATATTTATTAATATGATCCACAATGGCCACAGGAAGTGATAGAGCACTCATGAAGAAGATTCGAAGAGCGGTAAAACCTGATTTGATCAATTGAAGTCAATGGTCATCTGATAACATGGTTGAGTAGACAGTTAATCTCCTCTCAATGGATTGACAAATAGGAGTAAATCTTCATTTCTTAATCTGTTGGCACTAAGAGGGAGGCCCAGATATGTAAAAGGAAAGATTCCAAGCTTACAACTCAACAGACTAATGATCCCCTGAGTTTTGTCACCATCCACATTAATTGGGACCAACAATGATTTGCCATAGTTAATATTAAGACCAGTTTGAGCAGCATAATGGCAGAGCGGGTTTTGGATCTGCTGAATTTGATTTTCATTTGTAGGGATAATCAGAATTGTGTCATCAGCATACTAAATGACAGGAAAGTCATGATCAGATGAACAACTAATGGGGGCTTGAATGAGATTAGCGTGCATCGCTTCATTGACAATTAACTATAGCAAGTCAGCTACCAATACAAAAATAAGGGAGATAGGGGATCTCCTTGTCTTACACCCCTTCTAAAGTGGAATTGCTAACCTGGAACTCCATCGAGGAGAACTGATGAGTAACCATAACCAATTTTTTAATCCATTCAATCCATCTATCCCCAAAGCATCTTGCCTTTAAAATTTCAAAAATTGTGTCATGCTCAATCATGTCAAATGCTTTCTCATAGTTTAGTTTAAGAACCATAACTTCTTGGAACACTGGCATTGATGAATATATTCGAAGGCCCGTGCAACACATTCTTGTATAGATCTTGATTTCAAGAATCCATGTTGGTTGGTGTGAACTAGTTCAAGGATTACCTTTTGCAACCTGTTAGCCAATAATTTTGTGATGATCTTGATGGTGCAATTCGGGGGGTTTGGGTTATCATTTTTAGGGATCGGAGTGATGAAAGAGTTGTTTATGGACTTCAAGTCTATTCTCCCATGGTAGAAATCTTCTATAAGTAAATAAAATCAGGGGCGATGAACTTAGTGTGTTGCATATGGATTAGTTCACCAAGAAACTCAATCTTGTACTTCAAAGCTAATAAACTTGCATGTAACTTCATTGATTGGGTGAGGTGATGACGGTAATTGAGCACCGCTCCCCTTTCTGGCAACATCGTTGCTAGAGAATATTTCTGGCAGTCCCAGGGATTGCCAATTGTAGCGATTCATGTTGATGTTTTGCTGTTGCGAGCCTTTGATTATTTCGGTGGGGTTATGCCTTTTTTAGAGAGAAAAATTGATGCGTGCATCCTCACAGTAGGTAGCTCTTGGATTATCTTGTTGCAAAGACTAGGTGTATTTGGTGTGATCTTGAAATTAATATGTTATCCCTTCTAAGAGAAGAAAAAAAGAGGACCATGTAGCAAACATTCCGCTAGCTTGTATCATTTTGCAAGGTTGTAAACAAAATTATGATGAAATTGTGCAACTCATATTGAAACAAGTTGTAACATGCATCTATTATCTAGATATAGAAGAAAGTCGCAGGTAAGAAGGTGTTCATCAGTGTGAGCATATGCATTACCGTTCCTGGAAACCAACATTTATTAATCTCTTGTCTTAATTAAAAAGAAGATACTGTATTATTGATCAGAGAGACACCTCAGCCATCAGGATTCATTTCAGTACGTCGAGTTACGTACACGCTAGTATTACGACAGTAGTATATCTTACGGTACAAAAAGGTAGTAATTCGAAGACATTATTACTTGAGCAAACCATGCATCGAGCAATTCATTCGAGCACAAAACAATCGGTGTATCTGGCGATGTCCACGCATGCATGCATGATACAGAAGGAGATAATATGATATCAGCTCGATCCTCTTGCAAAGAGAGATAGGTATAGCAGCTTATGCGGTGAGCTCCTCCTCTTTGTGGGTCTCGATGACGATGTCGGACTTGGGGTAGGCGTGGCAGGTGAGCACCCACCCTGCCTCCATCTGGTCGTCGTCGAGGAAGCTCTGGTCGGACTGGTCGATCTCGCCGGACACCAACTTGCCGGCGCAGGAGGAGCAGGAGCCGGCGCGGCAGGAGTAGGGCAGGTCGATCCCCTCCTCCTCGGCCTGGTCGAGGATGTAGACGTCGTCGGGGACCTCCAGCTCCACCTCGCCCTCGGGCGTCACCAGCTTCACCTTGTACGTCGCCTGCGCGCGGAGCCTGGCTCCCCGCACCTGCTTGGCGGCGGCGAGGCTGAGGGCCGCGGGCGCCAGGGCCACGCGGGGCGCCGGTGGCGCGACGGTGCGCAGGGAGAAGGGCGCGCGGAGGCTCAGTGCGGCGGCCATTGTTGGCTAGCTAGCTGGAGCTTGGACGCTCTGTCTCTGTGTGGCTGAGGAGCTGGAGAGGATAGGCGAGCGAGCTAGGGGATGGAGGAGTGAGGGGGGCGGGAATAAGTAAAGGATTGGAGGGCGGGTGCCATGTGTAGGGAAGGGAGTGGGCGTCTTATCTTCGGTTGGATGGGCGGGGCGACGAGGATCACACGCTGCTCATCTCGTCGTCGTCGAGGGGCGTGTGGCCGGCGACATCCATCGGGGACATACCACGCGAGAGCCGCGTGACGTCGAGCGAGGCCAAATGAATAGCGATGGAAGATTCACGAAACTTTAATTGGTTGGAGCTGCGTGAGTCGTTCCATGTGTGTGGCTACTAGCTAGGAACTATTACTACTTCTTTTGAGGTGGCAATGTAGTAGTAGCCGTAAAGACGAGTACCCACAATGGAAGTGACATAGGTGTTAATATCACACTTCTCTAGGCAAAATGGATGATGTGGCATGTAATTAATGAAGAAAGAGAGACATGTAGTAACATAGCTAGTTATATAACATCACACATATCAAGAAAAGATAAGTCTATAACCTAATAAATGAAGTGATGCATGTTACAACACATATGTTACTACCCACTCTGAAGGTAGTAACATACTACTAGTAATATATGCATGTTACTACTAAGTTACTATCCACTGTGACTAGTCTAAGACTGTCCATATGAGTAACATAGGTTGTAACATCACACATATCTAGATAAAATAAATGATGTGGCAAACAAAAAAAAAGGCATGTGGTAACATAGCTAGTTACTACTAGTATGAGTAACATCACACATATTAAGGTAAGATGAGTCTATAGCCTAATAAATGAAGTCTTCTATGTTACCACATATATGTTAGGCTGGTCACAATGGGCAGGAACATAAGGTGGTAACATACACACTTATCTAGACTATGTTACTACCTCCACAGTGGGTAGGAACATGTAGGTAGTGTCATGCAACGATGCATTTATTAGCTTATAAACACATTGTTTCTTGAAGTGTGTGATGTTCCGATAACTTAGCTACTCCCTCCTCCTTTGAAAAGTATACTTCCAACTTTGTTGGAAAGTCAAACATTTCTATGTTTGACCACATTTATACAAGAATACACCAACATTTATGCCATCAAATTAGTAGCATTAGATTCATGATAAAATATATTTTCATCATATACGTATTTGGTTTCAAAAACATTGATATATTTTTGCACAAACTCGGTCAAACATTGAGATAGTTTGACCCTCCAACAAAGTTGGAAGTACACTTTTTAAAGGACGGAGGGAGTAGTTACCACAAGCACCTCACTCTTCATTAAATATGTGCCACATAAGTAACGTTGTATTGAAATATGTGATGTTACTCCTAAGTTCCATCCCATTGGGACCAGCCTTACTCCCCACTATAGAGGTAGTAACATAGACATGTTACTACTCTATGTTACTATCCATTGTGGCTAGTCTAACCTGTTTGAAAGAAAGTTGTAAGGCCTAATTTGGCAACAAAATTTATAGAAAACCGTGGCAATTGAAAACCGCGGTATTATCATGGGTGGGCAAGGAATACTGCATTTTCTTAAAATTAAAGTTTTTTTTTAGTTTTACATGTATTTGATTGATGTTGTTTTATCAAAGTTTTGACGAAGTATTTAACTAGGACGTACATGATTGATCAAGAGCACGTGGCAAAGTTCATTAATCAACAAAATTACCAAAAAAACAACTAGATTAAAGTAATACAATCTTAGGAGTGCTGCCATCATATATTATTTCTATACGTGTGTGTATTTCAGTCGGGCCAAAATTCTATATGCGTGTACGTGCGCCGTTTGTGCTGCCGGTTGGAAGAAGAAGCACCCAAGAGATCGATTATACGTATGCGAATCAAACAGAATCGGTTAGATATAATAGATTTGATTTACGAGATAACGGTGGAAGGAAAAGTAGGAGGCGATCTCATAGGTATAATTATCTCGACGTAGACGGCGACATCAATTGTGCTTCGTTCGGTTTAGAAAAAAGAGGTCGGGACCTCCTTTTTCGATACAACAAAAATACCATAATTTTTGGGATACTATGGTTTACAAAACTTCAATTTTTGCAGAAGCCAAACGCATCAAAGTATTCAAAACCATTTTTTTTTTGTTTCAGAAACTGCATTGTTGCCAGAAAACTTTGAAAAAACCTTGCTGCCAAGAGCAGCCTAAAAGTAACATCAAAAGTGCTCTGCTCCCGAGCTCAAATAAGCTTGGGTGAACAGTAAACTCGAAAGAAAATGAAAAAAAATCAAAAGATTATGATGTCTTTTTGTAACCTTTGACAAAAGTTTTCTATGCTTGAAAATTTTATCACGAAATGACATTCTTGTGAGTCACAGCAAAAAAAAGACAAAATCAATACCCCAAAATGCTGCTTTCAAAAATAGCATTTTGGAGTATCGATTTTTTTTTGCCATGACATCCAAAAATGTTCATTCATGATAAATTTTTGCAAGCATATAGAAAATTTGTCAAAGGTTAGGCCAACTCCAGCGCACGACCCAAACGAACGTCCGTTTAGTCCGGATTCTGTCCGTTTGGGTAGTGCAATGGGGTCGTCTCCGGGCCTGTTCTTGGATGCGGTGGCTGTGTGCCCAGCGCGCGGACGCATCCTTCGGCCCCATCATGTCCGCCACGGCCAAAAATGCCCATATATTCATATTTCAATGTTCAAAACTAGTTCACACGTCCAAATATTTAATTGTCTGAAAATAAACATAGTTTTACAACCCAATCAAAATTGTCTCTAATAAAATAGTTTTACAACCAAATCGAAATTGTCTTGAATGAACATAAAGAACCAATACATCTATTGGTTACCAATGTGAGTCCAAACGTGCTCAACCCAGTCATTTAGAAGATCCAAATGAGTGTGTCAATCACGCAGTTCACGATGGAATTGGGTAAATTGTTCAAACGTTGCCGGTTCTTGGTGCAGAGGCTCAACATTTTCACCTTGAAAGTCAAATCCTTGGTCGAAGATGTTGTTATCACGCTCGTCCTCGACGATCATGTTGTGCATGATCACACAAGCAGTCATCACCTCCCAAAGCTTCCCTTCGTCCCATGACAGTGCAGGGTTTCAAACGATACCCCATCGGGATTGAAGCACACCAAAAGCACGTTCCACATCCTTTCTAGCACTCTCTTGCATTTGAGCAAATCTCTTTCTCTTCTCACCTTGGGGCTTCGAGATTGTCTTCACAAAAGTTGACCACTGGGGATATATACCATCAGCTATGTAGTATCCCTTTGTTGTACTGGTGGTCGTTGATCTCAAACTTGAGAGATGGGGAGTGGTCTTCTGCAAGCCTTGCGAAGACCGGAGAACGCTGCAGCACGTTCATATCATTGTGAGAACGTGCCATGCCGAAGAAAGAATGCCATATCCAAAGATCCTGAAAAGCCACCGCTTCTAATATGACAGTGCACGCTTTAACATGCCCCTTGTGCTGGCCCTGCCAAGAAAATGGACAGTTCTTCCACTCCCAATGCATAAAATCTATGCTGCCAAGCATGCCTGGAAAGCCTCTATCGGCGTTGATCGCCAACAGCCTTGCTGTATCAGCTGCATTCGGCTCCGTCAAGTACTCAGGGCCAAACACTTTCACCACGGCCTTGCAGAAGCTGTACATTGACAGCAGACATGTGGACTCACCATCCTCACGGACTCATCCACTAGATCGCCTGGAATTCCATATGCAAGTATGCGAATGGCCGCGGTGCATTTCTGGTAAGAGGAGAATTCAAGCTTACGAAGGGCATCCGTCTTGCACTCGAAGTATGGGTCATGAGCAACCACTCCCTCTCGGATACGATTGAACACATGCCTTGCCATACGAAAACGGCGACATAATTTATCCATCTTGAAGAGCGGGGTGTTCGCAAAGTGATCAACATAGAGCAGGGCATGGCCTCTCTCTCTCTCTGTTGCGGTTCAGGTTGGGAGCACAGCCAGGGACTGACCCCTGTGCCGAGGAAACTGCCGTCCAATATGGTCGTGAACGACTAGTGCAGCCACCACAAGATCTTCGTCATCCAAGGACGAATCGTCTGATGAATAAATGAAGTGGTGGAAGAAAAGATCACCTCCACTATCCATACGTTTGTGGGCAAAGTGTCAAACACCTAGCGGCCGTGGTGGCAGAGAGGTCGCGATGATCACCTCGATGCAGCAGGGGTGGTTGGCAGCCGACTACTGGCCGCTCTGGAGCACTTGACGGAAGCTGTCGTGGTCCATATCCGTCGCCGGCGATCGTATCCCCTCTGGCACCGGCTACGACGGCGACGACCAAATCTCCTTCAATCCGTCGACCGGCGGTCGAGACGTGGTTTGGTATGGACGACCGGGGGTGTGAAGTGAGGAGGCGGCCAAAGAATAGTGGCGGCGCCGGCGGCGGGGTGGGACGGGGAGAGGGGGGAACCGAGAGGGGGTGGAGGCGTTGGAAGCGAATGGACTGCTAGTGTCCCCGACAGGCGGGCCACGGGTGGACAAGGGCGTGCGTCGAGCCCGTCCGCGCGATGTCCGTTTCACCCCAAACTCGGCGCAAGTTTGGGCCGGGGATGGGTCGAAAACGGGCGGAATCCGGACATTGGTCTGTTTGGGGCTGCGCTTTGGGCCGCGCTATTCGTCCGTTCTACCCCAAACGGACCGCACCCGGATATGATGGGGTCGCGCGCTGGAGTTGGCCTTACAAAAAAGGAATTTTTTGGATTTATTTTACTATTTTCTCCCGATTTTAGTGTTCACCAGGAGCATTTGATTTTGGGTGCAAATACTCCACGTCCATTATCATTGATGTTCCAACTATAGCCCATGGGCGGCACAAGAAAATTAGTCATAGTCTCTAAAACAAGCTTATTAAAATCATTGGTCCACTAAAATGGTTTTATCATAAATCAACGAAACTAATAGGGTGTCTCGGGGATGCACTTTCAAACTATTAATCAGCACCGTCAACTACTGAATGGGACCCGCCACTACGACTCCATGTCATCATGCTGACTTCCACCTCCAAACATGCCCCGCGGTGAACCCTAGTCATGGCTTGGTTAGTCGGCGATGAGGTCCTATGGTCGTCGACATTGAAGGAAATATGCCCTAGAGGCAATAATAAAGTTATTATTTATTTCCTTATATCATGATAAATGTTTATTATTCATGCTAGAATTGTATTAACTGGAAACTTAGTACATGTGTGAATACATAAAACAAACAGAGTGTCCCTAGTATGCCTCTACTAGACTAGCTCATTGATCAAAGATGGTTATGTTTCCTAACCATAGACATGAGTTGTCATTTGATCAACGGGATCACATCATCGGAGAATGATGTGATGGACAAGACCCATCCGTTAGCTTAGCACTATGATCATTTAGTTTTACTGTTATTGCTTTCTTCATGACTTATACATGTTCCTATGACTATAAGATTATGCAACTCCCAAATACCGAAGGAACACCTTGTGTGCTATCAAATGTCACAACATAACTGGGTGATTATAAAGATGCTCTACAGGTATCTCCGAACGTGTTCGTGGTGTTGTCATAGATCAAGAATAGGATTTGTCACTCCGAGTGTCGGAGAGGTATCTCTCGGCCCTCTCGGTAATGCACATCACTATAAGCCTTGCAAGCATTGTAACTAATGAGTTAGTTGCGGGATGATACATTACGGAACGAGTAAAGAGACTTGCCGATAACGAGATTGAACTAGGTATTGAGATACCGACGATCGAATCTCGGGCAAGTAACATACCGATGACAAAAGGAACTGAGTATGTTGTTATGCGGTTTGACCGATAAATATCTTCGTAGAATATGTAGGAGCCAATATGAGCATCCAGGTTCCGCTAATGGTTATTGGCCGGAGATGAGTCTCGTTCATGTCTACATAGTTCTCGAACCCGTAGGGTCCGCACGCTTAACGTTTGATGACGATTGGTATTATGAGTTTATGTGTTTTGATGTACTGAAGGTAGTTCGGAGTCCCGGATGAGATCGGGGACATGATGAGGAGTCTCGGAATGTCCGAGAC
This sequence comes from Secale cereale, assembly GCA_902687465.1. Taxonomy (NCBI): domain Eukaryota; kingdom Viridiplantae; phylum Streptophyta; class Magnoliopsida; order Poales; family Poaceae; genus Secale; species Secale cereale. The sequence continues at coordinate 578,533,044 of LR738715.1, read as the reverse complement.
GTGAAGATTGATATATTGAACTACTATATTCGGACACCGAAAGTGTTCCGGAATAGTTTCGGATTTAACCAGAGTGCCGGAGGGGGTTACCGGAACCCCCCCGAGGGAGTATGGGCCATAGTGGTCCATTGAGGGAATAGAGAGAGGCAGCCCATAGGGCTGGCCGCACCCTCCCCCTAGGAATCCTAGTTGGACTAGGAAAGGGGGGAGGCGCCCCTCTTCTTCCTTCTTCTCTCCCCCTTCCTTTCCTACTCCTAGTAGGAATAGGAAAGGGGGTTCCTATTCCTACTAGGAGTAGGAATCCTACTCCCTGGCATGCCCCAAGGGCCTAGCCGCACCTCCCCTTGCTCCTTTATATACGGAGGCAGGGGCACCCAAAGACACACAAGAAATATTGTTCTAGCCGTGTGCGGTGCCCCCCTCCACAAAAACACACCTCGGTCATACCGTTGATGTGCTTATGCGAAGCCCTGCGCCGGTAGCTTCATCATCTCCGTCACCATGCCGTCGTGCTAACGAAACTCTCCCGTGAAGCTCAACTGGATCAAGAGCTCGTGGGACGTCATCAAGATGAACGTGTGTTGAACACGAAGGTGTCGTACGTTCGGTGCTTGATCGGCTGGATCGCGAAGAAGTTCGACTACATCAACTGCGTCACTAGACGCTTCCGCTTTCGGTCTACGAGGGAACGTAGACACACTCTCCCGTCTCGTTGCTATGCATCTGGTAGATAGATCTTGCGTGATCGTATGAATTTTTTTGAAATACTACGTTCCCCAAAAGTGGCATCATGAGCTAGGTCTATGCGTAGATGATATGCACGAGTAGAACACAAGTGAGTTGTGGACGATACTAGTCATACTGCTTACCAGCATGTCATACTTTGATTCGGCGGTATTGTTGGATGAAGCGGCCCGGACCGACATTACGCGTACGCTTACGCGAGACTGGTTCTACCGACATGCTTCGCACACAGGTGGCTGGCGGGTGTCAGTTGCTCCAACTTTAGTTGAATCAAGTGTGGCTACGCCCGGACCTTGTGAAGGTTAAAACAGCACATACTTGACGAAATATCGTTGTGGTTTTGTATGCGTAGGTAAGAACCGTTCTTACTAAGCCCGTAGCAGCCACGTAAAACTTGCAACAACAAAGTAGAGGACGTCTAACTTGTTTTTGCATGGCATGTTGTGATGTGATATGGTCAAGACATGATGAGTGATACGTTATTGCATGAGATGATCATGTTTTGTAAAGTTATCGGCAACTGGCAGGAGCCATATGGTTGTCGCTTTATTGTATGAAATGCAATCGCCATGTAATTGCTTTGCTTTATCACTAAGCGGTAGCGATAGTCGTGGAAGCAATAGTTGGCGAGACGACAACGATGCTACAATGGAGATCAAGGTGTGGCGCCGGTGACGATGGTGATCATGACGGTACCTTGGAGATGGAGATTAAAGGCACAAGATGATGATGGCCATATCATATCACTTATAATGATTGCATGTGATGTTTATCTTTTATGCATCTTATTTTGCTTAGATCGACGGTAGCATTATAAGATGATCTCTCACTAAATTTCAAGGTATAAGTGTTCTCCCTGAGTATGCACCATTGCGAAAGTTCGTCGTGCCGAGACACCACGTGATGATCGGGTGTGATAAGCTCTACGTTCACATACAACGGGTGCAAGCAAGTTTTGCACACACAAAATACTCAGGTTAAACTTGACGAGCCTAGCATGTGCAGATATGGCATCGGAACACTGGAGACCGAAAGGTCGAGCATGAATCATATCGTAGATATGATCAACATAAGATGTTCACCATTGAAAACTACTCCATCTCACATGATGATTGGACATGGTTTAGTTGATTTGGATCACGTGATCATTTAGATGACTAGAGGGATGTCTATCTAAGTGGGAGTTCTTTAGTAATATGATTAATTGAACTTTAATTTATCATGAACTTAGTCATGTTAGTATTAGCATATCTATGTTGTAGATCAATAGCTTGCGTTGTAGCTCCCCGTTTGTTTTTATATGTTCCTAGAGAAAACTAAGTTGAAAGATGTTAGTAGCAATGATGTGGACTTGTTCCGTGATCTGAGGATTTTCCACATTGTTGCACAGAAGAATTATGTCCTTGATGCACCGCTAGGTGACGGACCTATTGCAGGAGTGACACGTCTCCAACGTATCTATAATTTTTTATTGTTCCATGCTATTATTTATGAAGTCTTCGATGTTCAATGGGCTTTATCATTCACTTTTATATCATTTTTGGGACTAACCTACTAACCCAAAGGCCCAGTCCAGATTGCTGTTTTTTTTGCCTATTTCAGGGTTTTGCAGAAAAGGAATATCAAACGGAATGAAACCTTCGCGAGAGAAATTTTTGGAGGAAATCACGCTCAGGAAACGTCAGGACCAAGTCAGGGGATTAAGGGCCAGCCCTCGAGGGTGGGGGGCGCGCCCCCCTACCTCGAGGCTCGCCCACACGGCCCCCGGTGCCCTCCTTCTTCCTATATATACCTACTTACCCCAGAAACTCCATACGCAGAGAGAAAACCCTAATTCCACCGCCGTAGCTTCTGTTTCCGTGGAGATCCCATCTTGGAGCCTGTTCCGGGGTGGAGATCCATCACGGAGGCCTTCATCATCATCATCATCGCCCTCACCATGATTTGTGAGTAGTTTACCACAGACCTTCGGGTCCATAGCTAGTATCTAGATGACTTCTTCTCTCTGTGTGGATCTCAATACAAAGTTCTCCTCGGTCTTCGAGGAGATCTATTCGATGTAATCTCTTTTTGCGGTGTGTTTGTCGAGATCCGATGAATTGTGAGTTTATGATCAAGGTTATCTATGAAAGATATTTGGTTCTTCTCTGAACTTTTTATGTGTGCTCATAATATTCTTGCAAGTCTCTTCGAACTATTGGTTTGGTTTGGCCTACTAAATCTATAGTTCTTGCAATGGGAGAAGTGCTTGGCTTTGGGTTCAATCTTGCGGTGTCCTTTCCCAGTGACAGTAGGGACAGCAAGGCACGTATTGTATTGTTGCCATCGAGGATAAAAATATGGGGTTTTCATCATATTTCTTGAGTTTATCCCTCTACATCATGTTATCTTGCTTAAAGTGTTACTCTGTTGGTATGAACTCAATACACTAGATGCATGCTGGATAGCGGTCGATGTGTGGAGTAATAGTAGTAGATGCAGGCAGGAGTCGGTCTACTTGTCTCGGACGTGATGCCTGTATATAATGATCATGCCTAGATAGTCTCATAATTATTCGCTTTTCTATCAATTGCTCGACAGTAATTTGTTTACCCGCCGTAGAATACCGCTTTCATGAGAGAAGCCACTAGAGAAAACTATGGCCTCCGGGTCTATTCTCAACATATCAATCTACATCTACTTTACTTTTCTTGCTTTTATTTGCTGTTTTATTAAACTAAAAATACCAAAAATATTATTATCATCTCTATCAGATCTCACTCTTGTAAGTGACCGTAAAGGGATTGACAACCCCTTATCGCGTTGGCTGCGAAGTTCTTATTTGTTTGTGCAGGTGCGAGGGACTGGCGCGTGGTCTCCTACTGGATTGATACCTTGGTTCTCGAAAACTGAGGGAAATACTTACGCTATTATGCTGCATCTCCCTTTCCTCTTCGAGGGAATACAACGCAAGCTCAAGAGGTAGCAAGAAGAATTTCTGGCACCGTTGTCGGGGAGGCTTACGCAAAAGTCATATACCAAGTACCTATCACAAACCCTTATCCTTCGCATTACATTTATTTGCCTCTCGTTTTCCTCTCCCCCACTTCACCTTTGCCGTTTTATTTGTCCTTCTTCCGCCGTGTGTTTTTCGCTCGCTTGCTTCTTGTTTGCTTGTGTGTGTTGGATTGCTTGCTTGTCACTATGGCTCAAAACAATACCGAATTGTGTGACTTCTCCAATACCAACAACAATGATTTTATTAGCACTCTGATTGCTCCTATTACCGATGCTGAATCTTGTGAGATCAATGCTGCTTTGTTGAATCTTGTCATGAAAGATCAATTTTCCGGCCTTCCTAGTGAAGATGACGCTACCCATCTAAACAACTTTGTTGATTTGTGTGATATGCAAAATAAAAGGGATACGGATAACGATATTGTTAAATTGAAGTTATTTCCATTTTCACTTAGAGATCATGCTAAAACTTGGTTCTCCTCTTTGCCTAGAAATAGTATTGATTCGTGGAATAAGTGCAAAGATGATTTTATCTCTAAGTATTTCCCTCCTGCTAAGATCATCTCTCTTAGAAACGATATTATGAATTTTAAGCAACAAGATCATGAGCATGTTGCACAAGCTTGGGAGAGAATGAAATTAATGATACGTAATTGCCCTACACATGGTTTGAATCTATGTATGATTATTCAGAACTTTTATGCTGGCTTGAATTTTGCTTCTAGAAATCCTTTAGATTCAGCCGCCGAAGGCACTTTCATGGAAACTACCTTAGGAGAAGTTACCAAACTCCTAGATAATATTATGGTTAATTATTCTCAATGGCACACCGAAAGATCTACTAGTAAAAAAGTGCATGCTATCGAAGAAATAGTGTTTTGAGTGGAAAGATGGATGAACTTATGAAGTTGTTTGCCGCTAAGAGTGCTTTTTCTGATCCTAATGATATGCCTTTATCCACTTTGATTGAGAATAACAATGAATCTTTGGATGTGAATTTTGTTGGTAGGAATAATTTTGGTAACAATGCTTATAGAGGTAATTTTAATCCTAGGCCTTTTCCTAGTAATTCCTCTAATAATTTTGGTAATTCCTACAACAACTCTTATGGAAAGATGCCTTCTGAATTTGAAACTAGTGTTAAGGAGTTTATGATCTCGCAAAATAATTTCAATGCTATGCTTGATGAGAAATTGCTTAAAGTTGATGAATTGGCTAGAAGTGTGGATAGAATTACTCTTGATGTTGATTCTTTGAAATTTAGATATATCCCACCTAAGCATGATATCAATGAGTCTCTCAAAGCCTTGAGAATTTCCATTGATGAATGCAAAGAAAGAACCGCTAGAATGCGTGCTAAAAGAGAAGATTATATTAAATCGTGTTCTTCTAGTTATTGATGTGTATCCTATTAGATCCTTGTTTTCTAGTATTAATCTTGATGAGAATAGGGTTGGAGATGATTCTGCTTTAAGGTGTCCCAATAATTCGGAGTTTCTAGATCTTGATGCTAAATTTGCTAAAAGTGGGATTGAAGAGATTAAAACTTTGCATAGTGATGAACCCACTACTTTGCATTTCAAGGGATTCAATTATGGTAATTGCTCTTTGATTGATTGTATTTCTTTGTTGCAATCCGTGCTAAATTCTCCTCATGTTTATAGTCAAAATAAAGCTTTCACTAAACATATAGTTGATGCTTTCATGCAATCTTATGAAGAAAAACTTGAGTTGGAAGTTTCTATACCTAGAAAGCTTTATGATGAATGGGAACCTACTATCAAAATAAAAATAAAAGATCATGGATGCTATGCTTTGTGTGATTTGGGTGCTAGTGTCTCCACCATCCCAAAAACTTTGTGTGATTTGCTAGGGTTCCATGAGCTTGATGATTGTTCTTTAAATTTGCGTCTTGCGGATTCCACTATGTAGAAACCTATGGGAAGAATTAATGATGTTCTTATTGTTGCCAATAGGAATTATGTGCCCGTAGATTTCATTGTTCTTGATATAGATTGCAATCCTTCATGTCCTATTATTCTTGGTAGACCTTTCCTTAGAACGATTGGTGCAATTATTGATATGAAGGAACGAATATTAGATTCCTATTTCCATTAAGGAAAGGCATGGAACACTTTCCTAGAAAGAAAATCAAATTACCATATGAATCTATCATGAGAGCCACTTATGGATTGCCTTCCAAAGATGGCAATACCTAGATCTATCTTGTATTGTGCCTAGCTATGGGCGTAAAACGATAGCACTTGTTGGGAGGCAACCCAATTTTATGTTTTTTGCTTTTGTTGCTGTTAGGGAAATAAATATTTCATCTAGCCTCTGATTAGATGTGTTTCCATGTTTTGTTTAGTGTTTGTGCCAAGTAGGACCTTTGGTAAGACTTGTGTGAAGTTTATACGATCTTGCTGTGAAAAACAGAATCGTTAGCGCTCGCTAAACTAGTCTTCGGATTTTACTGGAGCATGCTTTTTAGTTGATTCTTCTTGCTGATGATTGGTAGACAAATTTCGCAAACTTACCAATTTAGTTTGAAGTTTTTGGAGTGCCAGAAGTAGGTGAACCCTCCAGATTACTACAGATTATTCTGTCTTTGACAGATTCTGTTTTTCGTGTGTTGTTTGCTTATTCTGATGCATCTATGAGTAATATTGGAGGATATGAACCATAGATAACATGGAGTACGGTAGGTTTACACCAATAAAAACAATGAATGAATTTCTTGCTGTATCTTTGAGTAGTGGTTTGTTTTCTCTTACTAACGAAGCTCACGAGAATTTTCGTCTAAGTTTTGTGTTGTGAAGTTTTCAAGTTTTGAGTATTGCTTTGATGGACTATGGAACAAGGAGTAGCAAAGGCCTAAGCTTGGGGATGCCCATGGCACCCCAAGTAAATTCAAGATAATCAAAAGCCTAAGCTTGGGGATGCCACGGGAAGGCATCCCCTCTTTCGTCTTCAACCATCGGTAACTATACTTGGAGCTATATTTTTATTCGTAACATGTTATGTGTTTTGCTTGGAGCGTCTTGTATAATTTGAGTCTTTGCTTGTTAGTTTTCCACAATCATCCTTGCTGGACATACCTATTTGAGAGAGTTAAATATGGCCTAGAAATTGTTAGAACAGTCTATGTGCTTCACTTATATCTTTTGAGTTGAATAGTTTTTGCTCTAGTGCTTCATTCATATCTTTTAGAGCATGGTGGTCGTAATATTTTGTAGAAATTGTTGAACTCTCATGCTTCACTTATATCTATTTGAGAGTCTATTAAAACAGCATGGTAAAGTGTTTAGGCTAAAGAAACTAGTCTTCACATGATAAACATCCAATGTCAATGTAGTAAAGAAAATCACATCAAGTGCATTGAATAGAAAGAGATGTTGGATGCTTGATAATTGTTTTGAGACATGAAGATAGTGATATTAAAGTCATGCTAGTGGAGTGATTATGAAATTGATAAATATTTGTGTTAACGTTAGTGATTCCCGTAGCGTGCATGTATGGTGAACCGTTGTGTGACTAAGTTAAAGCATGAGGTATTTGTAGAGTGTCAACCTTTGTGTGGAGGTCGGGGGGCGCGATGGTTAACTCCTACCAACCTCCCCCCTAGGGGCATGCGTTGATTGCTTCATTTTGATGACTCGTTAATTTTTGCAATAAGTATATGAGTTCTTATGACTAATGTTGAGTCCATGGATTATACGCACTCTCATCCTTCCACCATTTCTAGCCTCTCTTGTACCGCGCAACTTTCGCCGGTGCCATAAACCCACTATATATCCTTCCTCAAAACAGCCACCATACCTATCTATCATGGCATTTCCATAGCCATTCTGAGATATATTGCCATGCAACTTTCCACCGTTCCGTTTATATGACACGCATCATATTGTCATATTGCCATGCATGACCACGTAGTTGACATCGTATTCGTGGAAAGGCCACCATGCATAATCTTTTCATACATGTCACTCTTGTTTCATTGCACATACTGGTACACCGTCGGAGGCATTCACATAGAGTCATACTTTGTTGTTGTAGTATCGAGTTGTAATATTGTGTTGTAAAAAAAGTGTGATGATCATCATTTTTAGAGCATTGTCCCATGGGAGGAAAGGCTGAATCTATAATGCCCCTCCGCAAAAAAAAGGGGGAAAGGCCAAAGAAAATAAGAAAAAAGGGGAAAGTCCCAAAAAAAAGGGGACTATTGCTACTATCTTTTTCCACGCTTGTGCTTCAAAGTAGCACCATGTTCTTCATTGTAGAGAGTCTCATGTTTAGTCACTTTCATATACTAGTGGGAATTTTCGTTATAGAATTTGGCTTGTATATTCCAACGATGGGCTTCCTCAAATGCCATAGGTCTTCGTGAGCAAGCAAGTTGGATGCACACCCACTAGTTTCTTTTGTTGAGATTTCATTCGTATTTAGCTCTAGTGCATCCGTTGCATGGCAATCCCTACTCACCCACATTGATATCTATTGATGGGCATCTCCATGGCCCGTTGATACGCCTAGTCGATGTGAGACTATCTCCCTCTGTTTGTCTTCTCCACAACCACCTCTATTCCACCCATAGTGCTATATCCATGGCTCACGCTCATGTATTGCGTGAAAGTTGAAAGGTTTGAAAAGATAGAGCATGAAAACAAATGCTTGGCTGAAATCGGGGTTGTGCATGATATGAATATTTTGTGTGATAACAAGGAGCATAGCCAACACTATATGATTTTGTAGGGATAACTTTCTTTAGCCATAGTATTTTGAGAAGACATGATTGCTTTGTTAGTATTGCTTGAAGTATTGTTATTTCTTATGTCAATATAGATTTTTATCTTGAATCCTTCAGACCTGAACATTCATGTCACAATTAAGAGAATTACATTGAATAACTATATTGGTTAGCATTCCACATCAAAAATTCTTTTCTTTATCATTTACCTACTCGAGGACGAGCAGGAACTAAGCTTGGGGATGCTTGATACGTCTCCAACGTATCTATAATATTTTATTATTCCATGCTATTATTTATGAAGTCTTGGATGTTTAATGGGCTTTATCATTCACTTTTATATTATTTTTGGGACAAACCTACTAACCCAAAGGCCCACTCCAGATTGCTGTTTTTTTGCCTATTTCAGGGTTTTGCAGAAAAGGAATATGAAACGGAGTCCAAACGGAATGAAACCTTCGCGAGAGATATTTTTGGAGGAAATCACGCTCGGGAAACATCAGGACCAAGTCAGGGGACGAAGGGCCAGCCCTCGAGGGTGGGGGGGCGCACCCTGCCTCGAGGCTGGCCCACATGGCCCCCGGTGCCCTCCTTCTTCCTATATATACCTACGTACCCCAGAAACTACATACACAGAAAGAAAACCCTAATTCCACCGCCGTAGCTTCTGTTTCCGTGGAGATCCCATCTTGGAGCCTGTTTTGGGAGGGGGGTCCATCACGGAGGCCTTCATCATCATCATCATCATCGCCCTCACCATGAGTTGTGAGTAGTTTACCACAGACCTTCGGGTCCATAGCTAGTATCTAGATGGCTTCTTCTCTCTCTGTGGATCTCAATACAAAGTTCTCCTCGGTCTTCGAGGAGATCTATTCGATGTAATCTCTTTTTGCGGTGTGTTTGTCGAGATCCGATGAATTATGAGTTTATGATCAAGGTTATCTATGAAAGATATTTGGTTCTTCTCTAAACTTTTTATGTGTGCTCATAATATTCTTGCAAGTCTCTTCGAATTATTGGTTTGGTTTGGCCTACTAGATCTATAGTTCTTGTAATGGGAGAAGTGCTTGGCTTTGGGTTCAATCTTGCGGTGTCCTTTCCCAGTGACAGTAGGGGCATCAAGGCACGTATTGTATTGTTGCCATCGAGGATAAAAAGATGGGGTTTTCATCATATTTCTTGAGTTTATCCCTCTACATCATGTCATCTTGCTTAAAGCGTTACTCTGTTGGTATGAACTCAATACACTAGATGCATGCTGGATAGCGGTCGATGTGTGGAGTAATAGTAGTAGATGCAGGCAGGAGTCGGTCTACTTGTCTCGGACGTGATGCCTATATATAATGATCATGCCTAGATAGTCTCATAATTATTCGCTTTTCTATCAATTGCTCGACAGTAATTTGTTTACCCGCCGTAGAATACCGCTTTCATGAGAGAAGCCACTAGAGAAAACTATGGCCTTTAGGTCTATTCTCAACATATCAATCTACATCTACTTTACTTTTCTTGCTTTTATTTGCTGTTTTATTAAACTAAAAATACCGAAAATATAATTATCATCTCTATCAGATCTCACTCTCGTAAGTGACCGTAAAGGGATTGACAACCCCTTATCGTGTTGGCTGCGAAGTTCTTATTTATTTTTGCAAGTGTGAGGGACTGACGCGTGGTCTCCTACTGGATTGATACCTTGGTTCTCAAAAACTGAGGGAAATACTTACGTTATTGTGCTGCATCTCCCTTTCCTCTTCGAGGGAATAAAACGCAAGCTCAAGAGGTAGCAAGAAGAATTTCTGGCACCGTTGCCGGGGAGGCCTACGCAAAAGTCATATACCAAGTACCTATCACAAACCCTTATCCTTCGCATTACATTTATTTGCCTCTCGTTTTCCTCTCCCCCACTTCACCTTTGCCGTTTTATTTGCCCTTCTTCCGCCGTGTGTTTTTCGCTCGCTTGCTTCTTGTTTGCTTGTGTGTGTTGGATTGCTTGCTTGTCACTATGGCTCAGAACAATACCGAATTGTGTGACTTCTCCAATACCAACAACAATGATTTTATTAGCACTCTGATCGCTCCTATTACTGATGCTGAATCTTGTGAGATCAATGCTGCTTTGTTGAATCTTGTCATGAAAGATCAATTCTCCGGCCTTCCTAGTGAAGATGACGCTACCCATCTAAACAACTTTGTTGATTTGTGTGATATGCAAAAGAAAAGGGATACGGATAACGATATTGTTAAATTGAAGTTATTTCCATTTTCACTTAGAGATCATGCTAAAACTTGGTTCTCCTCTTTGCCTAGAAATAGTATTGATTCGTGGAATAAGTGCAAAGATGATTTTATCTCTAAGTATTTCCCTCCTGCTAAGATTACCTCTCTTAGAAACGATATTATGAATTTTAAGCAACAAGATCATGAGCATGTTGCACAAGCTTGGGAGAGAATGAAATTAATGATACGTAATTGCCCTACACATGGTTTGAATCTATGTATGATTATTCAGAACTTTTATGCTGGCTTGAATTTTGCTTCTAGAAATCTTTTAGATTCAGCCGCCGAAGGCACTTTCATGGAAACTTGAAGGAAATATGCCCTAGAGGCAATAATGAAGTTATTATTTATTTCCTTATATCATGATAAATGTTTATTATTCATGCTAGAATTGTATTAACCGGAAACTTAATACATGTGTGAATACATAGACAAAACAGAGTGTCCCCAGTATGCCTCTACTAGACTAGCTCATTGATCAAAGATGGTTATGTTTCCTGGCCATAGACATGAGTTGTCATTTGATCAACGGGATCACATCATTAGGAGAATGATGTGATGGACAAGACCCATCCGTTAGCTCAGGACTATGATCGTTTAAGTTTTACTGTTATTGCTTTCTTCATGACTTATACATGTTCCTATGACTATGAGATTATGCAACTCCCGAATACCGGAGGAACACTTTGTGTGCTACCAAACGTCACAACGTAACTGGGTGATTATAAAGGTACTCTACAGGTGTCTCCGAAGGTACTTGTTGGGTTGGCGTATTTCGAGATTAGGATTTGTCACTCCGATTGTCGGAGAGGTATCTCTGGGCCCACTCGGTAATGCACATCACTATAAGCCTTGCAAGCATTGCAGCTAATGATTTAGTTGCGGGATGATGTATTACGGAACGAGTAAAGAGTCTTGCCGGTAACGAGATTGAACTAGGTATTGAGATACCGACGATCGAATCTCGGGCAAGTAACATACCGATGACAAAGGGAACAACGTATGTTGTTATGCGGTTTGACCGATAAAGATCTTCGTAGAATATGTGGGAGCCAATATGAGCATCCAGGTTCCTCTATTGGTTATTGACCGGAGATGTGTCTCGGTCATCTCTACATAGTTCTCGAACCCGTAGGGTCCGCACGCTTAAGGTTTCGATGACAGTTTTATTATGAGTTTATGAGTTTTGATGTACCGAAGGAGTTCGGAGTCCCGGATGAGATCGGGGACATGACGAGGAGTCTCGAAATGGTCGAGACGTAAAAATCGATATATTGGACGACTATATTCGGACATCGGAAAGGTTCCGAGTGATTCATGTATTTCCGGAGTACCAGGGAGTTACGGGAATAGAGGAGAGAGGCCAAAAAGAAGGAGACGCGCGCCCCCCTTCTGGTCCGAATTGGACAAGGGGTGCAGCCCCCTTTTCCTTCTCCCACTCCCCCTCTTTCCTTCTCTCCTATTCCGGAAAGGAAAGGGGAATCCTACTAGGACTTGGGAGTCCTAGTAGGACTCCCCACACTTGGCGCGCCCCCTCTAGGGCCGGCCTCTCCCTCCCTCCTTTATATACGGGGGCAGGGGGGCACCTCTAGACACAACAATTGATCTCTTGATCTCTTAGTCGTGTGCGGTGCCCCCTCCACCATAGTTCTCCTCGATAATATTGTAGCGGTTCTTAGGCGAAGCCCTGCGAAGGTAGAACATCAAGATCGTCACCACGCCGTCGTGCTGACGGAACTCTCCCTCGACACTCAGCTGGATCGGAGTTCGAGGGACGTCATCGAGCTGAACGTGTGCTAGAACTCGGAGGTGCCGTTGTTTTGGTGCTTGATCGGTCGGGCCGTGAAGACGTACGACTACATCAACCGCGTTGTTCTAACGCTTCCGCTTTCGGTCTACGAGGGTATGTAGACTCACTCTCCCCTCTCGTTGCTATGCATCTGGTAGATAGATCTTGCGTGATCGTTGGAAAATTTTAAAATACTACGTTCCCCAACAGTGGCATCAAGAGCCAGGTCTATGCATAGATGATATGCATGAGTAGAACACAATGAGTTGTGGGCGATACTAGTCATACTGCTTACCAGCATGTCATACTTTGCTTCGGCGGTATTGTGAGATAAAGCGGCCCGGACCGACATTACGCGTACGCTTACGCGAGACTGGTTTCACCGTTATGAGCACTCGTTGCTTAAAGGTGACTGGCGGGTGTCTGTCTCTCTTACTTTAGCTGAATCAAGTGTGGCTACGCCCGGTCCTTGTGAAGGTTAAAACAGCACATACTTGACGAAACATCGTTGTGGTTTTTGTATGCGTAGGTAAGAACGGTTCTTGCCAAGCCCGTAGCAGCCACGTAAAACTTGCAACAACAAAGTAGAGGACGTCTAACTTGTTTTTGCAGGGCATGTTGTGATGTGATATGGTCAAGACATGATGAGATACACGGTTTTGTATGAGATGATCATGTTTTGTAAAGTTATCGGCAACTGGCAGGAGCCATATGGTTGTCGCTTTATTGTATGAAATGCAATCGCCATGTAATTGCTTTACTTTATCACTAAGCGGTAGCGATAGTCGTAGAAGCAATAGTTGGCGAGACGACAACAATGCTATGATGGAGATCAAGGTGTCGCGCCGGTGACGAAGGTGATCATGACGGTGCTTTGGAGATGGAGATCAAAAGCACAAGATGATGATGGCCATATCATGTCACATATTTTGATTACATGTGATGTTTATCTTATTATGCTTCTTATTTTGCTTAGAACGACGGTAGCATTATAAGATGATCCCTTACTAAATTTCAAGGTATAAGTGTTCTCCCTGAGTATGCACCGTTGCGAAAGTTCTTCGTGCTGAGACACCATGTGATGATCGGGTGTGATAAGCTCTACGTTCAAATACAACGGGTGTAAGCCAGTTTTGCACACGCAGAATACTCGGGTTAAACTTGACGAGCCTAGCATATGCAGATATGGCCTCGGAACACTGGAGACCGAAAGGTCGAGCGTGAATCATATAGTAGATATGATCAACATAAGATGTTCACCATTGAAACTTGTGACGCCCCCGATTTGTCCGTACACTAATCATGCACGCAAATGTGTACGACCAAAATCAGGGACTCACTGGAAGATATCACAACACAACTCTAGACACAAATTAAAATAATACAAGCTTTATATTACAAGCCAGGGGCCTCGAGGGCTCGAATACAAAAGCTCGGAAACACAAGAGTCAGCGGAAGCAATAATATCTGAGTACAGACATAAGTTAAACAAGTTTGCCTTAAGAAGGCTAGCACAAAAGTAGCAATGATCGAAAAGGCAAGGCCTCCTGCCTGGGACCTCCTAACTACTCCTCGAAGCCGAACTCCATGTAGAAACATCATCGGGATCCTCTGGCTCCTGGGCTCCACCATCTGGTTGCGTCATCCGAGAAGAAGGGACAAAAGGGGAAAAGGGGGAGAAAAGCAACCGTGAGTACTCATCCAAAGTACTCGCAAGCAAGGATCTACACTACATATGCAATGAAATATGTGTAATGGGGCAATATCTGTGGGCTAAACTGCAGAATGCCAGAATAAGAGGGGGGTAGCTAATCCAATCGAAGACTACGCATCTAGCAATGTCCATCTTGCAGCAGAAGAAGAGAGTAGCTGGAAGTAACAAGTATCCTCGCTTCTGGCAGCCTCCGTCTTGCAGCAGTAGAATAGAATAGATGGAAAGTTCACCAAGTAACATCGAATAGCATAATCCTACTCGGCGATCCTCCCGCACATCACCCTATGAGAGAGCAACCACCGAGTTATATCTGGCACTTGTAAGGGTGTGTTTTATTAAGTATCCGGTTCTAGTTATCATGAGGTCGGAATACAACTCCGGGTCGTCCTTTTACCGAGGGACATGGCTATTCGAATAGATTAACTTCCCTGTAGGGGTGCACCACATAACCCAGCACGCTTGATCCCATTTGGCCGGACACACTTTCCAGGGTCATGCCCGGCCTCGGAAGATCAACACGTCGCAGCCCTACCTAAGCACAGCAGAGAGGTCAGCACGTCGGTCTAAGTCCTAAGCACACAGGGGTCTGGGCCCATCGCCCAATGCACACATGCACGTTGCGAGGGCGGCCGGTGAGCAGACCTAGCAACCTCCATTACTAAGGAAGTTGCGTTACGCGGTCCAACCCGGCGTGCGCCGCTAAGCCGCTGACATCAAGAAGGCTTCGGCTGATACCACGACGTCGAGTACCCATAACTATTCCCACGTAGCTGGTTAGTGCGTATAGACCAAATGGCCAGACTCAGATCAAATATCCAAACTCGTTAAGCGTGTTATTATGAAATAACCGCGGACAACGACCAGGGCCAGGCCACCTCTCCACTGGGTGTCTCAACCTGTCCTGTCGCTCCGCCACCAAGATCCACTCGGGGGCCGTCGGGAACTCAGGCCCACCACTGCCTGGATGGAGCCACCTATCCTTTCAGCCCCCACATCGGAATCACTTGCGGGTACTCAATGAGCCGACCCGACTTTAGTCACATCATGTATCATGTAAAGTATGTATATAGTATATACCCGTGATCACCACCTGAGGTGATCACGGCCCGATAGTATAGCATGGCAGACGGACAAGGATGTGGGGCCACTGATGGAAAACTAGCATCCTATACTAAGCATTAGGATAACAGGTAAGGGTATCAACAGTGGTAGCAACAATGACATGCTATGCATCAGAATAGGAGTTATCGAATCAACAACAGTAGTAAACTAATGCAAGAGTAAGAGGGAGGAGAATAGGCGATATCTGGTGATCAAGGGGGGGGGGGGGCTTGCCTGGAAGCTCTGCAGACGAAAGGAATCTTCGGAAGCGTAGCCGTAGTCGAACACCGAAGCATCAATGGTCTCGGGGTCTATCACAGTATCGGAGTCTACCGAAAATAAGCAACGAAGGGGGAAACAAATAAATAACAGAGCAAACAATAGCATCACAAAGCATAACATGGAAAAAGGCGGTGCTACGTGTGACCTAACGCGGTGCTCGGTGATACATACGAAGAGGAATAACATCCGGGAAAGTATTCCCGGTGTTAGGCATTTTCGGGCAGATGAAACGGAGGGGAATGTTGCATGTTCGGTATGATAGAGATGTGTAGCGGACGAACGGACCGCGTATTCGGATGCGTATCGAAATTCTGAGCAACTTTCATATATAAATTATTTTCATCCGAGTTACGGATTAAAAGATATGATTTTCCAAAGTTTTTATTAATTTCTGGAATTTAATATTAATTAAATTAATTCTAAAAGGATTTATGACATCAGCATGACATCATGCTGACGTCAGCATGGTTGACTGGTCAACCTGGCCAGTGGGTCCCACCTGTCATACACTATTTAGTTTAATTAGGATTTAAACTAATCCAATTACTGTTTAATTAAACTAACTAGTTAATTGGATTAATTAAACAGGATTAATTAACTTAATTAATTCACTAATTAATTAACTACTCCATCTCACGTGATGATCGCACATGGTTTAGTTGATTTGGATCACGTGATCATTAAGATGACCGGAGGGATGTCTATCTAAGTGGGAGTTCTTAAGTAATATGATTAAATTGAACTTTAATTTATCATGAACTTAGTCCTCGTAGTATTAGCATATCTATGTTGTAGATCAATAGCTCACGATGTTGCTCCCCGTTTATTTTTTATATGTTCCTAGAGAAAACTAAGTTGAAAGATGTTAGTAGCAATGATGCGGAATTGTTCCGTGATCTGAGGATTATCCTCATTGCTGCACAGAGAATTATGTCCTTGATGCACCGCTTGGTGACACACCTATTGCAGGAGCAGATGTAGACGTTATGAACGTTTTGACGAAAGCTCGGTATGATGACTACTTGGTAGTTTAAGTGCACCATGCTTTACGGCTTAGAACCGGGACTTCAAAAACGTTTTGAACGCCAAGGAGCATATAAGATGTTCCAAGAGTTGAAATTAGTATTTCATACTCATGCCCGTGTCGAGAGGTATAAGACTTTTGACAATACTTTGCCTACAAGATGGAGGAGAATAGCTCAACCAATGGGCATGTGCTCAATTGTCTGGGTACTACAATTACTTGAATCAAGTGGGAGTTAATCTTCCAGATAAGATAGTAATTGACAAAGTTCTCTAGTCACTATCACCAAGTTAGTAGAACTTCGTGATGAACTATAATATGCAAGGGATGACGAAAGGAATTCCCAAGCTCTTCACGATGCTGAAGTCGGCGAAGGTAGAAATCATGAAAAAGCATCAAGTGTTGATGGTTAACAAGACCACTTGTTTCAAGTAAAGGGCAAAGGGATAGAAGGGGAACTTAAAAAAAGAATGAATGACAAGCAAGTTGTCACTCCCGTGAAGAAACCCAAAGCTAAACTCAAGCCTGAAACTAAGTGCTTCTACTGCAAAGGAAAAGGTCACTGGAAGTGGAACTACCCTAGATATTTGGTGGATAAGAAGGATGGCAAAGTGAACAAAGGTATATTTGATATACAGATTATTGATGTGTATTTTACTAGTGTTCACAGCAACCCCTCGGTATTTGATACTTGTTCAGTTGCTAAAGAGTAGTAACTCGAAATGGGAGTTGCATAATGAACAGAAACTAGTTAAAGGTGAAAGTGTGTTGGAAGTGGTTCCAAGATTGATATGATCATCATCGCACACTCCCTATACTTTCGGGATTAGTGTTGAACCTAAATAAGTGTTATTTGGTGTTTGTGTTGAGCATGAATATGATTTGATCATGTTTATTGCAATACGGTTATTCATGTAAGTTAGAGAATAATTGTTGTTCTGTTTACATGAATAAAACCTTCTATGGTCATACACCCAATGAAAATGGTTTGTTGGATCTCGATCGTGTGATACACATATTCATAATATTGAAGCCAAAAGATGCAAGGTTAATAATGATAGTGCAACTTATTTGTGGCACTGCCATTTAGGTCATATTGGTGTAAAGCGCATGAAGAAACTCCATAGTGATGGACTTTTGGAATCACTTGATTATGAATCACTTGGTGCTTGCGAACCATGCCTCATGGGCAAAATGACTAAAACTCCGTTCTCCGGAATTGTGGAGCGAGCAACAGAGTTGTTGGAAATCATACATACTGATGTATGCGGACTAATGAGTGTTGAAGCTCGCGGCAGGTATCGTTATTTTCTGACCTTCACTGATGATTTGAGCAGATATGGCTATATCTACTTAATGAAGCACAAGTCTGAAACATTTGAAAAGTTCAAAGAATTTCAGAGTGAAGTGGAGAATCATCGTAACAAGAAAATAAGAGTTTCTACGATATGATCATAGAGGTAAAATATTTGAGTTAGCGAGTTTGGCCTTCAGTAAAAACAATGTGAAATAGTTTCACTACTCACGCCACCTGGAACACCACAGTGTAATGGTGTGTCCGAACGTCATAACCGTACTTTATTAGATATGGTGCGATCAATGATGTCTCTTACCGATCTACCACTATTGCTTTTGGGGTTATGCATTAGAGACAACTACATTCACGTTAAATAGGGCACCATCTAAATCCGTGGAGATGACACCGTATGAACTGTGGTTTGACGAGAAACCTAAGCTGTCATTTCTTTAAGTCTGGGACTACGATGCTTATGTGAAAAAGTTTCAACATGATAAGCTCGAACCCAAATCGGAGAAGTAAATCTTCATAGGATACCCAAAAAGAAACTGTTGGGTACACCTTCTATCACAGATCCGAAGGCAAGGTCTTTGTTGCTAAGAGTGGATCCTTTCTAGAGAAGGAGTTTCTCTCGAAAGAAGTGAGTGGGAGGAAAGTGGAACTTGATAAGGTAATTGTACCTTCTCCCAAATTGGATAGTAGTACATCACAGAAACTAGTTCCAGTGATTCCTAGACCAATTAGTGAGGAAGCTAATGATGATGATCATGAAACTTCGGATCAAGTTACTGCTGAACTTCGTAGATCAACCAGAGTACGTTCCGCACCAGAGTGATACGGCAACCCGGTTCTAGAAGTCATGTTACTGGACCATGATGAACCTACGAACTATGAGGAAGCGATGATAAGCCTAGATTCCGCAAAATGGCTTGAGACCATGAAATCTGAGATGGGATCCATGTATGAGAACAAAGTGTGGACTTTGGTTGACTTGCCCGATGGTCGGCAAGCCATCGAAAATAAATGGATCTTCAAGGGGAAGACTGACACTGACAGTAATGTTACTGTTTACAAAGCTCGACTTGTTGCGAAAGGTTTTCGACAAGTTCAAGGAGTTGACTACGATGAGACTTTCTCACCCGTATCGATGCTTAAGTCTGTCTGAATCATGTTAGCAATTGCTACATTTTATGAAATCTGGCAAATGGACAATAAAACTACATTCTTTAATGGATTTATTAAAGAAGAATTGTATATGATGCAACCAGAAGGTTTTGTCAATCCTGAAGGTGCTAACAAAATGTGCAAGCTCCAGCGATCCATCTATGGACTGGTGCAAGGATCTCGGAGTTGGAATATACGCTTTGATAAGTTGATCAAAGCATATAGATTTATACAGACTTGCGGCGAAGCCTGTATTTACAAGAAAGTGAGTGGGAGCACTATAACATTTCTGATAAGTATATGTGAATGACATATTGTTGATCAAAAATAATGTAGAATATTCTGGAAAGCATAAAGGAGTGTTTGAAAGGAGTTTTTCAAAGAAAGACCTCGGTGAAGCTGCTTACATATTGGGCATCAAGATCTATAGAGATAGATCAAGATGCTTGATAAGACTTTCGATGAGTACATACCTTGATAAGATTTTGAAGTAGTTCAAAATGGATCAGTCAAAGAAGGAGTTCTTGGCTGACTTGTAAGGTGTGAAGTTGAGTAAGACTCAAAGCCAGACCACGGCAGAAAAATATAGAGAGAATGAAAGTCATTCCCTATGCCTCAGCCATAGGTTCTATAAAGTATGCCATGCTGTGTACCAAACATGTTTGTGTACCTTGCCATGAGTTTGACAAGGAGGTACAATAGTGATCTAGGAGTAGATCACTGTACAGCGGTCAAAATTATCCTTAGTAACTGGATGACTAAGGAAATGTTTCTCTATTATGGAGGTGATAAAGAGTTCGTCGTAAAGGGTTACGCCGATGCAAACTTTGACACTAAATCCAGCTGACTCTAAGTATCAATCTGGATGCGTATTGAAAGTGGGAGCAATTAGCTAGAGTAGCTCCATGCAGAGCATTGTAGACACATAGACATTTGCGAAATACATACGGATCTGAATGTGACAGACCCGTTGACTAAACTTCTCTCACGAAGCAAAACATGATCACACCTTGGTACTCTTTGGGTGTTAATCACATAGCGATGTGAACTAGATTATTGACTCTAGTAAACCCTTTGGGTGTTAATCACATGACGATGTGAACTATCGGTGTTAAATCACATGGCGATGTGAACTAGATTATTGACTCAAGTGCAAGTGGGAGACTGAAGGAAATATGCCCTAGAGGCAATAATAAAGTTATTATTTATTTCCTTATATCATGATAAATGTTTATTATTCATGCTAGAATTGTATTAACCGGAAACTTAATACATGTGTGAATACATAGACAAAACAGAGTGTCCCCAGTATGCCTCTACTAGACTAGCTCATTGATCAAAGATGGTTATGTTTCCTAGCCATAGACATGAGTTGTCATTTGATCAACGGGATCACATCATTAGGAGAATGATGTGATGGACAAGACCCATCCGCTAGCTTAGCACTATGATCGTTTAAGTTTTACTGCTATTGCTTTCTTCATGACTTATACATGTTCCTATGACTATGAGATTATGCAACTCCCGAATACCGGAGGAACACTTTGTGTGCTACCAAACGTCACAACGTAACTGGGTGATTATAAAGGTACTCTACAGGTGTCTCCGAAGGTACTTGTTGGGTTGGCTTATTTCGAGATTAGGATTTGTCACTCCGATTGTCGGAGAGGTATCTCTGGGCCCACTTGGTAATGCACATCACTATAAGACTTGCAAGCATTGCAGCTAATGATTTAGTTGCGGGATGATGTATTACGGAACGAGTAAAGAGACTTGCCGATGACGAGATTGAACTAGGTATTGAGATACCGACGATCGAATCTCGGGCAAATAACATACCGATGACAAAGGGAACAACGTATGTTGTTATGCGGTTTGACCGATAAAGATCTTCGTAGAATATGTGGGAGCTAATATGAGCATCCAGGTTCCTCTATTGGTTATTGACCGGAGACGTGTCTCGGTCATGTCTACATAGTTCTCGAACCCGTAGGGTCCGCACGCTTAAGGTTTCGATGACAGTTTTATTATGAGTTTACGAGTTTTGATGTACCGAAGGAGTTCGGAGTCCCGGATGAGATCGGGGACATGACGAGGAGTGTCGAAATGGTTGAGACGTAAAAATCGATATATTGGACGACTATATTCGGACATCGGAAAGGTTCCGAGTGATTCAGGTATTTTCGGAGTACTAGGGAGTTACGGGAATAGAGGAGAGAGGCCAAAAAGAAGGAGGCACGCGCCCCCCTTCTGGCCCGAATTGGACAAGGGGTGCAGCCCCCTTTTCCTTCTCCCTCTCCCCCTCTTTCCTTCTCTCCTATTCCGGAAAGGAAAGGGGAATCCTACTAGGACTTGGGAGTCCTAGTAGGACTCTCCACACTTGGCGCGCCCCCTCTAGGGTCAGCCTCTCCCTCCCTCCTTTATATACGGGGGCAGGGGGCACCTCTAGACACAACAATTGATCTCTTGATCTCTTAGCCGTGTGCGGTGCCCCCCTCCACCATAGTTCTCCTCGATAATACTGTAGAGGTGCTTAGGCGAAGCCCTCCGACGGTAGAACATCAAGATCATCACCACGCCGTCGTGCTGACGGAACTCTCCCTCGACACTCAGCTGGATCGGAGTTCGAGGGACGTCATCGAGCTGAACGTGCGCTAGAACTCGGAGGTGTCGTAGTTTCGGTGCTTGATGTTGGGCCGTGAAGACGTACGACTACATCAACCACGTTGTTCTAACGCTTCCGCTTTCGGTCTACGAGGGTACGTAGACTCACTCTCCCCTCTCGTTGCTATGCATCTGGTAGATAGATCTTGCGTGATCGTAGGAAAATTTTAAAATACTACATTCCCCAACAAAACTACCTTAGGAGAAGTTACCAAACTCCTAGATAATATTATGGTTAATTATTCTCAATGGCACACCGAAAGATCTACTAGTAAAAAAGTGCATGCTATCAAAGAAATTAGTGTTTTGAGTGGAAAGATGGATGAACTTATGAAGTTGTTTGCCGCTAAGAGTGCTTCTTCTGATCCTAATGACATGCCTTTATCCACTTTGATTGAGAATAACAATGAATCTTTGGATGTGAATTTTGTTGGTAGGAATAATTTTGGTAACAATGCTTATAGAGGTAATTTTAATCCTAGGCCTTTTCCTAGTAATTCCTCTAATAATTTTGGTAATTCCTACAACAACTCTTATGGAAAGATGCCTTCTTAATTTGAAACTAGTGTTAAGGAGTTTATGATCTCGCAAAATAATTTCAATGCTATGCTTGATGAGAAATTGCTTAAAGTTGATGAATTGGCTAGAAGTGTGGATGGAATTACTCTTGATGTTGATTATTTAAAACTTAGATATATCCCACCTAAGCATGATATCAATGAGTCTCTCAAAGCCATGAGAATTTCCATTGATGAATGCAAAGAAAGAACCGCTAGAATGCGTGCTAAAAGAGAATATTATATTAAATCTTGTTCTTCTAGTTATCGTGAAAATAAAGATGAAGATCTGCAAGTTATTGATGTGTCTCCTATTAGATCCTTGTTTTCTAGTATTAATCTTGATGAGAATAGGGTTGGAGATAATTCTGCTTTAAGGTGTCCCAGTAATTCGGAGTTTCTAGATCTTGATGCTAAATTTGCTAAAAGTGGGATTGAAGAGATTAAAACTTTGCATAGTGATGAACCCACTACTTTGGATTTCAAGGGATTCAATTATGGTAATTGCTCTTTGATTGATTGTATTTCTTTGTTGCAATCCGTGCTAAATTCTCCTCATGTTTATAGTCAAAATAAAGCTTTCACTAAACATATAGTTGATGCTTTCATGCAATCTTATGAAGAAAAACTTGAGTTGGAAGTTTCTATACCTAGAAAGCTTTATGATGAATGGGAACCTACTATCAAAATAAAAATAAAAGATCAAGGATGCTGTGCTTTGTGTGATTTGGGTGCTAGTGTCTCCACCATCCCAAAAACTTTGTGTGATTTGCTAGGGTTCCATGAGTTTGATGATTGTTCTTTAAATTTGCATCTTGCGGATTCCACTATTAAGAAACCTATGGGAAGAATTAATGATGTTCTTATTGTTGCCAATAGGAATTATGTGCCCGTAGATTTCATTGTTCTTGATATAGATTGCAATCCTTCATGTCCTATTATTCTTGGTAGACCTTTCCTTAGAACGATTGGTGCAATTATTGATATGAAGGAACGAAATATTAGATTGCTATTTCCATTAAGGAAAGGCATGGAACACTTTCCTAGAAAGAAAATCAAATTACCATATGAATCTATCATGAGAGCCACTTATGGATTGCCTTCCAAAGATGGCAATACCTAGATCTATCTTGTATTGTGCCTAGCTATGGGCGTAAAACGATAGCGCTTGTTGGGAGGCAACCCAATTTTATGTTTTTTGCTTTTGTTGCTGTTAGGGAAATAAATATTTCATCTAGCCTCTGATTAGATGTGTTTCCATGTTTTGTTTAGTGTTTGTGCCAAGTAGGACCTTTGGTAAGACTTGTGTGAAGTTTATACGATCTTGCTGTGAAAAACAGAATCGTTAGCGCTCGCTAAACTAGTCTTCGGATTTTACTGGAGCATGTTTTTTAGTTGATTCTTCTTGCTGATGATTGGTAGACAAATTTCGCAAACTTACCAATTTAGTTTGAAGTTTTTGGAGTGCCAGAATTAGGCGAACCCTCCAGATTACTACAGATTATTCTGTCTTTGACAGATTCTGTTTTTCGTGTGTTGTTTGCTTATTCTGATGCATCTATGAGTAATATTGGAGGATATGAACCATAGATAACATGGAGTACGGTAGGTTTACACCAATAAAAACAATGAATGAATTTCTTGCTGTATCTTTGAGTAGTGGTTTGTTTTCTCTTACTAACGAAGCTCACGAGAATTTTCGTCTAAGTTTTGTGTTGTGAAGTTTTCAAGTTTTGAGTATTGCTTTGATGGACTATGGAACAAGGAGTAGCAAAGGCCTAAGCTTGGGGATGCCCATGGCACCCCAAGTAAATTCAAGATAATCAAAAGCCTAAGCTTGGGGATGCCACGGGAAGGCATCCCCTCTTTCGTCTTCAACCATCGGTAACTATACTTGGAGCTATATTTTTATTCGTAACATGTTATGTGTTTTGCTTGGAGCGTCTTGTATAATTTGAGTCTTTGCTTGTTAGTTTTCCACAATCATCCTTGCTGGACATACCTATTTGAGAGAGTTAAATATGGCCTAGAAATTGTTAGAACAGTCTATGTGCTTCACTTATATCTTTTGAGTTGAATAGTTTTTGCTCTAGTGCTTCATTCATATCTTTTAGAGCATGGTGGTCGTAATATTTTGTAGAAATTGTTGAACTCTCATGCTTCACTTATATCTATTTGAGAGTCTATTAAAACAGCATGGTAAAGTGTTTAGGCTAAAGAAACTAGTCTTCACATGATAAACATCCAATGTCAATGTAGTAAAGAAAATCACATCAAGTGCATTGAATAGAAAGAGATGTTGGATGCTTGATAATTGTTTTGAGACATGAAGATAGTGATATTAAAGTCATGCTAGTGGAGTGATTATGAAATTGATAAATATTTGTGTTAACGTTAGTGATTCCCGTAGCATGCATGTATGGTGAACCGTTGTGTGACTAAGTTAAAGCATGAGGTATTTGTAGAGTGTCAACCTTTGTGTGGAGGTCGGGGGGCGCGATGGTTAACTCCTACCAACCTCCCCCCTAGGGGCATGTGTTGATTGCTTCATTTTGATGACCCGTTAATTTTTGCAATAAGTATATGAGTTCTTATGACTAATGTTGAGTCCATGGATTATACGCACTCTCATCCTTCCACCATTTCTAGCCTCTCTTGTACCGCGCAACTTTCGCCGGTGCCATAAACCCACTATATATCCTTCCTCAAAACAGCCACCATATTGTTCCTCAAAACAGCCACCATACCTATCTATCATGGCATTTCCATAGCCATTCTGAGATATATTGCCATGCAACTTTCCACCGTTCCGTTTATATGACACGCATCATATTGTCATATTGCCATGCATGACCACGTAGTTGACATCGTATTCGTGGAAAGGCCACCATGCATAATCTTTTCATACATGTCACTCTTGTTTCATTGCACATACTGGTACACCGTCGGAGGCATTCACATAGAGTCATACTTTGTTGTTGTAGTATCGAGTTGTAATATTGTGTTGTAAAAAAAGTGTGATGATCATCATTTTTAGAGCATTGTCCCATGGGAGGAAAGGCTGAATCTATAAAGCCCCTCCGCAAAAAAAAGGGGAAAGGCCAAAGAAAAAAAGAAAAAAAAGGGGGAAAGGCCCAAAAAAGAAAAAAGGGACAATTGCTACTATCTTTTTCCACACTTGTGCTTCAAAGTAGCACCATGTTCTTCATTGTAGAGAGTCTCATGTTTAGTCACTTTCATATACTAGTGGGAATTTTCGTTATAGAATTTGGCTTGTATATTCCAACGATGGGCTTCCTCAAATGCCCTAGGTCTTCGTGAGCAAGCAAGCTGGATGCACAACCACTAGTTTCTTTTGTTGAGCTTTCATTCGTATTTAGCTCTGGTGCATCCGTTGCATGGCAATCCTTACTCACCCACATATATATCTATTGATGGGCATCTCCATGGCCTGTTGATACGCCTAGTCGATGTGAGACTATCTCCCTCTTTTTGTCTTCTCCACAACCACCTCTATTCCACCCATAGTGTTATATCCATGGCTCACGCTCATGTATTGCGTGAAAGTTGAAAGGTTTGAAAAGATAGAGCATGAAAACAAATGCTTGGCTGAAATCGGGGTTGTGCATGATATGAATATTTTGTGTGATAACAAGGAGCATAGCCAACACTATATGATTTTGTAGGGATAACTTTCTTTAGCCATAGTATTTTGAGAAGACATGATTGCTTTGTTAGTATTGCTTGAAGTATTGTTATTTCTTATGTCAATATAGACTTTTATCTTGAATCCTTCAGACCTGAACATTCATGTCACAATTAAGAGAATTACATTGAATAACTATATTGGTTAGCATTCCACATCAAAAATTCTTTTCTTTATCATTTACCTACTCGAGGACGAGCAGGAATTAAGCTTGGGGATGCTTGATACGTCTCCAACGTATCTATAATTTTTTATTGTTCCATGCTATTATTTATGAAGTCTTGGATGTTTAATGGGCTTTATCATTCACTTTTATATCATTTTTGGGACAAACCTACTAACCCAAAGGCCCAGTCCAGATTGCTGTTTTTTTGCCTATTTCAGGGTTTTGCAGAAAAGGAATATCAAGCGGAATGAAACATTCGCGAGAGATATTTTTGGAGGAAATCACGCTCAGGAAACGTCAGGACCAAGTCAGGGGACGAAGGGCCAGCCCTCGAGGGTGGGGGGGCGCCCCCTTCCCAGGGCGCGCCCCCTACCTCGAGGCTGGCCCACACGGCCCACGGTGCCCTCCTTCTTCCTATATATACCTACTTACCCCAGAAAGTCCATACGCAGAGAGAAAATCCTAATTCCACCGTCGTAGCTTCTGTTTCTGTGGAGATCCCATCTTGGAGCCTGTTCCGGGAGGGGGATCCATCACGGAGGCCTTCATCATCATCATCATCGCCCTCACCATGAGTTGTGAGTAGTTTACCACAGACCTTCGGGTCCATAGCTAGTATCTAGATGGCTTCTTCTCTCTCTGTGGATCTCAATACAAAGTTCTCCTCGGTCTTCGAGGAGATCTATTCGATGTAATCTCTTTTTGCGGTGTGTTTGTCGAGATCCGATGAATTGTGAGTTTATGATCAAGGTTATCTATGAAAGATATTTGGTTCTTCTCTGAACTTTTTATGTGTGCTCATAATATTCTTGCAAGTCTCTTCGAATTATTGGTTTGGTTTGGCCTACTAGATCTATAGTTCTTGCAATGGGAGAAGTGCTTGGCTTTGGGTTCAATCTTGCGGTGTCCTTTCCCAGTGACAGTAGGGGTAGCAAGGCACGTATTGTATTGTTGCCATCAAGGATAAAAAGATGGGGTTTTCATCATATTTCTTGAGTTTATCCCTCTACATCATGTCATCTTGCTTAAAGCGTTACTCTGTTGGTATGAACTCAATACATTAGATGCATGCTGGATAGCGGTCGATGTGTGGAGTAATAGTAGTAGATGCAGGCAGGAGTCGGTCTACTTGTCTCGGACGTGATGCCTATATATAATGATCATGCCTAGATAGTCTCATAATTATTCGCTTTTCTATCAATTGCTCGACAGTAATTTGTTTACCCGCCGTAGAATACCGCTTTCATGAGAGAAACCACTAGAGAAAACTATGGCCTCCGGGTCTATTCTCAACATATCAATCTACATCTACTTTACTTTTCTTGCTTTTATTTGCTGTTTTATTAAACTAAAAATACCAAAAATATAATTATCATCTCTATCAGATCTCACTCTCGTAAGTGACCGTAAAGGGATTGACAACCCCTTATCGCGTTGGCTGCGAAGTTCTTATTTGTTTGTGTAGGTGCGAGGGACTGACGCGTGGTCTTCTACTGGATTGATACCTTGGTTCTCAAAAACTGAGGGAAATACTTACGTTGTTGTGCTGCATCTCCCTTTCCTCTTCGAGGGAATACAACGCAAGCTCAAGAGGTAGCAAGAAGAATTTCTGGCACCGTTGTCGGGGAGGCTTACGCAAAAGTCATATACCAAGTACCTATCACAAACCCTTATCCTTCGCATTACATTTATTTGCCTCTCGTTTTCCTCTCCCCCACTTCACTTTTGCCGTTTTATTTGCCCTTCTTCCGCCGTGTGTTTTTCGCTCGCTTGCTTCTTGTTTGCTTGTGTGTGTTGGATTGCTTGCTTGTCACTATGGCTCAAAACAATACCGAATTGTGTGACTTCTCCAATACCAACAACAATGATTTTATTAGCACTCTGATTGCTCCTATTACCGATGCTGGATCTTGTGAGATCAATGCTGCTTTGTTGAATCTTGTCATGAAAGATCAATTCTCCGGCCTTCCTAGTGAAGATGACGCTACCCATCTAAACAACTTTGTTGATTTGTGTGATATGCAAAAGAAAAGGGATACGGATAACGATATTGTTAAATTGAAGTTATTTCCATTTTCACTTAGAGATCGTGCTAAAACTTGGTTCTCCTCTTTGCCTAGAAATAGTATTGATTCGTGGAATAAGTGCAAAGATGATTTTATCTCTAAGTATTTCCCTCCTGCTAAGATTATCTCTCTTAGAAACGATATTATGAATTTTAAGCAACACGATCATGAGCATGTTGCACAAGCTTGGGAGAGAATGAAATTAATGATACGTAATTGCCCTACACATGGTTTGAATCTATGTATGATTATTCAGAACTTTTATGCTGGCTTGAATTGTGCTTCTAGAAATCTTTTAGATTCAGCCGCCGAAGGCACTTTCATGGAAACTACCTTAGGAGAAGTTACCAAACTCCTAGATAATATTATGGTTACTTATTCTCAATGGCACACCAAAAGATCTACTAGTAAAAAAGTGCATGCTATCGAATAAATTAGTGTTTTGAGTGGAAAGATGGATGAACTTATGAAGTTGTTTGCCGCTATGAGTGCTTCTTCTGATCCTAATGATATGCCTTTATCCACTTTGATTGAGAATAACAATGAATCTTTGGATGTGAATTTTGTTGGTAGGAATAATTTTGGTAACAATGCTTATAGAGGTAATTTTAATCCTAGGCCTTTTCCTAGTAATTCCTCTAATAATTTTGGTAATTCCTACAACAACTCTTATGGAAAGATGCCTTCTGAATTTGAAACTAGTGTTAAGGAGTTTATGATCTCGCAAAATAATTTCAATGCTATGCTTGAAGAGAAATTGCTTAAAGTTGATGAATTGGCTAGATGTGTGGATAGAATTACTCTTGATGTTGATTCTTTGAAACTTAGATATATCCCACCTAAGCATGATATCAATGAGTCTCTCAAAGCCATGAGAATTTCCATTGATGAATGCAAAGAAAGAACCGCTAGAATGCGTGCTAAAAGAGAATATTATATTAAATCTTGTTCTTCTAGTTATCGTGAAAATAAAGATGAAGATCTGAAAGTTATTGATGTGTCTCCTATTAGATCCTTGTTTTCTAGTATTAATTTTGATGAGAATAGGGTTGGAGATGATTCTGCTTTAAGGTGTCCCAATAATTCGGAGTTTCTAGATCTTGATGCTAAATTTGCTAAAAGTGGGATTGAAGAAATTAAAACTTTGCATAGTGATGAACCCACTACTTTGGATTTCAAGAGATTCAATTATGATAATTGCTCTTTGATTGATTGTATTTATTTGTTGCAATCCGTGCTAAATTCTCCGCATGTTTATAGTCAAAATAAAGCTTTCACTAAACATATAGTTGATGCTTTGATGCAATCTTATGAAGAAAAACATGAGTTGGAAGTTTCTATAACTAGAAAGCTTTATGATGAATGGGAACCTACTATCAAAATAAAAATAAAAGATCATGGATGCTATGCTTTGTGTGATTTGGGTGCTAGTGTCTCCACCATCCCAAAAACTTTATGTGATTTGCTAGGGTTCGATGAGCTTGATGATTGTTCTTTAAATTTGCATCTTGCGGATTCCACTATTAAGAAACCTATGGGAAGAATTAATGATGTTCTTATTGTTGCCAATAGGAATTATGTGCCCGTAGATTTCATTGTTCTTGATATAGATTGCAATCCTTCATGTCCTATTATTCTTGGTAGACCTTTCCTTAGAACGATTGGTGCAATTATTGATATGAAGGAAGGAAATATTAGATTCCTATTTCCATTAAGGAAAGGCATGGAACAATTTCCTATAAAGAAAATCAAATTACGATATGAATCTATCATGAGAGCCACTTATGGACTGCCTTCCAAAGATGGCAATACCTAGATCTATCTTGTATCGTGCCTAGCTAGGGGCGTAAAACGATAGCGCTTGTTGGGAGGCAACCCAATTTTATGGTTTTTGCTTTTGTTGCTGTTAGGGAATAAATATTTCATCTAGCCTCTGATTAGATGTGTTTCCTTGTTTTGTTTAGTGTTTGTGCCAAGTAGGACCTTTGGTAAGACTTGTGTGAAGTTTCTACGATCTTGCTGTGAAAAACAGAATCGTTAGCGCTCGCGAAAATAGTCTTCGGATTTTACTAGAGCGTGCTTTTTAGTTGATTCTCTTTTCTGCTGATTGGTAGATAAATTGCACAAATTTACCAATTTAGTTTGAAGTTTTTGGAGTTCCATAAGTAGGAAAACCCTGCATATTAATACAGATTGTTCTGTCTTTGGCAGATTCTATTTTTCGTGTGTTGTTTGCTTATTCTAATGCATCTATGAGTAATATTGGAGGGTATGAACCATAGAGAACTTGGAGTACAGTAGGTTTAACACCAATAAAAATAATGAATGAATTTCTTGCTATATTTTTGAGTAGTGGTTTGTTTGCTCTTACTAACGAAGCTCACGAGAATTTTTGTCTAAGTTTTGTGTTGTGAAGTTTTCAAGTTTTGAGTATTGCTTTGATGGACTATGGAACAAGGAGTAGCAAAGGACTAAGCTTGGGGATGCCCATGGCACCCCAAGTAAATTCAAGATAATCAAAAGCCTAAGCTTGGGGATGCCCCGGGAAGGCATCCCCTCTTTCGTCTTCAACCATCGGTAACTATACTTGGAGCTATATTTTTATTCGCAACATGTTATGTGTTTTGCTTGGAGGTCTTGTATAATTTGAGTCTTTGCTTGTTAGTTTTCCACAATCATCCTTGCTGGACATACCTATTTGAGAGAGTTAAATATGGCCTAGAAATTGTTGGAACACTCTATGTGCTTCACTTATATCTTTTGAGTTGAATAGTTTTTGCTCTAGTGCTTCACTCATATCTTTTAGAGCATGGTGGTGGTAATATTTTGTAGAAATTGTTGAACTCTCATGCTTCACTTATATCTATTTGAGAGTCTATTAAAACATCATGGTAAAGTGTTTAGGCTAAAGAAACTAGTCTTCACATGATAAACATCCAATGTCAATGTAGTAAAAAAAATCACATCAAGTGCATTGAATAGAAAGAGATGTTGGATGCTTGATAATTATTTTGAGACATGAAGATAGTGATACTAAAGTCATTCTAGTGGAGTGATTATGAAATTGAGAAATATTTGTGTTAAGGTTAGTGATTCCCGTAGCATGCACGTATGGTGAACCGTTGTGTGACTAAGTTAAAGCATGAGGTATTTGTAGAGTGTCAACCTTTGTGTGGAGGTCGGGGGGGGGGGGGCGATGGTTAACTCCTACCAACCTCCTCCCTAGGGGCATGCGTTGATTGCTTTGTTTTGATGACTCATAAATTTTTGAAATAAGTATATGCGTTCTTATGACTAATGTTGAGTCCATGGATTATACGCACTCTCACCCTTCCACCATTGCTAGCCTCTCTTGTACCGCGCAACTTCCGCCGGTGCCATAAACCCACTATATATCCTTCCTCATGGCATCCACCATATTGTTCCTCAAAACAGCCACCATACCTACCTATCATGGCATTTCCATAGCCATTCCGAGATATATTGCCATGCAACTTTCCATCGTTCCGTTTATATGACACGCATCATATTGTCATATTGCCATGCATGACCATGTGGTTGACATCGTATTCGTGGCAAGGCCACCATGCATAATCTTTTCATACATGTCACTCTTGTTTCATTGCACATACCGGTACACCGCCGGAGGCATTCACATAGAGTCATACTTTGTTGTTGTAGTATCGAGTTGTAATATTGTGTTGTAAAAAAGTGTGGTGATCATCATTTTTAGAGCATTGTCCCATGGGAGGAAAGGCTGAATCTATAAAGCCCCTCCGCAAAAAAAGGGGGAAAGGCCAAAGAAAAAAAGAAAAAAAAGGGGAAAGGCCAAAAAGAAGGAAAAAAAAGAAAAAAAAAAGAAAAAGGGACAATTGCTACTATCTTTTCCACACTTGTGCTTCAAAGTAGCACCATGTTCTTCATTGTAGAGAGTCTCATGTTTACACTTTCATATACTAGTGGGAATTTTCGTTATAGAACTTGGCTTGTATATTCCAACGATGGGCTTCCTCAAATGCCCTAGGTCTTCGTGAGCAAGGAAGTTGGATGCACACCCACTAGTTTCTTTTGTTGAGCTTTCATTCGTATTTAGCTCTAGTGCATCCATTGCATGGCAATGCCTACTCACTCGCATTGATATCTATTGATGGGCATCTCCATAGCCCGTTGATACGCCTAGTCGATGTGAGACTATCTCCCTCTTTTTGTCTTCTCCACAACCACCTCTATTCCACCCATAGTGCTATATCCATGGCTCACGCTCATGTATTGCATGAAAGTTGAAAGGTTTGAAAAGATAGAGCATGAAAACAAATGCTTCGCTGAAATCGGGGTTG
Source organism: Secale cereale (assembly GCA_902687465.1). Lineage (NCBI taxonomy): Eukaryota > Viridiplantae > Streptophyta > Magnoliopsida > Poales > Poaceae > Secale > Secale cereale. Next base: position 578,500,412 of record LR738715.1, on the reverse strand, counting down.
TGCATGATATGAATATTTTGTGTGATAACAAGGGAGCATAGCCAACACTATATGATTTTGTAGGGATAACTTTCTTTAGCCATAGTATTTTGAGAAGACATGATTGCTTTGTTAGTATTGCTTGAAGTATTGTTATTTCTTATGTCAATATAGACTTTTATCTTGAATCCTTCAGACCTGAACATTCATGTCACAATTAAAAGAATTACATTGAATAACTATATTGGTTAGCATTCCACATAAAAAATTCTTTTCTTTATCATTTACCTACTCGAGGACGAGCAGGAATTAAGCTTGGGGATGCTTGATACGTCTCCAATGTATCTATAATTTTTTATTGTTCCACACTATTATTTATGAAGTCTTGGATGTTTAATGGGCTTTATCATTCACTTTTATATCCTTTTTGGGACTAACCTACTAACCCAAAGGCCCAGTCAAGATTGCTGTTTTTTGCCTATTCCAGGGTTTTGCAGAAAAGGAATATCAAACGGAGTCCAAACAGAATGAAACCTTCGCGAGAGATATTTTTGGAGGAAATCACGCTCGGGAAATATCACGACCAAGTCAGGGGACGAAGGGCCGGCCCTCGAGGGTGGGGGCGCGCCCCCTTCCCAGGGCGCACCCCCTTCCCAGGGCGCGCCTCCTGCCTCGAGACTGTCCCACACGGACCCCGATGCCCTCCTTCTTCCTATATATACCTACGTACCCCAGAAACTCCATACGCAGAGAGAAAACCCTAATTCCACCGCCGTAGCTTCTGTTTCCGTGGAGATCCCATCTTGGAGCCTATTCCGGGAGGGGGATCCATCACGGATGCCATCATCATCATCATCATCGCCCTCACCATGAGTTGTGAGTAGTTTACCACAGACCTTCGGGTCCATAGCTAGTATCTAGATGGCTTCTTCTCTCTCTGTTGATCTCAATACAAAGTTCTCCTCGGTCTTCGAGGAGATCTATTCGATGTAATCTCTTTTTGCGGTGTGTTTGTCGAGATCCGATGAATTGTGAGTTTATGATCAAGGTTATCTATGAAAGATATTTGGTTCTTCTCTGAACTTTTTATGTGTGCTCATATTATTCTTGCAAGTCTCTTCGAATTATTGGTTTGGTTTGGCCTACTAGATCTATAGTTCTTGCAATGGGAAAAGTGCTTGGCTTTGGGTTCAATCTTGCGGTGTCCTTTCCCAGTGATAGTAAGGGCAGCAAGGCACGTATTGTATTGTTGCCATCGAGGATAAAAAGATGGGGTTTTCTTCATATTGCTTGAGTTTATCCCTCTACATCATGTCATCTTGCTTAAAGCGTTACTCTGTTCGTATGAACTCAATACACTAGATGCATGCTGGATAGCGGTCGATGTGTGGAGTAATAGTAGTAGATGCAGGCAGGAGTCGGTCTACTTGTCTCGGACGTGATGCCTATATACAATGATCATGCCTAGATAGTCTCATAATTATTCTCTTTTCTATCAATTGCTCGACATTAATTTGTTTACCCGCCGTAGAATACCGCTTTCATGAGAGAAGCCACTAGAGAAAACTATGGCCTCCGGGTCTATTCTCAACATATCAATCTACATCTACTTTACTTTTCTTGCTTTTATTTGTTGTTTTATTAAACTAAAAATACCAAAAATATAATTATCATCTCTATCAGATCTCACTCTCGTAAGTGACCGTAAAGGGATTGACAACCCCTTATCGCGTTGGTTGCGAAGTTCTTATTTGTTTGTGCAGGTGCAAGGGACTGGCGCGTGGTTTCCTACTGGATTGATACCTTGGTTCTCAAAAGCTGAGGGAAATACTTACGCCACTGTGATGCATCTCCCTTTCCTCTTCGAGGGAATACAACGCAAGCTCAAGAGGTAGCAAGGAGCAGATGCAGACGATATGAACGTTTTGACAAAAGCTCGGTATGATGACTACTTCATAGTTTAGTGCACCATGCTTTACGGCTTAGAACCGGGACTTCAAAAATGTTTTGAACGCCACGGAGCATATGAGATGTTCGAGGAGCTGTAATTAGTATTTCATACTCATACCCGTGTCGAGAGGTATAAGACATCTGACAATTAATTGCCTACAAGATGGGGGAGAATAGCTCAACCAGTGAGCATGTACTCAGATTGTCTGGGTACTACAATTGCTTAAATCAAGTGGGAGTTAATCTTCCAGATAAGATAGTAATTGACAAAGTTCTCTAGTCACTATCACCAAGTTAGTAGAACTTCGTGATGAACTATAATATGCAATGCATGACGAAAGTAATTCCCGAGCTCTTCGCGATGCTGAAATCGGCGAAGGTAGAAATCAAGAAAGAGCATCAAGTGTTGATGGTTAACGAGACCACTTGTTTCAAGTAAAGGGCAAAGGGATAGAAAGGGAACTTCAAGAAGAATGACAAGCAAGTTGTCACTCCCGTGAAGAAACCCAAAGCTAAACTCAAGCCTGGAACAAGTGCTTCTACTGCAAAGGAAATGATCATTGGAAGTGGAACTGCCCTAGATACTTGGCGGATAAGAAGGATGGTAAAGTGAACAAATGTATATTTGATATACAGATTATTGATGTGTACTTTACTAGTGTTCATAGCAACCCCTGGGTATTTGATACCGGTTCAGTTGCTAAAATTAGTAACTCGAAACGAGAGTTGCAGAATGAACAGAGAGTAGTTAAAGGTGAAGTGACGATGTGTGTTGGAAGCGGTTCCAAGATTGATATGATCATCATCGCACACTCCCTATACTTTCGGGGTTAGTGTAGAACCTAAATAAATGTTATTTGGCATTTGCGTTGAGCATGAATATGATTTGATCATGTTTGTTGCAATACGGTTATTCATTTAAAGTGATAGAATAATTGTTATTCTATTTACATGAATAAAGCCTTCGATGGTCATACATCCAATGAAAATAGGTTGTTGGATCTCGATCGTAGTGATACACATATTCATAATATTGAAGCCAAACGATGCAAGGTTAATAATGATAGTGCAACTTCTTTGTGGCACTGCCGTTTAGGTCATATTGGTGTAAAGCGCATGAAGAAACTCCATAGTGATGGACTTTTGGAATCACTTGGTGCTTGCGAACCATGCCTCATGGGCAAGATGACTAAAACTCCGTTCTCCGGAACAATGGAGCGAGCAACAGATTTGTTGGAAATCATACATACTGATGTATGTGGACCGATGGGTGTTGGAGCTCGCGGCGGGTATCGTTATTTTCTGACCTTCACTGATGATTTGAGCAGATATGGGTATATCTACTTGATGAAGCACAAGTCTGAAACATTTAAAAAGTTCAAAGAATTTCAGAGTGAAGTAGAGAATCATCGTAACAAGAAAATAAAGTTTCTACGTGCAGATCGTGGATGTGAATATTTGAGTTACGAGTTTGGTCTTCATTTGAAACAATGTGGAATAGTTTCACAACTCACGCCACCCGGAACACCACAGCGTAATGGTGTGTCCGAACGTCGTAACCGTACTTTATTAGATATGGTGCGGTCTATGATGTCTCTTACCGATTTACCACTATCGTTTTGGGGTTATGCATTAGAGACAACTGCGTTCACGTTAAATAAGGGCACCATCTAAATCCATTGAGACGACACCTTATGAACTGTGGTTTGGCAAGAAACCAAAGTTGTTATTTCTTAAAAGTTTGGGGCTGCGATGCTTATGTGAAAAAGCTTCAACCTGATAAGCTCGAACCCAAGTCGGAGAAATGTGTCTTCATAGGATACCCAAAGGAGACTGTTGGGTACACCTTCTATCACAGATCCGAAGGCAAGATATTTGTTGCTAAGAATGGATCCTTTCTAGAGAAGGAGTTTCTCTCGAAAGAAGTGAGTGGGAGGAAAGTGGAACTTGATGAGGTAATTGTACCTTCTCCCGAATTGGAAAGTAGTACATCACAGAAACTAGTTCGGGTGATTCCTACACCAATTAGTGAGGAAGCTAATGATGATGATCATGAAACTTCGGACCAAGTTACTGCTCAACTTCGTAGATCAACCAGAGTACGTTCCGCGCCAGAGTGGTATGGCAACCTGGTTCTGGAAGTCATGTTACTAGACCATGATGAACCTACAAACTATGAGGAAGCGATGATGAGCCCAGATTCCGCCAAATGGCTTGAAGCCATGAAATCTGAGATGGGATCCATGTATGAGAACAAAGTGTGGAATTTGGTTGACTTGCCCGATGATCGGTAAGCCATCGAAAATAAATGGATCTTCAAGAGGAAGACCGACACTGATGGTAATGTTACTGTTTACAAAGCTTGACTTGTTGCAAAAGGTTTTCGACAAGTTTAAGGAGTTGACTACGATGAGACTTTCTCACCCGTAGCGATGCTTAAGTCTGTCCGAATCATGTTAGCAATTACCACATTTTATGATTATGAAATCTGGCAAATGGATGTCAAAACTGCATTCCTGAATAGATATCTTAAAGAAGAGTTGTATATGATGCAACCAGAAGGTTTTGTCGATCCTAAAGGTGCTAACAAAGTGTGCAAGCTCCAGCGATCCATCTATGGACTGGTGCAATCATCTCGGAGTTGGAATATACGCTTTGACAAGGTGATCAAAGCATATGGTTTTATACAGACTTTTGAAGAAGCCTGTATTTACAAGAAAGTGAGTGGGAGCACTACATCCTTTTATGATAAGTATATGTGAATGACATATTGTCGATCGGAAATGATGTAGAATTTTCTGGAAAGCATAAATGAGTGTTTGAAAGGAGTTTTTTTTCAAAGAAAGACCTCGGCGAAGCTGCTTACATATTGAGCATCAAGATCTATAGAGATAGATCAAGATGCTTGATAAGTTTTTTCAAAGAGTACATACCTTGACAAGTTTTGAAGTAGTTCAAAATGGATCAGTCAGAGAAGGAGTTCTTGCCTGAGTTGTAAGGTATGAAGTTGAGTAAGACTCAAAACCCGACCACGACAAAAGATAGAGAAAGAATGAAAGTCATTCCCTATGCCTCAGCCATAGGCTCTTTAAAGTATGCCATGATGTGTACCAAACCTGTTGTGTACCTTGCCATGAGTTTGGCAAGGAGGTACAAAAATGATCCAGGAGTAGATCACTGGACATCGGTCAAAATTATCCTTAGTTACTGGATGACTAAAGAAATATTTCTCGGTTATGGAGGTGATAAAGAGTTCGTCGTAAAGAGTTACGTCGATGCAAGCTTTGCCACTGATCTGGATGACTCTGAGTCTCGATCTGGATACATATTGAAAGTAGGAGCATTTAGCTAGAGTAGCTCAGTGCAGAGCATTGTAGACATAGAAATTTGCAAAATACATACGGATCTGAATGTGGCAGACCCATTGACTAAACCTCTCTCACAAGCAAAACATGATCACACCTTAGTACTCTTTGGGTGTTAATCACATGGCGATGTGAACTAGATTACTGACTCTAGTAAACCTTTTTGGGTATTGGTCACATGGCGCTGTGAACTATAAAGTGTTAAGTCACATGTTGATATGAACTATTGGTGTTAATCACATGGTGATGTGATCTAGATTATTGACTCTAGTGCAAGTGGGAGACTGAAGGAAATATACCCTAGAGGCAATAGTAAAGTTATTATTTATTTCCTTATATCATGATAAATGTATATTATTCATGCTAGAATTGTATTAACTGGAAACTTAGTACATGTGTGAATACATAGACAAAACAAAGTGTCCCTAGTATGCCTCTACTAGACTGGCTCATTGATCAAAGATGGTTATGTTTTCTAACCATATACATGAGTTGTCATTTGATCAACGGGATCACATCATTAGGAGAATGATGTGATGGACAAGACCCATCCGTTAGCTTAGCACTATGATCGTTCAGTTTTACTGCTATTGCTTTCTTCATGACTTATACATGTTCCTATGACTATGAGATTATGCAACTCCCGAATACCGAAGGAACACCTTGTGTGCTATCGAATGTCACAACGTAACTGGGTGATTATAAAGATGATCTATAGGTATCTCCGAAGGTGTTCGTGGCGTTGGCATAGATTAAGAATAGGATTTGTCACTCCGAGTGTCGGAGAGGTATCTCAAGGCCCTCTCGGTAATGCACATCACTATAAGCCTTGCAAGCATTGTAACTAATGAGTTAGTTGCGGGATGATACATTACGGAACGAGTAAAGAGACTTGCCGGTAACGAGATTGAACTAGGTATTGAGATACCGACGATCAAATCTCGGGCAAGTAACATACCGATGACAAAAAGGAGCATAGTATGTTGTTATGCGGTTTGACCGATAAAGATCTTCGTAGAATATGTAGGAGCCAATATGAGCATCCAGGTTCCGCTATTGGCTATTGGTCGGAGATGAGTCTCGGTCATGTCTACATAGTTCTCGAACCCGTAGGGTCCTCACGCTTAACATTTGATGACGATCGGTATTATGAGTTTATGTGTTTTGATTTATCGAAGGTAGTTCGGAGTCCCGGATGAGATCGGGGACATGACGAGGAGTCTCGGAATGTCTGAGACGTAAAGATTGATATATTGAACGACTATATTCGAACACCGGAAGTGTTTCAGAAAAGTTTCGGATTTAACCGGAGTGCTGGAGTACCCCCCCCCCCCGAGGGAGTATGGGCCATAGTGGGCCATTGAGGGAATGGAGAGAGGCAGCCCATAGGGCTAGCCGCACCCTCCCCCTAGGAATCCTAGTTGGACTAGGAAAGGGGGGAGGCGCCCCTCTTCTTCCTTCTTCTCTCCCCCTTCCTTTCCTACTCCTAATAGGAATAGGAAAGGGGGTTCCTATTCCTACTAGGAGTAGGAATCCTACTCCCTGGCGCGCCCCAAGGGCCTAGCCGCACCTCCCCCTTGCTCCTTTATATACGGGGGCAGGGGCACCCAAAGACACACAAGAAACATTGTTTTAGCCGTGTGCGGTGCCCCCCCTCCATAGAAACACACCTCGGTCATACCGCGAAGCCCTGCGCTGGTAGCTTCATCATCTCCGTCACCACGTCGTCGTGCTGACGAAACTCTCCCGTGAAGCTCAACTGGATCAAGAGCTCATGGGACTTCATCAAGCTGAACGTGTGCTGAACGCAGAGGTGCCGTACGTTCGGTGCTTGATAGGTTGGATCGCGAAGAAGTTCGACTACATCAATCGCGTCACTAGACGCTTCCATTTTCGGTCTACGAGGGTACGTAGACACACTCTCCCCTCTCGTTGCTATGCATCTGGTAGATAGATCTTGCGTGATCGTAGGATTTTTTTGAAATACTACGTTCCCCAACATGCATCACCTCCCATGGCTCCTCTGACCTAGAGAGAGCCCCTTCACGTAGCTTCCCTTGCCTCCTCATGCTCACGTGCCATCTTTTCCATGCCTCCGATGTCGACGAGATGGTAGATGACATCCTTGAGTGTGAGTTCTTATTGTATATGACATTGAGACTATTCTTATTAGCCATAATAGTGAACACTAATTGTAATATGCAAAAAATAATAATATGGCATACTTGATATGATTGAGGAGGCATGTTTTTAAATTTGTAAATCTTCTGGAGCTAACTCATCTCTAAAAGAGGGAAATATGTTTGGTTCAAGGAGAAGGCCCTCTGCCATCGGTCATGTAAGATAACAATCTACGGGTGTGGCCACCTTGAAAGACCCTATGAGTGCATTGTGTTAGGAGATTAGACAGTATTTTGGTAAGCCTAATTTAGATTAGCACCGTCACAAGGTTATTGACATGGCAAATCGTATACAATTGATTAAGAAACATCAAGCACACATACACATATAGATCAAAGGTGCATGTCACCAAAAGAAAGGTTCATGGCATATGAGGGCTCCATAACTCCGATGCAACAACTTCATCAGCCATGGTGGTGCAGACGAAGAGGTTGCTGGTGTAGAGGAAGTAGGCAAACTGACGTATATGATATAGTCGAACTTGAGAGAGCAGTCGCGTTGAGACGTTCCCCAAAAATCTTATCGTCTCTCACCTGGCACATGTCTCAAGGGACACGGTTTCAAAGGCCTACTTTCTTGGACGGTTGTGCACGGATGGGGTTGCCGGAGAGGCATTTCAACACTAGGAACTCATCATGTGTGTGTGTGTGTGCCGGTGTGTTTTGTGTGCAGCCTCTCTCATGTGCATCTTATCTACATAGAGAGGACACATGAGAGGGTGAATAGATGCAACTGACAGCGTGGTGAAAGAACTTTCTGAAAGTATAAAATATGTCCACAACAAACTTGAGTATTGACACGTACACTTAGAGCTAAGCAGTGCATTGCCAAGAAAAAAAAGATTCTCCCAGCAAGGCACATAACATAAGCCCGAACTCAAACTTGATTCACCAAACGCGACGTGCACATTGTGTGGTGTGATTGAGTGAGTGAGCGTGTGTTATTTTTCTCTTCTCTCATTCTAAGGAGTTGTAGAACAACCTACCCTTTATATTGGTGCTACTCTTCCTCAACTAGTAGGAGGTAATCTCAACATATTTAAGGGTTCTTCTGATTCGTCGCAGATCTTTGAAACATGGAGGCAAATGCACATGAAATGAAAAACTAATTTTTAAAAAATAAAAAGTTGAAAATTTCTAAAACATTTTGTAACAAACATGGTCTACCGTAATACTCGTGTGAAAAGTTTTGCAGAGGAATGACTCTTGTGGTATTCTAGGCGGAAAAAACATAATTGACACTATGTAAAAGTTACAATTCACATTTTTTGTACTCTCAATTTTTTTTTTACCCTGGGTTCGGTTGCATCTATTCCTTCACGAAACTTTTTACATGAGTGTACTGCTTGATCATGTTTGATTTCAAGAAAGAAGGAAAAATTTGTCTTTTTTTTTTTGAATTTTTAAACTTTTTTTTAATTTATGTGCAATGGGACCCGAGACTCATTGTATTTTCGGCCCTGTAAATGCTGAAACTGTGTAAGAAGAGCTCTAGTTTGGCGAAATGACGTCGTAATTGCCACCGCCAAGTTACGTACCCCTTCGCCCCCGAGCCTCTCTGCCCCGACGCAGCCAAGCCCTCTCCTATCGCCGTTTCCCCCAACCCCGTGCAACCCTAGCCACCACCGCCGGCCGTCGACCGCAGCGAACCTTCCCCGACCCTTTCGCTCCGTACTCCACGCCGCCTCCCCTTGTCGACCCTTTCCCTCCCCATACCCGGCGGCCGTCGACCGATCTCAGCAAGCCGCCCCCGTCGGCCAAGCCCGCCGTCCTCCCCCGAGCTCACTCCGAGTCACCTTCCCGCCGCCGCCCGAACGAGTATTCTCCCCCAACTCCG
>LR738715.1:578473203-578489768 GCA_902687465.1 Secale cereale | reverse complement strand
CCCCCCCCCCCCCGGTTGTTCAACATGCAACATGTTCGCATGGCAGCTGCTAGCCAAAATTTTGATTGTTGTGTGCTGTGTGGTGGCCGTTATGACATGATTTTGTATGAAATGGTGGTTGTTGTGCCATGATTTTTCTTTGTGTGCAAGTGGCTATGACATGATGAACACAGCTAGGCAAACTGTCGGCTAGTCTGCACCTTCCCTATACTTAGAAAAGAGGAAAATAGCAAGGCAATTCCTAGCAATGACACATTTTTTTTTAAATAGTCAAACGCCCGCATTGGCACTTTTCAGAAATGCAGTATTTCCGTACCTGAATTGTCCCGATACTGATATGCATGTCTGTAATGGTGCTTTTTAGGCTGAAGCAGCAGCGATGGCATCGTCAGTGCTGGAGACCACGCGGGCGGCGCACGAGGACCTCGAGCGGCTAGACCGCCTGGTGGTGCGCGAGCTGCAGCGAGATCCCGCCAATGCCCGCGACCGCCTTTTCCAGTCCCACCGCGTCCGCCACATGCTCGACCTCGTCATCTCCACTTCTGACAAGCTCGTACGCCCCTCCTCTATCTCGTTTCACGCTTGATTTAGTGGCTGTAGCTTTGCTTAATGCCTGTCTGCCACAGCTAGAGCTCAGTGATGTCGCATCTCTGTTTTCTGTGGTTAGGATTGGTTATCCAAATTTGCAATATCTTGAATTGAGATGCCTAGGGTTGCTTATGTGTTAGCTCCACTAGTTATTGTCCTGGGGAATTCCAAATTCAAGCTAGACAGATTGATTTTCTGGCTTTATTTTTTACAAGATATGCGCGAGGGTAGATAATATCAGTGTATAATATTACAACTTTTAGCATCGTGCTGCTATTCCCCCCTTTTTGTTGTGAGCGAAGAAGTGCAGTTTGGGAATAGTCTGTTTCTCTTTATAAGGTGAATTTTGCTAATATGACTTTCTTAATTAGGTTGAAATCTACGAAGACAAGGACGGTGCTAGGAAGGATGAGATCTCTTCCCATCTTACCGCGCCGGTGCAAAGCGACATCTTCCCCAAGTACTATGAAAGGCTCAAAGAGGTACATAATCAAACTGTATCCAGTCTGACTCTACCCAGTAATCACTTAGGCATGCCATGGAATCAGAACAGTTAAAAGTGGCAGGACGCTAGCCAGGCCGTCGATGCTGTAGTTCGTTCATGTAGCGCCAAAAGCATTCCATGCTATTGTCGTTTAGTGGATAGTTCTTTTTAATTATTTTACCTCTGGACTCTCATACCAAAGAATTGGATGGTAGAAAACCAAATTATTCAATAACTCGCTAGGTTTTCTTACCAACATGCCAACCCTAAAAAGGCAAAATATTAAGAGTAGAACAAGTTTTATTACAATCCTTGAAAATTAAACTACATACATACTAGTGAGTTTTCTGGTTATTTTACACTATGTTGATCTTGCGCTTCATGCCAATCAGGACCCCCTGGTCGACATATGTGATGCAAATCAGAACTCAGTTTTATTTGAAAACTTGAACTTCTACTCTTTAGTCAGTGGTGGTTATTCTTTCATTTACAGTTTGTTGCATGTTTGCAGATCCGTGATTACCATAGGCGGAATCACTCTGCCCGTTTCATTAGCGAAACTGACGATTATGAGGAGCTACTAAAGGAGGAACCGGCTATTGAATTCACTGGCGAGGTGCTGTCCAGTACAATTTTCACCTTGATAGTCCTGCTTGAGATGATTTGTGCACTGGTTTATCCTAATGCATACCGTGGTTAATCTAATTCTCTTTTCTTGCATAGTTGCATATAATATCTTGACTACCCGCAGATGCAAGTTTGTTGTAGTATACATAGCTATGTTTATATATTCTATTCTTGAGAAGAAAAATGCATTGCAACCTCATCGTATCTCCTCTATCTAAATTGTCTAGTCCTGCTTCACGCTTCCATACTAAGTTGATTATGTTAAGTGCAAAAGTTAGGGTAAATCATCAATCAAGTCTGTCTGCTAAAAACATTGTAGAGCCCTGTAGCACCCTTATCTTCCTTTTTGTTGCAGTAGTCTTGAACTCGATGGTATCTCTATTGTGATACGTGTATTTTAATTTCTGCAGGGTTGTTTGATTCCTCTTGTAGAATCACGGTGCTATGAATGGTAAGATTTAGGTTAATGACAAGATACTAGATGGAGCATGATAACCTGAGAATCAATTACTGCTTATTTATTGTCACGATTCGCATAATCATGTAGTTCTAATCTACATTGCATGCTCATCCCATTAAATTGTTAATATTTTATATGCTGTTCTGGCCGCAGTTACTTATATTGCTAATGGTCTTGTTCTGCATTGTGATAGGAGGCATTTGGCCGGTACTTGGACTTACATGAGCTCTACAATGAGTTCATAAATTCCAAGTTTGGATCGCTAATGGAATACTCAGCATACGTTGGCACTTTTGCTCAGACTGAAAAAATCTCGCATAGTCTAAAAGCTACCAGGTACGCCACCAGCATTTTCTCTAAAACCAAGAACATATCTCCTAGCATGAGATTATCTCAGAATTCCACATCGATCTTAGATATATTTCCCTCCTTATCTTCTTGGGCTGGTTAGGACTAGGATCGCACTTCCTGACCAAACGGAGCCCCAAAAGGCATACCTTTCCAGTCAATCCAGATTGATCAGTATTCTGTATGATAGGAACAAAAGAACAAAATAATTATGTGTCAATGTTGGCTGCTGCTATAGTTCTGTTTCATATCATAGGCCCAGCAGTGCCAGTTTATTTCTTGTGCGTACCCAATGCAGGAGCAGGGGGTTATTGATTACTGGTTGTCTGGACTTCATTGCTTCTTACATGTAGACTGTAACTATATCACTTGTAAGGGTTCATTACCTGGTCTCATTTGTCGCTGTGTTATAAAGTTGTCATGTTGTTCGTTCCAGAATTCAGAAGAGCAATACCCGAAATCTCTCTACCGAAATTATTTATTAATTACCTGTGAACTGTAATATCTGTTACCTATCTATTGTACCGACAATACCGTGTTTACCTAACAAACTGAATGGACACCCTTGTTTGGGATGAGAGGAAACATAACAGGTAACTACTAGAGTGGTGGGGTCATAGTAAGACCTGTATTTAAGTACATGTGATTAACCAAAATTTGCTCTTAACACGCCTAACATTTGTACTGTAGGTTTTTAAAGTGTACATACATTTCTGTAAAGATGATTTATGAACATATCTTCTGTTTTCTTCAATTTGTCAGGCAATGCAAAGAATATTTTGAGCATATTTTGGAATACCTGACGTCATTTATCTATCGTACAGAGCCATTGCAAGATATTGATAAGATTTTTACAAAGGTCAATCCTCTTGACTCTTGTACATTCTAGTATATTTTCTTTCTTCTGTATTCACACCTTGTGTTGTGCATCACTTAAGACTTGTGTTGGGGTTAAGAATATATGCAGATATTACTCATGATCTATCACTGATTCACTGTTATGATTAATTTTAGTGTTGCTGGTGGTGGGGTTGAGAATATGTACTTAACATAGAACTACTATCATCCGCATATAGGTTCAAACTTCCATGGTAGGCAACAAGCCAACAACTGACTAGCTAATAGTATCTATGCTTGTGCAGTTGCAAAGTGAGTTCGAAGAACAGTGGGCCAATGGTGAAGTACCTGGATGGGAGAATAAGGGCACAGAGAAAAAATCTGAGTCGCAAGAGTCTGCAGTAGACCTCGATTACTACAATACTGTTGAAGAGCTTGTAGAGCTTGGTCCGGAAAAGTTGAAAGAGGTATGATCTTCTAACACAGTTAGTGTTCTATTTTGTTTCACCCTTAACTTGGCCTTATTTAATACTCAAACATTTATCCAGGCTTTAACTGCTCGTGCATTGAAGGGTGGCGGCACTGTTCAACAGCGTGCTGAGCGCCTTTTCTTGCTGAAGGTGACTACTAAACACTCTTGCTAATCTTGTTTGTTTTGTGGCTATTTATCAGTTTTAAATTTGCTGCTGACGGTCATATTTTTGCAGCATACACCCTTGGAACAATTGGATCGTAAGCATTTTGCCAAAGGTGATGATTTGAAGAAGGAAATTGCTTTGGTTGAAGTGAAGATGAAGCGCTTATGTGAGATTCTCGATGAGGTCAGCTCTTACTCTTTTTATGTGTTCGCAATGACTTGTGCTTTCAATCACCCATTTCAACATGGGTAAGTTAGTCAAATCATGACCACACCAGTTTAGTTTGAGGAATGGCCTTGTCCTAGTGTCGGAGATATTGACCACGGGTACCCCGAAGACGGCAAGATAGTATTCCCAGACATCGGGGCTAGCAAAACCCCTCAATCCGACTGCTCAGGCCGCCCCCGACAGCCCCCTTTCCGACTGCCCGGGCCGGCCTTCCACCCGGCTGCCTGGCTGCTGACAGCAGTCGGACGGGGCACCAGCCCGCTCGGTCCGCCTACTCCCCAGCCGACTGCGCCAACCAGCCGGCTGCCCGAAGTCGACCGCTGCACCGACAAGACCCCGACGAGACGACCATACCGCGGACAAGACGGCTGTACCCGACACTGTGCACGCGTCACCTCGGCCATCATGTATAGTGTCACTTGTCCCTGGGCACTATTTATGAAGTGACCCAGGGGACAAGCATGACATCCCACCACGCCTTGCCCATGCCACTAGCTAGCTTACATACTAAGCTACCATGCCCACTCCACACTATATATATGAGCATCCATCCATCCATCCATCCAGGATGGAGACTCACACGCCCACACACTCACGCATGCTTGCATGCATGCCCGGCCACAATGGCTCCTCGGAGATACACTCTCACGCCTCACTAGCTAGCTAGCTTCTTACTACAACTTGATATATGATACAGCTCCGGGAGCGACTCTGTACTAGATATACCACATATACTCAGACATGCAGGAGTAGGGGTGTTATCTCTCCGGAGAGCCCCGAACCTGGGTAAACTACCGCGTGCTACTCGCATACACGTCCCTGGATATTCCAGCAGCAGTCTTGCCCTCACACGAAGCCACTTCGTGGCATCTGTCGTCTTGCAACCCCCCGTGAGAAAAACACGACAGTTGGCGCCCACCGTGGGGCAAGCTGCTGTTGGAATCGCAGTCCGGGCGGGACCATCTTCGTCATCTTCGCCGCGGCGTCGCCGTTGTCTCTCCGGCCGCACTCGAGGGCTTGACATCGACTCGCCCCCGAGGCGGCAGTGCAAGGCGGCGCGCCTTCGTCGTCGGCCTCGCCATCTTCGTCATCATCACCGCGGCCTCGTCGCCATCTTTCCGGCGTCGGTTGGGGGCTCGACATCGACATGCCCCCGGAGTGGTCGCAAGGGGCGGCGCGTCCTCGCCGTCGGCCTCGCCATCTTCATCACCACCGCAACGCCGGGCGGCCGTCTGCGCGCGCCAGGCCGGGGCCTCGCTTTGGTCGGCCGTGTCTGTCCATGCGCCGCTCGCGCCTGCTCCCCTCCGCGTTGCGTCTTGCTCCGGCCGAAACACGCGTTCGCTCCTCCATATACCATCTATGCAAGCTAGCTAGATGCAAGTCAAACCATGGTCAAACCATAGCCATACACAAGCCAGACAATGCTTGTACAATGGCAATACGCCACCCAGATAATGCATGTACACAAGTCAGATACCCCTTGTACAACACCCAGATAATGGCCATACGTCAACCAGACAGTGACGGCCTCGCCGTTGCTGCTCCCTCTCCAGTGCCTTGCGCGCGACCCTCGCCCGCGGCCGCGTTTTGCTTCACCATCGCGCCGAGCCGCGCGCAGCTGTCCGGCCCGCCTTCGAACCGTCCCAGCACTCAGCCCCGCTCCAATCTCCTCTGCGCGTCGGCTGTACCATGTCCTCGCGTGCCTCCGCGAGCGGCTCCTCACCACCACCGCGCAACCACGCCTCGCCTACGCCATCCCTGCGCGCCAGCAGCCCGCTGCCGCGTCTGGCCCCGTCCGCACGCGCCGAGTCCTCGACCATCCGTCCCGTCGTCCTCGCGGCCGACTCGCCGTCTCGCTGACTCGCTGTGCCGCGGCCGTCTCGTCATCCCCGCAGTCCGCCCTCGCAGCGGCGGCCGCGGAGAGCATTCCTCTCGTGGGGTCGTCTCCGTCCTTGCCCACGGGCTCCCGTACCGGCCTCGCTCCTCCGTGCGCCGGCCCGCGGCCAGGCGCTCCTCGCCGGCTTCCGCGTCCGCCATCGGCTCCGCCACACCGCTGTGCCCCGTGCCGGCTAACCGCGACTCGGCTGGTCCTCCGCGCACAGCAGCCGGCTCCGCGCCCGCTCCTGCTGCCAGCTTCGCGGCAGCCCCGCGCCGGCTGCCCGCCCCGCGCAGGCCGGCCTCCGCGCGTCCTGGCCGTCTTCCGCGACAGCCCCTTCCGGCTCCGGCCTCCGCTCCACCTCCTCGACGCACCAGGCTCCGGCTCCTCCCCCGTGTCGGCTTCGCTCCGCCTCGCGGGCGCGCCCCGCCGACTCCGAGCCCGGCCTGTTGGCCGATCAACCCGGCCGCCTGCTGGCTCCGCGCCGGCTTCTGCCCACGACGCCCGCCTGCGACGGCTCCCACGTGTCGGCCCCGTTCGCCACCTTGCCTGGCCGGCTCCGCCTCCTCCCACCGGGCGCCACTCCGCTGCGCGCCATGCCCAGCTTCCGCCAGTTGCGTCTGTGCGCTCTATCGCCCGCTGTGGAGGCGGAGAAAGAAAGAAGAAGAAAGGAAAAAAGGGCCGTCTGCCCGCTGTGGCCGGCTGCTCGTGCAAAGGAAAAGAGGTCCAACTGACCAAGTCAGAGGCCGGTTGCTCGTGCACAAGAACGTCCGGCTGCCAACAGCCGGTTGATGAGAAAAGGTTTTGTCCCGCTGCTGACGGCAGATTAGAAAGAACGAGTGTCCGTCCGGCTGCCGTCAGCCGTCCGAAAAGAAGAGAAGAAGAACGTCCGGCTGCCAGCAGCCGGCCGAGAAGAAAAAAAGAAAGAAAAGGAGGCCGGCTGTTGTCTGTTAGCAGCCGACTGTCCGAGAAAGAAAAGAAAAGTGTTCGTCCGGCTGCCAGCAGCCGGCGGACGAGAAAATAAGAAAAGTATCCGTCCGGCTTCTGGAAGCCGGCCGAGAAGAAAGAGGAAGAAAACACGTACGCCTGCCCGAGAAGAAGTCTTGTCCGGCTGACGGCAGGCGGCCGAAGAGCAGAAGATAAAAAGCCCGACCGGCTGCCAGCAACCGGCCGAAGAAGAAGACGACAAAAGACGCCTTCGCCCGCTCGCGGTGCTGCTCCGCCGGCGGCCCTGCCTGCCCGCTTCAGCGCCCGGTCGGCTGTGCCAAGCCAACCCGGACGCCTCGAGGCATCGCCGGCTATGCCAAGCCGGCTCGGCCGCGTCTCGCTCACCGCTTGTCCGGTCGGACCTGACCGGCCGGGCCCCCTTCGGGCACCTGGAGGCTCGAAGACTTCACCCAGCGGGTGCATCGGCGCGCTCCGCCAGCGCTGAGCTGCGCCGGCTGTTTTCGTCAGCCTTCGTCTCGTCAGCGTGAAAGCAATGTGAGCTCCTCACCCGCATATTTTTGCACCGTGCAAACACGGATAACCTCGAGCGGTGCTCGGGGGGCTATCTTCGCATTTTATTACAGTTGCACTACTGTTCGCCCCGGTGCCAGCCAGAGTTGGCCCTGAGGCTGGTCGATTGGCCTGAGATGTTCATTCCCGCAGACGGCTTAGTAGCGTGCATGGTACCGAAGGCCTACTCTTAGCCACAGACCGCAGAGCGGCTGTCCCGCTAGCAAGAGCAGATGCTGGAAGCCACCCACGCGAAAAACGTCCGGGAGAGAACGGTTCGGGCGACCCGGCCGTTTGCTTTATGAGTATCTGCTCGGTCGAATCTGCTCCCAGAGTCTGAGTACTGTACACTCCAGTCCGCGGCCTGCTCTCAGCCACAGACCACAGAGCGTCTGTCCGGCTAAGCGAGAGCAGAAGCCAAAGAGCGGAGGGAACACGAAAAAGATTGAAGGGGGCTCGGACGAAATCGAGTCGTCACCCTCCGCAAAAAACTTGCGATGCTAAAAGCAAACATTTGATATATCTGCGTGGACTAACTTTGTCTTTTGCATGATCATTTCCGTGGGGAACCCCCCCCCCCCTTCTCGCTCGGAGGCTCGGAGGCTACACCCAGTGGGTGCGCTGGCGCGCCCCCACTGGAAGCAAGCGCGACGGCTGCAGCCCGTAGCCGGCTGTCATCGACAGCATCAGTCGGCGGACTCCGCGTCCGCGCCCGACGACACCAGTCGGCAGACCCCGCGTCCGCGGCAGACGCCACAAGTCGGCGGACCCGCGTTCGCGCCCGACGACAGCAGTCAGCGGACGCCGCGTCCGCGCCCGACGACACCAGCCGGCGGACTTCGTCTCCGCGCATGGCACCCTCAACGCCATCATCTGCACCAACAACCGTGAAAAGCATCCGCCCAACTTTACCAAGTTGCCCGGAGGCTACACCCAGCGGGTGCGCTGGCGCGCCCCCGCCGGAAGCAAGCTACGCCGGCTGCGGCCTGCAGCCGGCCGTCAACAAGCATCTTCTACATCAACACCCGCTAAGGAACCTCCGCCCAACTTTGCCAAAGTTGCCCAGAGGCTCGAAGGCTACTGTCGGAGATATTGACCACGGGTACCCCGAAGACGGCAAGATAATATTCCCAGACATCGGGGCTAGCTAAACCCCTCAGTCCGACTGCTCAGGCCACCCCCGACAGCCCCCTGTCCGACTGCCCGGGCCGGCCTTCCACCCGGCTGCCCGGCTGCTGACGGCAGTCGGACGGGGCGCCCGCCCACTCGGTCCGCCTACTCCCTAGCCGACTACGCCAACCAGCCGGCTGCCCGAAGTCGACCGCTGCACCGACAAGACCCCGACGAGACGACCATACCACGGACAAGACGGCTGTACCCGACACTGTGCACGCGTCACCTCGGCCATCATGTATAGTGTCACTTGTCCCTGGGCACTATTTATGAAGTGACCCAGGGGACAAGCATGACATCCCACCACGCCTTGCCCATGCCACTAGCTAGCTTACATACTAAGCTACCATGCCCACTCCACACTATATATATGAGCATCCATCCATCCATCCATCCAGGATGGAGACTCACACGCCCACACACTCACGCATGCTTGCATGCATGCCCGGCCACAATGGCTCCCCGGAGATACACACTCTCACGCCTCACTAGCTAGCTAGCTTCTTACTACAGCTTGATATATGATACAGCTCCAGGAGCGACTTTGTACCAGATATACGACATATACTCGGACATGCAGGAGTAGGGGTGTTATCTCTCCGGAGAGCCCCGAACCTGGGTAAACTACCGCGTGCTACTCACCTGTCCCTGGATATTCCAGCAGCAGTCTTGCCCTCACACGAAGCCACTTCGTGGCATCTGTCGTCTTGCAACCCCCCGTGAGAAAAACACGACACATAGGCTAGTCCATTGCGGATGCTCCCACCCATTGATTACGAGTCGAGGGACTAGTCGAGATTAGTCGCTAGACTAGTCTATGAGTCGCATTCTGGGTGTCGACTAGAAATCTCATGTAGACTAGTTCGCCGAGTCGAGGAGTCGAAGGACTAGTCGTAGACTAGTCTAGACTAGTCGTCCACCTTGAGTCCTTCGTTTTTTTTAAGGATTTGGAGGGGATAATTGAGCCGGCC
Source organism: Secale cereale (assembly GCA_902687465.1). Classification (NCBI taxonomy): domain Eukaryota; kingdom Viridiplantae; phylum Streptophyta; class Magnoliopsida; order Poales; family Poaceae; genus Secale; species Secale cereale. Next base: position 578,480,041 of record LR738715.1, on the reverse strand, counting down.
ACCCTGCCCCTTTCCCTTCATTGCTTCTACTCTCCATGGATCTGCGCTACTCTACTCTGGCCCTTTCCCCTGCGCTCCTCTTGCTCTGGCCCTTTCCCCTGCGCTCCTCTGCTCTGGCCCTTTCCCTGCATTGCTTCTGCTCTCCCTGGATCTGCCCCTACGGTCTCCCAACCTCTGCTGTCTTCTGGCTTGGATCCGCTCGTCCCTCAGGTTGCAGCAAGCAAGCAAGCATATTAGCAAAGTAATTTCTCCCTTCTCTTCTTCCCTTCTTTGATTTGATTTTTACCTACTGCCCTCTTCCTTATTTCGTTTTGTTTGCTTCAGTTTCAAGATCCTTATGTCTGAACTGCAATGTCTATGCCGGAAATAAAATATCTCAAGTAGTGTATTCAGCAGCTGCAGCTCAGGCCAATGAGCAATACGATCCATCGAAGGATCCTGCAACAAGCCAACTAGGAGCAAGGATCCAACATGGAAATATGCTTATCGGCCTAATCTGCAGGACACATTGACGCTCCAATGCACTTTTTATAGTATATATTACTACCTCCGTCCTAAAATAAGTGTCTCAACTTTATATTAGCTCTAGTACAAAGTTGTACTAAGCTTGAGATACTTATTTTGAGACGGAGGGAGTACATATTAATACTAGGTTTTAGTATTTGATTACTGCAAGTTTGTGCTACAGTACCATGTAGTCCAGCAGTAGTCTAGACTAGTCATGATTAGAATATGAGTTTCAACGTTCGAACGTCTCATCGACTCGTAAACGTTGCTCCCACCATGTAATGAGACATCTATTGCTTTATTTGGGCATAGTACGGCATGGTCATGAATAGAAGTACTGGGACCATCTTTTCATGGGATTTTTTATGAGTTGCCGTGAAGTTTATCTGCTTTGATCTTTTGCCTCAGACCTCAGTTGGTGTGACTGTCTAAAATGCCCAAAAGCCGAGCCGCCGTTTGATGATGTGCCCTTGGGTCGAAGGGGTTAGTTTCAGAATAATGTTTCCCGCAAGGGACATTACTTAACTGAACATGGAAACATATTAAGGTTTGCGTGGACAGGTGCATAATGCATTCCATTCCATTCATGACAGAGATCTGATCCTTGGATCGGAATCCGCATACCAGTATGGAGCTGGCGTCGACATCGGTATAGCTTGGGTCCGATAGACGCCAGTCATGCTCAGCTTTAAACACAGGACGTGCTACCAAATCACTGCCTTCTTATCTTTTGATTCTAGTATGAAGTGATTTCCGCAATATGAACTCACCTGAGACTTAAACCATCAAGCGGACAGATCTTATTGCCCCTTCTCTATGTCGGTGCCCTGGCTCTGCGGCCTGGCTTATGCTGGCAGCAAGGCACCCAGTGCACATGCTTTCTCTCATTATTTTCATTGTTTGAGTCCTGCATTGAACCATAATTCTTGATTTGGGTTGACCTTGAGCGGGATTGTGGAGATCTGTACACCATGAATACTCTTTTCTGATCATATGTTACCATGTTGAAGCTCTCTTTTGACATATACATTGTCATGTCGGATTCTTTTTCGAGAAACTTATATCTGTCCTGTTCTCAGGAAACTAGTCAGATTCTTTTTTTTTGACAAAAAAATTCATAAGGTAAAAGGAGTAACCTACTTTGCCGCAAACCATTAAAAAAAAACTGACAGTATAGATAGAACCTAAACTCGCGGGCTGTGGTTTTAACACAGATGATGGGATGGTACATCTACTCCCTATCTCACTTCCTCTCATCTTCTAATTATGATTGTAGGCATGTGAAATGTCGTGGTTGTCAATCCATCCTATTCTTCGAAATGAACGTCAACATTAAGGACTTAAGGTGTTCACTGACTTCATGACCTCATGTTATTATACTATCTCATACTATTTGTTAACCTGGAAATTCCCTAACTTACCTCAGAATCTCAATGTTTATCAACCTATCTAAATTAGATCCTCGGAATGATGTGTAGCAAGTGAAGAAAAAAAAAACGATTGAACAACACCTATCAGAAAGAGAATAGCAAAAGTTGCCATCACCTAAGGGTGTGTTTGGTTGTAGAACCAAGTGGAATGGAATGTAATGGTTCCGTTCCACTAGAATGGAACGGTTCCGTCTCTGTGTTCGGTAGAGCTAATGAGATGGAGTGGAATGGTTACGTCACGGCGTTTGGTTAGAGGAGTAGAATGTAATATTTAACACTGAAATTTGCTAAGAATTATTATTTTCAAGTGCTAGTACTTCCATTAAACATCATTTAGCAACTACTTAATTCCAAAGAATCGTTTGGTTAGAGGAGCAGGAGTATCAGTCAAATCTTCATCCCCTCTCACAAATCAATCCAAACGAATGGCTGTTGGACTTAAACAAAAGAAAGATCCAAGCTGAAAGAACCAAGCTAGAACGGAATCTAAACCAATTAAATCCAAAGAATTATTCATTGCCTCTCACAATGTTGTACGACGCTGCTGCCTTCCGCTGATGCAAGCCGCCGCTGCTCTCTCTTTCTCGCCGGCCACCAAGACAGGAATAGAGACGGGGATGGGGATGCCCATCGACTGCCCGCTGAGCACTGGAAGACGGCGCCCGTCTTCCCGGCCGTGAGCCGCGCACCCTTCTTTGTCACCCGTGCCGGCCGCCGTCGTCTCCTTGTCCGCCTGTCGCGTGAGCACCGGCCACGAGCCACGCGCCTCCAGTGCTACCTAGGCCGGCCGCTGTCGCCCGCCTTTTCGTCTGCCACTGTGCCGGAGAGGAAGAGAGGTGGAGTGTTCACCGGGATATCAGATCGAGGGAGGGTGGCGGCGCTGGGGTTCAGGAGGGTGTGTGCGAGTCGTGGGAGAAGGAGGAAACGCCCGTTCCGCGTGGTCCGCTCGATCTGGAGGTATGCCTCGGTTCCGCATAAACAGGGAATATGCCGTTCCCTGGGACCGGTGGGTTCCCGTTCCTTGGACATACCAAACACTGGAATGGGCCCTGGGTGCGGAAACGACCCATTACATTCTATTTGGTGACACTAACCAAACACACCCTAAGTGCTGCTGTCACCAATGCCTTGATGTACCTTTTCTACCACGTTCTTTACAAAAGTGATCATTGGTGAACCAAAAGCTCCAACTGTACCATGACTACCCTACAGCTAGATTTTGAACCAACATTTCCATGTGTATGGAATTCTATCATGATCTACTTTTCTTGGTGTGGTTTACGAAAGTTTCCTTTATCTTGGTAGGACTACCAGTCATCGGCATTTTTCACAGCATGTTCTTCTAATTTCATGTCCATTTTCAGTTTCAAGTTTAACCTGGTGCTCATGCCTTGGTAGATTTTATGTTCTTGTGCGTGCAGGTCATTGTAAGAACAAAGGAAAACGCGGAGAAGAAGCTGACTTTGACCTATGAAGAAATGGAAGCAGAACGGGAAGAAGTACTTAAGTTTCTCCTTTTCTTCTATTTACTGAAATAGTGTTCTGTTTTCTGAACTTCATCTTCTTTAACTTTGTATAGGAAGAAGTACAAGTTGATAGTGAAAGTGATGACGAAGACCAACAAATCTACAACCCTCTCAAGTTACCAATGGGTTGGGACGGGAAACCTATCCCCTATTGGCTCTATAAGCTTCACGGGCTTGGTCAGGTACCAGCTTTGTCGTTAACAGCTTAATTAGTTATCACACCAGCCTTGTCGTTAACAGCTTAATTAGTTATCACACCAGCCTTGTCGTTAACAGCTTAATTAGTTATTACTTTTTTTGGATCTTCGGTTAGAGGTCAATGGCTCATTTTACTGTTTGCTGAATATTTCTAAGTCATCATGTTAGTAAATTTTCTTCCTACATGAATGTATTGATCATCACTTTATTGTGACACCATTCTATTTGGAAAATAAATCAATTTCCACTATGTTCAGTGACTGCCAATTAATTGATTGATGGGCAGTGGCAACTGGTATAAGGCGCACAGCACGCCACACCTAGGTTAACCTAGTTTGATTTTGTTAGGTTAGTGTCTGGTTTATTGCCAAACTTTGCAATGCCATACTTTCTTATAGTCTTGTAACCCCACATTCCGGGGCACATTTCTAGCCAAACATTGCTTAAGTGGTGGTCTTCAATTTGTTAGCTACACTTTTTGTGGCTTGCCACAGTTCATAACTGTTAGGTGTGGCGATGTGTGGTAGCCATATGAATGTGCCCATATATCAACTAAATGATCTTGTCTCAGCTTTGCTGCGTGTCAACTAATTATATACGTTCTGTAATTTGAGGAAGTGTTGACCGGCAAAAAAAGGTTTTACATTTCTCTCTTCCTCTAATACTATTATCAACAAAATGTTTGGAGCTACAAAATGGCATGTTATGGAAAATGAATGCTAAATCTTAATGTTCGATAGCTTGCACATAGTTTCACCTGTTATTTGTGTTTTGCCTGTGTCAAATAATAAACTTGACTTTGAACATCGATAACATTGCTACTAGCCTTATCCTCTCGCCCCCGTCGCTCCCGCGAGCGGCGGCTGGCGAGCGCCCATCCCCGGCCGCCCCCGCTCCCCTACCTCCTCCCTCCTCCTCGCCGCCGCCACTAGGCGCCGCCAGGCAAAGCCTGGCCTGCGTAGGCGGCGGCGGGGCTCCCTCTCCCCTCGGCTGGTGGCGGCTCGCGCGGGCGGCCCGTCCTTGCTGGTGGCGGGGCGCGGCAGTTCGGCGACGGGTGGCTGCGGCGAGAGCTCGTGCTGCGCTTTGTCCCGCGGGGCTGGCTGCTGGTGGTGGTGCGTGCCCCTGTGGCAGTGGCGGCGGGGGCGGCGGCGCTCGTCCGATCTGCCGGGTGGGCGGCGCGGGATGCGGTTGGAGCTCGGATGGGCTTGCGGCGGCCGGGTGCGGCCGCTGGGCGTCCGGCGCGCGGGCGTGGTGTGCGACGGCTGCGGGTGGAGGAGGCTGCCGGCCCTGTGGTGCGGTGGTGCGAGGGCGGCGGCTTCGGCTGCTCTGCGCTGGTGGAGGGGCGGCTTGGTCAGCGATGCACGGCGGTGGACGCACGCGGCAGCGAGAGGTGGGCCTCGACGGCTCTGGCTCGGGACGCCGTGCGGCAGGTGCAGGTCCTAGGCGCGCCGTCTGGTTCCGGGCCAGTCTGGCAGGCGCGGACTGTAGGAGCCTCAGGTGTGCCTGATTCAGAGCCGGTGGAGGGTGGTGATGTGGCCGGCAGGCGGTGGTCGGCGGTGGCGGCTGCGTGGCATGGGATGGCGGGCCTCGCTGGACCCGGGACGTTGCGCGCAGGGAGTGGCCGGTCTGGCCCTGGGCGCTGAGGATCTGGTTCTGGCCGGTCTGGCGGCGCGGGGCGCTGAGGATCTGGTTCTGGCCGGTCTGGCGGCGCGGGCCGTAGGGGCTGATCATGTGCGGGCGCTCAGGTGATGGTGGAGGAGGGAGTGGCGGGCGGCAGGGCTGTGGTCGGCGGCCCTTCTTCTGGTGGGTCAATGTTGGGCGACGCGCGGTGGATTGCATTGTTGCAGTTCGGCTTTGGCGGTGTTCATGGCTTCGGGCGAAAGTCTTGCCTGACTTTGTCAGTGCCGGCGACGGCGGCGCTCCCCGCGCCGTTCCCTCCTTGGTGGCGTCGTCGAGAAGAAATGACACCTCTCAGCCATTCGGGGTCCAATTCTCCAGGTGAAAACCGGGACCCGGCTAGCCGGGTCAGATTATGGCGACATCTTTGATGCCGCTCCCTTCTTGGAGGCATGGTCTTTGGAGTCGTGTCCCCGTGGCTGGCGCATGTTCCGGCGTAGGCGGATCTGGTTGGGGCTGTAATGGCCGTAGGTGCAGGTGGTTTTCGCCCGGTTTCCCTCTAATTAACCGAGATCTGTTTAGGTTTTCAGGTTCAGTTTTCCTCATAAACTGGATCAACCCTGTAGGTTTTTGGGTCCGGTTTTCCTTATAAACTAGACCAATCTATTCTACTTATGGAATCTGCGGGTACCCCCCGCCCTCTTGAAGAGGTTCTTCAAAAAAAAAAAACATCGATAACATTGTCGCTATTATATGCCCAGACATCACCATTGAGTTTGGTTGTAGACCACTGATGTTTCAACTATCTGTTGTCAGGAATTCAAGTGCGAGATATGTGGTAACCACAGTTACTGGGGGCGAAGGGATTATGAGCGCCATTTCAAGGAGTGGCGCCATCAGCATGGGATGCGATGCCTTGGTATTCCTAATACCAAGAACTTCAACGAAATTACATTCATTGAGGTACACCGTCCGCCATTTGCTATTGTCTTGTTCCTGCGATGTCTTGCTTTGCCACGTAGTTGCTTTGACATGCCTGATTTGTGTTGTCAGGAGGCGAAAGCACTGTGGGAGAGGATACAAGCAAAGCAAGGGCTGAACAAGTGGCGGCCAGACTTGGAAGAGGAGTACGAAGACAAGGATGGCAACATCTACAACAAAAAGACGTACACTGACCTGCAGCGCCAAGGCCTGATATAGATATACGATTCTGGTGCTTGGGAGTTTGGAACACGGCGCTAAATCCATTGAAACCAGCTGACCTTGATGGTCACTGCAACTCTGTATTAGCTTGCATTATATGCCGCCAGATGTTACTTGGGAGCTCAACTTCCATCTTCGGGTTACATTTCATATTATGCTCTATCTTGCTCCGTGTTCTTAGGTCCTGTTTGGTCAAATCCTTTCAAGGTTTCGCTTCAGCGTCAACGTGGAGAAAGAAATATTCTGTAACGGTGTTGGAGTTTGATATGTAAGAGCATCTCCAACAGCCTTTGTATATTTGCACTCAGTTGCTATTTTAGCAATCCTGGTAAAAAAAAAAAAACTCGTCCAACGAGA
>LR738715.1:578451389-578473193 GCA_902687465.1 Secale cereale | reverse complement strand
CCCCCCCCCCCCCATGGATGCCTTTTTTTAAAATTCAAATTTTTGATTTCAAAAAATTCTGACAAAACTTGTACAAGTAAACAATGATGTGAGGCCTATATGTGTAAAATTTTAGGATGAAATACGTTGAAATGTGATCTGTAAAAAAAGACAAATTCATGGTATGCGAGGATGAATAGTATCATGTGTTTAAAAGCCCCAGATTTGTCTTTTTTGCACAGCCCACGTTTGAATGTATTTCGTCCTGAAAATTTACACACTTGTGCACTATGCCTTCATCTATCTCTATATTTTTTTTCAGAATTGTTTGAAATGTAAAAATATGAATTTTCAGAAATTTTGCATTTTGCATTTGGAGGCCTTCATGGAGCTTGGCCTCCAAAAGCAATTTCGGTCCTCCAATGGCCTTTGTATAAGTGGTTCCCCACCAAATTTCTTTTACAAAGTGGAGAGGCCACTTGCTATAATCTTACAAAGCCTCCTAAAGTGGTCCCCTTTATATTTTTGTCTCAATGACCGGTGGGACATGTATGCCTTGTGCGTGTGTGTAGTGTATGTGTGATATGTGCGCATGTACGTGTGATCTATGTATTTTTTTTTTTTTGCATGCCGCATGTGTGCTGTGGTGTGTATGTTTTTTCGCATGGATTCTTTTCATTGAGTGTGTATGTATTCGCGTGTAGTGTATGTGACGTGTACGGCGGCGAGTTGTGGAAGTATATGTATTCATGTATGTAAGCTAGCGTGTAGTGTGTATGACAAACTGTCCCTAACATGTCATTGTTTGTTTTGTACAAATATAGCAATCCATTATACAAAGGCTGCCAAAGCAAAAAACATATTGGCTTTGTAAATCTTCTCTCTCTTGCTATAACAAGTTTTTAGCAAACCAATATACAAAAGCTGCTAGAGATGCTCTAAGGAAAGAGCAACACAGAAAGTAGGGCTTTTACCGAGTCCTGGGTGTGAACCTGAATAAATTGTGTGCCCACCCTATATGTGTCTTACATTTACTGGTATACCGATGTGACGCCCCTCGACTATAAATCCATGTGCTTGCTCTAGTACCATTGTTAGGACCTAGCAAAAATGCCGAGACTTGGCACAAGTGCATGCATTTTGCTGGATTTATTTCATATTTTTTAGCGTTATTTTTTTAGTGGCATGATGTGCTTGTCGACTATGAGGTGCTTCTAGTAACTCAAGAATTTGGTGGTTCAATCTTCTTAGGAGTGCTCATAGAGGTAGAGTTTGCCATGTGTGATCATACGTGTGAGTGTGTGCTTGTTTGTGAGCGTCTACATACGATTTAAAAAGGTATTTTACTTGAAGAATGTACATAATAATTTTTCTCTCTAAAATAAAGAGATTTATGGATCTCATTCAAAAAATGAAAGCCGTTTTTTTAAATTCAAAATTCAAAATTTTGATTTCAAAAAATTCTGAAAAAACTTGTACAAGTAAACAATGATGTGAGGCCTATGTGTGTAAAATTTTAGGATGAAATAGTTGAAATGTCATCTGTACAAAAAGAAAAAATTCATGGTCTGCGACGATGAATAGTATCATGTGTTTAAAAGCCCCAAATTTGTCTTTTCGCACAGCCCACGTTTCAACGTATTTCGTCCTGAAAATTTACACACTTGTGCACTATGCCTTCATCTATCTCTGTATTGTTTTCCGCAATTTTTTTAAATGTAAAAATATGAATTTTCAGGAATTTTGCATTTTGCATTTGGAGGCCTTCATGGAGCTCGGCCTCCGAAAGCAATTTCCGTCCTCCAACAGCCTTTGTATAAGTGCCCCCCCCCCCCCACACACACACACACACCAAATTTCTTACAAAGATTGTTCATACTTGCATCCAAACTTTGTATATTTGCAAAGTGGAGAGGTCACTTGCTATAATTTTACAAAGGCTCCTAAAGTGGTCCCCTTCATATTTTTGTCTCAATGACCGGTGGGACATGTATGCCTTATGCGCGTGTGTGTGTTGTGTATGTGTGGTATGTGCGCATGTACGTGTGATGTGTGTACTTTTTTTTGCATGCCGCATGTGTGCTGTGGTGTGTATGTTATTTTTGCATGGATTTTTTTCATTGAGTGTGTATGTGACGTGTACGGTGGCGAGTTGTGGTAGTATATGTATTCATGTATGTAAGCTAGCGTGTAGTGTGTATGACAAGCTGTCCCTACAATGTCATTGTTTGTTTTGTACAAATATAGCAATGCATTATACAAAGGCTGCCAAAGCAAAAAACATGTTGGCTTTGTAAACCTTCTCTTTCTTGCTATAACAAGTTTTTAGCAACCCAATATACAAAAGCTGTTAAAGATGCTTTAAGAAAAGAGCAAGACATAAAGTAGGGCTTTTTCCCAGTCCTGGGCGCGAACCTGCCCCATCTACATGTGTCTTACATTTACTGGTATCCCGATGTGGTGCCCCTCGATTATAAATCCATGTGCTTGTTCTAGTACCATTGTTAGGACATGGCGAAAATGCCGAGACTTGGCACAAGTGCATGCATTTATTTATTTCATATTTTTTAGCATTATTTTTTTAGTGACATGATGTGCTTGTCGACTATGAGGTGCTTGCAGTAACTCAAGAATTTGCTGGCTCAATCTCCTTAGGAGTGCTCATAGAGGTAGAGTGTGCCATGTGTGATCATACATGTGAGTGTGTGCGTGTTTGTGAGCGTCTACATACGGTTTAAAAGGTATTTTACTTAAAGAATGTACATAATAAATTTTCTCTCTAAAATAAAGAGATTTATGGATCTTATTCAAAAAATGAAAATGTTACCGCATTTGCTAATCAACAAGGAACTGAAAACAAATCCAGCGATTAGTCAACTTTTCCTAGATATGTGGGGCATGACGTCAGAAATCGACTGGCGAAGAAGAAGATCGGCATAGGCCTCCTAAATATAGCTTGCCACGCTAATTCCTTGGGAAGAATGATGAGCGCAAATCACCCCCTCCCCCCCTCCGCGTCCCCCCTAGGGGAGTAAATTGGTCAAAAGCATTATATTTGTGGCTAGAATACTTCTTTGCCATCGTTTTTGCCAAAAATAATATAAGACCACTAACTCCGCGTTAAGTGGATAACAAATCACATTGATTCAAAACTGAGTCATGTGATTTGTTATCCCTCAACTACGACGGCAGTGCGAGGGTGAGGCAATGAACTGCCAACTGGGAAAATACTTATCTAAATCCTTACAAGTTGCAAAGGTATATCGATTCAAATCATCCCAATTTTATTCCCGTGAACTGAACCTAGGTCATTGTTCATTGAAAAAGTACTACCCAGCAGACTTCTCCCAACAAGATATCTATGTATTACAACTACAGCTAAAACATTTTGTTTTGGATGCTTCCAAGGATGAATATATGAAAAAAATATCGAACTTGATTGATCTTTGTCGATGCCTTGTGGAGTCAGGAAGACATGCTGTCTTCAATTTGATTGAAAGATTAATCCGTTTGCTCATTACCCTTTCAGTTTCTACGGTGAGTGCTGAGCGTGCATTTTTCAGTATGAAGATCATTAAAACAAGGTTGCGCAATACAATGGAGGATGACTTTCTTGCCAATAACTTGTTAGTTAACATAGAGGGTGAAATTCTGGAGAAGTACAACTATGAAGATATCATTGAAGATTTCAAATGTGTGAAGGAACAGAGCGCTGATTTGTAGTATGTAACTCCACACAACCTTGCCTGATGGTCAAATGGTATGGCTTATTTTGGTTTGGAGTAGTATATATGGTCAAATGTTATGGCTAATTTTGGTATCGGTAGTGTGTGTGTGTGTGTGTGTGTGTGTGTGTGTGTGTGTATATATATATATATATATATATATATATATATATATGCTCATCTTGTATTCGATGTGAACAGAAGATGTGTTGACTATATCTATTGAAATAGTATATATGCTTTAGAATTTGAAGAATATTGTGCTCTTTGGCCCGCCCAACTTTTTTCCCAAGCTCCTCCACTGCCATCAAGGTCGAGGCACAACGCACCCGCGCCTCTGCCTATTCTGGCGAGGCCAAGCCCGCGCGCGCGCCCGCCCGTACAAGTGCGCCGGGTGCTGCAGGCGGAGCGTGGCCTGCCACGAGTCAAGGAGTTCAGTCACCACCGCGTTGTTAGTCACCGCGGCGGTGCTTCAGCTCAACGCCGATCCACGCCGCGCACCGAGTTCGATGTTGTAGGCTTGCCGGGGAGGACAGTGCCACGACACCTTGCTGGGGCGCATCCGGCGGCGGGTGCCTGGATCCGGCTGCTGGTGCCAGGGGAGCTCGTAGGGGGGCGGCACCGTATCAGGTGAGGTGGTTGGAGCCGGCTGAAAGAGTATGGTGGCCCCATATTTGGTTTTGATAATTGACGACAATCCCTATGGACTAATGATTGCCTTGAGTTATGTTTGAAGGGTTTGTCCATAGGCATTGCTTGAGGCCATTTGTTGGTTTCAAGGTTATTAGAAGAAGATTATGTGTTGACCAAGGTGCTATTCAAGGAGTTATCCAAAGATTGGTGCAACATACAAATCATAGTGTACTGAGAGGGATCAAGTGATCTCATGGTATGGTAAGCATTGTCCATTATGCTTTGTCTACTAACCCATCGTCTACGTGAGAGTTCTATGTGGGGTTAGGTATGTTTCTATGGGAATGCATCAAAAGGAATATATCACATAACCCATGGAGGATGACATAAAGTGGTGACCGTTATCAAGATTGAGGTGTGCAAGCTCAAGTGAAGCCTCACGAAGAGATCTTGCTTGAAGCTTGCCGTCCATTTTGGTGATAATGGGCTTGTGAAGATGTGCTGAAGAGCGACTCACCCATAGTGGCGTATGGGGGATCAATTTACTAGACTTCATCGAGCCAGTGCAATCAAGAAAGGTGGCCCTACTTGAAGAGGTCAAGATTGTCATCATCTAGCTCAAGTGGACTATGCGCAAGGCAAAGGTTTGCCTTTGATAGGTTTTCTATTTTACCGGTATCATGGTGGTAAGGTAGTTGGGAGAACAGGTTATAGGAACGGGTGTCGTACTATTGAGGGGGGCTTGGGCTCTCAAGTGAGTAGATCGATAGTATCGTTCCTAGATAGATCAAACCATTGCATTCTTGGAATCATCTTTCTTGGTTCTTGTTTGGTTTTTATCTTTGTGAGTTTTGAGCTTATGGTCATCTTCATGACAAGCTCAAGTGCATCGAAAACTGGTTTCGTATGCATCATCTTCTATGTTTTTGATGTTGGAGTTTTTGCTGGTTCTTCATTGATGGAGGTTTCACACCTCTATATCATTGACATTTTTCTAATGCCACTTCTTGCGGTTGCTGTATTCGGAGCTCATTTGCAGAAGTTATGGAAGTTATGGTTTTCTTGCATCCATCTGTTTTGCTTGGGCTATTTTGAAGCACTCTAGCGGTAGTACCACCCCGGGCAGTGTTAGTACCGCTTGCACTGTACCTCCGGAGTCCAGTACCACGGGCACTGCCGATTATATTTGGACTATTGGACTCTTTTTCGCTCCAGCGGCAGTCGGGCAGTAGTATCGCTCCCACGGTACCGCGGCCCCAGTACTACACCACTACTGTTATTTTCTCTATAGCCCATAGGTTTAAGCAGTAGTAGGGCGGTACTTCCACTCGTACGGTACTTCCGTTGTATACTACCGCTCACACTACCGCTCACACTTCCGCTTATCCGAATGCTTCTTCTGTACTCCTTTTCCACTCCATGGTAGTAGAGCGGTAGTACCGCTTTATGCGGTACTTCCATCCTACCCACCCTCTACTACCACTAGTTCTATGTGTCCTGAGACACTAAGCGATAGTACCGCTTGTGAGGATGGTAGTACCGCTCCGGTGGCACTACCGCGTCTCGACTTGCGTTCTCTCAATGCGACACCTAGAACTACCGCTCCCCACATCGGTAGTACCGCTTATGTGCGGGCCGTGGGCATAACAGTTGGATTTGTCCCCACCAATAAGAGGGGGTCTTCTTCCCCAATGGATCTTGTCCTTTGAGCTCATGTTTTTCCCCATTGTTAACCCTCTTCGAGTTTCCTATCCCTTCTCTCCAATGATTCTTGCTAGTTCTCGAGGAAAAAGAGAGATGAGATCTAGCTCTATGTTCCCACCGATCACTTTCTCCTTGATGTGAGGGAAACCCCTTGGATCTAAATCTTGGAGTTCTTGGTGTTCTGCTTGTTCTCCCTCTCATATTCCTCCATAAGTCCATAGTTTTGTTGCTTTGGTGGGATTTGGGAGTGAGGTACTTGACCACTTCATGTGTTCTTGCCACTGCATTAGTTTGCATCGGTTTGATTTCTCCATGGTTAGTGAAAAGTTGAGAAACTTATTACTCTTGGGTGCTTGGTACCCTAGAGCTTGTTTCCCTTGAGTGTTTGGGTGCCCTAGATGGTTGGTGGTGCTTTAGAGCTCACTCATTGTGGTGTAAAGCTCCGGGAAAGCTTTGGAGTCTCCAATTAGGTTGTGGAGATTTCCCCGAGCAATTTGTCCGGCTTCCGGTGACCACCCCCAAGGATTGCCATTTGTACAGGTTCGGTGACCGCCCTCGAGGGTCCCTTAGTGGACTCATGACATCTTGCATTGTGCGAGGGCATGAGGATATTACGGTGGCCCTGGTGGCTTCTTGGGGAGCATTCCGCCACCACATCACTCCAAACAGAGATTAGCATCCACAAGGGTGTGAACTTGGGATACATCATCGTCTCTGCTTGCCTTGGTTATCTCTTACCCGAGCCCTTTACTTATGCACTTTACTTTTAATAGCCATAGTGCTTCATGTTATATATCTTGCGATCACTTAGTTGTTTATCTTGCTTAGCATAAGTTGTTGGTGCACACACACATAGGTGAGCCTAGTCATTTTAGGTTTTGTACTTGACAAAGTAAACATTACTTTTATTCCGCATTTGTCCAAGTGTAAACCATAATTATTTTAAAACGCCTATTCACCCCCTCTAGGTGACATCCACAATCTTTCACCGACGCTGGAGGAATGTCGAGGGCAGGGGAGATGTGTCAGGAGCGCAGGGAGATGAAGAAAGAAATAAAGATAGAAGACTTAAGTCATTGACAGGTGGGACCGTCGTCAAACTCATCATGTTGTCCACGCAAGCATGCCATGTTAGCCCGATAGGTTGGCCAAACTTGCCAGTTTCTCTATTATACGCTACTCATTTCTGAGTCAGTGTGATTTGTTACTCACTTGCCGCAGAGTTGGTGGTTATTTGTGGTTTTTGACAAAAGTGATAATAAAGGAGTACCCTAGCCACAAATGTGGTTGTTTTCAGCAATTTACTCTCACAGGGCGACACGGGTGAAGCCCAAATCGAGCGCTGTCGGTACCCACCTTGTCTCCCTCCCTCCCCTTGTTGTCATTGGAGGCCGCCGGGATAGGCCCGGGTGGTGGATGGCGGCGCGGGGCATCTCTACATTGGTTGGATCTCATGGTGGCAGATGCAAGCCTCCCGTTTAGCATGGCGTCTTACGCATGAGGCGGCCTCGAGGTTGCACCAAGCTCCAGTCGACAACTCTTCTTCGGCTGCTTGGGCGGGGTGGCAGCTCCCCTCACCCATATGGAGCTCGTCCCCGCATGCTGCTCCGACCGTCATCTGGTGCCATCTGGCTTTACTGTTGCGGCAGTTCTAGATCTAGGCGGCTGCGGCCGGATCCGTCCCTCCTGCATCGACTGAGCGGCAGGCTATGGCTCGTTCTGGATGGTGCAGGTTAGGGTAGCCGCCCTCCTTCCCGGCTCTGGTGCTTCACGACGGCTACTGGTGGATGCGGGTCGCACAGTGGGGAGTGAGGATGCCTCGGGTTGTGGACCATGGCGTCCTCGTGATGGTGGTGGTCGGGATTGGCTCATTCGGCGGATCTCCTTCCGGTTGCAGTCCTGGCATGTGCGCGGGCATCTCACTCGCAGCTTGAGGTGCTGCTATGAGTGCTGACGCGATTGAGCTCAGTGGTTGATGATGGAGGGTGCAAGGCGCATCGGGAATGGCTGTGAGGATCTCCACACTCTTGAGTAGTCCAGTTCTGCAAGCTTGTGTAGATGAGTGAGTTTCATGCAAAAGCCTTGGCCTAACTCTATCAATGCCGTCGACGGCAGCGCTTTCGGGCGTCGTTTACCTCCTTGGAGGCATCATCGTGGGACTCCTCTTCCTCTATAATGAGCTTGGGATATCCCGGTGAAAATCTATGCTCCAGATTTTTTGGAGCGAGCAACACAACGTCTTAGTCGTTCCCCCTTGGGGGCATTGCTTGGGAGAGCTAGCATGTGCTTGGTGCGCCTGGTTTTCTCCTATGTCGGGTTTGGTGGATGCCGAGGCAGCGGACCCAGACGACTGATGTGCACTGAGGCGGCGGCCTTGAAAAGCGATACGCGTCGCGGATCCATGGGTTGGGACAGTGGCTTGGCCTTTGCTTGGGTGGCAATCTTGGGCCACTAGGGTGGTAGATTTGTTGGTTTGGTCGACGCGCCCCAACGAGGGCAGTTGGACGGTATGTTAGGGCGACGACCCCCAGATGTGGTGCGACATTCATGGTTTGTGTGCTATTGTTTTTATCAACATGGACTACGAGCATCCGGATCGAGCAGCGTTGCAACTCGAGAGCAAGCGGTGTTATGTCGGGGCGTCGACCCCGGATGTGGTCCAATGTTCGTGGTCTATACGCGGTTGCCCTGTGCAGCATGGGCTGTGATACGTCCATTTTGCATCATGTTTTCCTATTGATATTTATTGTATTATGGATTGTAATTTCACTTTATGATGCAATTCTTATGCCTTTTATCTCTTATTTTGCAAGTTTCACATGAAGAGGGAGATTGCCATCACCTGGAATTCTGGACCGGAAAGGGGTGCAAGAGAGATACCTATTCTCCACAACTCCAAATGACCTAAAAATTTACATAGATTTATTTTGGAATATATAAAAATTACTGGAAGAAGAATACCAAAGAGGGACACCAGGCAGCCACAGGCCTGGGGGCGCGCCCCCTGAGCTTGTGGGGCCCTTGGCAGGCCTCCGAAGCCCATCTTCTGTTATAAGGTGCCATTTGACCTAGAAAAAATCAGAAGGAAAGGTTTCAGGACGAAGCGCTACCGTCTCGAGGCGGAACCTGGGTAGGAGAACTTTTGCTCTCCGGCGGAGCGATTCAGTCAGGGAAACTTCCCTCCGAGAGGGGGAAATCGAAGCCACCGTCATCACCAACGATCCTCTCATCATGGAATGGCCAATCTCCATCAACATCTTCACCAGCACCATCTCATATCAAACCCTAATGCATCTCTTGTATTCAATCTTTGTCTCAAAACCTGAGATTGGTACGTGTGGGTTGTTAGTAGTGTTGATTACATCTTGTAGTTTATGCTACTTGGTTTATTTGGTGAAAGATTATATGTTCAGATCCTCCATGATATTCAATACCCCTTTGATCTTGAACATGAATATGATTTGTTAGTATTTATTTTTGTTCTTAAGGACATGGAAGAAGTCTTGTCATACGTAATCATGTGAATTTGGTATTCGTTCGATATTTTGATGATATGTATGTTGCTGCTTCCTTTAGTGGTGTCATGTGAACGTCGACTACATGACACTTCACCATCTATGGGCCTTAGGGAAGGCATTATGGAGTAGTAATTAGATGATTAGTTGCTAGAGTGATAGAAGATTAAACCCTAGTTTATGCGCTATTCCGTAAGGGGCTGATTTGGATACATATGTTTCATGCCATGGTTAGATTTTTCTTGATTCTTCTTTCGTAGTAGAGGATGCTTGAGAGATGCGGCAATCATAAGTGAGGTGCTTGTTCAAGTAAGAACAACACCCAAGCACCAGTCCACCCACATATCAAATTATCAAAGTAGCGAACGTGAATCAAACAAACATGATAAAAGTGACTTGATGTAATTCCAGTGTGTCCTCAAGAACACTTTGCTTCATATAAGAGAAAGTTCTGGCCTGTACTTTGCTATTAAAAGGATTGGGCTACCTTTCCGCATCATGGTTACTATTACTACTTGTTGCTCGTTACAAATTATCTTGCTATCAAACTACTTGTTACCGATAATTTCAGTGCTTGCAGGAAATACCTTGTTGAAAACCGCTTGTCATCTCCTTCTGATTCTCGTTAGGTTCAACATTCTTACTTATCGAAAGGACTATGATTTATCACCTATACTTGTCGGTCATTAGGTTGTGGGCATTCGGGTCATGCGGCATTGTAACTCGAATGCAAGCGGTAGTATGTTGGGGCGGCGACCCCAAGCTCTTGGCTGTAAGTGCATCTAGTGCCCCTTAGTGATTTTGGTGTATTGAAGACTTATAGGTTAAGGGACTAATGTGTTTATGAGTGTACACATGTCTATAAGTCTATGAGGAGTTTGATATTTACAAAGAAAGTCGACCCCTAAAAATGAAGTTCTTCGACTGAAGACTTTGGATTTCTGAAGACTTTGAAAGTGAAGAAATTGGTGTGACCTTGAAGACTTGGTATTCATTTGAGGAACATGGAGCATGAAGACTTTTTTTTCGTAGTTTCATTTTCTCTTTCTTGAGTCATAGGAAACACCGTACTGTTAAAGGGGGTCGAGGAAATACTAAGGAAAAATTTCCATGTGATGCTCAACTCAAAATCCTACACCTACCAATCCCTTCGAGTGAAGCCATTGGAAATCTCATACAGTTCAGTCATATTCTTCAGTGATAGAGACGAAGTTCTTCTGGTCTCTGAGGAATTTGCTCTGACTGAGGAGTTAGGAATTCTCCAGTGCGAATTACCTACACAGTGAGGAACATGATAGCCCTGAGGAATTTGATACTCAAATTTGCGACCGTTGCTGTGCTATGCGCCAGCTGTCCCAAAATATCTACCTACCTAACGGTCATATCATGAAAGGGCATTTATGTCTTATCATGTCAGGCTGCTCCCTAAGCTATAAATAGCCGCCCCCTACAACCACTAGCTGGTTGGCTGCTCCGAGAGAAACTGGCACTTGTCATTAGAGCAACCCATCCTCCGAGGACTTTGAGCGAAAATCATGAAGTGAGGAAAAACCCAAAACCAAACCCAAACACCTACAAACCCAAAAGTGATTGAGCATCACTGAAGAGATTGATCCTGCGTGGATCCGACACTTGTTACCTTTGAAGACTGTGCTTCTTCCAGACGGTTAGGCGTCATGGTCTAGAGCATCCAAGAGGAATTATGGATCGTCGAGTGACCGAGTCTGTGAAGGTTCGGAAGTCACCTGAAGACTTACCACGAGTGATTGGGCGAGGTCTGTGTGACCTTAGCTCAAGGGGAATATGGTGAGGACTTGGTGTCTTGGACTGTGTGTCCAGGACTGGGTGTCCTTAGGTTTAAATACCTAGCCGCCCTAACCGGATGTACAACTGAGACAACAGTTGGAACTGGTCTAACAAATCATTGTCTTCACCAAGCTTACTGGTTCTATTTCCTCAACTCTTTCATTTCCTCATATCGGTGTTGTGTGCTTGTTCATATCAGTTTGAAGACTTTGAGTGAAGACTTTCTCAATTTCCTCAGTTCAATTTCTTCAGTCTGTTTGTCTCCATCCCGTGTTGTCCTGTGATTACGCTTTATGTACTCTGTGCTTGTCTTCATTTCATCATGATGACCATGTATGTGTTCTGTTATGTTTACTTCTGAGTACTTATTCCGCTGCAAGTAGTTCTTCACTAAGGAATTTCCTCACCCGTAAATTCCTCAGTGAAGAATTCCTAAAAATCGCCAATTCACCCCCCTCTAGTTGATATAACGCACTTTCAATTGGTATCAGAGCAAGGTACTCCCTTGTTCTGTGTGATTTTGGTTTAACCGCCTGGAGTTTCAGTTATGTCAACCGCAGGTATGATCAAGGTCTCAGCTGGGTGTCCTACCTTCGATGGAACGGACTACCCCTACTGGAAGAACAAGATGCGAATGCATCTTGAGGCAATTGATAACGATCTCTGGTATGTTGTGAAAAATGGTGTTCCCTCGGTATCACCTTCTCTGAATGCTGCTGATGTGAAGAGATTCAAGCAACTCGATTCTCAAGCGAAGAATATCATTTGTGGTCACCTGAGCAAAGGACAGTATGGAAGAGTGAGTGCTTTGGAAACTGCTAAGCTTATCTGGGATAGGCTGTCCAAAGTCAATGAAGGAGTCTCAACACAGCATGACTCTCAAGTTGATGTTCTTCGCAATCTCTTCAACTGTTTCAAAAGACTTGACAATGAAAATGTTCAGCAAACCTTCGATCGCCTCACTGACATCTCAAATGAACTTCAAGCACTTGGTGCCACTAACATCACTGACCATGAGGCGGTGAAGAAATTGCTAAGATCGCTTGATTCCTTGTTTGATACTCTGGCATTGATGATTCAAGAGCGTGGAGATTACAAGTCACTTGATCCCGCTGATATCCTCGAAAGGCTAAACACTCATGAGTTCCAGCTTGCTGAAAAGAGAGATCTCCATGGACCGAGCTATGGCAGATCACGTGCCCTGAAGGCCAAGGTCATCTCTGAATCTGAAGGTGAAGATTCTGGTAGTAGCCTTGGTGATCCTGAAGAACTGAGCCAGGAGCTAGCACTGCTCGTGAAGAATTTCCAAAAGTTCTCAAGACGTGGTCGCTTTGGAAAGTTCTCAAAGAGAAATGATTCCTCATTCAGTGAATACAATAAGAGGCTATGTCACAAATGCAAGAAGCCTGATCACTACATTCAAGATTGTCCTCAGTGGGAAAAGGAATCTAAGAAGAAGAAATACAAGGATTACAGTTCTGGTGATGCAAAGAAGAAGAAAAAATCATCAAAATCTTCATCATCAAAATCCTCAAAGTCTTCATCTCACAAGAAGAACAGCTCCAAGAAAGCTCGGGCATTCATTGGCAAGGAAATGGACTCTGAAGCTAAATCTGAGGATCATGATGAAGAGGAGGAATCTGAGGAGTCCGAGTCTAGCTCTCGCTACTGCATTCGTCAGCAAGTCTATCTTCAACACTGAAGAAAATGGTTTCATCAACAAGGCTGATGA
This sequence comes from Secale cereale, assembly GCA_902687465.1. Classification (NCBI taxonomy): domain Eukaryota; kingdom Viridiplantae; phylum Streptophyta; class Magnoliopsida; order Poales; family Poaceae; genus Secale; species Secale cereale. The sequence goes on along the minus strand of LR738715.1, from coordinate 578,460,099 downwards.
AGACAATGATGAACCTATTGCTTCATGGCAAAGGGTACCAAGGTACTCAAATATACCTCCTCTAAATCTAGTGAAAATGAATCTGATGAAAACCTTAAGCCCAGCTACTCTAAACTTGCTAAGATTGTTGTACAACAACAAAAGGCTCTTGATAAGGTTCAAAACATGCTAGATAAAAGTGATGATATGTTGGGTGAAGAAATGGATCGATCTAAAATCTTGACTAAAAATCTTCAGAGACTTCAGTCCAAGTATGATAACCTTCAAGGTCATCATAACACTCTCTTGTCTGATCATGAGAAGCTTTCTTATGAATTTCTTCAAAGAAAGCAAGATCTTGAAAAGCTAAGAGTGAGTTATGAAGATCTTCAGAAGGAGCACGATTCATTACTTGCTCAACAAATCAGTGCTTCTCAGGAAGAGTTCATTCTCCATGCTTGAAATGCATTGAACGAGAAACTGCTAATTCTTCACTTGAATGTTCAAATGCTCCTAATGCTACAAATTCTTCAACTGTCTCTATTGTCACTAATTCCTCATCTGAGGACATTGCTAGTATCACTGATAATGCAGGGCTGAAGGAATTATACATGATAGGCATGTACAAAAGCCTCAAAGGGCATCAGACTCTTTGTGATGTGCTTAAAAAGCAGATCCTCAACAGGAACCCTAGGAAATAGGGTATTTCCTTTGAGAGGAAACTTAATGCTGATGGTTCATATTGGAAGCCTGACCAGTACCCCAAAACCTCATGGTTTTCTGCAAAGGGACCTCCAGTTGATCCATCCAATTTGTCTGGCTTTACATGTGAATCTCCTCATTCTTCTGATGAGTCATTTGACTCCAACTATAAACTGTTCAAAAATCAGAATGGTGAAGTTTTTGCTAGATATGTTGGAACTAACTACAGGAATGGTCCCCCCTATGAAGAAAATCTGGGTCCCTAAGAGGCACCTTGAAAATCTTCAAGTGGATGTCCTCATGACACCTCGTGTGAGGAATAGGAACCCAGATCCAATTTTTCATATGGATCAAAATCTTCAGATGGATTCAAATCCTCATACGGACCAAATTCCTCACATGGATCAAATTCCTCAAAAGGATCAAAGTCCTCATATGAATATCATCGTGCTAACAACTCTGTTTTGCAGGGAAGAGCTAAGGGTTATGAATATGAGCATTATTCTTCTAACCATTATGTTCATAAGTCCTCGAAGAATTTCTCTGCCTATTCATATGCTTATCCTAACTCCTCTTATGTGAAACGAAATGGGCTGGCTTCTATGCCACCTTTCTCATATGGAGCTCGCAGAGTGATGAACTCTTTGCCACCCCTTCAGATGTGGGTGGTGAAGAAAAAGAACTAATCTCTTCTGCAGGGTCAGGTCTCCAGACGTGCTCAAACGTTTGAAGAATTTGTTGGGGACCTGAAAACTGCCTGAAAGGACGCATGCTAATCATGAAGAAATGAACTCTCATTTCTCACGTCCTCATACTGCTTTATCTGTTGCATTGCTTGATGAAATTGATCTGATGATTTGATGTCATATTATTCACTGATAAAGTATATGAGTTTGTAAGCTGCACTAATTCATCTGTAGGATGATCAACCCAAAGCCTCTGAGTGGGTCCTCGATAGTGGATGCACAAATCACATGACTGGTGACAAGAATCTTTTGATGGATGCTACCTTATCACCATCTCATCTGAAGCATATCATCTTCGCTGACAAAGGCAAAAGTCAGGTATTGGGTCTAGGTAAGGTTGCGATCTCAAAGAATCGACACATGGACAAAGTCATGCTTGTCGAGTCCTTAGGATACAACCTCATGTCTGTCTCAATGCTTTGCGATCTTGATATGGTTGTAGTCTTCGGCAAATATCGTTGTGTTGTGGTCATGGAATATGACAATTCCAAAGTCTTTGAAGGCTTTAGGAAAGGAGACTTGTATATTGTTGATTTCTCTACAGGACCTCAACCAGCTGTGTGTCTACTTGCAAAAGCTTCAGAAGGCTGGCTATGGTATCGACGACTAGGTCATGCAGGCATGAGGAACTTACACACGCTTGCAAAGAAGAAGCATGTCATTGGCATTGAGAATGTCAAATTCCTCAAGGATCATTTATGCGGTGCCTGTGAAGCAGGAAAGATGACCAAGGCCAAGCATCCAGCGAAGACTATCATGACTACTACTCGACCATTTGAATTGCTTCACATGGATCTCTTCGGTCCTAACCATTATTCTACAGTTTCAAATGATGCTTCTGAATATGGCTTTGTTATTGTTGATGATTACTCTCGATACACATGGGTACACATTGTTACTTACAAACATGAAGTGCAGGAAGTCTTCAAACGATTTTCCTTGAGGGCTTTAACCAACTTTGGTGTGAAGATCAAGCACATCAGAAGCGACAATGGAACTGAGTTCAAGAACTCTGGTCTCGATGACTATCTTGATGAACTTGGTATTACTCATGAGTTATCTGCTCCTTATACTCCTCAGCAGAATGGCGTCGTGGAGCGCAAGAACATGACTCTTGCTGAGATGGCTTGCACTATGCTTGATGAATACAAAATGCCTCGTCGTTTTTGGATTGATGCAATTGATACTACATGCCACATCATCAACAGAGTATATCTTCACAAATTCTTCAAGAAGACTGCCTATGAACTTCTCACTGACAAGAAACCCAATGTGAGTTATTTCAAAGTCTTCGGTGCTAAATGTTGGATTAGAGATCCTCATCACAACTCAAAATTTGCACCGAAAGCACATGAAGGGTTTATTATTGGTTATGGAAAGGACTCGCACACCTACAGAGTCTTCAACAACGTTCTTCACAAGGTTGTTGAAACTGTAGATGTGCGATTCGATGAAACTAACAGCTCGCAAAGAGAGCACCTACCTACTGTGATAGATGAACCAACACCTGAGGAAACTATCAAATTCAAGGCTACTGAGGATGTCATTCCTACCGAAGAATCTGCTGAAGAATTCATTCCAGAACCCGAAGAACGTCGAGCTAATGCACCTGAGGAAAATGCTGATCAAATTCCTCGACGACAACCAGCTCATCCTTGCGTTGTGAAAGAAGTGTAGATTGAGAAAATCATCAGTGACATCAATATACCAGGTCCTCTCACACGCTCAAAAGCTTCACATTTATCTAACTTTTGTGGGCACTTTACTTTTGTCTCTATCATAGAGCCCACTAAGGTAGATGAAGCATTTCTGGAACCTGAGTGGATTCAAGCTATGCAAGAAGAATTACATCAGTTCGAGCTCAACAACGTCTGGGAACTGGTCAAAGGTCCAGATCCTCACAAGCATAATATCATTGGCACAAAGTGGATCTACCGCAACAAGCAAGATGAAAATGGCCTTGTGGTAAGGAATAAGGCACGGCTTGTAGCTCAAGGCTACACACAGGTTGAAGGAATTGATTTCGATGAAACTTTTGCACCTGTTGCTAGACTTGAGGCTATTCGCATATTATTTGCTTATGCTCACCATCATGATATCATTCTATATCAAATGGATGTGAAAAGTGCATTCCTCAATGGTAAGCTTGAGGAAGAAGTATATGTTTCTCAACCCCCAGGTTTCGAAGATTCAAAGAATCCTAACAAAGTCTTCAAACTCAATAAGGCCCTCTATGGCCTCAAGCAGGCCCCTCGGGCGTGGTATGATACTTTGAAGGAATTCCTCATGAAGAAAGGCTTCAAACCTGGTTCACTTGATCCTACTCTTTTCACTAAATCTTATGATGGTGAATTGTTTGTGTGCCAAATATATGTTGATGATATTATCTTTGGCTGTACTGACCAACATTATAGTGATCAATTTGCCTATATGATGAGTGAAGAATATCAAATGTCTATGATGGGAGAGTTGAAATTCTTCTTAGGTCTTCAAATTCGTCAACAACGCAATGGCATATTCATATCTCAGGAGAAATACCTCAAGGATGTACTGAGGAAATTCGGCATGCACGATTGCAAAGGCGTCAAAATTCCTATGCCCACAAATGGCCATATGTGCACTGATGAAAATGGTATTGACTTCGATCATAAGGTATACCGCTCCATGATTGGTTCTTTATTGTACTTATGTGCATCTAGGCCATATATGATGCTTAGTGTTTGCATGTGTGCCCAGTTTCAAGCTACACCGAAGGAATCACACCATAAGGCTATGAAACATATTCTTCGATATCTAGCTCACACATCAACACTTGGATTATGGTACCCCAAGGGCTCTGCTTTTGATCTTATTGGATATTCAGACTCTGACTACGCTGGTGATCATGTGGACCGCAAGTCAACATCTGGTACATGTCATTTCCTCGGAATATCTTTGCTCTATTGGTCCTCGAAGAAACAGAACTGCGTATCACTGTCTACTTCTGAAGCTGAGTATATTGCTGATGGGTCTTGCTGTGCTCAATTGTTATGGATGAAGCAAACTCTCAAGGATTATGGCGTCGACGTGAAGAATGTGCCTCTCTTCTGTGACAATGAGAGTGCCATCAAGATTGCTCACAACCCAGTTCAGCACTCAAAGACAAAGCACATTCAGATTCGTCATCATTTTCTTCGTGATCATGTGTTGAACAACGACATTTCTATTGAACATGTGAAGACTGAAGAATAGCTAGCCGATATCTTCACAAAGCCCTTGGATGAGAAGAGATTTAGCAAGATGCGGTGTGAGATAAATATCTTAGAATCTTCGAATGTTCTTTGAATTGGACACTCATCCTAACACTTATGCAAAATTGATGACTTAGATGTGCAACACATGAAGAAATTGTTTTTTCTTCAATCAATGAAGAATAACGCTCTAAGTGTGATGAAATTAATGAAGAATTTGATTCTCAGAACCCTACGACAATTGTACGCGGTGTCTGAAATCATCATTCTTATACGGTGGGTCAAGCCACCACAAAAGTTGAAAATCTTCAGTTTGAGTTGTTATGAAATTCCTCAGTTGTTCATTTTCTTCACCTTTTCTGTCTCTTTTCTTCATTGGCTATATATATATATATATATATATATATATATATATATATATATATATATATATATATATATATATATATATATATATATATATATATATATATATATATATATGAGTTTATGTCCTCTACAGCATTCACTTATTGCTATTTCTTCAAGTTGCTTTTACTGCTAAGTGAATGTGATCGGACCCTTCCCCCTCTATGGTAAACTCAACCCATTCTATTCACAAATTCTTCATATGCGTTCTACTTGAAACCTGTTCAAAATCTTCACTGTGTCCTTGTCAGCTGAAGAAATTGCGAACGCAACGTTAAAACTTATCCTTTCCAAAAAATTCGTTCTTGCCGCTCGAATTGTTCCGCATCCCACGATAATACTTATCTATTCACCCACGATCTCCACTACACAGTACGTGGTGACACATGTCGTGCGAATGAGAAGGGTCAGGGGCACGTTCGTCCAAATTCTTCGGGCGAACGGTTATTCATCTCAGCTATAAATACCCCTCCCCTTCCCTCACTTCACTTTTTACTCCGCTCGTTCTCAGTCTCCCACTCGAGCTTCTCCAACCCTAGCGCCGCCGCTACTTCATCGTCGCTGGCGAGGAAGAGCTTCACTGCCTCGACCTCGTCGCCGTCGTACTCGCGCCGGTCGCGGATTTCTTCACTCCGCCGACGCCGTAGCTGTGTTCCTGTGGCGTTAGGGCGTGGAAGATCCGCACAGACGAGCTTCACTTCTCCATCTCTCAGTTCGTCGTGTTCTTCATCTAGGGTAATTAAAAGTTACTTTTACTGCCCTCTTTGATTCGAACGTTTTCTTCAAAATTCTCAAAAGGTGTTTTCTTCTTCAAATCTTCACACACTAAACACCTCACATGTCATTTGTTCTTGATTCGATTTCTCTAAGCTATGTTTTTCTTCAAGATTCCTCAATTGTGTGGATTTTCAATCTATACAACTCTGGAACCTAAGACAAAGAACGCTTAGTCAAATTCTTCAAGACTCATCTGGTCAAATTCCTCAAACTTGTTCTTTTTACAAAACCTTCTTAGAACGCATATGACCTCTCCAAATTCCTCGCAACTATACTTTGTTCACAGGTACTCATGTCCGCTGCTGAATCACTAGGTTCTCATCAACTTACCTCATTTTCAGCGTTCCTCAAAGAAAAGTTGCATACTTCTTCAGAGAATTCAATTGTTCAAATTCCTCGTTTGAAGAAAATGGCTGATGGAAAGAAGCCAATAGAAGGGAGGAAAGAGACCCGAGGCCGATACTGCTTTCGAGATACCTGAAGACATATATGCTGACTATTGCACTCCTGATGAGGCAAAGTTCGAAAAAGAGGACAAGAATCAGCGCAAGGTGTGCATACAAACAATAGAGAAGAGATGGGCAAGAAGTGGAGGGAGTACATATATGTGACTCCCAAATACATGAGGAAATTCGCACTCAATCCTCCCTGCCCAAGACCTCCATTGGCACATGGCCAAATTGCTGATCCCACTAGCCTCAAGCGTGGTGAGGATTATCCTGAAGAAAGGGCTAAGCACCAGGCCAAGTTGGCCAAACAAGCTAAAGAAGCAGTGAGGAAATTCAATGAAGACTCTGCTGTTGCTGCCACTGCTGAGGCCTCTGCCTCCAAGCCTAAGAAGGCCATGGCAAAGAAGCCTGCTCACAAGACAAGTGCTTCTTCCTCAATGCTCTCACGACCAGATTCTTCAAAGCCCTCACGGCAAATTCCTCAGACTGCTCTTGCTCCTCCAAAGTCCTCAGCTGCTCCGTTAAAGTCTTCAGATGCTACAGCAAAATCATCTGCTCCAGTGCATCTTGCCACATGTCAAAGGACTGCGGGCATATCCATTGCCTCAGGAGCCTCTGCAAGTTCCTCAACTGCTCCTAGTTCCTCAGCGGTACCAAGTTCCTCCGTTGGTCCCTCGCTGCTGAAGAAAAAGACCACTGCTGGACGCGGCTCTCGCCCAAGTCCTCACAAGAAACAAGTTGATTTCCAAGTGCCGTCTGATGATGAAGCTGATGATGAAGAACTTGTTCAAATCATCAGAGACAGGCAAGAAAGAGCCGCTAGAGCCAAAGGAAGCGAAGTGCCACTGCTTTTGGATCCAAAGGTGATCCTTGATTTCATTGATCTCTGGCATAAGGACCCCAACACTCCTATGCCTGACTTCAACTCGACACCTGGCCAAAGTCATATGCTGACCGCCTTCATAGGCGAAGAAAACTAGAAATTTGAAAGGGCCAGGCAGACGAAGAAAGCGCAGTACAAGAAGGAGCGCTTCCTGAAGAAGAATGTTGTCAACATGACAACTGAAGAACTTGTCAAGCTTCAGGGTGAAATCAAAACCCTCAGCGATGAATTTGATGCATATCGCGCAGACTGGATGGGCGCCAAAGTCAGATTTGTGAATTTGACTAAAGGTTTTTCTTCAAGTGCTGCTCGTCAAACGCACATTGAAATTTCTCAGGCTGAAGCATCTGCTCAGTCTACTGAAGGACATGCCAGCACCGCTGAAGAACATCAGGCTGCTGAAGAAAATGAAAATACCAGGGCTGATGACTGCATTCCAGCTGCTGAAGAAATTGCCAGGGCAACATCCAGTGTTGTGCCTGAAGAAAATGTCAGGCCGGCTGAAGCTCAAAAGGCTGTGCCTGAAGAACATGAAGAAGCCAGGGCAACCTCCAGTGTTGTGCCTGAAGAAAATGTCAGGCCGGCTGAAGCTCAAAAGGCTGTGCCTGAAGAACATGAAGAAGTCAGGGCCACTACATCACTTGTGCCTGAAGAAAAACAACCAAATTCCTCTGCTCCTCCTCCGCCTAGACCAACTCCAATCCTTCCATCTGCATCAGATGTGAAGATGACAAAGGCTGCAGAGTGTGCAGCCGTGAAGAAAAGGAAGGCATCAGCTTCATCAGATTCTTCCGCCCCGAAGAAGATGAAGCCTTTTACAAGCTCAGCTGAGAATCCAATTGATGTCGTTACAATTTCCTCCATGCCATCAAAGGAACTTATTCCATTTGATGAAGAATATATGATTCCTAGTGAATCAGATGAAGATATTCCCTCTACTGCTTCCTCAGAGCAGATGGACGAAGAAATTGAAGTGGATGCAATCCCTTCAACCCCAATCATCTCCTCACTCATGCCTCAGTTCACTGCTGAAGAGGCCGGCATTGAGGAATTGGAAGAACAAGACTCGGACGTGGACATTGGGAGTGTCACCCCTTTGATGAATGATGAATTTTGGGATAGTCAGCATCCCAACTCTTCTCTGTTCACACCGCTGCAACAAATTCCTCATTCACCAGCACAAACTGTTCCATTGGGCTCTGAAGAAACTCATCCTACTGAATCTGTTCATGAAGACATTCCAGCCACTAGTGCTGAAGAAACTGCTGCTGCTGCTGAATCTGTGAAGACTGCCACTGAAGAGGAACCATAAATTCCTCAGACTGAAGAACCCGAGATTGCGAATCCAGAGGTTGTGATGCAATTGACTGACACTCCTCAACCCAAGCCAAAGGATCCTTTCTCAAGAAAGCAAACTTTCAAGAAGGCTGATTTCTTCAGCGAGCATGTGTTCTTCACTGACTTCAATCCTTATGACTCTGCTCGCATTAGGAAGAGGCGTTTCTGTACTGCCAGTCAGGAAAATTTCTATTCCTC
>LR738715.1:578406471-578450682 GCA_902687465.1 Secale cereale | reverse complement strand
CCAGAGGTTGTGATGCAATTGACTGACACTCCTCAACCCAAGCCAAAGGATCCTTTCTCAAGAAAGCAAACTTTCAAGAAGGCTGATTTCTTCAGCGAGCATGTGTTCTTCACTGACTTCAATCCTTATGACTCTGCTCGCATTAGGAAGAGGCGTTTCTGTACTGCCAGTCAGGAAAATTTCTATTCCTCGGTGATATACAATAAAGACAAAGTCTTCGATCATCAACATATTCCTCACGTGGATATGGAATCTCTGCCGTGCTTCGTGCCAGTCCTCATTGTTCTTCACGATGGTGGCATCTTTGGGTTTCTGCACTGACATATGCGATTGGAATGAAGAACTGATTCTTCAATTCTATGCAACACTACACATCATTGGCAATTCTGAAGATGTGAATTCATGGGTGCTGGACTGGATGACCGAAAACACTCACTACAAGGCACCAGCCTCTGAATTACTTCTAGCTCTGCCTCTCAGTCCTCCCACTGAAGCAGCATGTTGCATGTATGAAGAAACGGAACTCACTGATCACTACATGCAAGTGCTTATGAAGCCTTTGAAGCCTGGTCAAGCCCCAAGGACCAAATTCCTTGTGAAGGAATTGTTGTGTCTGCCACAGACTGTCTATCGCATTCTGACGAAGACATTGAGTCCAATCAAGGGCCACGACTCAAATGATGAAGAAATCGTTGGCATCATGAAGAATCTGCTGTTCAACATCATCCATGGCGTTCCCGTCAACTTCCATGATTTCTTCACGAGGACTATGGCAAATGTTGCTCTATCTCCTTTCAACCTGAAGTCTTATGCTCCATGGATTATGAGATTCATCAGGACAAGGTCTTCAATGAATTACAAAGCTGGCACACTGAATCATTGCAGCTACTTGCCCCCAATTGAAGTCCTCAAAAGGACTTTTTCCTCAGCTGATGACAATGGCCAGGCCGCTGCTATTTTTGATGAAGGTATTCGTCCATTGGATGGTCAATTTCGCAAAGCTGCATCCTACTCCACCAATGATGACTCTGCCACTCATGACTTGCCGCCAACGCTCCCAAGCCAAATCCTCAAGGCACAGCTCCCAAGGTGATGACTGATCGTGAGCTTCTCCTCAGTCTTCATCAGAAGGTTGATCGCAACCACAAATGGGTCAAGCGTCAGTTTGGTTCAATTCTTCACAACATGACCTCTACACACAATGCAGTGAAGAAAAACCATTACTACCTTCATGAAACCCTCAACCTCACCTGGGCTATTCTGTCTCATTTGTATGGCAAAGAAGATCTGAAGAAAATGGGTCTCAAGGATGACTTTGACTGGTCTGCTCCTCCTCCGAAGAAATACAAGAAGGTCAAGGTTCCTCCCTTGGTGGCTAGCTCCTATTCTTCATCGCGCGAAACCGACGAGTATGAAGACTTGGATGACACTGCGGCAGGCCCTACTTCAACCATCGACCACAACAATGCCGGCGCTCCTTCATCATCTTGAGATCTTCAGGGGCGTTAGTCCTCAGTTTCGATCCTTTTGGTCATTCGATGACAAAGGGGGAGAAATTTGAGTTAGTCTTCAAGCGGGTCTATATATATGGGCGTTTTTTTGCTAAGTTACAACTCTCGTTCTTCTGATGACTTTGTGGATCGAGTTGTAAACTTAAACTCTATGCTGACCTGATAATTTTCCTGTGGTATTTCTGCATGCTTATTCCTCATTAATGTAATGCACGCATGCTGAATTACATCAGTCACCATATTTCATCATGCATTTCAAATTCTTCATATTATATGTCAAATGCATGTATGAATTACAAGATATAGGGGGAGATCTCCATGATTCTACTCTTCAAGTGTGAATTGCATCAAAAGCAAATTCCTCACTATGCATATCTTCACGGGGAGTTCTTCTATATCTTGCAATCAAATTCCTCAATTTCAGTATTTACACTTCTTATGTTTATCCCCGTTGAAAACTTAACCTATATTGTCATCAATCACCAAAAAGGGGGAGATTGTAAGTGCATCTAGTGCCCCTTAGTGATTTTGGTGTATTGAAGACTTATAGGTTAAGGGACTAATGTGTTTATGAGTGTACGCAGGTCTATAAGTCTATGAGGAGTTTGATATTTATAGAAATGAATTCATTATTTTTTATATTGGTGTTAAACCTACTGTATTCCAACTTCTCTATGCTTCATACCTCCCAATACTACTCACAGATGCATTGAAATAAGCAAACAACACACGAAAAACAGAATCTGTCAAAAACAGAAAAGTCTGTAGTAATCTGCAGGTTTCGCATACTTCTGTAACTCCAAAAAATTCAAACTAAATTGGTAAACGTGAGGAATTTGTCTATTAATCATCTGCAAAAAGAATCAATAGCACACTCCAGTAATATCTGGTGACTATTCTAGTGAGCGCTAGCATTTCTGTTTTTTTACAGCATGATCGCATAAACTTCACACAAGTCTTCCCAAAGGTTCTACTTGGCACAAACACTAATTAAAACACAAAACCACATCTAAACAGAAGCTAGATGCAATATTTATTCCTAAACAGAAGCAAAAAGCAAAGAACAAAATAAAGTTGGGTTGCCTCCCAACAAGCGCCGCTATCGTTTAACGCCCCTAGCTAGGCATGATGATTTCAATGATGCTCGCATAAAAGATAAGAATTGAAACATAAAGGGAGCATCATGAAGAATATGACTAGCACATTTAAGTCTAACCCACTTCCTATGCATAGGGATTTTGTGAGCAAACAACTTATGGGAACAATAATCAACTAGCATAGGAAGGGAAAACGAGCTTAACTTCAAGATTTTAAGCACAAGAGAGGAAACTTGATATTATCGCAATATGTATTAGCATATGTTCCTCCCTCATAATAATTTTCAGTAGCATCATGAATGAATTCAACAATATAACAAGCACATAAAGCATTATTCTCATGATCTACTTGCATAGAAATTTTACTACTCTCCACATAAGCAAAATTCTTCTCATTCGGAATAGTGGGAGCATCAAATTCAACAAAATAACTATCATGTGAAGCATAATCCAATTGAAAACTAAAATCATGATGACAAGTTTCATGGTTATCTTTATTCTTAATAGCATACAAGTCATCACAATAATCATCGTAGATAGCAACTTTGTTCTCATAATCAATTGGAACCTCTTCCAAAATAGTGGATTCGTCACTAAATAAAGTCATGACCTCTCCAAATCCACTTTCATAAATATAATCATCTTAAATAGGAGGCATGCTTTCATCATAATAAATATTATCATCAAAACTTGGGGGACTAAAAATATCATCTTCATCAAACATAGCTTCCCCAAGCTTGTGGCTTTGCATATCATTCATGGATATTCAAAGGATTCACACTAACAACATTGCAATCATGCTCATCATGCACATATTTTATGCCAAGCATTCTATGTAATTCTTCTTCTAGTACTTGAGAACAATTTTACTTCCCGTCATTTTCACAAAAGATATTAAAAAGATGAAGCATATGAGGTAACCTTAATTCCATTTTTTTGTAGTTTTCTTATATAAACTAAACTAGTGATAAAACAAGAAACTAAAAGATTCGATTGCAAGATCTAAAGATATACCTTCAAGCACTAACGTCCCCGGCAACGGCGCCAGAAAAGAGCTTGGCGTCTACTACACAACCTTCTTCTTGTAGACGTTGTTGGGCCTCCAAGTGCAGAGGTTTGTAGGACTATAGCAAATTCCCCTCAAGTGGATGACCTAAGGTTTATCAATCCGTGGGAGGCGTAGGATGAAGATGGTCTCTCTCAAACAACCCTGCAACCAAATAACAAAGAGTCTCTTGTGTCCCCAACACACCCAATACAATGGTAAATTGTATAGGTGCATTAGTTCGGCGAAGAGATGGTGATATAAGTGCAATATGTATGGTAGATATAGGTTTTTGTAATCTGAAAATATAAAAACAGCAAGGTAACTAAAGATAAAAGTGAGCATAAACGGTGTTGCAATGATAGGAAACAAGGCCTAGGGTTCATACTTCCGTTAGTGGAAGTTCTCTCAACAAGGATAACATAATTGGATCATATTACTAGCCCTCAACATGCAACAAAGAGTCACTCCAAAGTAACTAATAGCGGAGAACAAACGAAGAGATTATGGTAGGGTACGAAACCACTTCAAAGTTATTCTTTTTGATCGATCTATTTAAGAGTCCGTAGTAACGTTCAATCTATCATAGAGTTCGTACTAGAATAACACCTTAAGACACAAATCAACCAAAACCCTAATGTCACCTAGATACTCCATTGTCACCTCAAGTATCCGTGGGCATGATTATACAATATGCATCACACAATCTCAGAAACATCTATTCAACCAACACATAGAACTTCAAAGAGTGCCCCAAAGTTTCTACCGGAGAGTCAAGACGAAAACGTGTGCCAACCCCTATGCATAGATTCCCAAGGTCACGGAACCCGCAAGTTGATCACCAAAACATACATCAAGTAGATCACATGATATCTCATTGTCACCACAGATAAGCACGTGCAAGACATACATCAAGTGTTATCAAATCCTTAAAGACTCAATCTGATAAGATAACTTCAAAGGGAAAACTCAATCCATTACAAGAGAGTAGAGGGGGAGAAGCATCATAATATCCAACTATAATAGCAAAGCTCGCGATACATCAAGATCGTGCCATCTCAAGAACATGAGAGAGAGAGAGATCAAACACATAGCTACTGGTGCATACCCTCAGCCCCGAGGGTGGACTACTCCCTCCTCGTCATGGAGAGTGCCGGGATGATGAAGATGGCCACTGGTGAGGGTTCCCCCCTCCGGCAGGGTGCCGGAACAGGGTCTAGATAGGTTTTCGGTGGCTACAGAGGCTTTCGGCGGCGAAACTCCCGATCTAGGTTTCTTTCTGGAGGTTTCAGCATATATAGGAGGCGTTGGAGTCGGGGCCAAGCAAATGGGGGCCTACGGGCTGTCCACGAGGGGGGTGGCATGCGCCCCCACCCTCGTGGGCAGCCCGTGGGTCCTCTCGTCCCCCTCCGGCACTTCCTGGGCTTCTTTAGATCCAAAAACAGCCTCCGTTGATTTTCAGGTCGATTGGGCTCCGTTTGAAATTACTTTTCTGTAAAACTAAAAAACAAGGAAAAAACAGATACTGGCACTGGGCTCTAGGTCAATAGGTTAGTCCCAAAAATCATATAAAAGTGTATAATAAAGCCCATAAAACATCCTAGAAGGATAATATAATAACATGGAACAATAAAAAATTATAGATACGTTGGAGACGTATCAACCTCCAACAGCCGCGCAACGCGCAGCGCGTTGACCGCTAGTTTTTGCGTGGCGAGGAGCGCTTGCTCCAACGGCTGCTGAAAAGTTTAGCGTGCGCGAGCCGCTCCAACAGCCGCTGCAAAAAAACTATGTGCGCGCTCTCGCACAAACAACATATGCACTTCAAACACAACTAATAATATCAAACACAAACGCAATAAATCAACAATAAATAGTTGAATTTTATTATCACAACTCAAACAAATTGTTTATCTTGCAATAGAACAAATAGTTCAACAATACAACATCAAACATACAACACCAAACATACAATATCAAATATATAACTCATGATGCTCTTTGTCGGCCATTCCATGCCCACCACTCCTCGATGAGATCCTTCTGAAGATCATCATGCGTTTCTGCACGTCGAATGACATGATAGGAGGCAACAAAACGGGCCACCCTGGCAGCCTTCCGCAGCACTCGCACGGGATGTCCCAAGAGCTCATACTGAGAGTAGTCTAAATCTTGGCCACGCTCATTCTCAATGATCATGTTGTACATGATCACACAAGCGTGCATGATGTACCAAAGCATCTTTTGATCCCAAAATCTAGCCGGTCCTCTCACAATGGCAAATTGGGCTTGCAAAATCCCAAAAGCTCTCTCCACATCTTTTCTAGCCGCCGCCCGAGCATTGTGGAAATCAAGATTTTTCTTACCTTCCGATTTTTTCAACGGCTTCCAAATGTTTGCCACGTTGGGTAGATGCCATCCGCAAGATAATAGCCATAGTTGTATGTATGGTCATTTGCTACAAACTACTCCGGTAGCAGTTCACCGCTTGCAATCTTATTGATCAGTGGTGACCGATTAACAACGTTGATGTCATTCAAAGATCCAGGCATTCCAAAAAAAGTATGCCATATCCAAGTCTCTTGACCGGCCACCACTTCAAGGATTATAGTGGAACCCTTTTCGGCCGTGGAATTGTCCATGCCATGCCTTAGGACAGTTCTTCCAACTCCAATGCTTGCAATCTATTGAGCCAAGCATACCTGGGAACCCGCGAGCTTTGTTCATCTCCAAAAGCCTTGCGTCGTCTTCAGCATTGGGAGATCTGAAATACTCCGGGCCAAACACGTGCACAATTCTGACTGCGAAGTGCCTGACACACATGATTGCTTGACTTTCACCCATGGCCAAGTGGTCATCAACTAGATCAGCGGGAATACCGATGCCGACATACACAAAGCGGCTGTAACCTTCTGAAAGGTGCTATGCCTGAGCTCTCCGGCGGCTTTCCTCCTTTCCTGAAAAAACCGATCATGGCTCGCTAGTTTCTCTGCAATGCGCCTGAACAACTCGGTGCTCATCCTAAACTGGCGACGAAAGTACGACTCGGGGTATGTGAGATTCTCCACAAAATAGTGCCTCATCAATCTGTTGGGGGCATCGATCCTATCCCTCCAAATTTTATGCCAATCCATACCCGAACCACCGTGCTTCGGTTTTTTATTGATGTGCATAGCTAGGATCATTGCAAGATCCTCCTCCTCTTCAATATCAAATTCTTCTTCGGAAGAATCATATGATGAACTCATCTAGAATATTCAATTGAAACTAGGCTATAAAAACTATGCACCAAATTCATGTAAAAATGTGAAGTTGAAGCAATACATACCTTGCAAGCGTTTTGTCGAACACCTTGTGGGCGCCGAGCGGTAGTGGGCGGCCGGGCGCTATTCGTCGGAGGAATGGCGCGTGCGAGGGGCGGCGGCGACTAGAGGAACACAAAGGAAGCAACGACGGAGCTGGGATATGATAAGTCTCCAACGTATCTATAATTTTTTATTGTTCCATGCTATTATATTATCTATTTTGGATGTTTAACGGGCTTTAATATACAATTTTATATTACTTTTGGGACTAACCTATTAACCAAAGGCCCAGTGCCAGTTGATGTTTTTTTTGCCTATTTCAGTGTTCCGCAGAAAAGGAATATCAAACGGAGTCCAAACGGAATGAAACCTTCACGGGGATCTTTCTTGGAACAAACGCAATCCTAGAGACTTGGAGTGGAAGTCAAGGAAGCAACGAGGCGACCATAAGGCAGGAGGGCACACCCATGGGAGTAGGCGTGCTCCCACCCTCGTGGAACCCTCATAGCTCCACCGACCTACTTCTTTCGCCTATATATACTCTTATACCCTGAAAACATCTAGGGGAGCCACAAAACCACTTTTCCACCTCCGAAACCTTTTGTACCCGTGAGATCCCATCTTGGGGCCTTTTCCGGCACTTCGTCGGAGGGGGATTCGATCACGGAGGGCTTCTACATCAACACCATAGCCTCTCCGATGATGTGAGAGTAGTTTACCACAGACCTTCGGGTCCATAGTTATTAGCTAGATGGCTTCTTCTCTCTCTTTGGTTCTCAATACAAAGTTCTCCTCGATGTTCTTGGATATCTATTCGATGTAATTCTTTTTGCGGTGTGTTTGTCGAGATATGATGAATTTTGGGTTTATGATCAAGATTATCTATGAACAATATTTGGTTCTTCTCTGAATTCTTATATGGATGATTTAATACTTCTGCAAGTCTCTTCGAATTATCAGTTTGGTTTGGCCTACTAGATTGATCTTTCTTGCAATAGGAGAAGTGCTTAGCTTTGGGTTCAATCTTGCGGTACTCGATCCCACTAACAGAAAGGGTACCGACACGTATTGTATTGTTGCCATCGAGGATAAAAAGAAGGGGGTTTATATCATATTCCTTGAGTTTATCCCTCTACGTCATGTCATCTTGCTTAAGGCGTTACTCCGTTCTTATGAACTTAATACTCTAGATGCATGCTGGATAGCGGTCGATGTGTGGAGTGATAGTAGTAGATGCAGATTCATTTCTGTCTATTTGACACGGACGTGATGCCTATGTTCATGATCATGCCTAGATATTCTCATAACTATGTGCTTTTCTATCAATTGCTCGATAGTAATTTGTTCACCCACCGTAATATATGCTATCTCGAGAGAAGCCACTAGTGAAACCTATGGCCCCCGGGTCTACTTTACATCATATAAGTTTCCGATCTACAATTCCAGTTTACTATTTATTTTGCAATCTTTATTTTCCAATCTATACAACAAAAATACCAAAAATACTTATCTTATTACCTTTATCAGATCTCACTTTTGCAAGTGGCCGTGAAGGGATTGACAACCCCTTTATCTCGTTGGTTGCAAGGTTCTTGATTGTTTGTGCAGGTACTAGGCGACTTGCTTGTAGTCTCCTACTGGATTGATACCTTGGTTCTCAAAAACTGAGGGTAATACTTCGCTACTTTGCTGCATCACCCTTTTCTCTTCGAGGCAAAACCAACGCATGCTCAAGAGGTAGCAAGAAGGATTTATGGCGCCGTGGCCGGGGAGATTTACGCCAAGTCAAGTCAAGATTTGATCTCCCGTCAACTTGCCGATTTCTAGCGCCATTGCCGAGGAGATCTACGCTCAAGTCAAGACATACCAAGTACCCATCACAAACTCTTCTCCCTCGCATTACATTATTTGCCATTTGCCCCTCATTTTCCTCTCCCCCACTTCAGCTTTGTCGTTTTATTCGCCCTTTTTCCGTTCACCTCTTTTACGTTCGCTTGCTTCTTTTGTGCTCGTGTGTTGGATTGTTTGTTTGTCACGATGGCTCAAGACAATACTAAATTATGTGACTTTTCCAATATGAACAATAATGATTTTATTAGAACTCCGATTGCTCCTACTACCAATGCTGAATCTTGTGAAATCAATGCCGCTTTGTTGAATCTTGTCATGAAAGATCAATTTTCTGGCCTTCCTAGTGAAGATGCCGCTACACATCTAAACAACTTTGTTGACTTGTGCGATATGCAAAAGAAGAAAGATGTGGATAATGATATTGTTAAATTGAAGCTATTTCCTTTTTCGCTTAGAGATCGTGCTAAAACTTGGTTCTCTTCTTTGCCTACAAATAGTATTGATTCATGGAATAAGTGCAAAGATGCTTTTTTCTCTAAGTATGTTCCTCCCGCTAAGATCATCTCCCTTAGGAATAATATTATGAAGTTCAAACATCTTGATCATGAGAATGTAGCACCATCTTGGGAGAGGATGAAACTTATGATAATAAATTGTCCCACGCATGGTTTGAATCTATGGATGATTATACAAAAAAATTATGTTGGTTTGAACTTTGCTTCTAGAAATCTTTTAGATTCGTCCGCGGGAGGTACATGGAAATCACTTTAGGAGAAGATACTAAACTCCTAGATAATATAATGGTTAACTATTCTCAATGGCACACCGAGAGATCTTCCACTAGTAAAAAAGTGCATGCAATTGAAGAAATTAATGTTTTGAGTGGAAATATGGATGAACTTATGAAATTGTTTGCTAGCAAGGGCGCTAATGTTGATCCTAATGATATACCCTTATCCACTTTGATTGATAATACTAATGAATCTATGGATGTGAATTTTGTTGGTAGGAATAAATTTGGTAACAATGCTTATAGAGGAAACTTTAATCCTAGGCCTTTTCCTAGTAATTCCTCCAATAATTATGGAAATTCCTACAACAGTTCCTATGAAAATTATAATAAGATGCCCTCTGATTTTCAGAATAGTGTTAAGTAATTTATGATTTCACAAAAGAGTTTTAATGCTATGATTGAAAAAAAATGCTTAAGATTGATGATTTGGCTAGGGAACATGGATAGAATTTCTCTTGACGTGATTCTTTGAAGCTTAGATCTATTCCACCTAAGCATGACATCAATGAGTCTCTCAAAGCCATGAGAATTTCCAATGATGAGTGCAAAGAAAGAACCGCTAGGATGCGTGCAAAAAAGGATTTCTTTGTGAAAGCGTGTTCTTCTAGTTTTCATGATAATAATGATGAAGATCTAAAAGTGATTGATGTGTCTCCCATTAAATCTTTGTTTTCCAATATGAATCTTGATAAATATGGGACTAGAGATGAGTCAACTTTAGTTAAAAGGCATCCCAATGATTCGGAGTTTTTAGATCATGATGCAAAAATTGGTAAAAGTGGGATTGAAGAGGTCAAAACTTTACATAGCGATGAACCCACTATTTTGGATTTCAAGGAATTTAATTATGATAATTGCTCTTTGACAGATTGTATTTTCTTGTTGCAATCCGTGTTAAATTCTCCTCATGCTTATGATCAAAACAAAGCTTTTACTAAACATATGGTTGATGCTTTAATGCAATCTTATGAAGAAAAGCTTGAATTATAAGTTTTTATCCCTAGAAAACTTTATGATGAGTGGGAACCTACTATTAAAATTAAGATTAAAGATCATGAACGCTATAATGTATATGACTAGTGTTTCCACGATTCCAAAAACTTTGTGTGATGTGTTAGGTTTTCGTGAATTTGATGATTGTTCTTTAAATTTGCACCTTGCAGATTCCACCATTAAGAAACTTATGGGAAGAATTAACGATGTTCTTATTGTTG
The DNA here is from genome assembly GCA_902687465.1 of Secale cereale. NCBI lineage: Eukaryota > Viridiplantae > Streptophyta > Magnoliopsida > Poales > Poaceae > Secale > Secale cereale. The sequence goes on along the minus strand of LR738715.1, from coordinate 578,439,866 downwards.
CAAATAGGAATTATGTGCCCATATATTTCATTGTTCTTGATATAGAATGCAATCCAACATGTCCTATTATTCTTGGTAGACCTTTCCTTAGAACGATTGGTGCAATTATTGACATGAAACAAGGAAATATTAGATTCCAATTTCCGTTAAGGAAAGGCATGGAACACTTTCCTAGAAAGAAAATTAAATTGCCTTATGAATCTATTATGAGAGCCACTTATGGATTGCATACCAAAGATGATAATACCTAGATCTATTCTTGTTTTTATGCCTAGCTAGGGACGTTAAACGATAGCGCTTGTTGGGAGGCAACCCAATTTTATTTTCGTTCTTTGCTTTTTGTTCCTGTTTAGTAATAAATAGTTCATCAAGCTACTACTATGATTGCGTTTTTTGTGTTTTAATTAGTGTTTGTGCCAAGTAGAACCTTTGGTAAGACTTGGGCGAAGTCTTTGCGATCTTGCTGTAAAAAATAGAAATTTTTGCACTCATGAGATTAGCTGCCATTTCTTACTGGAGAGTGCTTTTAGGTTGATTATTTTTGCAGATGATTAATAGACAAATTCCTCATGTCCACCAATTTATTTCAGAATTTTTAGAGTTACATAAGTATTTGAAAGTTACATATTGCTACAGACTGTTCTGTTTTTGACACATTCTGTTTTTCGTGTGTTGTTTGCTTATTTTGATGAATCTATGAGTAGTATCGGGGGTATGAACCATAGAGAAGTTGGAATAAAGTAGGTTTAACACCAATATAAATAAAGAATTAGTTCAATACAGTACCTTAAAATGGTGGTTTGTTTTCTTATACTAACGGAGCTCACGAGATTTTCTATTAAGTTTTTGTGTTGTGAAGTTTTCAAGTTTTTGGGTAAAGAATTGATGGATTTCGGAATAAGGAGTGGCAAGATACTAAGCTTGGGATGCCCAAGGCACCCCAAGGTAAAATTCAAGGATAACCAAAAGCCTAAGCTTGGGGATGTCCCGGGGAGGCATCCCCTCTTTCGTCTTCGTCTATCGGTAACTTTACTTGGGGCTATATTTTTATTCACCACATGATATGTGTTTTGCTTGGAGCGTCTTGTATGATTTGAGTCTTTGCTTTTTAGTTTACCACAATCATCCTTGCTGTACACACCTTTTGGGAGAGACACACATGAATCGGAATTTATTAGAATACCTTATGTGCTTCACTTATATCTTTTGAGCTAGATAATTTTGCTCTAATGCTTCACTTATATCTTTTTAGAGCACGGTAGTGGATTTATTTTATAGAAATTATTGATCTCTCATGCTTCACTTATATTATTTTGAGAGTCCTTTAGAACAGCATGGTAATTTGCTTTGGCTATAAAATTAGTCCTAATATGATAGGCATCCAAGATGGGTATAATAAAAACTTTTATATAAAGTGCGTTGAATACTACGAGAAGTTTGATGCTTGATAATTGTTTTGAGATATGAGAATGGTGATATTAGAGTCATGCTAGTAGAGTAATTGTGAGTTTGAGAAATACTTGTGTTGAGGTTTGCAAGTCCCGTAGCATGCACATATGGTAACATTTGTGTAACAAATTTGAAGCATGAAGTATTTCTTTGATTGTCTTCCTTTATGTGGAGGTCGGGATCACGCGATGGTTAACTCCTACCAACCCTTCCCCTAGGAGCATGCGTGTAGTGCTTGGTTTTGATGACTTGTAGATTTTTGCAATAAGTATGTGAGTTCTTTATGACTAATGTTGAGTCCATGGATTATACGCACTCTCACCCTTCCACCATTTCTAGCCTCTCTAGTACCGCGCAACTTTCGCCGGTATCATACACACACCATATACCTTCCTCAAAACAGCCACCATACCTACCTATTATGGAATTTTCATAGCCATTCCGAGATATATTTCCATGCAACTTTCCACCATTTCGTTTATTATGACACACTCCACCATTGTCATATTGCCTTGCATGATCATGTAGTTGACATTGTATTTGTGGCAAAGCCACCATTCATAATTTTTTCATACATGTCACTCTTGACTCATTGCACATCCCGGTACACCGCTAGAGGCATTCATATAGAGTCATATTTTGTTCTAGTATCGAGATGTAATCCTTGAGTTGTAAATAAACAGAAGTGTGATGATCTTCATTATTAGAGCATTGTCTCGTGTGAGAAAATAAAAAATAAATAAATAAGCCAAAAAAAGAGAAAGGCCAAAAAAAAGAGTCTCCAAAAAACGAGGAGTCTCCAAAAAATGAGAGAAAAAGAGAGAAGGGACAATGCTACTATCCTTTTTCCACACTTGTGCTTCAAAGTAGCACAATGATCTTCATGATAGAGAGTCTCTTATTTTATCACTTTCATATACTAGTGGGAATTTTTCATTATAAAACTTGGCTTGTAGATTCCAACGATGGGCTTCCTCAAATGCCCTAGGTCTTCGTGAGCAAGCAAGTTGGATGCACACCCACTTACTTTCTTTTGTTGAGCTTTCATACATTTATAGCTCTAGTGAATCCGTTGCATGGCAATCCCTACTCACTGATACGTCCAAAACGTATCTATAATTTATGCTTGCTCCATGCCTCTTTTGTGTGATATTGCTATGATATTTATGCACTTCCATACACTTTTGATCATATTTGGACTAACCTATTAACTCAGTGCACCCTAGTGCCAGTTTTTGTTTTCTGCTGTTTTTGTATTTCAGGTTTTCCCATTACTTAAATTGCCAGAAAAATTCCGGGAAAAATATATAAAAAATCAGCGCTCCAGAAGCTTCCATGCGCCAGAAGTGGGGCCAGAGGGGAGCCAGGGGCAGCCCAGGCGGCCTGCCCACGCGACCCCCCTCCTGGCCGCGCCGGGGGGGCACCTGGGCCCCCCTCTCCGCCTCTGGTGCCCCCCTTTGGCATATATTTAGCACGCGTCCCGAAACCCTCGAGGACGGAACCCTTTTTTGCGATCTCATCTCTGTTCCGCTGCCGCCGCGCTTCCAAGGTCGGGAGCACCAGGAGAACTCTTCCCGGCACCCTGCCGGAGGGGAGAACCACCACCGGGAGCTTCTCCACCACCATGGATGCTTCCGGATGAGTTGTGAGTAGTCCCTCTTGGACCATGGGTCCATGACCAGTAGCTATGTGATGTTCTCCTCTCCTCTTTGTTCTTCATCGATTAGACCTCGTGAGCTGCCCTACATGATCGAGGCACATATGTAATCTTTATGCTGTTGCTATGCTGAGTTTGCTGGGATCCGATGGATTATGAGATTATGTTCAGATTGTGTGTGAGTAATATATTTGATTCACCTCTTTTATATTTACGTTCTTGAGTAATTCTTGCATGTTCTCCGTTGCTATTTATTGCTTTGGCCGAGTAGTAGGTAGTAACTCCAAGAGGGAACGTTAAGCTTGATTGTGGGTTCATGCCCCTCGATGACTAGCTTGAGTGACAGAAACATGAGTCTAGGGGATGTGCTGTTGCCACAAGGGGGAAAACAATGGTGCTTGTACTTGCGGGTGCAAGGATTGTTTACTTTACGCAAAGTTCTTTTAATGCAGTTGTCTGTTGCTTAGAGTTTACACTTTGGGTGGGACTCGCAACTTAATACCAGCGAGATGTTCTGGATAGATATCTCAAGGTGGATGATTAGTAGTAGATGCAGATGGATTTCGGTCTACTTGCCTTGGCGTACCGCCCATGCTTTTGAGCCTCTACCTTTCTTACAGCATAGTTAGCATTGGTTTGCGCACATAATCCTGTCAATTGCCCAGCTGTAATTCGTTTACCTCGCTTAGCTGTTTTATTGTCTTTTGGGAGAGAGACATCACTAGTGAACATCATGGGACCCCGGTCCATATTACCATCACTGATCACACCCGTTATTTACTTCCTGTTCTTATTTACTAGTTGCAGTCATACCTATCACTATTATCTCTTGCGTTTGATCCTTTGTAAACGACAAGGCCGGAGGGATTGACAACCTCTCTGTACTCGTTGGGAGCAAAGTTATTTGTATCTGTGTGCAGGTCCTGTCAAGCAAAAGTCTCTGGCGCTATTGACACCTTCTTGTCGACCCTCGGAGTCTCACGGGATTCGATCCTTGGTATCTTTGCCAAGGGAAAATTTGCCGCTACGCTACGTCTCAACCTTCCACTTGGGGTAACCAACGAGGGGCGAGAAGCCATCAAGCAAACTTTTCTGGCGCCGTTGCCGGGGACTCCACTCTTCAAGATAGGGGAGTTGCACGCTATCTTTTATCTTTGCTTTTTAGTCTTGTTAGTTTACCTTTCAGTTTTTGCTTTAGTGTCTTCTATCAAAAATCACAAAAATAGTTATCTTGCTTGCTGCTGCTATGGGTTCCACCGAGAACACCAAGTTGTGTGACATCACTAGTCATAACAACGATGACTTTATCTGCACGCCTATTACTACACCTGCCACTTCAGCACCTTCTTATGAAATTAAACCTGCTTTACTGAACCTAGTTATGAAAGATCAATTCTCCGGTGCTGGAGATGATGCTGCTTTACACTTAAATAATTTTGTTGAACTCTGTGATATGCAAAAGTACACCGAAATAGATGGTAATATCGTTAAGCTTAAGCTTTTTCCTTTCTCCTTGAGAGGAGGAGCTAAAATTTGGTTTCAATCCTTGCCTAGGAATAGCATAGATTCTTGGGACAAGTGCAAGGATGCCTTTATTGGGAAATACTATCCCCCCTGCTAAAATTATCCAACTAAGGAGTAACATAATGAATTTTAAACAATTGGATAATGAACACGTTGCCCAAGCTTGGGAACGCATGAAATTTCTTGTCAAGAACTGCCCTACTCATGGTTTAACTACTTGGATGGTTATCCAAACTTTTTATGCAGGCTTGAACTTTACCTCGCGGAACTTGTTAGATTCGGCCGCGGGAGGAACCTTTATGTCAACTACACTTGGTGCTGCCACGAAGCTTCTCGATGAGATGATGACCAATTATTCCCAATGGCACACCGAACGCGCTCCAACAGGTAGGAAGGTAAACTCTGTCAAGGAGATTTCCTCCCTAAATGAAAAAGTTGACTTGATCATGTCTCTACTTTCCAAGCAATCTTCTATTGATCCTCGTGATGTTCCTTTAAATTCTTTGATTGCTCAAGATCAAGTAGATGTGAACTTTATCTCTAGAAACAATTTCAATAACAATGCTTATAGGAGTAATTTTGGTAGCAACCCTAGACCGTTCCCCTCTAATTCCTATGGGAACAACAATGCTTATCCTAACACCAAGAACTCCACTTCTGAACTAGAGATTATGCTTAAAGACTTCATCACTACCCAAAAGGCCTTCAATAAGAGTGTAGAAGAAAAACTAAACAAACTAGATAATATCTCTTCGAAGGTAGACAATTTAGCCCATGAGGTAGAATTGCTTAAAATTAGAACTTCCCCTCTTGAGGAGAGGAAGACCACTCCTATGAATGCTATTCAAGTGCAAATTAATGAAAACATTAGGATGTTGGGTAAACTTAAAGAGAGATGGGCTAGAGAAAAGGAGGAAGAAGATAGAATTAAGAGCCTTCCTACCCACCACACTGTTGCTACTATCCAAGTTGTTGAGGATATCCAAACTCTTAGCACCCAATGCACTCCTGGTCCCATTGGACCTATTAATGGTGATGCTATGACCTTAACCGTAGAAACTCCTATGACCATAGAAGCTACCAAACAAGTGAGCCTAAAGGACACCACTACCACCTTACTTGATAGTAGTGACCTTGATTTTGATAATTGCACCCTTTCTGAAGTTATTGATTTTCTTCACAAGATGTCTAGAGATCCCCACACTAGCACGCTTAATCTTGCCTTCACGGAGCATATCACTAATGCTCTCACCAAAGCTAGGGAGGAGAAACTTAGGGTAGAAGCCTCCATACCTAGAAAGCTAGAAGATGGTTGGGATCCTATGATTAAAATTAAGTTGAATAACTTCTCTTGCTATGCTTTATGTGATGTTGGAGCTAGTACCTCCGTTATGCCCAAAAGAATATATGATATGCTTAAATTGAAACCTTTTGATTCTTGTTCTTTTGGTGTTCGTCTTGTTGATTCTTCCATAAAGAAACCCTTGGGGAGGATCAACGATGTTCTTATCATTGTCAATGACAATTATGTTCCCGTTGATTTTACTATTATGGATATTGAATGTGAACCTTCTTGTCCGATTATTTTGGGACGTCCTTTTCTTCGCACCGTTGGTGCTATCATTGACATGAAAGAAGGGAATATAAAATTCCAATTCCCTCTCAAGAAAGGAATGGAACACTTCCCTAGAAAGAAGATCAAGTTACCTTTTGAGTCCGTTATACGGGCTAGCTATTCTTTTACTCTTGATAAAACTTGATCCTCTCTTTTTGCATTATGCCTAGCTTAAAGGCATAAAAGAAAGCGCTTTTGGGAGGCAGCCCACAATGAATAAAGTTTTATTTTGCTTTTGTTGTGTCTTGATGTTTGTTACTACAGTAGCATCATCATTGTATCTTTTCTTTTCAGCTTTGTGCCAAGTTTAGCCTCTGATTGCAAGAAAGTTCAAAAGTTGTGACGTGCTGTCCAGGAAACAGATTCTATCCTTGGACAGAAAAATTCGTATAAAATCACCAGATCATCTTTTTGGTCTGAATTTTTTAGACAGCGTGCTCTATATAATTGGCTTTCGGGCGTCTGTTCTGAGTTTTTTGATTTGAGTGGCAGAAGTGCCCCGAAAAAATTATTTACTACCTGCTGGTCTGTTTTCACAGATTCTGTCCTGTTTTGCCTTTTCTTCGTTTTGCAAACCTTGAGCTTGCTTTTTCTTTGCAAAAACCTTTTGGCAATCTTTATAAACAGTAGCTCTTCAAGATTACCTTTATTTCCAGCAAGGAAAAAATTATTTTATTATGGGTACTAACCTCGCTAATCAGATTATGATGAGGTATGTATGAAGGGAGTTTTCAAGTGTGCGAGGAAAGATGATAAAAGGATTCAGGAGGGTCAAACGCTCAAGCTTGGGGGATGCCCCCGTGCACCCCCAAGAAATATTCAAGAAGACTCAATCGTCTAAGCTTGAGGATGCCCCCGCGCATCCCCTTCTCCATCAACAATTATCAGTTCGTCTTTCGTTCCACTATATTTTAATCACTTCATGCGTTATGTGCTATGCTTGGAGCGTCTTGCTTTTAGTTTCCTTTTTAGTTTTCTTTAGCTTTGCTTGCTGTTCATAACGAGTTAGAAACCAGCTTTCTTTGTGTGGGAGAGAAACACGCTCCACTTCAACCTAGAACACAACATAGGATTTTCATGCTTATCTTTGCTGTGTATGTTCTTTGTCTTTCCATAGCTACTGTCATGTTTAGCTCTTAGTTTTCATGCTTTTCTTTTTAAAGAGCTTTTGTTTAGTTGGTTGTTGAACTCTCTTGAGTTTTCATGTTTATCTTGTTAAGAGAGTTTGTCTGTTGCACTGAGTTGTGTGTCTTAAACTTAAAGTAGGTAATTGAGGTTGCTATTTAATTTTAGTAGTAACTTGCAATAGTTTTGAGGTATTGCCATGAGTAATGTTTGAACTTTTGGTGTCAAGAGCTTTAGCCTATTAGTGATAGATGTCGTATTTTTGGGCAATCCGTGTTTATTTTCGAAAACCTACAAAATAGTTGAGAAATTTAGCTACTAAATGGATCACTAATCTTTGGAGGGATCGAATATTAGAGTACACTCACGTACCATGGGTCGAGGATGCGCAAGGGTAACCAAACCCCCATACACACCTCCTCGGGGTACTTGTCTCTTTGTGAACCTCCTAATTAGATTGAGAGTTACCGATAATAAGTGCATGAGTTCTTCGGACTAATGTGAGTATTTGAAGGTTGACACTTCCACCTATCCATATTTTTCTAGACTCTTTGGTACCGTGCATTGCCCTTTCTCACCTCGAGAGTTGGCGCATACTTCGCCGGTGCATCCAAATCCTTGGCACGATACGCTCTGTCATCATAAGCCTCATTATATCCTTCCTCAAAACAGCCACCATACCTACCTATTAAGGCATTTCCATAGCCTTTCCGAGATACATTGCCATGCAACATCCATCTTCTCATGACTTGATCTTCATGTCATACATGCTTTTTACCTGATCGATGAGCCGCATGCTAGTTGGGCCTTGCCCTAATCATTGCTACATGACGCGCTAGTATCATTGCATATCCTGCTACACTGGCAGAGGCATACATTTGCATACATCATGATAGTTTCATTTTCTTTATGTTGAGTACTTTTGTAAAGTGTGAAAGATCTTCTATACTTCTTGTAATACATAGAGTATTGCCCCTAAAGTGAGGAAAAGATCCCAAAGAGGACAAATCAAAAGATCCCAAAGAGGACAAAATAAAAAGATCCCAAAGAGGACAAATGAGAGATAAATAGAAAGAGCCATTGAGGCCACAAAAAAATAAAAAAATAGAAAAAGGGAGAAAAAGAAATAAAAAGAGAGAAGGGGGCACACTACTATTTCTTTTGAGAGATCCACACTCGTACTCCATCTTATACCTTGTACTCCATAGAGATTATCATTTATGCATATAGCTATGTGGGGACCTTTACACTATAGAACTTGGCTTGTATATTCCAACGATGAGCCTCCTCAAAAGAGGTCTAGGTCTTCTTGAGCAAGCAAGTTGGATGCACCCCCACTAGTTCCATTGGAGAGCTTACCTTAGCTCATATGTGCATCCGTTGCATGGCAATCCCTACTCCTCACATCATATCTATCATTTGGCTTTCTCTCGCCGATGATTGTCCTCATTGATGTGAGCCTTTCACACCTTTTTTGTCTTCCCCCTCTATCATTTTTATCTCTTTGCCATCCTAAGTGTCGACTTTCTTGCTTACGCTCATCCATTGCATGAGTGCTCAAAATATCGAAAGGGAGTGGATCATTTTGACTTGTACCTGGCTGACGGTCTGGGGATGAGTCAAGATAAGATTCCAAAGAAGACCAAGTGTGAAACTTTAGTAGATTAAGTTCTCAACAATACAAAAACTATGTTTTACTCTCTCATATATCCCTATCCCCTTTCTTGCACGCAAACACCATTTGGAGACATTCGAGTCACGGACAGCGAGAGCTCTTGCACCTTTATGTTCTTATGTTACTTGTTACAATGCTAATATAGACTCTTGCTTGTTATGACTTGAATTGGATTACATGCCTTGATTACTTTGCTTAAAAGTTCTTATATGGTTGATAGCATGTCACCACAGAAATTATGCTTGTTATCATTTACCTACTCGAGGACGAGCAGGAATTAAGCTTGGGAATGTTGATACATCCAAAACGTATCTATAATTTCTGCTTGCTCCATGCCTCTTTTGTGTGATATTGCTATGATATTTATGCACTTCCATACACTTTTGATCATATTTGGACTAACCTATTAACTCAGTGCACCCCAGTGCCAGTTTCTGTTTTCTGCTGTTTTTGTATTTCAGGTTTTCCCATTACTTAAATTGCCAGAAAAATTCCGGGAAAAATATATAAAAAACCAGCGCTCCAGAAGCTTCCACGCGCCAGAAGTGGGGCCAGAGGGGAGCCAGGGGCAGCCCAGGCGGCCTGCCCACGCGACCCCCCTCCTGGCCGTGTCGGGGGGGCGCCTGGGCCCCCCTCTCCGCCTCTGGTGCCCCCCTTTGGCATATATTTAGCACGCGTCCCGAAACCCTCGAGGACGGAACCCTTTTTCGCGATCTCATCTCTGTTCCGCCGCCGCCGCGCTTCCAAGATCGGGAGCACCAGGAGAACTCTTCCCGGCACCCTGCCGGAGGGGAGAACCACCACCGGGAGCTTCTCCACCACCATGGACGCTTCCCGGATGAGTTGTGATTAGTCCCTCTTGGACCATGGGTCCATGACCAGTAGCTATGTGATGTTCTCCTCCCCTCTTTGTTCTTCACCGATTAGACGTCGTGAGCTGCCCTACATGATCGAGGCACATATGTAATCTTTATGTTGTTGCTATGCTGAGTTTGCTGGGATCCGATGGATTATGAGATTATGTTCAGATTGTGTGTGAGTAATATATTTGATTCACCTCTTTTATATTTATGTTCTTGAGTAATTCTTGCATGTTCTCCGTTGCTATTTATTGCTTTGGCCGAGTAGTAGGTAGTAACTCCAAGAGGGAACGTTATGCTTGATTGTGGGTTCATGCCCCTCGATGACTAGTTTGAGTGACAAAAACATGAGTCTAGGGGATGTGCTGTTGCCACAAGGGGGAAAACAACGGTGCTTGTACTTGCAAGTGCAAGGATTGTTTACTTTACGCAAAGTTCTTTTAATGCAGTTGTCTGTTGCTTAGAGTTTACACTTTGGGTGGGACTCGCAACTTAATACCAGCGAGATGTTCTGGATAGATATCTCAAGGTGGATGATTAGTAGTAGATGCAGATGGATTTCGGTCTACTTGCCTTGGCGTACCGCCCATGCTTTTGAGCCTCTACCTTTCTTACAACATAGTTAGCATTGGTTTGCGCACATAATCCTGTCAATTGCCCAGTTGTAATTCGTTTACCTCGCTTAGCTGTTTTATCGTCTTTTGGGAGAGAGACATCACTAGTGAATATCATGGGACCCCGGTCCATATTACCATCACTGATCACACCCGTTATTTACTTCCTGTTCTTATTTACTAGTTGCAGTCATACCTATCACTATTATCTCTTGCGCTTGATCCTTTGTAAACGACAAGGCCGGAGGGATTGACAACCTCTCTGTACTCGTTGGGAGCAAAGTTATTTGTATCTGTGTGCAGGTCCTGTCAAGCAAAAGTCTCTGGCGCTATTGACACCTTCTTGTCGACCCTCGGAGTCTCACGGGATTCGATCCTTGGTATCTTTGCCAAGGGAAAATTTGCCGCTACGCTACATCTCAACCTTCCACTTGGGGTAACCAACGAGGGGCGAGAAGCCATCACTCACTCACATTGATATTTATTGATGGGTATCTCCATAGCCCATTAAAAACGCCTAGTTGATGTGAGACCATCTTCCTCCTTTTTGTCTTCTCCACAACCACCACTCTATTCCACCTATAGTCTATATCCATGGCTCACGCTCATGTATTGCGTGAAAGTTGAAAAAGTTTGAGAACACTAAACTATGAAACAATAGCTTGGCTGAAACTGGGGTTGTGCATGATTTGAATATTTTGTGTGACGAAGATGGAGCATAGCCAAACTATATGATTTTGTAGGGATGAACTTTCTTTGGCCATGTTATTTTGAGAAGACATAATTGCTTAGTTAGTATGCTTGAAGTATTATTATTTTTATGTCAATATTAAACCTTTGTCTTGAATCTTTCGGATCTGAACATTCTTGCGACAATAAAGAAAATTACATTGAACAATATGTTAGGTAGCATTCCACATCAAAAATTCTGTTTTTATCATTTACCTACTCGAGGACAAGCAGAAATTAAGCTTGGGGATGCTGATACATCTCCAACGTATCTATAATTTTTTATTGTTCCATGCTATTATATTATCTGTTTTGGATGTTTAATGGGCTTTAATATACATTTTTATGTTATTTTTGGGACTAATCTATTAACAGGAGGTCCATGCCAGTTGTTTTTCTTTGCCTATTTCAGTGTTTCGCGGAAAAGGAATATCAAACGGAACGAAACCTTCGTGAGGATCTTTCTTGGAACAAACACAATCCATGAGCTTTGAGTGGAAGTCATGGAAGCAACGAGGCGGTGACTAGGCAGGAGGGTGTGCCCCCACCCTCGTGGGCCCCTCGTAGCTCCACCGACCTACTTCTTTCGCCTATATATACTCTTATACCCTAAAAACATTCAGGGGAGCCACGAAACCACTTTTCCACCGTCGCAACCTTCTCTACCCGTGAGATCCCATCTTGGGGCCTTTTCCGGCGCTCCGCCGGAGGGGGATTCGATCACGAAGGGCTTCTACATCAACACCATAGCCTCTTCGATGATGTGTGAGTAGTTTACCACAGACCTTCGGGTCCATAGTTATTAGCTAGATGGCTTCTTCTCTCTCTTTGGTTCTCAATACAAAGTTCTCCTCGATGTTCTTGGAGATCTATTCGATGTAATTATTTTTATGGTGTGTTTGTCGAGATCCGATGAATTGTGGGTTGCTACCTCTTGAGCTTGCGTTGTATTCCCTCGAAGAGGAAAGGGAGATGCAGCACAGTAGCGTAAGTATTTCCCTCAGGTTTTTAGAACCAAGGTATCAATCCAGTAGGAGACCACGCGCGAGTCCCTCGCACCTGCACAAACAAATAAGAACTTCGCAGGCAACGAGATAAGGGGTTGTCAATCCCTTTACGGTCACTTACGAAAGTGTTATATGATAGAGATGATAGTTTATATTTTGGTATTTTTAGTTTATAAGAACAGCAAATAAAAGCGATAAAAGTAAACTAGATGTAGATTGATATGTTGAGAATAGACTCGGGGGCCATAGTTTTCTCTAGTGGCTTCTCTCATGATAGCGATATTCTACGGCGGGTAAAAAAATTACTGTCGAGCAATTGATAGAAAAGCGAATAATTATGAGACTACCTAGGCATGATCATTGTATATAGGCATCACGTCCGAGACAAGTAGACCGAAACGATTCTGCATCTACTACTATTACTCCACACATCGACCGCTATCCAGCATGCATCTAGTGTATTGAGTTCATAAGAACAGAGTAACGCCTTAAGCAAGATGACATGAGATAGAGGGATAAACTCAAGCAATATGATATAAAACCCATCTTTTTATACTCGATGGCAACAATACAATACGTGCCTTGCTGCCCCTACTGTCACTAGGAAAGGACACCGCAAGATTGAACCCAAAGCCAAGCACTTCTCCCATTGCAAGAACTATAGATCTAGTAGGCCAAACCAAACCAATAATTCGAAGAGACTTGCAAGGATATTATGAGCACACATAAAAAGTTCAGAGAAGAACCAAATATCTTTCATAGATAACCTTGATCATAAACTCACAATTCATCGGATCTCGACAAACACACCGCAAAAAGAGATTACATCGAATAGATCTCCTCGAAGACCGAGGAGAACTTTGTATTGAGATCCAGAGAGAGAGAGAAGAAGCCATCTAGATACTAACTATGGACCCGAAGGTCTGTGGTAAACTACTCATAACTCATGGTGAGCGCGATGATGATGATGATTAAGGCCTCCGTGATGGATCCCCCTCCAGTGGAGCTCCGGGACAGGCTCCAAGATGGGATCTCCATGGGAACAGAAGTTAGGGCGGTGGAATTAGGGTTTTCTCTCTCGCTTCGGAGTTTCTGGGGTACGTAGACTTATATAGGAAGAAGGAGGGCACCGGGGGACGCTCGAGGGGGCCACGAGGCAGGGGGCACGCCCTGGGAAGGGGGCGCGCCCCCACCCTCATGGGCCAGCCCTCGATCCCCTGACGTGGTTCTCAAGCTCCGCGTGCGTGGTTTTCTTCAAAAATATCTCTCGCAAAGGTTTCATTCCGTTTGGACTCCGTTTGATATACTTTTTCTGCAAAACCCTGAAACAGGCAAAAAACAGCAATCTGGACTGGGCCTTTGGGTTAGTCCCAAAAATGATATAAAAGTGAATGATAAAGCCCATTAAACATCCAAGACTTCATAAATAATATCATGGAACAATAAAAAATTATAGATACGTTGGAGACGTATCATGGGTTTATGATCAAGATTATCTATGAACAATATTCGGTTCTTCTCTGAATTCTTATATGCATGATTTAATATCTTTGCAAGTCTCTTCGAATTATCAGTTTGGTTTGTCCTACTAGATTGATCTTTCTTGCAATAGGAGAAGTGCTTAGCTTTGGGTTCAATTTTGCGGTGCTCGATCCCAATGACTGAAAGGGAACTGACATGTATTGTATTGTTGCCATCGAGGATAAAAAGATGGGGTTTATATTATATTGCTTGAGTTTATCCCTCTACATCATGTCATCTTGCTTAAGGCGTTACTCCGTTCTTATGAACTTAATACTCTAGATGCATGCTGGATAGCGGTCGATGTGTGGAGTAATAGTAGCAGATGCAAAATCGTTTTGGTCTACTTGACACGGACGTGATGCCTATGTTCATGATCATGCCTAGATATTCTCATAACTATGCGATTTTCTATCAATTGCCCAGCAGTAATTTGTTCACCCACCGTAATATATGCTATCTCGAGAGAAGCCACTAGTGAAACCTATGGCCCCCGGGTCTACTTTACATCATATAAGTATCCGATCTACAATTCTAATTTACTATTTATTTTGCAATCTTTATTTTCCAATCTATACAACAAAATATCAAAAATACTTATCTTATTATCTTTATCAGATCTCACTTTTGCAAGTGGCCGTGAAGGGATTGACAACCCCTTTATCGCGTTGGTTGCAAGGTTCTTGATTGTTTGTGCAGGTACTAGGCGACTTGCGTGTAGTCTCCTACTCGATTGATACCTTGGTTCTCAAAAACTGAGGGAAATACTTACGCTATTTGCTGCATCACCCTTTCCTCTTCAAGAGAAAACCAACGCATGCTCAAGAGGTAGCAGGATAGGCCGGGGAAGCATCAGAATGGTCGCCGAAACAAACGGGGTGGCGCGGGCGGCGGTGCCAGCGCCTGGGTCGGGTAAATGGAAGTCACGAGCGGCCGCTCGAGTGTGCGGCCCGTGGAAGTGGGCGCAACAAATAAACGGTGCGCGGTGGCATTTCGGACCACGCGCTAAACTCTTTATGTCATGCGCGCGGTTATTGCGCCTCTGTTGGAGCTCCTGGAGCGACTGCGCGTGCGCTAAAATCTCAAAATTTTCAGCACTGCGTATGTATCGCGGCTGTTGGAGATGCTCTTACGCACTTGCAGCCTGTTTGGTTAGGGGTAATTAGAGTTAGGGAATGAGAATTGAAGGGATACGCGACTTTAAATCTATTGTTTGGTTGGAGAGATTGGGAATTCATAAGGGAATAGTCATGGGACTTGAGACTCCAACTTCCACCGTTTTATTAACAGGGGAGGGGGTGGGAGTTGGGAGAGAATTGTTTTAGTGAGTCAATCTTAACCGTTCATCATAACTTATGTTAACTTCCTTTGTCTATTCCCTTGTCAATTCCCACGAACCAAACAAGGGATACAATTTGTTCTCAATTCTCACACATAATTCCTATTGTGCTCCAAACAGAGGATCGGGAATAAAATGACTCATCCCATGTTTAATGTCAATACATCTCCCTACTTTAAACTCCCATTTCCCTTTCCAAATATTGCCAAACACGCTGTTGGGGTAAAACCTGAAGGCGCCTTCACCTGAAATCCTGAACGCTATGCTCCCTTTCCTGCGGTGAATCTGCCGCTAGAATAAGTTTCCCCAAGATCCAGTAGGAGGAGCATGGCAGAAGCGGCCGTCGGCGGGCCTCACCTCCCTGAGGAGATCGTCATCTGGGAGATTCTCATCCGCCTGACGCCGAAGCCGCTCGTCCGGTGCCGCGCCGTCTGCCGCTCCTGGCACCGCCGCCTCACCTCCGACGCCAAATTCCTCCTCGCCCACCACCGCCGCCAGCCCTCGCTCCCTCTCGTCACCACCGAAGAAACCCATGAGAGAAGGATCGACGCGCTGGACCACCGCACCTGCGAGCGGCGCCCTGTCGTGCGGACGGCCACCGCCGAGGACCTCGACGTGCTCGCCTCCTGCGACGGCCTCCTCATCCTCGTTGCCTACGGCGGCCTCCACATCTGCAACCCGGCGACTCGCCAGCACGCTCCTCTCCCGCTGCTTCACGCCGCCTGCATCTCCGGGTTATATCCTCACCGCCCATCGGGGTCATACCGAGTGCTGTGCTGCTTGAAGAGAGCAGAGGACGGCCATGCCGTGTACCACGTGCACACCGTCGGATCCGGCGAGCTCAGGTGCGTCGGGCAGCCTTCCGATCCGTGGGCGTCCGGTCATCAGGTGCATGCGATGCCGATGATGCTCTCTTGGCACCCGCTCGTGCTGGCAGACGGCAGATTTTACTGGCACCCCGTACATTTGCCTGGTGGCAGCGGCAAGGTCAACGACATGCTGGTGTTCGACACCGTGGCCGAGTCTTTCCAGCATATGATTTGCCCCGTCGAGGGTCCCCTGTTGAGCTGTTTGAGATGAATGACACTCTTGGATTGTATGCCTTCCGCGGTGGCACAGCTGATCTTTGGGTACTGCAGGATCACCACAGCTGGGCCTGGTCAATGAAGCACCGGATCAAATTGCAGGTGGTGGCCTTCTCTCTAGTGCCGGACGTCCAAGGGGATTTGCTCCTCCTTTCTCGAAAGGGGGAGACAGGCATTCGGTGGCAATATCTGCAGTATATTTCTGGTGCCGATGGCAGTTTGTCCACACGGTATGAATGGAGCGTGTTTCTGAATCTTAAGAAACATAGGTTCAGAGAAAGCCTTGTTCGGCATTCCTTCTTGATGGATGGCAATAATGGTGGTGGTGTGGATGAAAAGCCGTTGTTCGATGGGTTGTCAACTATAGCGGTGCTTCCTGAGGATAATTCTGAGCTTCACTAAGGAACCCGTGATGGACAAATCCGGTGAATCGTTGCAGGAGTGAGTCACTCGTGATGATTTTGAATTCTCATTATTTTTTAGTTGTATGCTTTTGCTATCTAAGTTTGGAAGGTTCAACATATCTGATAAAGCAAAGATGAGTAACCTGATACCATGCCTCAAGTTTTGGGTGTTTCCCATCAACACATTCTTTGTGTTTCTTATCAACACATGATTGGCATGCAGAATAGCCTTATGGTATCAGGCTTATTTAGTTTCTGCACTATAAACTTTGTAATAGGCTCTACCAATTTCGCTGCTGACTTGTGTGCGAAGGAGGCAACATTAGC
Source organism: Secale cereale (assembly GCA_902687465.1). Lineage (NCBI taxonomy): Eukaryota > Viridiplantae > Streptophyta > Magnoliopsida > Poales > Poaceae > Secale > Secale cereale. The sequence continues at coordinate 578,422,935 of LR738715.1, read as the reverse complement.
TAGGGCCACTTTGTTTCTCTGCAGGTCTTTGTATGTACTTCAGTGGTTGGATTTATTGATGTTGTCCATTATTGACGACAAGTTCAGTTGCAGCTTTGGTGAGAATTTGGAGTCATAGTCTCCCTTTTGTTTAGGGTAGTTTTAATATCTGTGGGTTCAATTTCCCTATATCTGTTGTATCCAGTGTTCTACTGATCTAATATGAATGAGATGCAATTTCAAAAAAGTAATGCTAGGGCCACTTCGTCATGGGATTCATGGTTACTAGTAGCTGCCTTTCTTTCGTGTTGTATACAGCATGTCTGCAGCCTGATTAATCAATGAAAGAGGAACGCACTTGAGCTCCAAAAGAAAGTGGTTATGTTATGCCCTTGTAAATTTGTGTTCTTCTATTTGTAACTCGTATATCTTGGTAATCATTTGATGATGTATTGAGATTTTGATGAACAACCTTTTTATCTATTGCTGATACTTTCAGTGTAAACTTATTTACTCGGCCATCTTCCTGTAAGCCTTCTCAAAGTGAATGGTAGCAGGAAGATGGCAAGATACATGCCGATGGAAATACATTTCTCCCCCATCTTAACACCACTTCTTGTTTTGTTAATCTTGATGCAGTTATCTCTGGGGAATACACTGCTTGCGTGTGTAGACACATCCTAGAAACGTTCCAGAAATTTTTGTCTATAGGATCATGTATGGTATATGCCAGGTACCATTTTATCACTTCAGAAATAGATCTCTCAGAAGATCTTTTCCAGTCCTTTTTGTTACACAAAGAAAGATGCTTTAGGGATAGACCAAGTGACAACCTTACTTCTTTAAGTTGATGAATGAAGATTAGGTTAAAACACAAATAGAACCAACAAAGCAGAGGAACCCAAGGACAGTCCAGCCCTTGCTCTCAGTCCTCTTGGGTTCAACTCTCTCATCTTGGATTATCCGCCCGCATTCCAAAAATAATTTGAAGTTCTAGCTTTGTTCTAACTCAAACTTCTTTAAGTTTTCCCAAATTTTATAAATGCATCGTCGTTTACAACAACAAATTAGCTTCGTTAAACCCAACATTTTTTTCTTCTTCAAAATATAGCTATCTGATGGTGTAGGTGTTGATTTTTTTTTAGTAAACTAGTACTCCCTCCGTCCAGGTGCATAGGGCGTCTAAGAAAAAGCTCTGCGATTTAGGTGGGTTGAGATTGGACGAGAGCGCTCACAGATTTTCTTCAAAATCGAAACTGAATTTGGAAATTAATCATGTCATTAGTGCTGGCCGTTTCGGCTAATCCATGCAAAGGAAAAAAAGACGTCGCACAGCCCGCCCATAAAATTTGCTCGTCTAATCCGTGCCTGGCTACCTTGCATGGATTGGCTCATTCATTCTTTCATGGATCGTCATGCATGCATGTTGTTTGCTTTCACACACGACATTACTAGGTGGACCGATGGCAGATTAGGAGAAGGAGTGCGTCCTCGTGGAGCGAATAGAAAAAATGAGATGGTTTAGATAAACGAGGGACATTTAATTAAATTACGTCTAACACTTTTGGAATCTTAGAATTCTCTTAGGCGCTCTGTGCACCTGGAAAGAGGGAGTAAATGTGTATGTACAATGCAATATAATATTAGACTGCTATTAATTGCACACAGATATTAGAGCATGGTTAAAAATGTAGCCGGCTATTGGCTAGAAGAAGATGCCACCTTACTTAAAGCCTTCGTAAGAAATACTCATATAAGAGCATGGTTAATAGTATAGCCGGCACCGGACGCGGACGAAGAGCACACGGCGACGCACACCCCTTGAATCAAAGCCACTAGTTGTTCGTTTGGGGATCGGTGCAGGTTTTAGTTTAATTGGCAGCTAGAGTGCAATACAGCCTGCTTGTGTATATGGCAGCAATAAATGCTCTTCATAGTCATTCAATTTGAGGTATTGTGTGTGACAAACATAGCAAAGATTTCAACGAACCAATGAATGGCAAAGACTTTTGGTACACGTCCATTTAATAAAAAGAACTAGGATGAAGCACTGTAAAAATGTAAAGAAAGAAATTTTCTCTTCCACCGATGGCCTGTAGAAAAATCGTTTGTGTCTATGTGACGGGATACATTTGTTTTGAATTTGAAGATTAATTGCACCTTTCTTAGAATTTTATTACTTCCTTTGTTCATTTTTATAAGTCTTTAGGACAGCTGAAATTGAACTATTTTAGGTATTGCCTTAAATGTCTAAAAGGTCTTACAAAAATGAACGGAGGGAGTAGTAAATTCTCAGCTTTCTAGAGGAGAATAAATCCTTGGATTTTCAAAAGAAAAAACTAAGATTATCATGAATAAGTTTCTAGAACTATTACCATGATGTTCTCAGTTTTTCACTTAAGATAAAAAAAAACAGCATGAAATGTGTTGAAAAATCTTTCGGATTTACCTACATAATTGTCTAGGAATTAGCATTGAAAGAAATTTTTCTAGGAACTTGGTACTCCACAAGCTGTGAAGTGTCCAACTAAATATTAGATGTGTTTATATGATTCGCCAAAATCACTGATCACATGAAAATGTGTTCACATGTAGATGCATTTATTAGATGTGTTTATATGATTTACATGCATGTGGGGCATTGTATGTCCGGTCCAAGTGTCCAACTGTTCACATGTATATGTGTTCACACGCATGCATGTGGGGCATTGTATGTCCGCTCCAAGTGTCCAACTGTTCACATGTACTCCATCCGTCCCATAATGTAAGATGTTTTTTGACACTAGTGTAGTGTCAAAAAGCGTCTTACATTATGGGACGGAAGGAGTAGATGTGTTCACATGCAAATGCATTTATTCTTTGTCAGGAATCATTAAGACTATAGAAAAATACCTCTCCTAAAAGAAAGCACACGCCCAAGTAAATTTGAGGAATACATGCAGACTAATATAGCGGTACAGATCCCTATGCTTACCCAATGGTGAGATATAGGGAGGGTGAGCCCGCATGTGCTCTTATGCATTTTCGAGCTGGCACCTGGCTATAAGATGATGCCACATCATCTATAGCCAAGGTTATAACCGGCAAGTATAATAGTCAGATACAAGTAAGTAGTATTTTTTGATACATGGCTCATCTCCCTCTTTCACAAAGTGTCTAAGAGCACGTGTTACAGCCGGCTGTTAGTTAGTACCATGCTTTAAGTCTTACAGCCGCCCACGTCACCTTATTATACTTGCTCTAATAGGTTGGTTTTAAGATCGGCTCTAAGCATTTAATATTGGCATGAGTAATGTATATGATTGGAAGAGAGTTGCATGCATACTATTTTTTCTTGATCCATGTGCTATAGTTGTAGAATAAGAGCCCGCTTAACTCTCTCCCCTCTCTTCTCACTCCTCCAAGTAGGATTCTAATGGCATGGCAAGTCTTATAGCCTATTGACTAGGCCTTAGAGAAACTTCAATGGGCCGACCCAAACGGACGATGCTTTTGTCCTTTTTTGCCCGTTTGGGTCGGCCAGGCGGACACAAACGCCCGCTTCCGCATTTGGGTCGACGCATGCGCCCAACGCTGACTCGACCCATTTTGACGGCGCAAAAAAAATACATGCATATTTCAAATAAAAAGAACATCAATTAAACATTAAAGCCGACCACGAAGGCCGGCAAGAGTCCACACATCCACATTTGCATTAAAGAAAAAAAACTAAACTACGAGGCGGCGCGCTGCCCTAGGCGTCGTCGTCGTCGTCCTCGGGGTCCGTGAGGTCGATGAGTGTTGGCGTAGGGTCGGCTCAGGGGAACGCCGTGTTCCAAAGGGCGTACATGTCGGGCGCAGGTTGTGCTGCCGCAGGGGGCTGTGCCGCCGTGGCCTGGCGCGCCTTCTCCTTGGCCTCGCGCTGCTCGTCCTCGGACTCGCGCTCGAGCATCTCGAGGTACTCTGAAAGGATCGATATGGTTGACTAGAGGGGGGGGGGGGTGAATAGGCAACAAACAATTTTTAACTTTTCTTAACCACTTTAAATTAAGCGACAAAGTAAGTTGTCTAGATAATCTTCTAAGATGACAACTAGAGGAAAGAAGGATAACAACTACACATGCATGCTATAGGAGTTGAACAAGTAAAGCATGCAAAAGTAAAGGTAATAAATAACCACAAGTGGAACCGGTGGAGACGAGGATGTGTTGCCGAAGTTCCTTCCCTTTGAGGGGAAGTACGTCTCCGTTGGAGCGGTGTGGAGGCACAATGGTCCCCAAGAAGCCACTAGGGCCACCGTATTCTCCTCACGCCCTCACACGATGCAAGGTGCCGTGATTCCACTAGTGGTGCCCTTGAAGGCGGCAACCGAACCTTTACAAACAAGGTTGGGGCTATCTCCACAACTTGGAGGCTCCCAACAAACCACGAAGCTTCACCACAATGGAATATGGCTTCGAGGTGACCTCAACCGTCTAGGGTGCTCAAACACCCAAGAGTAACAAGATCCGCAAGGGATTAGTGGGGAGAATCAAATATCTCTTGGTGGAAGTGTAGATCGATGCCTCCTCAAGCAATCCCGAGCAAATCAACAAGTTTGATTGGCTAGGGAGAGAGATCGGGCGGAAATGGAGTTTTTGGAGCAACAATGGAGTAGTGGGGGAAGAGGTAAGTCTTCTTGGAGAAGAAGACCCCCTATATATAGTGGGGGAACAAATCCAACCGTTATTAGAGTTTTCAGCCCGCAGAGAGCGGTAGTACCGCGCATGAGTTGCGGTACTACCGCTGGCTGAGCGGTACTACCGCTTTGAGAGCGGTACTACCGCTTAGGCAAAAAAGTGCGACATGATTGACAACCACGGATGAAATAAATTACATCCGTGGCTACATCCGCAGGGAAAACGGTAGTAGCAAAATGCGACACGGTACTACCACTTGAGTTAAGCGGTACTACCGCATTGGATGCGGAAGTAAAAAATTACTTCCGCATCAACTTCTGTACTTAGAATCAGCGCCTGAGCCAGATACACGGTACTACCGCTCTGGAGACGCGGTACTACCGTCAGAGCGGTACTACCGTGTCGGCAGGCGGTACTACCGTGTATCTGCGCGGTACTACCGCTTGGTTGAGCGGTACTACCGCTTGCCAGGCAGATGATCAGTTAAGAAGTCACAGTTTGCATATACGAAAAATAACCGGTTGGACCTCCAGAGAAGCAAGGAAAGGTGGTGCGAGAGTAGGATATGTACGTGTTGATTCTACCCAAACCTTTCCGACGCGGACCCCCTCTTAATAGTACGGCTTTCCTATTACTCAAAGCCACCGACAGGGAGCAAAAAGAAAACACCGTCTTCCATAGAATCCGAGGGGCAAACAATCGTCTTGTGCCTAAGGGAGATATACCTGTATGAGCTTAGAGCACACGATCAGTCCACAAATGCATTGTCATCAATCACCAAAACTACTTAGGGAGAAATATGCCCTTACAATCTCCCCCTTTTTGGTGTATTGATGACAATACTTGATTTGCACAGGGAAGAGATAATAGAGTAAGCAATCCAAGCCCTAGAGTATAGGTGAGCTCCCCCTGGATGTGTGCCTACACATGATTGTGCTTTGGACTGCACAGCACACATACTAGGTACAGTGCTCCCCTATAATCTACACACGAGATACTCTATATAAAAACTAACTGCTCTGGATAAACATTAAAGACATAACGATAAGTTCAACGATAACGGGGCATATGTCTTACACCATATGATTGTCTCACGCACACGACACAAACACGCAAATAAACCAGAGTTCAAAGAAACACAAGAGCACAAGACGCAAATCACTCTCCCCATTTGTCATCGAGACACCACAAAGGGGAAAGAGGACATTAAGACATGTGGCAGCCCTAGAGAAACTCAGTCGTCGTACTCATCATCAGACTCTGGCTGCTCCTCCTGATACTCCTCATCAGACTCTGACCACTTGTACCCCTGGCGGGCCATCCAAGTAGCCTCAGGGGTGATGTTATCCTCAGATCCATTGGACACTTCCTCTCCATAGACAGCCAAAATCTTCTTGTCACGCTGGCGCGTCTTCTTGTCAGTCACATAAGCACGGTATTGCCCCTTAGCCTGCATGCAGAAGAGGGCCTTCATCTTTTGCTTAAGCTTTTTAGCCCAAGAAGGCTCCTCCACAGCAGAGGAAGAAGAAGGGGCAAATCTGCCAGAGCGCACATCAGCAGCCTCCTCCACAGGCTCCTCAGCAGTGCCCATCTGGGCTGCAGCAGCTTGAGCACGAGTGGTGGTGTTGGCCCATCGAGTCTTGACGCAAAGACGGATGGGATCATGGCGGAAGCAGTCGGCCTCGAACTCCTCCTTTGGGTACAACTTCTCCCAAGTCTTGGAGATCAGCAGAAACAAGTATGGACCATATATGGGTACCTTGCGAGAGTAGATGGCAAAACGGAGCTCATTCCACATGATGTGGGATATGTCCAGTGGTGCAGTCTGGGATGAGCGAGCCTCTTGACACATCAGCAGCATGTCAACCAGGTAGGCATGGACCTTGTCCTTATCTCCAACACGAGGGAACAGAGTGTTGCGAAAGATCTGATACATGATGTCCAAGAAGGGGTTCAACACCCAAGTCTGTTTGCCACTAGCAAGAGTCTTTTCCTCATAAAATGGAAGCAACCTGTCTTTGTTTGCAGATTCAGGATTGGCGTGAGGCCGAAAACCAATTGGGTTATGGAGACCCTCATCAGGAATCTGAAGAAGATCCATGAACTCCTTCCAAGAAGAGGTCATCTTGTGACCATTGGTCATCCATGTCATGGGGCGATCCTCCTTGGTTTGGAAATTGACAGAGGCATGGAACTGAGCAATAATCTCTGGATCAAAGTCATTCTGGAAGGTCATGATGTGCTCCAGGCCCAACTACTCGATCAAATCAAGAGCCTCTGCAAAGTATGCCCGGTTCTTGTCCTTCCTCATGTGATCCACATCCACCCAGTGAGCATCCACATAAAGATTGGTCTTGGTCTTGAGCACCTCATGGTAGATGGGAAACTGCTGCTTGGTCCAGAAGATATCATCTCCAGGAAAGTGCTCATGGGGTTCTCCATATGGGTTGAGCTTCCTTCGTGACATGAACTCAGCAGCAGGCATCTCCTCCATAGACATTGAGGATTCCTTACGCTTGTTGGCTGAAGTCTTGTACCTGCGCTGGGGATTGGAGCCCTCTGGCACATCACTTGGGGTACGCAGACGCTTGGATCCGGTGTCACGGACAGGGTTGGTACGACGACCCTCAAAACCGGAGCCACCACCTAAAAATACAAACACAAGACCACGACAACACAAACACAAGAAGAATCAATGCCAAAGCCTCGATAAACACAAGAAACCAGGAGAAATAGGAAAGTGATCATGCTACGAAGAAAATATGATACAAGCGGTAGTACTGCTGACCCTACGCGGAAGTAAAAAAATAGTACCGCAGGGTAAGCGGTAGTACCGCATGACGGATGCGGTAGTACCGCATATGTTGCGGTAGTAATATTTTACTTCCGCAAGAAGAGGCAGAACTAAAAAAGTAGTACCGCAATGTAAGCGGTAGTACCGCATACGTTACGATAGTAAGATTTTACTTCCGCAAGAAGAGGCGGAACTAAAAAATTAGTACCGCAATGTAAGCGGTAGTACCGCATATGGATGCGGTAGTACCGCATACGTTGCGGTAGTAAGATTTTACTTCCGCAAGAGGAGCGGAAGTAAAAAAATAGTGCTGCATGCGGAGCGGTAGTACCGCTGAGGACAGCGGTAGTACCGCTCAGGTCAGATCAGATCTGGACCAGATCGTGCGGTAGTACCGCGGTTCTCCAGCGGTAGTACCGCACGAAACAGATCTGAGAAGAGCAGATCTAGAAACAGCGAAAGAGATCGACTCACGATACTACGGCTGATCATAGTATCTTGGTAGCAACAAACATAATCGTATGTCTAGTGCACAAACACTCTCCCACATCCTAAGCATCCATGGATGAGAACATGAAGAACACAAGAACACTAAGCATCTCCCCTAACCCTAAAAACACAAGCAAGGCAACAAGAAGAGGGCAAAAGGGGAGAAACCTTCATCCATGGCAAGAGGGCGTGGTAGGGATCGATCCCACCGGTCGGAATGCGAGGAGAGTGGCCGAGGGAGGAGATCCGGCGAGGTCCTCCGGCGGCGTTCTTGAGAGAGAGAGACAGGGACGACGTGGGGGTTAGGAGTGAATGGGTATGGGGGAGATGGAACTCCCCCTGCCTGCTTATAACCCCCACTCGTTCGGATATGTGCGGTAGTACCGCGGTCATCTCGGTAGTACCGCTTGCGCGGTAGTACCGCCCTACCAGCGACAGTAAAAAATTACTGCCGTGCTGGATGTGCGGTAGTACCGTAGGTCCTTTGCGGTAGTACCGTAACAGATCACGGTAGTACCGCCCCCCAAGAAAATGCACGAAAAGACAAGAGGCTTTAAGCACTAAAGAGAGTAAAACAACCACGTGCACAAGCAAAACAAGTAACACAACTCCTCATAAGAGGGCGGTGGCCGAGGCCACCTATGTTTGAGTTTTATAGATATGGCACCGCGAAGAATTATCCTTGGGCCCATGATCAATACTCGACTTGAAGCATTTAAGCCAACTATGTATGGCAAATGATAAAGATTTGGTTAGTTTATGCATAATAGGGGGAGGAATAGTTCATTGAGAGAACAATACTCCCCCTAAGTCCATGCCTACATCTAGACAAGATAGCTATCTCGAGTGTGAGGAGTGTGTGCACAAATTCAAACCACATTGCTCAAATCGATGATATTTAGCTCATGCCTTAACTCGCGAAATCTTGCTTCATCCAGAGGCTTCGTGAAGATATCTGCAAGGTTATCATGAGTGTTGACGTAGTGAAGCTCGATTTCTCCTTGCCTTATGTGATCCCGAATGAAGTGATACCGAATCTCAATATGCTTCGTCTTGAAGTGAAGCACCGGGTTGAGAGAAATCTTGATGGCACTTTCATTGTCACACCAAAGAGGCACTTTGTCACAAGTGATACCGTAATCCTTTAAAGTTTGCCTCATCCATAAGAGTTGAGCACAGTAACTGCCAGCGGCCACATATTCTGCTTCGGTGGACGAGAGAGATACACAACTTTGCTTTTTGGAAGACCAACTAACAAGAGAGCAACCAAGAAATTGGCACCCTCCCGAGGTGGACTTCCTATCCACTTTGTCTCCCGCCCAGTCAGAATCAGAGAAACCAACAAGGTTGAAATTTGCTCCTCTTGGGTACCATAAGCCAAAGTTTGGGGTATGAGCCAAATATCGAAAGATTCGCTTGACAGCCACAAAGTGACTTCCCTTAGGTGAGGCTTGAAACCGTGCACAAATTCCCACACTCAACATAATATCCGGTCTAGATGCACAAAGATAAAGCAAGGATCCGATCATAGAGCGATATACCTTTTGATCCACCGCTTTACCATTGGGATCAATGTCAAGTTGGCATTTGGTTGGCATCGGAGTAGTAGCCGGCTTGACATCACTAAGATTGAACCTCTTGAGCATGTCTTGAGTATACTTGGATTGTTTGATGAAGATGCCTTCTCTTCTTTGTTTGATCTCAAATCCAAGGAAGTACTTCAACTCTCCCATCATGGACATCTCAAAATGTGTGGTCATGAGTGCGGCGAACTCATCATTGAAAGCTTTGTTAGGAGAACCAAAGATAATTTCATCAACATATAGTTGGCATACAAACAACTTCCCTTTGACCTTCTTAGTAAAAAGAGTGGGGTCGATTTTCCCAATTTCAAACCCACGATCTTGTAGCAACTCGGTAAGGTGCTCATACCACGCTCGTGGGGCTTGTTTAAGGCCATAGAGTGCCTTATCGAGTTGATACACATGATTGGGGAACTTAGGATCCTCGAACCCCGGGGGTTGTTTAACATACACCAACTCATTAATGGGACCATTAAGAAATGCACTTTTCACATCCATTTGTTGCAATTTAAAGTTATGATGGGAAGCATAGGCAAGCAACAAACGAATGGATTCAAGACGAGCAACGGGGGCAAAGGTTTCACCGTAGTCGATACCCTCGACTTGGGAGTAGCCTTGAGCCACCAGACGTGCCTTGTTGCGGATGACAATGCCATGGGCATCTTGCTTGTTCTTAAAGATCCATTTGGTTCCAATGACATTATGGTTCTCCTTTGGTCTTGGCACCAGACGCCACACTTTGTTGCGCTCGAAGTTATTGAGTTCGTCATGCATGGCATTGAGCCAGTTAGGGTCTTCGAGCGCCTCATAAACCTTCTGAGGTTCAACAAAGGAGACAAAAGCTTGATGAGCACAATAGTTTGCTAATTGTCTACGAGTGCTTACCCCCCTTTTGATGCTTCCTAAAATGTTCTCTATGTGATGCTCGTTGGAAGCAAGCCTGGAGGCAACTTTTGCAGCACGACGCTCTAATTACTCTTCAAGTGATAACCGAGGAGCACTGAGTTGATCATCTTGAGTGTCGTCAGGAGCTAGATCTTGATCTTGAGCTTCCTCTTGACCTTGATCTTGCTCGGGGGACTGAACTTGGCCTTGTGCATCAATTGGTGGTTCTTCACCAACTTGAGATTGATCTTGCACTTGGCCTTGTTCATCAGGTTGAGGGCCTTCACTTTGTTCTTCGAAAGCGTGTGGGTCTTGGGTTGGTGATGGTTCCACTTGAGTGGAACATTGTCCTTCTCCTTCGGCCACAAGGGGTTCCTCAACGGGTAGGATATATCCAACACCCATTCTTCTTATGGCTTGAGGAGGAATTTCATCACCTGCATCACAAGTACCACTTTGCTCCACTTGGGAGCCGTTATTTTCATCAAACTCTACGTTACTCGTCTCCTCTATGAGTCCAGTGGACTTGTTGAGGACACGGTAAGCATGAGAGTTTGTAGCATAACCAACAAATATGCCCTCGTGAGCTCTAGATTCAAATTTAGACAAACGAACACCTTTCTTGAGAATGAAACACTTACACCCGAACACCCGGAAGTACTTGAGATTGGGCTTGTTACCGGTAAGAATCTCATACGGAGTTTTGTTCAAGCCTTTGCGGAGATAGAGACGATTTGAAGCATGGCAAGCGGTGTTGATGGCTTCGGCCCAAAAGTTGTATGGAGAGTTGAATTCAGCCATCATGGTTCTTGCAGCATCTATTAAAGTTCGGTTCTTTCTCTCCGCTACACCGTTTTGTTGAGGGGTATACGGGGCTGCATATTGATGTTTGATCCCCTCATCACCAAGAAACTCATCCAAGGTGTAGTTCTTGAACTCGGTGCCATTGTCACTTCTGATCATCAAATTTTTTTGCTTCATGTTGTCGTTGAGCTTCATTTGCAAAGTTGATGACGGTTTGTTGGGTCTCACTCTTCTTCTTGAAGAAGTATACCCAGGTATATCTTGAGTAATCATCCACAATCACCAAGCAATACTTCCTACCCCCAAGACTATCAAAAGTAGGAGGCCCAAAGAGGTCCATGTGGAGGAGCTCTAGGGGTCTCTTTGAATAGATGATAGTCGTGGGAGGGTGAGCCTTCTCATGTAATTTTCCTTCAATGCACGCCCTGCAAGCACGATCTTTGGCAAAGCTAACGTTTGTTAGTCCTCGGACATGGTCCCCCTTGAGAAGACTTTGCAAAGATCTCATATTGACGTGGGCCAAACGGCGATGCCAAAGCCATCCCACATCAACTTTAGCCATTAGGCATGTCGCGACCTTAGTGGGTTGCTTCGAGAAGTTAACCACATAAAGGCCGTTTTCAACATGCCCAACATAAGCTACTTTAAGAGTCTTGCTCCACAAGAGGGCCACAGTATCAATATCAAAGAATGTAGCAAAGCCCATGAGTGCAAGTTGGCGAACAGAAAGTAAATTGTATGCAAGGGACTCAACAAGCATGACTTTCTCGATCGTGAGATCATGAGAGACAACAACCTTGCCAAGTCCCAATACCTTAGAAGATGAAGCATCACCCCATTCGACGTTGGTGGCCATAGATGAGCTGAGATGCATGTCCACCACCAAGTCTTTGCTTCCGATCATATGATTTGTAGCTCCGCTATCGAGCAACCATGATCCCCCACCGGAAGCAAACTCCTACAATAGATCAATGCTTGGATTTAGGTACCCATTTGGTAATGGGTCCTTTGAGGTTAGTAACAAGGGTCTTAGGAACCCAAATGGACCATTCAATGTATTCGTAAGAAGAACCAACAAATTTAGCAAACACATGGCCATCACTGGCACGACATAAAACATATGAAGGATTAAAATCGCCGGCCATGTTTGATGGTATGGTGGAGTTTTTCTTGACACCACCACTTTTCTTCTTGGTCGACGTGCCCTCTCCTTCTTTCACAAAGGATTGTCGGAGAGGGTGTGGTTGCTTGGTCTTGTCATTCTTCTTCTTCTTGGGCTTAGGAACAAACCCAATTCCTTCCTTTGCCACAACTTCCTTTTGATTGCTCAAAAGGGCGTTGAGGTTCTTCTCACCTTGTATGCAAGTCACAAGGCCTTTCTCAAGTTGCTTCTTCAATTCAGCATTCTCTTCAACAAGATGCACATGCTCGCAACATGGGTTAGTAGCATTTGCATTATCAATTAAAACCATGCGAGGAAAGATAGCCTTTTCCTTGGTTAGCGAAACTTGGAGTTGATCATGAGACTCCTTGAGAGTAGCATGCATTCCTTTCAAGGCCTTGTGAGCCTTGTCAAGTATTTCAAACTCCTCTTTGAGTTTAGCATGGTCAACCTCAAGTTTTGCCTTCTCGGAGTTAAGGACACGAGAGACAACTAAAGCATGATCAAGATCTTTCTTTAATTTAGCATGATCATCGTTGTGTGACTCCTCAAGAGTCAAACAAAGACCACGCTCTTCCTCTAGGGCGTTAGAGAGATCCGATATCTCATCGGCATAGTCTCGACTATGTCCTTCCATTTTAGTAATGGTTTCCTCGTGAGCCTCGATCATGTCATTGGCCTCACCGAGTTGTTCCAAGAGAGCAACAAAATGCTTCTTGGGTTTGCCCTTGAGACTCTTTATGAACAAATCAAATTCATTTTCTCCCTCCTTAATACCCTCACCCTCATCAATACAATTAGTCAATGAAGGATTAGAAGGGATAGTAGTATTGATGTTTGGGGTTACCTTGTTGGTGGCCTTGGCCATGAGACACTTGGCGGTGATGTTCTCGTTTGGTGAGTTGAAGAGAGATGAGTGCGGAGTGGTAGCATTTGAAATTGTGGCCATAGTGGTCACCTCATCATCTTCATCATTATCATCATCCTCCACATATTCTTCTTGAGCCACCAACACTTTCGGAGGAGTCTTCTTGATGAAGTTGTTCTTGTTGGGATAGGACTTTGACTTGTCCTTCTGAATAAGCTTGCCTCCAAAGTCTTCTCTCTTCTCATAAGGGCAATCCACAACGAAGTGACTTACATTTCCACAGTTGAAGCATGTCCTTACTCGTTGCTTCCCTTTGTTCCCACTAGAGTTGTTCCTGTTAAAGTTGGATCTTGTGTTCTTCTTGCCCCATAATTGCCTTGAAGCAAGAGCCATGTGCTCATGATAGGCATATTTGGTGTCCTCGGGGCAACACTCATCATCATTTTCCACTTCCTCCTCTTCCACACAAGCCTTGGCCTTCAGAGCAAGATTAGGCTTCCTGGATCGTTGAGCTCTTAAGACCGCATTGTCGGCGGTCACGTCCAGGATCCTCATGTCAACAAATTCATCCAACACTTCATTTGAGGATAAAGTGTGGAAGTCCGTTCTCTGACGAATGACAGAGGACATGGCCTTATGATAGGGTATCATGGCCTTGAGGAACTTGCGCTTGATCCAATTGTCATCCGTATCCTTACTGCCATGATCTCGATGAGACACTGCAAGAATAGTTAATCTTCGATAAAGTTCACGAGGATCTTCATCTTCGATCATAGCAAACTCATCAGCTTCATCTTGCACCACTTCATAGTTGGAGCGTTGAATACTGGTGCTTCCCTTGTACATTGTGCCAACATGCTCCCAAGCTTCCTTGGCCACAGTGAAGGGTCGAAGGTGAGTAATGTCTTCAGGAGGGATGGAATCTTGAAGAATGCAAAGAGCGGACTCGTTGAACTGATGATCTGCAGTTTCTCTTGGAGTCATGTTGTCGGGATCATACGGATAAAAACCTTGCTCAATGATTCTCCAAAGGTTAGTGGAACAATGATTAATATGACGTTTGAAACGAAAAACCCAAGTAGCAAAATCAGTATTTTTGATAAACTTGGGAGGGGGCCCAACATAATTTAAATGCAGTGTGGGAACGGGTCCTCCATAGTGAGTAGGAGGAGCGGATTGGGCAAATTTCCCACTCCCATTCTTAGTGACCGGGGCTTGCTCACTACTAGCTTCTCCCTTGTCGGGATTAGCCTCCGACACGTTGGTAGCGGGACGACCCACTTCCAACGGTGTGGTGGATAATTTAAGCCCCTCAAGCAAATCTTTAAACATGCCTTTGACCTCGCTCGCTAGTGATTCTTTCAATGTGGTCAAGGCCACATTGAACTCCTCACGAGAGACCGAGGCTCCCCCATCTGACGTAGGCAAGGACGGATTTCCACCGGAATGGTCCTCCGTCTCGACTACGTTGTCAACCATACTCTTCGGACGGTAAAGTCCTTAAAAAGAGACGAGGCTCTGATACCAATTGAAAGGATCGATATGGTTGACTAGAGGGGGGGGGTGAATAGGCAACAAACAATTTTTAACTTTTCTTAACCACTTTAAATTAAGCGACAAAGTAAGTTGTCTAGATAATCTTCTAAGATGACAACTAGAGGAAAGAAGGATAACAACTACACATGCATGCTATAGGAGTTGAACAAGTAAAGCATGCAAAAGTAAAGGTAAGAAATAACCACAAGTGGAACCGGTGGAGACGAGGATGTGTTGCCGAAGTTCCTTCCCTTTGAGGGGAAGTACGTCTCTGTTGGAGCGGTGTGGAGGCACAATGCTCCCCAAGAAGCCACTAGGGCCACCGTATTCTCCTCACGCCCTCACACGATGCAAGGTGCCGTGATTCCACTAGTGGTGCCCTTGAAGGCGGCAACCGAACCTTTACAAACAAGGTTGGGGCTATCTCCACAACTTGGAGGCTCCCAACAAACCACGAAGCTTCACCACAATGGAATATGGCTTCGAGGTGACCTCAACCGTCTAGGGTGCTCAAACACCCAAGAGTAACAAGATCCGCAAGGGATTAGTGGGGAGAATCAAATATCTCTTGGTGGAAGTGTAGATCGATGCCTCCTCAAGCAATCCCGAGCAAATCAACAAGTTTGATTGGCTAGGGAGAGAGATCGGGCGGAAATGGAGCTTTTGGAGCAACAATGGAGTAGTGGGGGAAGAGGTAAGTCTTCTTGGAGAAGAAGACCCCCTATATATAGTGGGGGAACAAATCCAACCGTTATTAGAGTTTTCAGCCCGCAGAGAGCGGTAGTACCGCGCATGAGTTGCGGTACTACCGCTGGCTGAGCGGTACTATCGCTTTGAGAGCGGTACTACCGTTAGGCAAAAAAGTGCGACATGATTGACAACCACGGATGAAATAAATTACATCCGTGGCTACATCCGCAGGGAAAACGGTAGTAGCAAAATGCGACACGGTACTACTGCTTGGGTTAAGCGGTACTACCGCATTGGATGCGGAAGTAAAAAATTACTTCCGCATCAACTTCTGTACTTAGAATCAGCGCCTGAGCCAGATACACGGTACTACCGCTCTGGAGACGCGGTACTACCGTCAGAGCGGTACTACCGTGTCGGCAGGCGGTACTACCGTGTATCTGCGCGGTACTACCGCTAGGTTGAGCGGTACTACCGCTTGCCAGGCAGATGATCAGTTAAGAAGTCACAGTTTGCATATACGAAAAATAACCGGTTGGACCTCCAGAGAAGCAAGGAAAGGTGGTGCGAAAGTAGGATGTGTACGTGTTGATTCTACCCAAACCTTTCCGACGCGGACCCCCTCTTAATAGTACGGCTTTCCTATTACTTAAAGCCACCGACAGGGAGCAAAAAGAAAACACCGTCTTCCATAGAATCCGAGGGGCAAACAATCGTCTTGTGCCTAAGGGAGATATACCTGTATGAGCTTAGAGCACACGATCATTCCGCAAATGCATTGTCATCAATCACCAAAACTACTTAGGGAGAAATATGCCCTTACATACTCGCCGTGGCGGTGCTCCTCGGCCAGCCGTCACTGGCGGTAGTTCTCGATGTACGCCGCCTCCTGCGCCGGCGTCGCCCCCATCCAGACTCCTAGCGCGCTGACCCACTTGCGCACTACTCCCGTCCAAGAGTAGCGCTCTATGGGGGTCGGCTCCGGTTCCGGCTCGGCTTTGACAGGGAACCGGGGG
>LR738715.1:578369936-578406315 GCA_902687465.1 Secale cereale | reverse complement strand
GCACCGGCGGCACAACGCAGTCGCCCGCCACGGAGAGGGCAATGGCCTTCGCCATGGTCGCCTCGTACGCCACCTCTTCCTCGGCCGCAGCCATCCTGCGCCGCTCGTCCTCCTTGCTCTCACGGTAGACCGCCGCAACGGCCGCCTGGTAGGCGCCTCCGCCTCCTGGTCCTCCTCGCAGACGACGGGCGAGGACAGCAGCACGTTGCAGTCGACTTCGCGAACGCCGCGGTGCCTCGCCTCCTTGTGCTTGAAGGCGAACCATCGAGCCCAGTTGGGCGAGTCAGTTGCGTAGGCGGGGTCGCGGCGCTGCTCCGGCGTCAGGAGCGCCCGCCGGTGCCGCACCTACTCCGCGTGTGCCCTAGCCGACCGCGACGCCGCCGGCACTGGGATCCTCTCCGAATCCAGGTGCCAGTCGTGCGGCAGGGTGGTGTCGGGGTAAGGGAGAGGCACGCGGTGCTGCCCATGCCACTCCGCCTGGTGCATTGGCATGTTGACACGCTGCCTCGGTCGGCGAGCTGGCGCCGATGGAGGGAACTTTGAAGGAAAAGGAATGGCGGGCGCCTTGCCCTTGGCCTTGCTGCTGCCGGCGCCAGAGAAGAGCCCCATCTGGCTTCGCCGGGGTGGCTAGGGTTTGCCGGTGGAGTAGAGAGTGGCTAGATGTGGACGGGGGCTGGCTGGAAGCGGATGAGGACGGCACCGGCGACACAACGCAGTCGCCCGCCGCAGAGAGGGCAATGGCCTCCGCCATGGCCGCCTCGTATGTCGCCTCCTCTTCCTCGGCCGCAGCCATCCTCGCCGCTCGTCCTCCTCGCTCTCCCGGTAGACCGCCACAACGGCCGCCTGGTAGGCGGCCTCCACCTCCTGGTCCTCCTTGGAACGACGAGCGGGGTCGGCAGCACGCTGCGGTCGACTTCGCGAACATCGCGTCATCTCGCCTCCTTGTGGTCGAAGGCGAACCATCGAGCCAAGTTGGGTGAGCCGGTTGCGTAGGCGGGGTCACAGCGCTGCTCCGGCGTCAGGAGCGCCCGCTGAGTGAGTCCTGGATTGAGGGGTCCTCATGTGGCCGGATAACTCGTTGTGGGCCGGACTGGTGGGCTGTGAAGATCATCGCTGAAGATCGTCTCTCGTATCCGGATTTGACTCCTGTGTACGTATAATGGCAGGTTTTAGGTTCGGGTGTAATCTTTCCTTCCTCTACAAGATGGTCATGTACAAACCCTAGGGCCCTTCGGTGCATATATAAGCTGGAGGGTTTAGTCCGTAGAGGCTAAACAACAATAGTCGATTCATAGCAATCACCCTGGTTAGACTTCTAGGGTTTAGCCATTACGATCTCGAGGTAGATCAACTCTTGTAATCATATTCATGAAGATCAATCAAGCAGGAGTAGGGTTTTACCTCGATCGAGAGGCCCCGAACCTGGGTAAACACTGTGTCCCTTGTCTCCTGTTACCATCGATCCACATACGCATAGTTCGGGACCCCCTGCCCGAGATCCGCCGGTTTTGACACCGACATTGGTGCTTTCATTGAGAGTTCCACTATGTCGTCGATCGAAGGACCGATGGATCGCTTTGTCAACAACAACGGCACCACCGCCGAGGAGATCGTCCCTCCCGGCCAGCTTTTTGTGTTTGGTGGCTTCACGCTCCGTGCCAACACAGAGGGCCACCTCGAGCATGTTGAGAGCTACGCCCCTGGCCATCAGATCAGGTTTGGAAGCTTGAACTACGTCGCAGATATCCGTGGATACTTGATCTTCGTGGGATTCAAGCCCATGGCAACCGCTCCCTGCCACCACGACGAACATGACCTAAATCTGTCATCGGACCACATCCAGGGAATAGCACCTGTAACTGCTCTTGCCCTAGATCCGAAGTAGATCGCATCACCCGAGGACGGGAAGCTCAACCCCGCCACGGAAGCCACAGACTCAGCGGCGCTAGAGCCGCGCACAGACCCAAACTTTAGCGGGATATGTGTTACCAGAACTTCGGACTCGTCTCCGGCTACAGGTTCCGAACCATGTACATATGCGTCCTTCGAGCTTGGTCAGGCGCCTATCGTCGAATTTAGCTCCGCAGATATCTTCCGGCACTCACCTTTAGGCGATGTGCTAAAAACATTAAAATTCCTCTCTTTAGCAGGGAACTCACAACCAAATTATATCCGGTTTGAACTGGATGCTGATGATGGAGAATTTTGCTTCCCACCCACCACCCACTTGGTAGCCACGGTCGAAGATTTAACCGATCTACTTCACTACACTTCCGAAGACTTCGAAGGGATGGGCCTCGAAGCCGAAGCAGATCTAGACCAAAACCCGCCTGTAACCGGGCGATGGACGGCTACGTCCTCATATGATGTATATATGGTGGACACACCTAAAGAGAAGGTGGACAACGACGATAATGATCCCAAAAAGGATAAGCCTGTCGATGAACCTCCCAAGCGTCGGCGTCTGAAGCACCGATCTCGATCCCATAAAGGGAAAGATAGCAACACTGCCACTGACGACGGTGATAATCCGGACCAAGCCGATGACCTCGCAGATCCAGCGATGGAGCAGGACGAGCGAGAGGACGACGGACACAGTCCGGGACCGCTGTCTGATCACAGCGATGCCGAAGACAGCAATTATCATCCTGTCTCCGAAGAGGATGTTAGCCTGGGCGACGACGAATTTATCGTCCCAAAAGAACCCTTAGAACAAGAGCGCTTCCATCGGAGGCTTATTGCCACCGCAAGGAGCCTGAAAAAGTAGCAGCAGCGGCTTAAAGCCGCACAGGATACAGTCAATGATAGATGGAGCGAAGTGCTAGACGCTGAGGAAAAATATGGCTGCAATTGCCAAACAAAGGGCTATCCTTAGCGTAAACTGCTGTCCGAATTCAACGACGAGGCTATTGCGCCTATACCACCGAAGAACAATAACGCCGATAAGCCGGACCGACCACCTCGTGGCCGGGACAGAGTGGCTAACAACGGTGTACACAAGCTCGCACCTCCTCCCTGTAAAGGAAAGGAGGCCGCGGCTCAGGGCCAGGAACACGATCTACAAGAGGACCTGAACAAAAAGGTTGGCAAGACCAGATCCATCTACAAATCCAGGGACCGTGCTCCCGCACGAGACGACGATTATCAAGCCAAATATGCCGATCATATACCAGTTCAGAGCCAATACCGAACATCACAACCGTCGGACCTACGCCACGATATAGCAAAATATAGAGGTGTCGCACGCCCTTTGTGCTTCACCGATGAGGTGCTGGATCACGAATTTCTAGAAGGGTTTAAACCCGTAAATATCGAGGCGTATGATGGAACGACGGATCCTGCTGTCTGGATAGAAGACTTTATTCTTCACATCCCCATGGCTCGTGGAGATGATCTCCACGCCATCAAATACTTACCGCTCAAGCTGAAAGGACCAGCTCGGCACTGGCTGAACAGCCTCCCAGAAAACTCCATTGGAAGTTGGGAAGAACTTGAGAATGCTTTTCGCACCAATTTTCAAGGGACCTATGTCCGGCCCCTGGATGCTGGTGATCTAAGCCACATAATCCAACAACCGGGGGAGTCAGCCCGTAAGCTTTGGAATCGGTTTCTCACTAAGAAGACCCAAATCGTCGACTGTCTTGACGCCGGAGTTACCAGTGTTCAAGCACAGTGTCCGGGACAAATGGCTAGCTAGACACCTCGACCAAGATAAGCCGAGGACAATGGCAGCCCTAACTACACTCATAACCCGTTTTTGCGCGGGCGAGGAGAGCTGGTTAGCTCATAGCAGCACCAACGACCATGGCACATCCGAAGTCAGGGATGGCAATGGAAAGCCACGATGTAACAAAAACAAACGTCAAAATAATGTTGGAAGCCCAGATGATACAACGGTAAACGCCGGATTCAATGGCTCCTGACCCGGTCAACGGAAGAAGCCATTTAAAGGCAACAAAGATAGTCCATCTATCCTGGACATAATATTAGACAGGCCCTGCCAGATCCGTGGCACCCGGCTAAATGTGCAAACCATACCAACCGTAGTTGTTGGGTCTTCAAGCAGGCCGGTGATAACCCACAAGTGTAGGGGATCGCAACAGTTTTCGAGGGTAAAGTATTCGACCCAAATTTATTGATTCAGCACAAGGGGGGCCAAAGAATACTCTTAAGTATTAGTAGCCGAGTTGTCAATTCAACCACACCTAGAAACTTAGTATCTGCAGCAAGGTAATTTAGTAGCAAGGTAATATGGAAATAGCGGTAACAGCAATAAAAGTAACGGTAGTGTTTTTGTAATAGCAGCAGCGGAAAAGTAAATAAGCAACAAGCAATATGTGAAAAGCTCGTAGGCATTGGATCGGTGATGGATAATTATGTCGGATGCGATTCCTCATGTAAAAGTTATAACCTAGGGTGACACAGAACTAGCTCTAGTTCATCAATGTAATGTAGGCATGTATTCCGAATATAGGCATACGTGGTTATGGAAAAGAACTTGCATGACATCTTTTGTCCTACCCTCCCGTGGCAGCGGGGTCCTAGTGGAAACTAAGGGATATTAAGGCCTCCTTTTAAAAGACTACCGGACCAAAGCATTAACACATAGTGAATACATGAACTCCTCAAACTACGGTCAACACCGGGAGTGGTCCCGATTATTGTCACTTCGGGGTTGCCGGATCATAACACATAGTAGGTGACTATTAACTTGCAAGATAGGATCAAGAGCACGCATATATTCATGAAAACATAATAGGTTCAGATCTGAAATCATGGCACTCGGGCCCTAGTGACAAGCATTAAGCACGACAAAGTCATAGCAACATCAATCTTAGAACATAGTGGATACTAGGGATCAAACCCTAACAAAACTAACTTGATTACATGGTAAATCTCATCAAACCCATCACCGTCCAGCAAGCCTACGATGGGATTACTCACGCATGGCGGTGAGCATCATGAAATTGGTGATGGAGGAAGGTTGATGATGACGATGGCGACTATCTCCCCTCTCCGGAGCCCCGAACGGACTCCAGATCTGCCCTCCCGAAAGAGATTAGGGCTTGGCGGCGGCTCCGTATCGTAAAACGCGATAATTCTTCCTCCTTGATTTTTTCTCTCCCCGAAAGTGAATATATGGAGTCAGGGGGTATGTCGGTGCAGCAACAGGGGGCCCACGAGGCAGGGGGCACGCCCAAGGGGAGGGGGCGCGCCCCCACCCTCGTGGACAGGGTGTGGGCCCCCTGGCTTGGATCTTTCCGCATATATTTTTTATATTTTCCAAAATAATTGTCCGTTGATTTTCAGGTCATTCCGAGAACTTTTATTTCTGCACAGAAATAACACCATGACAATTCTGCTGAAAACAACGTCAGTCCGGGTTAGTTCCAATCAAATCATGCAAGTTAGAGTCCAAAACAAGGGCAAAAGTGTTTGGAAAAGTAGATACGTTGGAGACGTATCAACTCCCCCAAGCTTAAACCTTTGCTTGTCCTCAAGCAATTCAGTTGATAAACTGAAAGTGATAAAGAAAAACTTTGACAAACTCTGTTTGCTCTTGTTGTTGTAAATATGTAAGGCCAGCATTCAAGTTTTCAGCAAGATCATGAACTAATCACATTCACAATAACTTTCAGGTCTCATGTCTACTCATATCAATGGCATAATTAACTAGAGAGCAATAATAATAAACCTCGAATGACAACACTTTCTCAAAACAATCATAATATGATATAACAAGATGGTATCTCACTAGCCCTTTCTGAGACCGCAAAACATAAATGCAGAGCACCTTTACAGATCAAGGACTGACTAGACATTGTAATTCATGGTAAAATAGTTCCAGTCATAATCATACTCAATGCAAATTAATAGCAATACATGCAAATGACCGAGGTGCTCTCCAACTGGTGTTCTTTAATAAGAGGATGATGAATCATCATAAAAGTAAATAGATAGGCCCTTCGCAGAGGGAAGTAGGGATTTGTAGAGGTGCGAGAGCTCGATTTTTAAATAGAGATGAATAACATTTTGAGCGGTATACTCTCATTGTCAACATAAGAACCAAGAATCCCGATATCTTCCATGCTACACACATTATAGGCAGTTCCCAAAAAGAATGGTAAAGTTTTTACTCCCCCAACCACCAACAAGCACACTTCACGGCTAGCCCAAAACAACGGGTACCGTCCAAACCAGCAACAGCCCTGGGGGGGTTTTATTTAATTATTATGATTTGAGCATGGGACTGGGCATCCTGATTACCAGCCATTTTCTCATGAATGATGAGCGGAGTCCACTCATTGTGAGAATAACCCACCTAGCATGGAAGATATAGACAGCCCTAGTTGATACATGAGTTGTTCGAGCATACAAAACAGAATTTCATTTGAAGGTTTAGAGTTTGGCACATACAAATTTACTTGGAACGGCAAGTAAATACCGCATATAGGAAGGTATGGTGGACTCATGTGGAATAACTTTGGGGTTGATGGAAGTGGATGCACAAGCAGTATTCCCGCTTAGTAGAAGTGAAGGCTAGAAAGGGACTGGGAAGCGACCAGCTAGAGAGTGACAATAGTCATGAACATGCATTAAAATTAATCAACAATGAATGCAAGCATGAGTAGGATATAAATCACCATGAACATAAATATCGTGGAGGCTATGTTGATTTTGTTTCAACTACTTGCGTGAACATGTGCCAAGTCAGACCACTTGAATCGTTCAAAGGAGGATACCACCCTATCATACCACATCACAACCATTTTAATATCATGTTGGCACGCAAGATATACCATTATAACCTCCTAGCTAATTAAGCACGGCATGAGCACCTATGATCTCTAATTGTCATTGCAAGCATATTTCATTCATAACAAGCTGAATCGGGAATGATGAACTATCATATTTACAAAAACAAGAGAGGTCGAGTTCATACCAGCTTTTCTTATCTCAATTAGTTCATCATATATCATCATTATTGCCTTTCACTCGCACGACCGAACGGTGTAGATAATAATAATAGTGCAAGTGCATTGGACTAAGCTGGAATCTGCGAGCATTTAATACAAGAGAGAAGACAAGGTAATATGGCTCAAGGTTAAATCAACAATAAATCATATGAGAGCCACTAAGCATTTTCATCATGGTCTTCTACTCTTGACCCCCAAAGAAAAGAAAAGAAACTATTTACACGGGAAAGCTCCCAACAAGCAAAAGAAGAACGAGAAATATTTCTGGGTTTTCTTTTAATTACTACTACTACAGGCATGGAAAGTAAACTAGCTAAAAACTACAACTATTTTTATTTATTTTTCTTAAGGTTTTTCTAGCACACAAGAAAAAGACTAAGAAAAGAATTGAAACTAAGCATGGATGGTATAATGAAAGAGTGTGAGCATCGACGACTAGAATAAGTGTGTGAACATGAATGGAATGTCGGTGAGAAACACGTACTCCCCCAAGCTTAGGCTTTTGGCCTAAGTTGGTCTATGGCCAATATTGGCCTGACGGATATCCAAAGTCGTAGTTGGGGTTGTATTGAGATGCAGCAGCTATTGCCTGCTGAGCTGCAGCTTGGAGACGGGCTGCTTTCGTTGTCTCCTGATACGCATTTGCCTCCTCCCTGGTTGTAGGTGACGCCCCCGATTTGATCGCACACTAATCATGCACGCAAATGTGTACGACCAAGATCAGGGACTCACGGGAAGATATCACAACACAACTCTAGACACAAATAAAATAATACAAGCTTTATATTACAAGCCAGGGGCCTCGAGGGCTCGGATACACAAGCTCGAATACACAAGAGTCAGCGGAAGCAATAATATCTGAGTGAGTACAGACATAAGTTAAACAAGATTGCCTTAAGAAGGTTAACACAAAACATCAATGATCGAAATGGCAAGGCCTCCTGCCTGGGACCTCCTAACTACTCCTAGTCGTCAGCTGTCTCCACGTAGTAGCAGGCTCTGTCGGGGTAGTAGCAGTCGTCAAGGGTGGCTTCTGGCTCCTAGACTCCACCATCTGGTTGCATCAACCAGAAAGAAGAAAGAAGGGGGAAAAGGGGGAGCAAAGCAACCGTGAGTACTCATCCAAAGTACTCGCAAGCAAGGATCTACACTACATATGCATCGGTATCAATGAAAAGGGTAGTATCTGTGGACTAAACTGCAGAATGCCAGAATAAGAGGGGGAGAAGCTAGTCCTATCGAAGACTAGCATCTTCTCGAAACCACCGTCTTGCAGCAAGAGGGGGAAGTAGAGTAGTATAACATAAGTCATATTTATGTTGTTGTTCCAACGCTCCGGGATCCTTTCTCGACTCCCGAAGCAACATATCCAAACAATGCCTTAGCATCCAGTTCTAGTTGTAGCGATCGGGATACAACTCCAAGTGTCCGTTACCGTAGGACAGGCTATCGATAGATGTTTTCTTCCCTGCAGGGGTGCGCCAACTTACCCATCACGCTTGCTTAACTCCGGCCGAACACACCATCAGGTCATGCCCGCCCTCGCCCAAACAATACGCCGCAACCCGACCTAGACTTAACAGAGAGGTCATGCATGCCAGACTAAACCCTATGCCCCAGGGGTCATGGGCCAATCGCCCCGGGAACTCCTGCACGTTGCGTACGCGGCCGGTGAGCAGACCTAGGCAACCTCCTTAAAAAAGGTAGGTGCTTACGCAGTCCAACCCGGCACGCGCCGCTCAGTCGCGATGACGTCAGTTAAGCTTCGGCTGATGCATACGACGCAGAACGCCCATACTATGCCCACGTGATGGTTAGCGCTATCGTGCCAGAGGTCCCTCGGATCAAATATCCAAACCGTTTAGTGTCTTGGGAACGCGCGGTAATCAGCAGAGACTCACGAAAATGTGACCCCATCGCCCCGTCTCGAGGACTTCCGGCAAAGGCGGGTGATGGCTTCTCGCCCCTCGTTGGTTACCCCAAGTGGAAGGTTTGAGATGCAGTGTAGCGGAAGTTTTCCCTTGGCAAAGATACCAAGGATCGATTTCCCCTGAGACTCCCAGTTTCAACAAGAAGGTGTCAACTGCTAACGGCGCCAGATATTAGCAATCAACGTGGACCTGCACACAGATACAAATAACTTTGCTCCCAACGAGTACAGAGAGGTTGTCAATCCCTCCTGTAACGCCCCGGACACACCCGCCGGTGGTCGTTACTCCTGGCGGGATCTAGATTGGCCTCACATATCAATACTAGTCTTTTCTGCGCACTTTGTCCTCACTCGTGCGCACCTGGGAGCAACTTCCCGGTCGGTCACCCATCCTGAAACTACTCCAAGCTGAGCACGCTTAACTTTGGAGTTCTATCCGAATGGGCTCCCGGAAAAGAAGGAATTCCTTATTGATATGAGTAGTCTATCATCCCTAATAAGCCAGGCCATCACATACACCCTCACTCAGAGGAACCGACGTCCTCGTCGGGCCACAGGAACGTTCCCTCTTGGCACAACCGTCTGTGCTTCCAGGACAGCACATGTGCCATGCCGTGTGCCACGACGGGTCACAAACGTCATGCACAACATGACTGCAAACTATCCGCAAACATCCGTGTAACCGCGAGGGTCGGCTCTGATACCAACTTGTAACGCCCCGGACACACCCGCCGGTGGTCGTTACTCCTGGCGGGATCTAGACTGGCCTCACATATCAATACTAGTCTTTTCTGCGCACTTTGTCCTCACTCGTGGGCACCCGGGAGCAACTTCCCGGTCGGTCACCCATCCTGAAACTACTCCAAGCTGAGCACGCTTAACTTTGGAGTTCTATCCGAATGGGCTCCCGGAAAAGAAGGAATTCCTTATTGATATGAGTAGTCTATCATCCCTAATAAGCCAGGCCATCACACCTCCGGCCTTGTCATTTACAAAGGATCAAACGCAAGTGATAATAGTGATAGGTTATGCTGCAAATAGTAAGTAAAAGCGGAAAGTAAATAGCGGATGTGATCAGTGATGGTAATATGGACCGGGGTCCCATGATGTTCACTAGTGATGTCTCTCTCCCAAAAGACGATAAAACAGCCATGTGAGGTAAACAAATTACAGCTGGGCAATTGACAGAATTATGTGCGCAAACCAATGCTAACTATGTTGCAAGAAAGGTAGAGGTTCAAAGCATGGCGGTACACCAACGCAAGTAGACCAAAATCCATCTGCATCTACTACTAATCATCCACCTTGAGATATCTATCCAGAACATCTCGCTGGTATTAAGTTGCGAGTCCCACCCATAGTGTAAACTCAAAGCAACAAACAACTGCATTAAAAGAACTTTGCGTAAAGTAAACAATCCTTGCTCCCGCGGGCACAAGCACCGTTGTTTTCCCCCTTGTGGCAACAGCACATCCCCTAGACTCATGTTTCTATCACTCAAGCTAGTCATCGAGGGGCATGAACCCACAATCAAGCATAACGTTCCCTCTTGGAGTCACTACCTACTACTTGGCCAAAGCAATAAATAGCAACGGAGAACATGCAAGAATTACTTACGAACATAAATATAAAAGAGGTGAATCAAATATATTACTCAAACACAATCTGAACATAATCTCACAATCCATCGGATCCCAGCAAACTCATCATAGCAACAGCATAAGGATTACATATGTGCCTCGATCATGTAGGGCAGCTCACGAGGACTAATTAGTGAAGCACAAGAACGGGAGGAGAACATCACATAGCTACTAGTCATGGACCCATGGTCCAAGGGAGACTACTCACAACTCATCCGGGAGGCGTCCATGGTGGTGGAGAGGCTCCCGGTGGTGATCCTCCCCTCCGGCAGGGTGCCGGGAAGAGTTCTCCTGGTGCTCCCGATCTTGGAAGCGCGGCGACGGTGGAACAGAGATGAGATCGCGAAAAAGGGTTCCCGTCTCGAGGGTTTCGGGACACGATATAAATATATGCCAAAGGGGGGCATCAGCGGAGGCCTGGGGGGCCCAGGCGCCCCCCTCCTGGCCGCGCCACCAGGGCGCCTAGAGCCCCGGTGGCCCCCCTCCGGCTGTACTTTGGCTGCCGGGAAGCTTCTAGAACGCTGATTTTTCATATAATTTTTTCGGGATTTTTCTGGCAGTTTACGTGACGGGAAAACCTGAAATACAAAAACAGCAGAAAACAGAAACTGGCACTGGGGTGCACTGAGTTAATAGGTTAGTCCAAATATGATCAAAAGTGTATGGAAGTGTATAAATATCATAGCAATATCACACAAAAGAGGCATGGAGCAAGCAGAAATTATAGATACATTTTGAACGTATCAACATCCCCAAGCTTAATTCCTGCTTGCCCTCGAGTAGGTAAATGATAACAAGAATAATTTCTATGGTGACATGCTATTAACCATATAAGGATTTTTCATAGTCATATGATAAAAGCTTACTGAGACAATGAATCTATAGTAATTAAGTTGCCTCATGAGAAAATCACAAAGACCTAAAAGTTTTACAATATGATACTGAAACATCAAATAGATTTGTAATGAGCATGGTGTGCAAATATGATAAAGTGATATCTCGCTTGCCCCCTTTAGTGAAGCAAAACATAAATGCAGGGGGCACCTCCAAGGTTTAAGTGATGACTAGATACAATGATTTCAAAATAAACGATATCACAATCATGCAAAAGACAATGCTACTTTGGGACAATGCACATTACACTCAGAATGACAATCATGCTCTCAGTAGTTGGTGCTTTAAAAGAAGGTGGAGACTCTCGAACCGTGGCTTTTGTTGGCAAGGTTGAAAACCCGTAGTCGGAAACAAAGACAAAACATGTACCAGAGCTCTTGGTTTTAAAAACAAAAGTAATAATTATTATTTTTGAATATGCATGTTTCGTCAACGAATGCTAGCAGAGAACTCAATCACTTCTTGAGATGGACAAGTTTCGAGGAACGGCTCCCGAATGAGGACGATCACATCCTCTTAATCTCCTTTGTTTATCACTGCCAAAGTTTTCTGATTTCTCATGAACAAAGCGTGAAGGAGGGTTTGTTTGTTATATTAATTTTGAGCCGGGCGCACTCTTAGCCAGTTCCTTCTCGTATTATGGGTTTGCACATTAGACATGCAATCCCGGGGTGAAGCTTGTCCAACTTAAAAAGATCATGAATTAACTACTACTTCCTCATGAACTAAAAACAGAGGCACAAAATAGGAATGCTTTTTTTTGAATAATTTCGAGATGGTTCATGCAAGTCTCCGTTAGGAATGGCAGGTAAATACCATGTAGGAAGGTATGGTGGACTCATATGGCATAACTGGTTTAAAAGAATTTGGATGCACAAGCAGTCAGTCCGCTTAGTACAGGTGGAGGTTAGCAAAAGACTGGGAGCGACCAACTAAGAGAGCAATGACGGTCATAATCATGCAGCGCGACAAAGCAACATTGAATCAGGCATGGTAGTTATATCGCTACTCAGAAACAAAAGATCATCAAGGCTTGACAGACTTTCTTTACAGTCTTAAATATGCGTGAGCATACGCCAAGTCAATCAAAATAAATTCTTCAAGGAAGATACTACTAAACCATACCACATCATAGGCAAACAAATCATGTTGGTACTCCAATAACACATTGGAAACCCCCCAGCTATTTGAGACTAACCATAAGAAAACATGAACTACTAAGCACCATTATGCACGTAGCATCTTTATCATAGACATATCAACCAATGCAACAGAAGCAAACTCTCTTAATAAGATAATCATGATAACTAAAGAGAGTTCAAGCAAACAACTAAACAAAAGCTCTTTAAAAAGATAAGCATGAAAACTAAGAGCTGAACATGATAGTAGCTATTGAAAGACAAAGAACACACACAGCAAAGATAGACATGAAAATTCTATGTTATGTTCTAGGTAGAAATGCAGCGTGTTTCTCTCCCACATAAAGAAAGATGAGTTCTGACTCGTTATGAAAAGCTAAGGAAAACTAAAAAGGAAAACTAAAAGCAAGACGCTCCAAGCATAGCACATAACACATGAAGTGGTAAAAATATAGTGGAACGAAAGACGAACTGATAATGTTGATGGAGAAGGGGATGCACGGGGGCATCCCCAAGCTTAGACGCTTGAGTCTCCTTGAATATTTCTTGGGGGTGCACGGGGGCATCCCCAAGCTTGAGCGTTTGACACTCCTGAATCTTTTTATCATCTTCCCTCGCACACTTGAAAACTCCCTTCATACATAACTCATCATAATCTGATTAGCGAGGTTAGTACCCTTAATAAAATAATTGTTCCTTGCTGGAAATAAGGATATTCTTGAAGGTCTACTGTTTCTCAAGATTGCCAAAAGGTTTTTGCAAAGAAAAAGCAAGCTCAAGGTTTGCAAAATGAAGGAAAGGCAAAACAGGACATAATCTGTGAAAAACAGAACATCAGGTAGTAAATGATTTTTTCGGGGCACTTCTGCAACTCTAATAAAAAACTCAGAACAGACGCACGAAACACAATTGTATAGAGCACGCTGTCGAAAAAATTCAGACCAAAAAGATGATCTGGTGATTTTATACGAATTTTTCTATCCAAGGACAGAATCTGTTTCCTGGACAGCACGTCACAACTTTTGAACTTTCTTGCAATCAGAGGCTACACTTGGCACAAAGTTGAAAAGTAAAGATACAATGATGATGCTACTGTAGTAACAACATCAAGACACAACAAAAGCAAAATAAAAATTTATTCATGTGGGCTGCCTCCCAAAAGCGCTTTCTTTTATGCCTTTAAGCTAGGCATAATGCATAGAGGAATTAATGACCATCATAATAATCGGAGTTATAAATTGCTTCAAATGGTTCCTCAACAAGTTCACTCTTGTTCCTTCTAGGAAAGGGGTACACACCTTTTGCCTTTCCGCGTAAGCGGATTTGTCCCTTACCTATATCGATGAAGCCTTTTACCGCTCGGAGGAAGTCCCTTCCAAGCACTATATTTCCTTGGTTTGGCTCCATGATGAAGAAATCAATCATTGCAATCCCTTTAAGGAATTTAACTGGCACGTCTTTTATTCTTCCCTGGATTTCAGAAATATCTCCATTAGTGTGTTCATGATAAGATGGTAATCTATCCATGTTAAATTTTAAAGAATCATGCACAATTCTTGGCATAGTAGAAACCATAGATCCAATATCACAATAAGCAAGGAAGTCTTGATTAGAGATGCTAATCCTAACAAAAGGCTCCCAATCATTGTCTATTTCCAAAATGTCTTTCTTATTGGGTTTGGGTTTCTCTACCCTCATCAAGTCTAGAGCATCCATTTTCTTCTCAATAGTAGCAAGTCTATCTATGACAGTATCAAAGTTATGATCATAAACAAAGTAACTAGATAGACCATGTATAATTTCAAGAGCTCTAGCTTCATCACACTCTAGGAAATCTCCTTCAGCTATAATATCAAGGGAGTGTTTACACCATTTAAAAAGACCATGGTAAAAATTTCTAAGCACAATTTTTATAGGTATCCAAGGCATAATTCTCCTATGTGCATCAGAAATTCTGTCCCATGCCTTCTTCATATTTTCTCCATCCTTTTGATGGAAATCTAAAACTTCTGATTCCCTCAAAGCACCAAATCCTAACAAGCTTGACTAAACAGAAAGGACTACTAGCAATTTTTTTTTGTGATTTTTGATAAAAGATACTAAAGCAAAAACTGAAAGGTAAACTAACAAGACTAAAAAGCAAAGGTAAAAGATAGCGTGCAACTCCCCTATCTTGAAGAGTGGAGTCCCCGGCAACGGCGCTAGAAAACTTTGCTTGATGGCTTCTCGCCCCTTGTTGGTTACCCCAAGTGGAAGGTTTGAGATGCAGTGTAGCGGAAGTTTTCCCTTGGCAAAGATACCAAGGATCGATTTCCCCTGAGACTCCCAGTTTCAACAAGAAGGTGTCAACTGCTAACGGCGCCAGATATTAGCAATCAACGTGGACCTGCACACAGATAAAAATAACTTTGCTCCCAACGAGTACAGAGAGGTTGTCAATCCCTCCGGCCTTGTCATTTACAAAGGATCAAACGCAAGTGATAATAGTGATAGGTTATGCTGCAAATAGTAAGTAAAAGCGGAAAGTAAATAGCGGATGTGATCAGTGATGGTAATATGGACCGGGGTCCCATGATGTTCACTAGTGATGTCTCTCTCCCAAAAGATGATAAAACAGCCATGTGAGGTAAACAAATTACAGCTGGGCAATTGACAGAATTATGTGCGCAAACCAATGCTAACTATGTTGCAAGAAAGGTAGAGGTTCAAAGCATGGGCGGTACGCCAAGGCAAGTAGACCGAAATCCATCTGCATCTACTACTAATCATCCACCTTGAGATATCTATCCAGAACATCTCGCTGGTATTAAGTTGCGAGTCCCACCCATAGTGTAAACTCAAAGCAACAGACAACTGCATTAAAAGAACTTTGCGTAAAGTAAACAATCCTTGCACCCGCGGGCACAAGCACCGTTGTTTTCCCCCTTGTGGCAACAGCACATCCCCTAGACTCATGTTTCTCTCACTCAAGCTAGTCATCGAGGGGCATGAACCCACAATCAAGCATAACGTTCCCTCTTGGAGTCACTACCTACTACTTGGCCAAAGCAATAAATAGCAACGGAGAACATGCAAGAATTACTTACGAACATAAATATAAAAGAGGTGAATCAAATATATTACTCAAACACAATCTGAACATAATCTCACAATCCATCGGATCCCAGCAAACTCATCATAGCAACAACATAAGGATTACATATGTGCCTTGATCATGTAGGGCAACTCACGAGGACTAATTAGTGAAGCACAAGAACAGGAGGAGAACATCACATAGCTACTGGTCATGGACCCATGGTCCAAGGGAGACTACTCACAACTCATCCGGGAGGCGTCCATGGTGGTGGAGAGGCTCCCGGTGGTGATCCTCCCCTCCGGCAGGGTGCCGGGAAGAGTTCTCCTGGTGCTCCCGATCTTGGAAGCGCGGCGGCGGCGGAACAGAGATGAGATCGCGAAAAAGGGTTCCCGTCTTGAGGGTTTCGGGACACGATATAAATATATGCCAAAGGGGGGCATCAGCGGAGGCCTGGGGGGGCCCAGGCGCCCCCCCCGGCGCGGCCAGGAGGGGGGCCGCGCCACCAGGGCGCCTGGAGCCCTGGTGGCCCCCCTCCGGCTGTACTTTGGCTGCCGGGAAGCTTCTGGAACGCTGATTTTTTATATAATTTTTCCGGGATTTTTCTGGCAGTTTACGTGACGGGAAAACCTGAAATACAAAAACAGCATAAAACAGAAACTGGCACTGGGGTGCACTGAGTTAATAGGTTAGTCGAAATATGATCAAAAGTGTATGGAAGTGTATAAATATCATAGCAATATCACACAAAAGAAGGTGGAGTCGAAATATGATCAAATGTCCTACGCTAGTTGATTATTGTTCCCATAAGTTGTTTGCTCACAAAATCCCTATGCATAGGAAGTGGATTAGGCTTAAATGTGCTAGTCATATTCTTCATGATGCTCCCGTTATGTATCAATTCTTATCTTTTATGTGACCATCATCATGCCTAGCTAGGGGCGTTAAACGATAGCGCTTGTTGGGAGGCAACCCAACTTTATTTTTTTCTTTGTTTTTGCTTCTATTTAGGAATAAATATTGCATATAGCTTCTGATTAGATGTGGTTTTATGTTTTTTTTAGTGTTTGTGCCAAGTAGAACCTTTGGGAATACTTGTGTGAAGTTTATGTGATCTTGCTGTGAAAAACAGAATCGTTAGTGCTCGCTAAAGTGGTCTTCAGATTTTACTGGAGCGTGATTTTTAGTTGATTATTTTTGCAGATGATTGGTAGACAAATTCCTCAAATTTACCAATTTAGTTTGAATTTTTTGGAGTTCCAGAAGTAGGCGAAACCTGCAGATTACTACAGACGGTTCTGTTTTTGACAGATTCTGTTTTTCGTGTGTTGTTTGCTTATTCCAATGCTTCTATGAGTAGTATTGGAGGATATGAACCATAGAGAAGTTGTAATACAGTAGGTTTAACACCAATATGAACAAAGAATGAATTCATTGC
Source organism: Secale cereale (assembly GCA_902687465.1). NCBI lineage: Eukaryota > Viridiplantae > Streptophyta > Magnoliopsida > Poales > Poaceae > Secale > Secale cereale. Next base: position 578,389,224 of record LR738715.1, on the reverse strand, counting down.
TACACCTTTGAGTAGTGGTTTGCTTTCTTATACTAACGGAGCTCACGAGAATTTTTGTCTAAGTTTTGTGTTGTGAAGTTTTCAAGTTTTGAGTATTGCTTTGATGGACTATGGAACAAGGAGTAGCAAAGGCCTAAGCTTGGGGATGCCCATGGCACCCCAAGTAAATTCAAGATGATCAAAAGCCTAAGCTTGGGGATTCCCCGGGAAGGCATCCCCTCTTTCGTCTTCATCCATCGGTAACTATACTTGGAGCTATATTTTTATTCGCAACATGATATGTGTTTTACTTGGAGCGTCTTGTATAATTTGAGTCTTTGCTTGTTAGTTTGCTACAATTGTCCTTGCTGGACACACCTATTTGAGAGAGTTAAATATGGCCTAGTTTTTTGTAGAAATTGTTGAACTCTCATGCTTCACTTATATCTATTTGAGAGTCTATTAAAACAGCATGGTAAAGTGTTTAGGCTAAAGAAACTAGTCTTCACATGATAAACATCCAATGTCAATGTAGTAAAAAAAATCACACCAAGTGCATTGAATAGAATGAGATGTTGGATGCTTGATAATTATTTTGAGATATGAGGATAGTGATATTAGAGTCATGCTAGTGGAGTTATTATGAAATTGAGAAATACTTGTGTTAAGGTTAGTGATTCCCGTAGCATGCACATATGGTGAACCGCTATGTGACGAAGTTAGAGCATGATGTATTTGTAAAGTGTCAGCCTTTGTGTGGAGGTCGGGGGCACGCGATGGTTAACTCCTACCAACCTCCCCCCTAGGAGCATGCGTTGATTGCTTTGTTTCGATGACTCGTAGACTTTTGCAATAAGTATATGAGTTCTTATGACTAATGTTGAGTCCATGGATTATACGCACTCTCACCCTTCCACCATTGGTAGCCTCTCTTGTACCGCGCAACTTTCGCCGGTACCATAAACCCACCATATATCCTTCCTCAAAATAGCCACCATATTATTCCTCAAAACAGCCACCATACCTACCTATCATGGCATTTCCATAGCCATTCCGAGATATATTGCCATGCAACGTTCCACCGTTCCGTTCATATGACACACATCATATTGTCATTGCATGATCATGTAGTTGACATCGTATTTGCGGCAAAGCCACCATGCATAATTTTTATACATGTCACTCTTGTTTCATTGCACATACCGGTACACCGCCGGAGGCATTCATATAGAGTCATACTTTGTTGTTGTAGTATCGAGTTGTAATATCGAGTTGTAATGAAAGTGTGATGATCATCATTATTAGAGCATTGGCCCATGGGAGGAAAGGCTAAATCTATAAAGCCCCTCCGTAAAAAAAAAGAAAAAAAAGGAAAGGCCAAAGAAAAAAAAAGAAAGGCCCAAAAAAAAAGAAAAAAAAAAGAAAAGAAAAAGGGACAATTGCTACTATCCTTTTTCCACACTTGTGCTTCAAAGTAGCACCATGTTCTTCATTGTAAAGAGTCTCATGCTTAGTAACTTTCATATACTAGTGGGAAGTTTCATTATAGAACTTGGCTTGTATATTCCAACGACAGGCTTCCTCATATGCCCTAGGTCTTCGTGAGCAAGTGATACGTCTCAAACGTATCTACTTTTCCAAACACTTTTGATATTGTTTTGACCTCATTCTTGCATGATTTGGACTAAACTAACCCGGTCTGACGCTGTTTTCAGCAAAGCTGCCTGTATGGTTTATTTGTGTGCAGGAAAATGGATTTTTAAGCATCTCAGAAAAATCCACGAAAAATCACGAAAAATCCACGCACCCGAAGAAACAACATACCAGAAGTGGGGCCAGAGGGGGGCCAGGGGGTGCCCAGGCGCCCTGTGGGCGCGCCCCCCCTGGGCCACGCCGGGGGGGGCGCCTGGGTGGGGCCCACGCCCCCTGGTGCCCTACTTTAGCCCGTATTTTTTCCTCCAAGGCAGAAACCCCAGATCGGGAGTCCTTTCGCTGTTTCTCGTCGCGGAGCCGCCGCCACCCTCTGTTCTTCTTCGGGAGGGCTAATCTGGAGGCTGATTTGGCCTCCGGAGAGGGGAGATCGTCGCCATCGTCATCATCATCACCACTCCATCATCCCTCCATGACTTCCCCCTTCATGTGTGAGTAATTCCCTTGCTGTAGGCGAAGGGGATGGTAGGGATTGGATGAGTTAGATCATGTAATAGTTCGTCAGATTGTTGGGGGCATGTTGCCTATCATCTAGTATGGTGTTTATCATCTTTGCTACAACTTGTTATTCTTAATGCTTGACACTAGGGCCCGAGTGCCATGATTTCAGATCTGAACCTTATGTGTTTGCATGAATATATTTGTGTTCTTGATCCTACCTATGAGTTGTATGCACCTGTTACGGTTCGGAACCGGCGATCCCAAAGGTGACAGCTTGGGACACCAAAGGGGATGGTCCGTAGTTTGAGGATTACATGTATCCATTGAGTTCATTGCTTTGTTCCGGTGCTCTTTGACAGGAGCACCTTAATATCCATTAGTTCCTTTTGGCCTCGTTCGTAGCGGGATGGTAGGACAAAAGATGTTGTGCAAGTTCTTATTGCGAGCACGTACAACTACCTACGGGATACATGCCTAATGTTTGATATTTGCCTAGATGATCATTACTTTTCCGTGTGCCGTGCCCCGAGTTAGAAACTATCTCATCCATGCAATGCCCAACCATCCATCTCCCTAGCCTACAGTATTTTAAACCTTGCTTGTCACTAGTTGCTACTTTTGCCATTTACTACTGCTATTTACTTTTGCTATTTACTTTTACTATTACTATCATCACTATCATATCACTGTTACCGCTTATCTTTTGTTGCAAGTTAGTATATTTCAGGTGCGGTTGAATTGACAACTCAACTGTTAAAGCTTATAAATACTCTTTGGCTCCCCGTGTGTCGAATCAATAAATTGGGTTATTCTTACCCGCGAAGACTATCTCGATCCCTTACGGTTGAGTGTTATCAAGTACCGTTTTCTGGCGCCGTTGCCGGGGAGCATAGCAATATTTACAAGTCTACTTGAGGTATCCTACCTGCTGCACTTTATTCACTATGGGTAAGAAAGGTGACCCCAAGGTTCCGATCTTATGATCCACTACAAGAAGAGGTACTGCTCTGAGCACTAGTGCTACGCTTGATTCACCATCTGTTATGATTAAGTTTACCTCACCACCACCACATGATGCTCCTACTGAATCTGTTACTATGTCTGATACACTTGATGATGCTTCTACTACTTTTGATGATGATATTAGTTCACTTGGTTATGCTCTTGAGAAACAACTTACTGCTGCTGAAAAATATGGAATTGAACTTCCTGTTACTCGCTACCCTATTGGTGAAACTTATGATTTTCCTGAATTGAGTAAACTCCAGGAGAGGCTTCTTGATGATGATTACTATATACTTGATGAAGACTTATGCAGGGAACTGACAGAGTTTGCCGGCTCTGACCCTGAAACTATTAAGAAAATATTTGAAAAACACTCTTTGAAAAACAAAACCGTTCCTAATCCTGAGTTTGCTACATCTCTTATATGCATTGATGATCCTGATTTTGATTTCTCTGTTGATCTTTCACTTATACCTATGGTTGAAGCTGACCCCTTTTATGGCAGAGAAAATGATGATGCTATTGCACACCTAACTAAACTTGGTGAACTAGGTAGCCTGTTTACCACAGATGAGAAGATACGCTACTTTTATGTGACCAAGCTTCTTCCTTTCTCCTTGAAGGAAGGTGCTAAAGCATGGTATGATTCACTCCCATGCGGTTCTATTAAGAGTCCTCAGGACTTAGCTCACTCTTTTGTTGATAAGTACTTTCCTGCTCATATGCAACATGCTGCTTTACAAAGAATTTATAACTTTAAACAGTTGCAGGATGAGTCCCTCCCTAAAGCTTGGGGGAGGTACTGCAGTTTGATCCAGGCCAGACCAGGACATGGAGTTCCTAAGAATGAATTAATTGATATATTCTATGCTGGTTTAACTGATGAATCTAGGTCCTATCTGGACAGTTGTGCTGGTTGTGTTTTCAGGAAAAGAACACCAGACGATGCGGAAGATCTAATGGGCAGAATTGCCAAGAACCATGAAGATTGGTCCGTCCCTGAACCACCTCCACCAACAAAGAAGAGGGGCATGTTTGTCCTAAGCCCCGAAGATATGCGAGAAGCAAAGAAGTCTATTAAAGAGAAAGGTATTAAAGCTGAAGACGTGAAGAATCTACCCCCTATTGAGAAGCTGTGTGAGCCTACCACTCACCCTCCTATGGTAGAGGTACACTCTCTTTTAGATTTCAACGAAAGTGACATCCCTCATGGTAAGCCTCCTGATCAATGTTTAGATGAGTTTGATAATTTTATTATGAAACAGAATCATTTTAATGAGAGGATAGAAAGTCAGTTGCATGATAATTCCCTTGCTATCAAAAAGTTGCTTGGTGTTTTAGATAGAACAGTTAATGATGTTCAATGTCTTGTGAAGCATTTTCATATGGTTCAAACTCAGCTTGATCTAATTTCTAATGTGCAAAGAGATTTGCTTGCTACAATGCCAAACAAGATAAACTACAGGCTTTTGGGATTAAGACTCGAGGAGGAACTAGTACTCAAGATCCTCTTTATCCAGAGGGACATCCGAAGAGAATCGAGCAAGATTCTCAAATGCAGGAAGAAAAAATTGTTGTCTCTCCAAATAAGAAGAAGAAACATAAAGAGACTGACAATTCTAATGACCCTATTGCAGATGAAGAGCCAGCTATTGATCCCAACAGTGTATCTATTTCCGATGCTGAGACTGAAGACGGTGCTGAACCTGAAGGTAATAATAATGAGAAGAATGATCCACCTAAAGTTCGAGAAGAAGAAGCACCTGACAAACGTAAGAGGTACACTAAAGAAGACTTCATCGCAAGAAAACATGGGAAGGAGAAAGAACCATGGGTACAGAAACCCATGCCCTTTCCACGTAAGTCCATCAAATCTAAAGAAGAAGAGCATTATAATAAATTTTGTGAATGGATTAAACCTCTTTTTCTTCAAATTCCTTTGACTGATGCTATTAAGCTACTTCCGTATTCAAAATATATGAAAGATATTGTCACTAACAAAAGAAAGGTTCCTAATGATGCAATATCTACTATGCTTGCTAACCATTCTTTTAGCGGAAAGATTCCTGAGAAGCTCGGTGATCCAGGTATACCCACCATTCCTTGCTCCATCAAGAATAATTATGTCAAAACTGCTTTATGTGATCTTGGAGCGGGAGTGAGTGTTATGCCTCTCTCTCTTTACGAGAGGCTCTGTTTAGAGAAACTAATTCCTACAGATATCTCTCTTCAGATGGCTGACAAGTCAACCGCTGTTCCGATAGGTATTTGTGAGGATGTTCCAGTTGAAGTTGCTAATTGTTCAATTCTTACTGATTTTGTTGTGCTTGACATGCCCGAGGATGGGAGCATGTCCATTATTCTTGGTAGACCCTTCCTTAACACCGCAGGTGCTATTATTGATTGCAACAAAGGGAAGGTTACCTTTCATGTGAATGATAAAGAACACACGGTATATTTTCCGAAGAAGACCGACAGGAGGCATGCCCTCAACTCTACAGAGAATATCGAGACCGTGAAAATTGGAGAATGGGACTGTCCACTACATGTGCCTCACAAATACAAAACTATCATGGTAGGGACAATGTCCATCAAGGTAAAAGTTCAGTGATTACTTCGTAAGAGGTGAGACTTTTTGTTCTATATATCGCTTGTTTGTTGGTAAGACTTGATCAACCTTACTAGTAAACGTGTTATATACGGATAAAAAGTTGAGCTTTCTATGTTTTCATTTGTTTTTAGTATTGTCCTACTTGCTGTACCAAGTATCTATGTTTTTGAAACTTCACAATACTACTAACTACTTCAAGTTTTCAGAGAGTTTCGCAGCTTTTTGAACTTCGAAAAAATTTCAACAGTGAAGTTTTCAGAAAAATTCCAGAAAAATTATATTAAAAATTTCCACAACAGGAGAGACCCGAAAAGTCCTGGGGCCAGCCAGGGGGGGCTACCAGTGGCCCAGGCGGCCAGCTGGCGCGACCCAGCCCCTGGCCGCGCCCACAGGGCACCTGGGGCCCACAAGGCCCCCCTCCAGGTACCTCTTCCTCCTCTATCTCTCTCTTTTTCCAGAAACCCGAGTTCTGGTCGTGTTCTTCTTGTTCTTGCTGTTCTTGGGGGCGATTCTTCGATCTCCCTCTACAGCCCATCATTTGAGCTGAAATTTTGAGCAAATACTCCCTGGTATGTGACTCCTCCACTCCTCCAATTAGATTTTTGATTGGTGGCCTCATTTGTGAGTATTTGGTAGTTCCTAGTGCTGTAGCGATGAGCTTGCATGCATGTGTAGAAATTTATTTTCCAAGATTTGATGCAAGTTTATGCCTTGGGCAAGTGAGTTGAGTAGTTTTCCTTAGCTCACTTTGTTTTAATCCTCGTTTTTGTGAATTGTACAAAAAATTCCGAAATGAGTTTATTAGGAAGGGCAAAAGGATGGCTTGAGAAGAGGAGACCTGCACACTCCGATCGAGTCACTAGAGCCGCAGCTTCACCATCGACTGCCAGGGTGATCTATAATGAAGATCATGTGCCCCTGGAGTTATTGGAAGATACAAGTCCAGCACGTGCGATGACATATCCATGTGACGTATTCATGGAAGCTGCGGGAATAAAGGATGAGTTTTATAATCTTTGTGCTAATGCAGGTTTGACACGACTCGTCACGAGCCGTGTTACTCAGTATCAGAAACTCGCCTCCGGTTTCATTAACAGTTTTAGATATAATCCTGATTCGGGTGCTATTGAGTTTAAAATTTATAATGATCTTATCACCATGACTCTGGGAAATTTTTGTGAAGTAATAGGTGTGCCGAATGTTGGGAGGACGGCAAGGATGGGCACGCAACCCTCCGAGCTGAAAACCGTCATCAACTCTCTCTGCAGCATGGGTACGAGGGACATTCATCGGTCGAAGATCTCCAGTATCTTGTTTCCTCACCTCAGGTATTTTGCATATTATATTGCTAGAGGGGTATTAGCTCGTGACAACACGAGCAACATTTCTGCTCCGGATATTGCTATCCTGGCAGCAGCCCTCTCAGGGAGGTCTGATTATAATATTGGTACCTTAATTGCTCGACGCCTTGCTATGAACGGTAACAAGGGGGACTTATATGGTGGCATTTTTGCCACGCTTATCTTAGAGCATCTTGGAGGCACCCCACACCCTGATGATACTCCTTTTACTTATTTAAACTTTGATCTTGCTGCTATGAAAAGGCATAAGTTTGTTACCATGGGCTCTGAACTTGATAACCTTGTTTATATCTTGCGTTTCGGAACTACCGCGGAACGCGAGATCCGTCTACCTGCACCTCTTTTGTTTGATTATTCTCGCAGGAACGGATGGTCCTTTGATGTTGTCCAGTTCGATGAGTTCATGGTCCAGCATCAGTTCCATAGCCCCATGGAGGGGGTTGTGCCCGACGAGGAGAGGCACGGTGAGATACCACATTTTCAGGAGGAGACCACCACCGAGTTTGGTGAAGGGTCTTCCTCTGTTTGGCGCTCGGAACCTTCCTCGTGGGAGACTCCGAGGAGTTCGGTGTACGCGCCATCATCCTTCTACGACCCTTGGTCTCACCACTATACCCCTGGAGCAGGAGGCTCCTGGGGGCAGTAGCTGCTACCAACTTAGGCCAAAAGCCTAAGCTTGGGGGAGTACGTGCCCTTCTCACTTTTTCATTGTATTATCCGTTTGATTCACTTTGATCTTTTCGAAGTTTTTGCCCGTTCTTCTTTATTCCTCTATTTGCAAAAACAACAAAAAGATTTTCTCTTTATTTTGCTTTTTATTCAAACTTTTGAAAAACCCAAAAAGATTTCCTTTCTCTCTTTAGTTTGCTTTGTTTTCAGAGATCAGCTCGAGTCCGTGATGGCATTTGATTATATTTCCTACGTTCGATCGTGCAAGTGACAAGCAGTAATGATGAAGATCGACTGAAAGGAAGCAACAAGGAAGACCGGTATGAACTCTTATTGTTTCTACTTTTGTACATATGCCTGTACTTATGATCTAGAGACCAGCTTGTAGCGACATAGTGCTATGTTTACAATGCTCATCCAGTGGTTCATGATTTCTTTGTGGCTGGTCTCCAATAACTAGAGTATATAATGTGTTATTGAAATGATCTACATGCATTGCATTGTTCCTAGTCTGGCATACTATGGTGGTATTTCCCTTTAGAGAATTTTTGGATTGACTTGGCACATGCTTAAGACTAAAAAGTCTACCTTGCCTTGACGATCTTTGAGTTTTAGAATAGTTATATCACTTTCATGCCCGATTCAATGTTGCTTTGTCGCTCTGCATGATTATGACCGTTATTGCTCTCTAGTTGGTCGCTTCCCAGTCTTTTGCTGAACCTCCACCCGTACTAAGCGGAATGACTGCTTGTGCATCCAAAACCTTTAAACCCGTTATGCCATATGAGTCCACTATACCTTCCTATATATGGTATTTACCTGCCATTCCTAACGAGGACTTTCATGTACCATCTCGAAATTAATCAAAAGCATTTCCTCTTTTGTGCCTATGTTTTAGCTCATGAGGAAGTAGTAGTTAATTCATGATCTCTTTAAGTTGGACAAGTTTCACCCCTGGATTGCATGCATAATGTGCAAACCCCTAATATGAAAAGGAACTGGCATTGAGTGCGCTCGGCTCAAAAAGATAATACAACAAACAAACCCTCCTTCACGCTTTGTTCATGAGAAATCAGAAGACTTTGGCAGTGATAAACAAAGGAGATTAAGAGGATGTGATCGTCCTCATGCGGGAGCCGTTCCTCGAGACTTGTCTAGCTTAAAAAGTGATTGAGTTATCTGCTAGCATTCGTTGACGAAATATGCACCTCTCAAAAAACATATTTACTTCTGTTTTTTTAAAAAAAGCCAAGAGCTCTGGTACATGTTTAGTTTTTGTTTCCGATCACGGGTTTTCAACTTTGCCAATAAAAGCCACGGTTCGAGAGTCTCATCTTCTTTCTTCAAAGCACTGACTAGGAGAGCATAATTGTCATTCTGAGTGTAATGTGCATTGTCCCAAAGTATTACATTGTCTTCTGCATACTTGTGATATGATTTATTCTGAAATTCTTAGTTCTAGTCTCCTTTAAAACTCTGGAGGAGTCTCTGCATTTATGTTTTGCTTCACTCATGGAGGCTAGCGAGATACCACCTTAGTATGCTCAAGCTATGTGCAATGTGATCTTGTCTTGATTTTCAATAATATATTGTTTACTCTTGATTATTTGTGATTGGTCACTTGAAAGAAGGATTGCTTCTTGCATTGTTTTCATAAGTACTGTTTCAATACTGTCTAGACTCTTTTCGTAGTACATGCTTATATACATCTAATGAAGCAAAAGAGTTTGTCAAAGTTTTCTTTGTCGCGTTCAGTTCGTTGAACTGAATTGCTTGAGGACAAGCAATATGCTAAGCTTGGGGGAGTTGATACGTCTCAAACGTATCTACTTTTCCAAACACTTTTGATATTGTTTTGACCTCATTCTTGCATGATTTGGACTAAACTAACCCGGACTGACGCTGTTTTCAGCAGAGCTGCCTGTATGGTTTATTTGTGTGTAGAAAAACGGATTTTTAAGCATCTCAGAAAAATCCACGAAAAATCACGAAAAATCCACGCACCCGAAGAAACAACATACCGGAAGTGGGGCCAGAGGGGGGCCAAGGGGTGCCCAGGCGCCCTGTGGGCGCCCCCCCTGGGCCGCGCCGGGGGGGCGCCTGGGTGGGGCCCACGCCCCCTGGTGCCCTACTTTAGCCCGTCTTTTTCCTCCGAGGCAGAAACCCCAGATCGGGAGTCCTTTCGCTGTTTCTCGTCGCGGAGCCGCCGCCACCCTCTGTTCTTCTTCGTGAGGGCTAATCTGGAGGCTGATTTGGCCTCCGGAGAGGGGAGATCGTCGCCATCGTCATCATCATCACCACTCCATCATCCCTCCATGACTTCCCCCTTCATGTGTGAGTAATTCCCTTGCTGTAGGCGAAGGGGATGGTAGGGATTGGATGAGTTAGATCATGTAATAGTTCGTCAGATTGTTGGGGGCATGTTGCCTATCATCTAGTATGGTGTTTATCATCTTTGCTACAACTTGTTATTCTTAATGCTTGACACTAGGGCCCGAGTGCCATGATTTCAGATTTGAACCTTATGTGTTTGCATGAATATATTTGTGTTCTTGATCCTACCTATGAGTTGTATGCACCTGTTACGGTTCGGAACCGGCGATCCCAAAGGTGACAGCTTGGGACACCAAAGGGGATGGTCCGTAGTTTGAGGATTACATGTATCCATTGAGTTCATTGCTTTGTTCCGGTGCTCTTTGACAGGAGCACCTTAATATCCATTAGTTCCTTTTGGCCCCGTTCGTAGCGGGATGGTAGGACAAAAGATGTTGTGCAAGTTCTTATTGCAAGCACGTACAACTACCTACGGGATACATGCCTAATGTTTGATATTTGCCTAGATGATCATTACTTTTCCGTGTGCCGTGCCCCGAGTTAGAAACTATCTCATACATGCAACGCCCAACCATCCATCTCCCTAGCCTACAGTATTTTAAACCTCGCTTGTCACTAGTTGCTACTTTTGCCATTTACTACTGCTATTTACTTTTGCTATTTACTTTTACTATTACTATCATCACTATCATATCACTGTTACCGCTTATCTTTTGTTGAAAGTTAGTATATTTCAGGTGCGGTTGAATTGACAACTCAACTGTTAAAGCTTATAAATACTCTTTGGCTCCCCGTATGTCGAATCAATAAATTGGGTTATTCTTACCCGCGAAGACTATCTCGATCCCTTACGGTTGAGGGTTATCAGCAAGCAAGTTGGATGCACACCCACTAGTTTCTTTTGTTGAGCTTTCATTCATATTTAGCTCTAATGCATCCGTTGCATGGCAATCCCTACTCACTCACATTGATATCTATTGATGGGCATCTCCATAGCCCGTTGATATGCCTAGTTGATGTGAGACTATCTTACTCTCTTTTGTCTTCTCCACAACCACCTCTATTCCACCCATAGTGCTATATCCATGGCTCACGCTCATGTATTGCGTGAAAGTTGAAAGGTTTGAAAAGATAGAGTATGAAAACAAGCGCTTGGCTGAAATCGGGGTTGTGCATGATATGAATATTTAGTGTGATAACAAGGGAGCATAGCCAACACTATATGATTTTGTAGGGATACATTTATTTAGCCATAGTATTTTGAGAAGACATGATTGCTTTGTTAGTATGCTTGAAGTATTATTGTTTCTTATGTCAATATAGACTTTTATCTTGAATCTTTCAGATATGAACATTCATGCCACAATTAAGAGAATTACATTGAAAAACTATATTGGTTAGCATTCCACATCAAATATTATTTCTTTATCATTTACCTACTCGAGGGCGAGCAGAAATTAAGCTTGGGGATGCTTGATACGTCTCCAACGTATCTATAATTTTTTTATTGTTCCATGCTATTATTTATGAAGTCTTGGATGTTTAATGGGCTTTATTATATGATTTTATATCATTTTTGGGACTAACCTATTAACCCGGATCCCAGTGCCAGTTTCCGTTTTTCTCCTGTTTTAGGGTTTTACAAAAAAGGAATATCAAACGGAGTCCAATTGACGAGCCAATTTTTTATGATTTTTTCTGGACCAAAAGAAGCCCCCGAAGCAAAAGAGTTGGGCCAGGAGAGCCACGGGCTGCCCTCGAGGGTGGAGGGCGCGCCCTGGGCAGGGGGGGCACCCTCCTATCTCGAGGACAGCCCAGAAGCCCCCCTGACGTGTGCCCTACGCCAAAAAATCCTGTAAATACTGAAAGCTTCGGAAATTAACCTAGATCGGGAGTTCCGCCGTTGATAGCCTCTGTAGCCACCGAAAACCAATCTAGACCCCGTTCGGGCATCCTGCCGGAGGGGGGAACCCTCACCGGTGGCCATCTTCATCATCCTGGCGCTCTCCATTTACGAGGAGGGAGTAGTCCACCCTCACGGCTGAGGGTATGTATCAATAGCTATGTGTTTGATCTCTCTCTCTCTCTCTCATGTTCTTGAGATGGCATGATCTTCATGTATCGCGAGCTTTGCTATTCTAGTTGGATCTTCTTCTCCCCCTCTACTCTCTTGTAATGGATTGAGTTTTCCCTTTGAAGTTATCTTATCGTATTGAGTATTTAAGGATTTGAGAACACTTGATGTATGTCTTGCACATGCTTACCTGTGGTGACAATGGGAAATCATGTGATCCACTTGATGTATGTTTTGGTGATCAACTTGCGGGTTCCGTGACCTTGGGAATCTATGCATAGGGGTTGGCACACGTTTTCGTCTTGACTCTCCGGTAGAAACTTTGGGGCACTCTTTGAAGTTCTATGTGTTGGTTGAATAGATGTTTCTGAGATTGTGTGATGCATATCGTATAATCATGCCCACGGATACTTGAGGTGACAATGGAGTATCTAGGTGACATTAGGGTTTTGATTTATTTGTGTCTTAAGGTGTTATTCTAGTACAAACTCTATGATAGATTGAACGTTACTACAGACTATTGAATAGATCGATCAGAAAGAATAACTTTGAGGTGGTTTCGTACCCTACCATAATCTCTTCGTTTGTTCTCCGATATTAGTTACTTTGGAGTGACTCTTTGTTGCATGTTGAGGGCTAGTAATATGATCCAATTATGTTATCCTTGTTGAGAGAACTTGCACTAGTGAAAGTATGAACCCTAGGCCTTGCCTACTATCATTGCAACACCGTTTATGCTATGTTTACCACTTACTACCTTGCTGTTTTTATATTTTCCTATTACAAAAACTATATCTACCATCCATATTACACTTGTATCACCATCGCTTCGCCGAACTAGTGCACCTATACAATTTACCATTGTATTGGGTGTGTTGGGGACACAAGAGACTCTTTGTTATTTGGTTGCACGGTTGTTTGAGAGAGACCATCTTCATCCTACGCCTCCCGCGGATTGATAAACCTTAGGTCATCCAGTTGAGGGAAATTTGCTACTGTCCTACAAACCTCTGCACTTGGAGGCCCAACAACGTCTACAAGAAGAAGGTTGTGTAGTAGATATCACCCATCTCCTTGAGCAGGAGACGCACACTGGGAGGACACTTTGATGTCACCGAGGGCCACGGGCGATAGAGCTCGGACCGGCGGGTCACTCTCCCTCTTTCCACACGGCAGAGAGTTCCCCTCCAATAAGGAGGCATTGGGGTGTGCTCGGGTAGGGCTGTAGGTCTGCAGGTGAGAAATACTTAAAAATCATTAATATGCTGAATAAACAAAGTGCAGTAATTAATATATCCGAACAAACTTACGTTTCGTCTAGGGGCTTCTCCCTAGGCTTCACCATGAAGCTGTGTTCGAATGATGAGTCTGAACGGGCGGGGAGGTTTAGCCTCTTCGGGGTGCGGCCTTGCCTGCGTCAGCAGGGGCCGCCCTCTTCTTCCCCTTGCCCTGGGCGATTCTTCTTCTTCATCATCCACCTCCTATTCAGAGGAGAGGATGTTGATCTCCTCGGACTTCACGTCCGTAGGGCGGGGGCCGCTCTTGGCCTCCTTGCCCTTCTTCTTGGACTTCTTGTCCGGTGCCTTGTACGGTGCCGGAACCAGCATCGCCAACAGTTGAGGCGTGGTTGGGTCTTTTGGAAAAGGAGTCGGACACTTAATCCAAACCGCCTTCTTCGTCTAGCTCTGTATATCACGTAAAAATTCCAATTCCTCTTATCGTTAAAATAAAGGATGGAATATATGTTCGGCGGAATTTTTGATTACCTCTACTGCGGTAAACGCAGTGCTGTAGCTTGAGCCCTCAGTTTCCTCTAGCCACTCCTTCTTGCTCTTGAAGAGGTGTTTCCAGATCTCTTCATGCGTGGAGTCATATAGATGCTTCAAGGGCCGGGCTCCTGTCGGATCGAACTCCCATAGAGAGGAGTCCCGGCGTTGGCAAGGAAGGACAAGTCGGGCCAGCATTGACTGAACCACAGTTGTGAGTTGGTAGCCTTTGGTGATCGTGCCGGACACGCGACCTTGGAGTGCCGCCACCTCAATCTGAGACCCACAGTTCGGACTCTTATCGGTCCAGGAGGTTAGCCTCTCTGGGGGTCCATATCTGGAAGCAAGCGTCGCCGCCCATTGGGCGTCGCGGGGCTCGGTGATATAGAACCACTCCTGCTGCCAAACCTTGTTCGTCTCCACGAACGACACCTTTGTCCAGGTTGCATTCAGGAGCTTGCTTATCATAGCGCCCCCCACTCCGCATGTTGCCCGTCCACCACCTTCGGCTTCACATTGAAGGTCTTGAGCCATAGGCCAAAGTGTGGGGGGACGCGGAGGAAAGCTTCACACACCACTATGAAAGCGGAGATGTGAAGGATCGAATTCGGGGGTAGATCATGGAAATCCAGCCCGTAGTAGACCCCAAACGAAGGGGTGAAGAGGGAATCCTAGCCCCCTAACGAAGTGTGAGAGGAACACGACTCTCTCACCCGCCTCCGGGATGGGAATCACCTAATCCTGGGCGGGGACTCGGTGCGCGATGTTGGCGGCGAGGTAGACCGCGCTCCGGAGATCCTCCACGGTCTTCTCAGTAACCGTGGAGGCCTCCCACTTGCCTCTGGCGCTGGATCCAGCCATCGTTGGGGAAGGAATTGGTGGTTGAGGAACTGAGCGCCGCGGACGCAAGAGATGAGGATGTTGGGGCTAGGAAGATTGGAGGGCTAGGGCTTGAGGAAGGCGCGGGGCTGATGGAAGGGATTGATATCCTTTTATAACACTGTGAATACAGAACGTCCCCCCACTTTGGCCATAAACCTCACTGGTTCCCAAAGCGGTCGTGTGTAATGCGCCGGTTGGATGCTCACGTCACATTGATAAGGATCCCATAATAAGCGGGCACGATCCCTGTTTTGATAAGACGTGTCAGTGGGGTTATACCTCGAAACGCGAAACTAGGACCAAGTAAAACGGTTCGATATGTTAGTGGAATGGACGCGACGCTTCACCAAAAAGTTGTCAGTAAAGACACACTATTCGTTTTCTTTCAATGCCTTGCCCTCAAGGCTAAGGGTTGTACTAACCATGCAGAGCAGGACACAGTACACTCTTTGCAGAAGATAGTGCCTCGATATGTTCGGAAGAAGGAACCCGCCTTGCAATGCCGAAGATAATACGGAACACGAACTCATCGTCATCGAAGACAGGTTCAGGGGCTACTGAGGGAGTCTTGGATTGAGGGGTCCTCATGTGGCCGGCTAACTCGTTGTGGGCTGGACTGGTGGGCCGTGAAGATCATCGCTGAAGATCGTCTCTCGTATCCGGATAGGACTCCTGTGTGCGTATAATGGCAGGTTTTAGGTTCGGGTGTAATCTTTCCTTCCTCTGCAAGATGGTCATGTACAAACACTAGGCCCCTCCGGTGCATATATAAACTGGAGGGTTTAGTCCATAGAGGCTGAACAACAATAGCCGATTCATAGCAATCACCCTGGTTAGACATCTAGGGTTTTGCCATTACAATCTTGAGGTAGATCAACTCTTGTAATCATATTCATGAAGATCAATCAAGCAGGAGTAGGGTTTTACCTCGATCAAGAGGGCCCGGACCTGGGTAAACACTGTGTCCCTTGTCTCATGTTACTATCGATCCACACACGCATAGTTCGGGACCCCCTACCCGAGATCCGGCGGTTTTGACACCGACACCCGCCGGCGCCGCACCTCCTTCGCGTGCGCCTTAGTCGACCGCGACGTCGTCGGCACTAGGATCCTCTCCGGATCTAGGTGCCAGTCGTGCGACAGGATGGCGTTGGTGTACGGGAGAGGCACGCGGTGCTGCCAGTGCCACTCCGCCTGGTGCACTGACAGGTTGACGCGCTGCCTCGGTCGGTGTGCTGGCGCCGGCGGAGGGAACTCTGAAGGAAAAGGAATGGCGGGCGCCTTGCCCTTGGCCTTTTTTTTTGCGGGTGAAAGAAATTTTTATTTCTCACACAAAGAGTGCCTCAGCCTTACATAAATCCGGGATCTCCTCCGGTCCCGATCCCAACCACACAACCGTGTGTTTATGAACTCTACCGTAGTTCGCAAGATAATGGCTAACACCATTTTGTTCTCTACGTACAAGGACTAACTTGACTTCTCTTCCTCCTGACATCAACTGTTTAATCTGGTCGATAAGCATGGCGTACCGAGATCTATCCGGCGCCACCTCCAATATCGCATGAAATGCCACCGAACAGTCCGTTTCCATTGCAATGGGCAGCGGCGTCCACTGCAAAGCCAGGTTTAACCCCTCCATGCATGCATGTAGCTCAGCCTCAAGTGGATCAGAGCACACTCGTAGTTCCCTGCAGGATTAGAAGATGATATCTCCCGTATCACTTCGGAGGACCATGCCAGCGCCGGCCTCTCCGTTCATGGCTTGGAAGGAGCCATCAACATTGAGCTTTGCCCACCCCGTGGATGGCTTGGACCAACGCAGCGTCGTGGTCGGCGCCGTAGTCACCTTCTGCACTAGTCGCTTTGTGGCAAACGTATCCACAGCTTGCTTCCCCTTGACAGGATCCGCCTCCGGAGCGTTGTGAAGACCCACTAAGGAATCAACGTAGCTTGTGAGGAAGCTGTAATGCCCAGGATGGAGTTATACCTCCTACGTGTCGAGGCACGACTTAAAGGCATAAATCCATCCTAGAATGATCTCAAGTTTGGTAATCTTTGCACAACTCATGTAAAAGAGGGATAGTAAACTGAAAATAGTTGGCTTACACTCGCCACGTCACAGAATTACAGTACAAGTCTCAAACATCATACATTAAGAACATCACAACCCTCTAAGGGCAAAAGCCAAATGTCAAGTACCAAACTTAGATAAATAAACCACAGGCGGATCGAATCCTAGTAAGAGACTCCACTACTGATCGTCCGGGTAGCGCACATAGTACCGACTACGCTCCTCGTCGTACTCCCAATCCAGCTCGGTGCCATCACCTGGATAGCTCACAGCTGGACCTGCATCTGGTGTGTGAAGTAACTGTGAGCCACAGAGGACTCAGCAATCCCGTCTCCGGGTAACAAGACTATCAAAGCCTTTGGGTGAGGAATAGGCTGAAGAAAAGAATAAGTCTGCAGCAGCAACTAGCATCTAGCTTACGTAAGTGAGAGCGAGAAGAGAAGGCCTCGGCGAGAAGTGATCACGAAGTGATCCTAGCTACAAGCTCCACAATCATAACCCCTCCGTGTTCAACTCCCGAATCCCTATTCGGAAACTGACAGTCACGGAACACACGCTGGTAGTGTATTAGTAACATTGTGTCAAGTTATCTACAACCGGAATTAACAAGCTCCCATCTGCCACATAACCGCGGGCACGGCTTTCGAAAGTTCAAACCCTGCAGGGGTGTTCCAACTTGACCCATTACAAGCCCACGATCCGCGGAGTCGCAACTCCAAAGTGGGAAGACCCGAGTATCCTCGGAATCCCGTGCTCAAGATATACCGATCTAAGGTAAGGCTAATCCAGCAAATCCTCCCGGCGTGCCGACACCCTGATAGTAGCCGCGCGTATCTCGTCTCAGGCCACGACCGGATGAGACATCCTACGGGTTTTTACCAGACCTCGAGTTTCCTTGAGGTGGCCCCGCAGTCCGCTCATTTCGGACCAACACTCATGAGGAGCACTGGCCCGGGGTTGTTGATTAAGAAAAAGGGTTTATAACTCCCTATGCAAGTTTAGTTTGTTATTAGGCAAATAGTACCAATGTTGGGACTTGCTGGAAAAGACTTAGCACTTAGCGGTTTATCGAGGGGGTCCCATACACCCCAACCGTGTTAGGAACGCATAAACAAGGAACATAATACCGGCTTATACGGATCCTAACGGCATGAGTGGAACAAATCACCAAGCAAAAGGCTTAGCCTTCCACCCTTGCCAATATATAGATGATTTCATTTTAAGCATTTATATAGTGTGATATAACCCAACCAAACTTCAACATGAAGCAAGCATCTTCGATCTTCACCTGCAACTAGCAACGCTATAAGAAGGGCTGAGCGAAGCGTACTTAGCCAAGCAACGGTTTGCATAGGTAGGTTGGTTAAACATGGCAAATGGCTACAAGTAGGAGGCTGACAAGAAGATCATGGGCATCGAGGCAAAACTATAGATCGAGACTACTAGCAATAGGCAAAGATAGTAATGTTATCGGGGTTCGGTCATCTTGCCTGAAGAGAAGTCGTTCGGATCGTAAGAAGGGTCCTCGTGCTCAACCTCGTTGGAAACCTCGTGCTCAACCTCGTACTCAGCTTCCGGCTCTAAACAAACAACCACACCAAGCACCAATCAACAAGATGCAATGCGCACTCGGAAAAGATGAATGCATGATGGATGCACTAAGGATGCACAAGGAGCACGTAAAATATCACTCAAGCAAAACACCTCAAAACAAGATAACAATCTGATATTATTAATCTACACAGAAAAACAATCAAGTTTGATATAAGATTCGCTGAAATCGGAGTTACGGGCTAAAAGTTATGCCCGAAACAAGATTTGAGCGAAAGCTGAAAATTACAGCAACATAGCAACTTCGGAGCTCAAAATAATTGAGCTACAGCATTTAAATAACATGGCAAAAGGCATGAACACAAACTAGACATATAGTACAGCAACTATGTCCAAGGTGCACCCCCAACGGAGTCACGGATCAATAGCAATGATCTTGGACATATTGAACTTGACAATAAAATTCTGGCAGCAGAATTTTATTGAAACTTTAGAGCAAAAGATAAACATGCTACAGCCACTTAAATGGACATGTGAGGACATGGATGGAAAGACAACAATATATACTACAAGGAACAATCAAAATCCACCCCAAAACTAACATGCTTTGTCCTAGAACATCACACGAACATGGCATCGGAACGTTACAGATTTCAGACTTAGTGAAAAATCACTAAGTCCTAAAACAGCAATATCATCTTAGCATATAAAAGAGCATGTTTAAGTCACCTCGAAACTAAACATGGCAAAGGGTAAGCACCTCCTCAAAGAGCACATGAAGGTGATCCCGAAACACACAAGCATGCTTCATAGAGGTGAACACAACGATTGCAA
>LR738715.1:578357548-578369926 GCA_902687465.1 Secale cereale | reverse complement strand
GCGAGAAGTGATCACGAAGTGATCCTAGCTACAAGCTCCACAATCATAACCCCTCCGTGTTCAACTCCCGAATCCCTATTCGGAAACTGACAGTCACGGAACACACGCTGGTAGTGTATTAGTAACATTGTGTCAAGTTATCTACAACCGGAATTAACAAGCTCCCATCTGCCACATAACCGCGGGCACGGCTTTCGAAAGTTCAAACCCTGCAGGGGTGTTCCAACTTGACCCATTACAAGCCCACGATCCGCGGAGTCGCAACTCCAAAGTGGGAAGACCCGAGTATCCTCGGAATCCCGTGCTCAAGATATACCGAACTAAGGTAAGGCTAATCCAGCAAATCCTCCCGACGTGTCGACACCCTGATAGTAGCCGCGCGTATCTAAGTCTCAGGACACGACCGGATGGGCGATTCTACAGGTTTTTACCAAACCTCGAGTTTCCTTGAGGTGGCCCCGCAGACTCCCCGTTTCGGACCAACACTCATGTGGAGCACTGGCCCGGGGTTGTTGATTAAGAAAGAGGGTTAATTACTCCCTATGCATGTTTAGTTTGTTATTAGGCAAATAGTATCAATGTTGGGACTTGCTGGAAAAGACTTAGCACCTAGCGGTTTATCGAGGGGGTCCCATACACCCCAACCGTGTTAGGAACGCATAATCAAGGAACATAATACCGGCTTATACGGATCCTAACGGCATGAGTGGAACAAATCACCAAGCAAAAGGCTTAGCCTTCCACCCTTGCCAATATATAGATGATTTCAATTAAAGCATTTATATAGTGTGATATAACCCAACCAAGCTTCAACATGGAGCAAGCATCTTCACTTCACCTGCAACTAGCAATGCTATAAGAAGGGCTGAGCGAAGCGTACTTAGCCAAGCAACGGTTTGCATAGGTAGGTTGGTTAAACATGGCAATTGGTTACAAGTAGGAGGCTGACAAGAAGATCATGGGCATCGAGGCAAAACTATAGATCGAGACTACTAGCAATAGGCAAAGATAGTAATGTTATCGGGGTTCGTCATCTTGCCTGAAGAGAAGTCGTTCGGATCGTAAGAAGGGTCCTCGTGCTCAACCTCGTTGGAAACCTCGTGCTCAACTTCGTACTCGGCCTCAGCTTCCGGCTCTAAACAAAACAATCACACCAAGCACCAATCAATCAGATGCAATGCACACTCGAAAAACATGAATGCATGATGGATGCTCTAAGGATGCACACGGAGCACGGAAAATATCACTCAAGCAAAACACCTCAAAACATGATAACAATCTGATATTAATAATCTACACAGAAAAACAATCAAGTTTGATATAAAATTCGCTGAAATCGGAGTTACGGGCTAAAAGTTATGCCCGAAACAAGATTTGAGCGAAAGCTGAAAATTACAGCAACATAGCATCTTCGGAGCTCAAAATAATTAAGCTACAGCACCCAAAAAGCATGGCAAAGGACTTGAACACAAACTAGACATATAGTACAGCAACTAAGTCCAAAGTTCACCCCCAACGGAGTCACGGATCAATAGCAATGATCTTGGACATATTGAACTTGACAATAAAATTCTGGCAGCAGAATTTTATTGAAACTTTAGAGCAAAAGATAAACATGCTACAGCCACTTAAATGGACATGTGAGGACATGGATGGAAAGACAACAATATATACTACAAGGAACAATCAAAATCCACCCCAAAACTAACATGCTTTGTCCTAGAACATCACACGAACATGGCATCGGAATGTTACAGATTTCAGACTTAGTGAAAAATCACTAAGTCCTAAAACAGCAATATCATCTTAGCATATAAAAGAGCATGTTTAAGTCACCTCGAAACTAAACATGGCAAAGGGTAAGCACCTCCTCAAAGAGCACATGAAGGTGATCCCGAAACACACAAGCATGCTTCATAGAGGTGAACACAACGATTGCAACGAGCTCAACAAGATGGCATTTCATAACAAGCGAAAACACATCATATGAACATGGCACTTTGCAACGATGATAACAAGGCAATAATAAATCTACCATGCAACATATCACAAGCATCACGTAGTTCGTGGCAAGACGAACACGTGGACATGTCATTTGCATCATTCGGACAAACGAGCTAAAAGATATCACATGGCAAAGGTGGCATGAAAATAACACATAACAGCAGTTTATATCATGATGCACTCTTGCAACAGCAGAACAAGCACCTAGACGATCTCTAACATGCATGACTACAACAGAGGAAACGTAGAGAACATCTCCATGAACGTCTGGACATATCACACGCGCAAAACGGAGCATCACAGTAAAAGATACAGCAGGTCAAACATTGCATCACAGATTAAACAGAACAGGGACTTAGAGGAAAAGAAGTCAACATAGTCCAGATCTGGAAAAAAAACGAAGATGGGCCGGTGGCGGCGAATCTGGCCCACTCGGCGAGGCAGAGGCGCGGCTGGCGGTGGGCTTCGGTGCGCGGCGGCGGGATCTGGCCCAGCGAAGGATCTGGGCCGGCGGCGGCGGATCCTGGCCCGGCGACTCGGTGGAGGACGCGGCGGCCCGCGGTGGCGCCTGGCGGCCCGCGATGGCGCGCTGGGCCCTTGCGGGGGTGCAGCCCGATGCTGCGGCTGGCGAACGGGCCGGAGGGGAGGCGCCTGGCCCAGGGCGGCGCGGATCGCATCGTGGTGGGAGTGGGCCGGCCCGAACGGAGGCGAGGAGGAGGCGGCTGAGGAGGGCCGGCCTCGGTGCTGCGATGCGGGCGACGCGGGAGTAGCGTTGGGCCTCGGCGGTGAGTGGCGAAGTGGGGACCGAAGCGGCCGGTCGGCTCGGTCGACTCGATCGACCAGGAGGAAGGCGCTCGGCGCTGCGATGCGATCTGGCTGGGCCGCTCGGAGGCGTTGACCTCGCGAGGCGATCGAGGACTCCGGTCGATGCGGCTGCGGAGGGATCGAGGGATCTGGTTCCCTCGGGATCCAGAGGAAAAGTTTGGGGATGGATCTGAGAAAAAGAGAGGGGAGAAGTGGAGAAGACAACTAGATGCCCAAAATAGACTAGGGGTCTATAAATAGCAGTTTTTAGGGCTAGGAGGGAGTTTAGGGGCGCTAGGAGCCCTCCGATCGCGATCCGACGGATCCGATCACGGGGATAGATTTAAAGGGCCTAGAAGGAGATAAAAGAACGCAGTAGGGGTGTTTCCGGGACACGAAGTAAAGGCACTTCGGACCCACACGAACAACGGATGGAAAAGTCAACGGAGTCCAAACGAGACGAGATTTGAGAGGCGGGTTGCACACAACAAAACAACAACACACAAAACAACCTCGCGGCACACCGGTAACGTTAAACGCCCGAACAACAAAGTAGGCCTACGGGACGTCACAGACACGTGAGGGAGCTCCGGAACGCGAAACGGACAACAGGAAGAAACACGCGGAACCGGATGCAACCCACAACACAAATGCGATGCAATGCACCTGTCTACATGATATGAATGAATGCCACACACTCACACAACAAAACGACGAAAGCCCGAAAGACAAAGAACCCGAAATGGAAATAGATGAAGCCGGAGATATATTATATACCCAAAAGGGAAAGTATTACATCCGGGGCATTACAGAAGCGCCTGGAAGCTTCGATCGGCGGTGGTTTCTTGTGATGCACCAGCTCATTGCGGACGAACCAGCAGCGCCACAAGGTCATCATGAGTTCCATCCTCTCCAACTCCGACAGATCACAGAGTGCTTGGGCAAGCCACTCCGTACCCGATCGGCGAAAGGAATCGACGTTCGGAATGCGCCATTGATCCGCCATAGTCCGCCATAGCGCCACCGCCAACGGGCACCTGCAAAAGGCATGGAATGTGTCCTCCGGCTCAACGGCACAGAGAGGGCATTTGTCAGACACCTCCAAACCTCGGCGGTGTTTGTTAACCCAGGTGGGTAGACAATCCGTAAGAAGCCGCCAAGTAAACATGCGCACCTTAGGAGGAGCAGGGCACCTCCAAATAAAAGCCCAGACGGCTCGTCGCCCGTCCGGTGCCCTGCTCGCCGCGACTGAAGAGAAACGAAGACGGTCCTCAAGTGCAAGTCGATACGCACTCCGGACTGTGAAGTTCCCGTTGCGCTCTGGCTCCCATGCAAGCAAGTCCTCCCCCATCCTAGGAGAGGTTCTGATTGTCGCGATCACGTCCGCATCCACCGGCAGAAAAATGCTCCGGACTAGGTCTAGCCTCCATGCGCCATGATTGTCCAGCAGGTCACTAACTCGTCGCAGACGGCACCGCCCTTGAGGAGTGACTGGCTTCCCACTGCCGTTCCTTGGTATCCAACTATCGCGCCAAATCCTGATGGCGCTACCGTTTCCAACTCGCCAAATGAGTCCCCTTTTCAAAAGGTCGAGCCCATGCTGTATCGCCTTGCCCTTGGCCTTGCTGCTACCGGCGCCGGAGAAGAGCCCCATCTGGCTTTGCCGGGGTGGCTAGGGTTTGTCGGCGACGGGGGAGCAGAGTGTGGCTAGATGTGGACAGGGGCTGGCTGGAAGCGGATGAGGACGATCCCGCCGCACGGTCGGCTAAAAAAGGACGATCGCTGTCACTGAAGCATGGGCCCAAGGTCATAAATTAAGCTGACCAGGAAGGTCGCGGGCAGTTGGATGATCGCCAGGTGGGGACGCGGCGGACAGTGAGAAGACGCGCATGGCGTCCGTTCTGCTTCCGCGCCGACACATTTGAGACGCAAATTTGGGTCGGAAATGCGTCGGCGCGGACGTGAAGCGAACTCGATTGGGTTTGAGTCGGCGTGTTGGGCCTTCTCTTTTGTCCGCGCAACCCAAACGAACGGCGGCGGACAAAATGGGTCGCCCCATTGAATTGCTCTTATTAGACTTGCTCTCGTTGCTATGGGGCAATTACTCAAACACATATCTTTACAACCCTCGTGCATATCGAGCAGCAGTGCGAATTGGCGATGTATAGCAGAAAGTTTGGGGTATGAAATGTCCAGCGAAAATAAAAATCTTTGTATTGAAAACTCTCGATGAAACTTTTCCATGCGTAATCAATCTATCAAATAAACATATTACCCAATGTATGATTATTTTGTACTTCCAAACCAAACACATGCACAGGACCATTCCATTTTTCTTTTTTTCTCATACCGAACACAGAAACAGAACCGACCCGTTCCTCTGGAATGGAACTATTCCATTCCATGACAGTTGGTTTTTCAATCAAACACACACTTTGTAAAGGATGTATCAATGGTTTTTTTAACACAGTACAGACGCAAGCGCTCATACATACGCGCATACACTCAACCCTATAAACGCGCATACGCACATCCTACCCCTATGAGCACCTCCGAGAGACTGAGCCGGCATATCATCTTGAGATTTTACGAAGTCACCGTAGGCACCTCGTAGTCGACGGGAACGTCTCCTCGCACTGAAAGCATGTCGCCGAAAATCCTGAAATAAATCCAGGATATATGCGAGCACCAGGATTTGAACCCCTGGTGAGCTGAGGATACCACTGTCCATCTAACCAACTCAACCACAGGCGTAACAAAGAGGGAATTTTTGTCAAATATAAAGAGAGGAACTGAGCCGTATGAATAAGCGCCTACGTACGTACACACCTTAGAGCATGGTTAATAATATAGCCAGCAGCTGGCTATATGATGTTGTCATGTCACATATAGCCAAACTTATAGTCAATAAGTACAATAGCTAGACTACCCGCAAAAAAAAAGGACAATAGCTAGACATAAATATGTACTACTTTATTGATACATGGCCCACCCCACTCTCTCACAAAGTACCTAGGAGCGTGTGCTGCAGTCGGCTGTTAACTAGTAGGCCGCTTCTCTTCTCTCTCCTCTTCTCTCTCTTCTAAGTAAGCAAAAATATAATATTTAATGTCTTACAGCCCGCCTATGTACTAGCTCTTAGACGTAATTACAAAAGACGCTTTCACATCCTGAAGGAGCTGTGCTCCGTTTCCTGCGGCGTTGCCGCCGCTACTCCAAATTCCCCTCAAGATCTAGTTGGAGGAGCAATGGCAGAAGCGGCCGTCGGCGGGCCTCACCTCCCTGAGGAGATCGTCACCTGGGAGATTCTCATCCGCCTGCCGCCGAAGCCCCTCATCCGCTGCCGCGCCGTCTGCCGCTCCTGGCACCGCCGCCTCACCTCCGACGCCAAATTCCTCCTTGCCCACCACCGCCTCCAGCCCTCGCTCCCGCTCGTCACCACCGCAGACACCCATGAGAGAAGGATCGACGCCCTGGACCACAGCACCGGCGAGCGGCGCCCCGTGGCGCGGAAGGCCCGGACCGCAGCCGACGAGCACTTCGACGTGCTCGCCTCCTGCGACGGCCTCCTTATCATCGTCGCCTACGGCGGCGTCTACATCTGCAACCCGGCCACTCGCCAGCACGCGCCCCTCCCGCTGCTTCACGTCTACTGCATCGCCGGGTTATACTTCCACAGCCCGTCGAGGTCCTACCGAGTTCTGTGCTGCTTGAAGACAACCGAGGACGGCCAGTTCCGTGCCGTATACCAGGTGTACACCCTTGGGTCCGGCGAGCTCAGGTGCATCGGGGAGCCTCTGGAGCCGTGGGCGTCCGGGGATTTTGCACGGGCGGCGCCGATGATGGTGTTCCTTCACCCGCACGTCCTGGCAGGCGGCAGGCTTTACTGGCAACCCATTAAGTTGCCTGGTGCTGGTAGCAACGGCAAGGTGAACAACATGCTGATGTTCGACACCATAGCCGAGTCCTTCCAGCACATGATTTCGCCAGTCGAGGGCCCCTGTCTTGAGCCGTTTGAGATGAACGACACTCTTGGATTGTACGACTACCATGGCAGCACGGCTGATCTTTGGGTTCTGGAGGATCATGAGAGCTGGGCCTGGTCGTTGAAGCACCGGATCAAATTGCAGGTGATGGCCTTCTCTCTGGTGCCGGACATCCAAGGAGGTGTGCTCCTTCTTTCTGAAAAAGGGAAATTGGGCCTTCTATGGCAATATCTGCAGCATGTTTCTGGTGCCGATGGTAGTATCTCCACACGGTATGAATGGAGCGCTTTTCTGAAACTTAGGAGACATAGGCTCAGAGAAAGTCTTGTTCGGCATTCTTTCTTCTCGATGGAAGGTGATAATGATGGTGGTGTGGATGGAAAGCCGTTGTTTGATGGGTTGTCAACTGTGAAGGTACTTACTGCTGATATTCCGGAGCAGCACTAAGGAGTCCATGATGGACATGTCTGTTGCATTGTCGCGGGAGCGAGTCACTGGTGATGATGCAAAGTACTCCCTCCTTAAACAAATATAAGAGCGTTTAGATCATTACTTTAGTTATCTAAAAGCTCTTATATTAGGAGGGAGTACCTAATAAGTCTGTGTATGGTGCAAAGTACCCAATGTGCAAGAGATGAGTAGCCTGATACCATGCCTCAAGTTTCCGGTGCTTTTTCCCCCTCTTCACACAATAGGCATGCAGAATGAAGTGGTTGTCATATCAGGTTTATTTAGTTTCTGCACTGTAAACTTTGTAAAACGCTCTGCCATTTTCGCTGCTCACTTGTGTGCAAAAGATGCACTTTGTCCTGTACTCATGGTCACTAAGTACCTGCCTTCCTTATGTACTGTTTACAGCATGTCTGTAGCCTGGTTAATCAACAAAGAGGAAGCTCTTGGTATAAAAAAAAAAGAGAAAAAAAGAAGTGGTTATGTTATGTCCTTTTAGCTTTTGTGGTCTTTTATTTATAATAACTGGTAAGTATGTCTAGTAACCAATTGATGCTGTATGGACATTTAGATAGGCAACTTTTTTTATCTTTTGCTGATACTTTTCAGTGTAAAGTTCTTTACTTGGCTTTCTTCCTGTAGGCCTTCTCAAAGTGAATGGTAGCAGTAAGATAGCAGCGTTACAGGACCGCGGAAAATACATTTCTCCTCCATCTTAACACCACTTCTTGTTTTGGTAATCTTGATGTAATTATCTCCGGGAGATACATTTATTCCTCATCTTAGTTATTTCTTATTGGTCTCTTATTTTGTATGGCTTTATGTATTACTTATTTCCCTTCTTTGCATATATATACTTTGGCCGTCATGCATATGCTCCATATGTTTCTTAATTTTGAGTAGTTGTGATTGAGCTGCCCAAATTGAACTATCTGATAGCAGTTCTACTTGAGCAGGGAAAGAAATATTTGGGTCTTTCTCATCCTGATGCAAAACCATCTGTATGCTTATCTTTTAAGTCGCAATCTTGTATTGATCTATATGAATACATGATTCCTAGTAATCTTACTTGTAGGATTTATTTTTCTTTCCAGAAACCGGATGTTACTTCACCTTATATCGCTCCTCTGTATAAAACCATGCTATCGAAAATATACTGCTTGCAATCCAAAGACACATCCTAAGAAACATTTCCAGAAATGTGCATCTATAGGAATAGGATCATATATGATATACTCAAGGTACCGTTCTGTCACTTTGAAATATACCTCAAAGCTATGTTCTCCGATATTCTCTGTTACACAAAGAAAGATGTTTTAGGAACAAATCAGTTGACAATCTTACTTGAGAAGAGAAACAATCAAGCTTCAGAATTATATTAAGATTTGATGCCTGTTTGTGTTAGTTTAATTTGGTCAATGAAGATGAAGATTCAGTTAAAACAGAAATAGAATCAAGAAGAGAGGAATCCAAGGTTCTTCCGGACCTTGTTCTCTCTCCTCTTTGGTTCAATCCTCCCATCCTAGATTATCCTCCCTCCATTCCAGAATAACTGAAGTACTAGTTTTGTCCTAAGTCAAACTTGTTTAAGTCTGACCAAGTTCATAAGCTAAGAAAATGTATCAACATTTACAACAAGAAGTTAGTTTCGTTAAACCCAACATGGTTTTGGTTTTCAAAATATAGCTATCTGTTGGTGTAGGTGTTGACATATTTTTGATTAAAAAAAACTCTGTCAAACTTTAAAAGGTTTGACTTGGATGTTGGAACAAAAGTAGAACTGATGGAGGGAGTAAACTTGGGTTGATACCAGCAACTTTTCTTGAACCAAGTTAACTTCATGCACGCAAACTGGTCGTGGATAGATTTTTTCTAGCGTTTGTGAAAACAAAACAAAGAAATGATTGAAAACCAACTTTGAAGTTATAGAATGATTGAATCTTTTAACTCGCTAGAAGACCAGCTTGTGAGAAGATGATACCGTTCAGTGTAGAAGTCGCTATGGAAGCTCAAAGTAATGCCCTTTGTGTGGGCATGAAGAGGAATAGCTACACCATGCTCTGCTCACGCGAGACTGTCGTGGGATGCCGCCTCGGAACACTTTGGTGTGGAATTGCCCCCAATCTGCACCCGACAATTTGGAGCAGACATGTGCTGGAGTTGAAGACTGCAGTTACTGTATTGTGGAAAATCTGGAGCCTGCTGAAGAGATCCATCGAGCTTGTTGATGAACTGGATTGTGGAGATGAGTGCTCCCCTCCAACCGACAGGGAGTGGATTAAACTGGATTCTGAATAGTGGCGGAGAGCATGGCAAAGTTTAAACAATAAAGAGAGAAGTGCATATTTCAACCCCGAACTCTTGCCTTAGTCTAATTTACAACCCCGTAGTTCAATATCGTCTAAATTACAACCCCCAACTCTCAAAACCGGCCAGGATTCAACCCTCCCCGCTGTGTTGACCGGTTTTGACCAGTCAACAGGTCCAGTCCAGCCCACGTTATTTGGGACGTGGCTGATGGGATTGATGTCGAAACAGCGAGACACACTCGTGTAGGAGTATGTGCTTTATTATGGGCAGTCTTGTAACGCTCCGGATGTAACAATTCCATTTATGGTAATATATGCATCGTTGACTTAATCAATTCCATTCTGGGCTCTTCCTTCATTTCGGGTTTATTCGTTTTTGCCTTGTGCGTGTGTTGCATGTCACTATGTCATTTTCATCATGTGCATCGCATTGGCATAGTCTCACTTGCATCCGTGTGTAGTTGCATCGTCTCCGTTCTCTCTGTTGTCCGTTTCGAGTTCCGACACTCACGCACGTGCCCGTCGCACCTCTCAAGCCTTTGTTTCGTGAGTGGGTCAAAAACATCCTCGGAATGGGCGAGAGTTGTCAAGTGGTCTTAGTATATCACCGGTAGACCACCTGTCAAGTTTTGTCTCGTTTGGAGATCGTTTGATACTCCAATGGTTAACCACGTGGGCTAAAAAATCCTATCTCTTTTGGCCCAGCACCCCTCCACAACAGCCCACTAACCCAGCACAACCACCTCCATCCTCTCGGTCGTCGGATCGTGATCATGTGGGCGAAAATCGCACACTATTTGGACACTCCTAGCTCCCTCTACCTATAAAAAGGCATCTCCTCCTCCATTTTCGGGCAAACCCTAACTCCTCCTTCCTCCGCGCCGTGCCGGACCCGTCCGCACCGCGCCGGACGCGTCCGCCGCCGCGCCCGACCAACCAGTGCGCGTCACGTGGCCCCGCGCCGCCGGCCTCTCTCCCCCGCGCCGCCGGCCAGCCGGGACCAGGCGGGGCCAGCCCGGCCCGCGCGCCGCGCCTCTCTGTCCCCGCGCACCTCCGCCTTCGCACCTCCGCCTCCAGCGCCGACCCTCGCCGCCTCTCGCCGCCGGCGGGCAGCGCCGCCGCCGCGCTCGGATCCGCCTCGCGACCGGCCGGCACCGACCATCGCCGCCGCCCCTGCGTTCTCCACCGCCGCCTGTCTCCCTCGTCCTCCGCCGTCGTCATGTTTCCATGATGCCACCGTCATTGTTGTGCATGTTTAACCCCGCATCATATGACCATGTTCTTGCCATGAGTAGCTTCACAAACATGTCTTCTTGCTGTTGGTTACATTCACATGCTATGCTTTGAGATGAGTTGCACAAGCTTGCAAACATGCCTACTTGTTGTTGTTGCTGCCATGCCTTGTAATTTTCACTAAGTCTGAGAATTCTGTTAACTTATTGATTCTTGCCATGCTTGTTTGATTGTGTTCCAGCAAGCTTTTGGGTGTGTTCTGAGTTCAAGCTTGTTAAGTATCTTGTCTATTTCACATCCATGCCTTTTGTCTTCATGTTTGGGTGATGTAGCATAATTATATCTTGCTCCAAAGATGCCATGTCGCTGTTAACTGCAGTTTTGCATTGCATCTTGTTTTGCTTGTCATTTGCAAACCGTGCATCCGATTTTCATGATCTTTATATCGTTTTTGACCGAAACCTTCCCATCTATCCAGCGGCTTTCTTGGTTACCCAAGATGAAGCCATTTCCATCACCTTCTCCTTAGGCTCGCGAGCATCCTCATGCATACACACATCATACTTGCATCCCATGACATGTCTTGCATCATGTTGATTGTGCATTGCACCGGGATTGATCTTGTACCGCTGTTGTGCTCTTGTGTCGGGTAGAGCCGGGAGCCGATACCGAGTTCGAGGATCTTGTCGAGTCTGAGTTTGAGGAGCCGTCTTACCATCCCACCGACGACTTACCAGGCAAGATGACCGTTCCCCGACATCACCTCTATCTTTGCCTTGCTAGTTGTCTCGCTCTTTAGCTATGCCTCGATGCCTATTCCTGTTTGTCAGCCTCCTATTGTTGCCATGAAACACTCTAACCGCCTTCGTAGCAAACCGTTGATTGGCTAAGTACGCTTTTGCTCAGCCACCCTTATAGCGTTGCTAGTTGCAGGTGAAGTTTGAAGATTGCTCCATGTTCGGACTTGTTTATTGGGTAACACAATATATATCTTAATCAAATTAATGGACATATATATTGGTAATGGGTGGAAGGCTTGTCCTTCTGCTTGGTGTTTTGTTCCAGTCATGCCACCTTAGGACCCGATAAACCGGTGTTATGTTCCTTGATTTTGCGTTCTTAACACGGTTGGGATTTATGGGCCCCCCTTGATAATTCGCACTGCTTAAAGCTTTTCCAGCAAGGCCCAACCTTGGTTTTATCATTCGCCTAATAACTAAAACTTGCATAGGGGGTTATAAACCCGAGTTCTTAATCCACCCCCTGTTGGGGAACGTAGCATAATTCAAAAAAAATCTTACGCTTCACCAAGATCAATCTAAGGAGTCATCTAGCAACGAGCATAAAGGAGTGCATCTACATACCCTTTGTAGATCGCGTGCGGAAGCGTTCGAAGGAACATGGATGATGGAGTCGTACTCGTCGTGATCCTCGTCACCGATGATCCCAGCGCCGAACGGACGGCACCTCCGCGTTCAACACACGTACGGTATAGCGACGTCTCCTCCTTCTTGATCCAGCAAGGGGGGAGGAGAGGTTGATGGAGATCCAGCAGCACGACGGCGTGGTGGTGGATGCAACGGGAAAAGCTG
>LR738715.1:578281010-578357394 GCA_902687465.1 Secale cereale | reverse complement strand
CTCCCCCCCCCATTATATATAGGGGGCCAGGGGGGCGCCGGCCCTAGGAGATCCAATCTCCTAGGGGGGCGGCGGCCAAGGGGGGTGACTTGCCCCCAAGCCTAAGGGGGCGCCCCCACCCCTAGGGTTTCAACCCTAGGCGCATGGGGGGAGGCCCATGGGAGGTGCGCCAGCCCACTAAGGGCTGGTCCCCCTCCCCCTACGGCCCACGGGGCCCTCCGGGATGGGTTGCCCCACCCGGTGGACCCCCGGGACCCTTCCGGTGGTCCCGGTACACTACCGGTGACCCCCGGAACTCTCCCGATGGCCGAAACTGGACTTCCCATATATCATTCTTTACCTCCGGACCTTTCCGGAACTCCTCATGACGTCCGAGATCTCATCCGGGACTCCGAACAACATTCGGGTTTCCGTGTGCATATATCTCTACAACCCTAGCGTCACCGAACCTTAAGTGTGTAGACCCTACGGGTTCGGGAGACACGGAAACATGACCGAGACGACTCTCCGGTCAATAACCAACAGCGGGATCTGGATACCCATGTTGGTTCCCATGTGTTCCTCGATGATCTCATCGGATGAACTACGATGTCAAGGATTCACTTAATCCCGTACGTTATTCCCTCTGTCTACCGGTATGGTACTTGCCCGAGATTCGATCGTCGGTATACCGATACCTTGTTCAATCTCGTCATGGCAGTCTCTTTACTCGTTCCGTAATCCATCATCCCGTGACTAACTCCTTAGTCACTTTGAGCTCATTATGATGATGTCTTACCGAGTGGGCCCAGAGATACCTCTCCGTCATACGGAGTGACAAATCCGAGTTCTCGGTTCGTGCCAACCCAACAGACACTTTCAGAGATACCCGTTCTGTACCTTTATAGCCACCCAGTTACGTTGTGACGTTTGGCACACCCAAAGTATTCCTACATTATCCGGGAGTTGCACAACCTCATGGTCTAAGGAACAAATACTTGACACTGAAAAGCTTAAGCATTACGAACTACACGATCTCGTGCTAGGCTTAGGATTGGGTCTTGTCCATCACATCATTCTCCTAATGATGTGATCCCGTTATCAATGACATCTAATGTCCATGGTCAGGAAACCGTGACCATCTGTTGATCAACGAGCTAGTAACTAGAGGCTTACCAGGGACACGTTGTGGTCTATGTATTCACACAATACAATTCAAGCATGAATAACAGACAATTATCATGAACAAGGACATATAATAATAATCCTTTTATTATTGCCTCTAGGGCATATCTCCAACAGTCTCCCACTTGCACTAGAGTCAATAATCTAGTTACATTGTGATGAATCGAACACCCATAGAGTTCTGGTGTTGATCATGTTTTGCCCGTGGAAGAGGTTTAGTCAACGGATCTGCGACATTCAGATCCGTATGCACTTTACAAATATCTATGTCTCCATCTTGAACATAATTCCGGATGGAGTTGAAACGGCGCTTGATGTGCTTGGTCTTCTTGTGAAACATGGGCTCCTTGGCAATGGCAATAGCTCCAGTGTTGTCACAGAAGAGAGTCATCGGGCATGACGCGCTTGGAATGACTCCTAGGTCGGTGATGAACTCCTTCATCCAGACTCCTTCTTGCGCTGCTTCGCAAGCAGCTATGTACTCCACTTCACATGTAGAATGTGCCACGACGCTCTGCTTGCAACTGTACCAGCTGACCGCTCCACCATTCAAAATATACACGTATCCGGTTTGTGACTTGGAGTCATCCAGATCTGTGTCGAAGCTAGCATCGACGTAACCCTTTACGACAAGCTCTTCGTCACCTCCATAAACGAGAAACATATCCTTAGTCCTCTTCAGGTACTTCAGGATGTTCTTGACCGCTGTCTAGTGTTCCATACCGGGATCACTTTGGTACCTCCCTACCAAACTTGTGGCAAGGTTCACATCAGGTCTGGTACACAGCATGGCATACATAATAGAGCCTATGGTTGAGGCATAGGGGATGACACTCATCTTCTCTCTATCTTCTGCCGTGGTCGGGGACTGAGCCGTGCTCAATCTCATACCTTGCAAAACAGGCAAGAACCCCTTCTTGGACTGATCCATATTGAACTTCTTCAATATCTTGTCAAGGTATGTGCTTTGTGAAAGACCAATGAGGCGTCTTGATCTATCTCTATAGATTTTTATGCCTAATATGTAAGCAGCTTCTCCAAGGTCCTTCATTGAAAAACTCTTATTCAAGTAGGCCTTTATGCTCTCCAAGAATTCTATATCATTTCCCATCAACAATATGTCATCCACATATAATATGAGAAATGCTACAGAGCTCCCACTCACTTTCTTGTAGATACAGGCTTCTCCCCAAGTCTGTATAAAGCCAAACGCTTTGATCACATCATTAAAGCGAATGTTCCAACTCCGAGATGCTTGCACCAGCCCGTAGATCGAGCGCTAGAGCTTGAATACCTTGTTAGCATTCTTTGGATCGACAAAACCTTCCGGCTGCGTCATATACAGCTCTTCCTTGAGGAAGCCATTAAGGAATGCAGTTTTGACGTCCATTTGCCATATCTCATAATCATAGAATGCGGCAATTGCTAACATGGTTCGGACTGACTTCAACATCGCTACAGGAGAGAAAGTCTCGTCGTAGTCAATCCCTTGAACTTGTCGACAACCCTTAGCGACAAGCCGAGCCTTATAGATGGTCACATTACCATCCGCGTATGTCTTCTTCTTAAATATCCATTTATTTTCTATGGCGTGTCGATCATCGGGCAAGTCCACCAAAGTCCATACTTTGTTTTCATACATGGATCCTATCTCGGATTTCATGGCTTCAAGCCATTTATTGGAATCCGGGCCCGCCATCGCTTCTTCATAGTTCGAAGGTTCACCGTTGTCTAACAACATGATTTCTATGACAGGGTTACCGTACCACTCTGGTGCGGAACGTGTCCTTGTGGACCTTCGAAGTTCTGTAGTAACTTGATCCGTTTCTTCATGATCATCATCATTAACTTCCTCCCTTGTCGGTGCAGGCACCTCAGGAACAATTTCCTGCGCTGTGCTACTTTCCGGTTTGGGAGGGGTGACTGTCACCTCATCAAGTTCTACTTTCCTCCCACTCACTTCTTTTGAGAGAAACTCTTTCTCTAGAAAGGATCCATTCTTGGCAACAAAGACCTTGCCTTCGGATCTGAGGTAGAAGGTGTACCCAATCGTTTCCTTTGGGTATCCTATGAAGACGCATTTTTCCGATTTGGGTTCGAGCTTTTCAGGTTGAAGTTTCTTGACATAAAAGCATCGCAACCCCAAACTTTCAGAAACGATAGCTTAGGTTTCTTGCCAAACCAAAGTTCATACGGTGTCGTCTCAACGGATTTTGACGGAGCCCTATTTAAAGTGAATCCGGCAGTCTCTAAAGCATAACCCCAAAAAGATAGCGGTAAGTCGGTGAGAGACATCATAGATAGCACCATGTCCAACAGAGTACGATTTCGACGTTCGGACACACCATTACGCTGAGGTGTTCCGGGGGGTGTCAATTGTGAAACAATTCCACAGTTCCTTAGATGCGTGCCAAATTCATGACTTAAATATTCACCCCCACGATCCGATCGTAAGAACTTTATTTTTCTGTCACGTTGATTCTCAACCTCATTCTGAAATTCCTTGAACTTTTCAAAGGTCTCAGACTTGTGTTTCATTAAGTAGACATATCCATATCTACTCAAGTCATCTGTGAGGGTGAGAACATAACGATATCCTCCGCGAGCCTCAACACTCATTGGACCGCACACATTGGTATGTATGATTTCCAATAAGTTGGTTGCTCGCTCCATTGTTCCGGAGAACGGAGTCTTGGTCATCTTGCCCAAGAGGCATGGTTCGCACGTGTCAAATGTTCATAATCAAGAGACTCTAGAAGTCCATCTGCATGGAGCTTCTTCATACGTTTGACACCAATATGACCAAGGCGGCAATGCCACAAATATGTGGGACTATCATTGTCAGCTTTACATCTTTTGGCATTCACACTATGAATATGTGTATCATCACGTTCGAGATTCATCAAAAATAAACCATTGACCAGCGGGGCATGACCATAAAACATATGTCTCAAATAAATAGAACAACCATTATTCTTGAATTTAAATGAGTAGCCATCTCGCATCAAACGAGATCCAGATACAATGTTCATGCTCAAAGCTGGTACTAAATAACAATTATTAAGGTTTAAAACTAATCCCGAGGGTAGATGTAGAGGCAGCGTGCCGACGGCGATCACATCGACCTTGGAACCATTCCCGACGCGCATCGTCACCTCGTCCTTCGCCAGTCTCCGCTTATTCCGCAGCTCCTGCTTTGAGTTACAAATGTGAGCAACTACACCGGTATCAAATACCCAGGAGCTACTACGAGCGCTGGTAAGGTACACATCAATAACATGTATATCACATATACCTTTGACGTTGCCGGCCTTCTTGTCTGCTAAGTATTTGGGGCAGTTCCGCTTCCAGTGACCCGTTCCCTTGCAATAAAAGCACCCAGTCTCAGGCTTGGGTCCATTCTTTGGCTTCTTCCCGGCAACTGGTTTACCGGGCGCGGCAACTCCTTTCCTGTCCTTCTTGAAGTTCTTCTCACCCTTGCCCTTCTTGAACTTAGTGGTTTTATTCACCATCAACACTTGATGCTCTTTCTTGATCTCCACCTCCGCTGATTTCAGCATTGAATACACCTCAGGAATGGACTTCTCCATCCCTTGCATATTGAAGTTCAACACGAAGCTCTTGTAGCTAGGTGGGAGCGACTGAAGGATTCTGTCAACGACCGCTTCGTCTGGGAGATTCATTCCCAACTGAGACAAGCGGTTGTGCAACCCTGACAACTTGAGTATGTTCTCACTGACAGAACTATTTTCCTCCATCTTACAGCTGTAGAATGCGTTGGAGACATCATATCTCTCAACTCGGGCATGAGCCTGGAAAACCATTTTCAGCTCTTGGAACATCTCATATGCTCCGTGGTGCTCGAAATGCTTTTGGAGCCCCGATTCTAAGCTGTAGAGCATGTCGCACTGAACCAGGGAGTACTCATCACAACGCGACTGCCAAGCATTCATAACATCTTGGTTTGCCGGGGCGGGAGCGTCACCTAGCGGTGCTTCTAGGACATAAGTTTTCTTGGTAGCTATGAGGATGATCCTCAGGTTACGGACGCAGTCCGTATAGTTGCTACCATCGTCTTTCAGCTTGGATTTCTCTAGGAACGCGTTGAAGTTGAGGGTGACATGAGCGTGGGCCATTTGATCTACAAGACATATTGTAAAGAATTTAGACTAAGTTCATGACAATTAAGTTCATCTAATCGAATTTAATGAACTCCCACTCAGATTGACATCTCTCTACCCATCTAAGTGATACATGATCCGAATCGACTAGCCCGTGTCCGATCATCACGTGAGACAGACTAGTCATCAGCGGTGAACATCTTCATGTTGATCGTATCTTCTATACGACTCATGTTTGACCTTTCGGTCTTCCGTGTTCCGAGGCCATGTTTGTACATGCTAGGCTCGTCAAGTGAACCCTAAGTGTATTGCGTGTGTAAATCTGGCTTACACCCGTTGTATGCAAACGTTAGAGCCTATCACACCCGATCATCACGTGGTGCTTCGGAACAACGATCCTTAGCAACGGTGCACAGTTAGGGGGAACACAAATCTTGAAATTTTCAGTGAGAGATCATCTTATATACTACCGTCGTTCTAAGTAAACAAGATGCATAAACATGATAAACATCACATGCAATCAAATAAAGTGACATGATATGGCCAGTATCATTTTGCTCCTTTGATCTCCATCTTCGGGGCACCATGATCATCTTTGTCACCGGCATGACACCATGATCTCCATTATCATGATCTCCATCATCATGTCTTCATGAAGTCGTCTCGCCAACTTTTACTTCTACCAATATGGCTAACGTTTAGCAATAAAGTAAAGTAATTACATGGCATTATTCAGTGACACGCAGGTCATACAATAAATAAGACAACTCCTATGGCTCCTGCCGGTTGTCATTTTCATCGACATGCAAGTCGTGATTCCCTATTACAAGAACATGATCAATCTCATACATCACATGTATCATTCATCACATCTTCTTGGCCATATCACATCACATAGCACATGCTGCAAGAACAAGTTAGACGTCCTCTAATTGTTGTTGCAAGTTTTTACGTGGCTTCTATAGGTTTCTAGAAAGAACGTTTCTTACCTACGCCAAAACCAGAACGTGATATGTCAATTTCTATTTACCCTTCATATGGACCCTTTTCATTAAATCCGATCCGACTAAAGTGGGAGAGACAGACACCCGCCAGCCACCTTATGCAACTAGTGCATGTCAGTCGGTGGAACTAGTCTCACGTAAGCGTACGTGTAAGGTCGGTCCGGGCCGCTTCATCCCACGATGCCGCCGAATCAAGATTGGACTAGTAACGGCAAGAGAATTGAACAAAATCAACGCCCACAACTTGTTTGTGTTCTACTCGTGCAAGATGCTACGCAAAGACCTAGCTCAGATGCCACTGATGGGGAACGTAGCATAATTCAAAAAAATTCCTACGCTTCACCAAGATCAATCTAAGGAGTCATCTAGCAACGAGCATAAAGGAGTGCATCTACATACCCTTTGTAGATCGCGTGCGGAAGCGTTCGAAGGAACGTGGATGATGGAGTCGTACTCGTCGTGATCCTTGTCACCGATGATCCCAGCGCCGAACAAACGACACCTCCGCATTCAACACACATACGGTACAGCGACGTCTCCTCCTTCTTGATCCATCGAGGGGGAGGAGAGGTTGATGGAGATCCAGCAGCACGACGGCGTGGTGGTGGATGCAACGGGAAAAGCTGCAGGGCTTCGCCGAGACCCTGCGGGAGGAGTAGGAGATGTAACGGGGGGAGAGGCGCCAGGGGCTGAGGTGCGGCTGCCCTCTCTCCCCCCACTATATATAGGGGGCCAGGGGGGCACCGGCCCTAGGAGATCCAATCTCCTAGGGGGGCGGCGGCCAAGGGGGGTGACTTGCCCCCCAAGCCTAAGGGGGGCGCCCCCACCCCTAGGGTTTCAACCCGAGGCGCATTGGGGGAGGCCCATGGGGGGTGCGCCAGCCCACTAAGGGCTGGTCCCCCCTACGGCCCACGGGGCCCTCCGGGATGGGTGGCCCCACCCGGTGGACCCCCGAGACCCTTCCGGTGGTCCCGGTACACTACCGGTGACCCCCGGAACTCTCCCGATGGCCGAAACTGGACTTCCCATATATCATTCTTTACCTCCGGAACTCCTCGTGACGTCCGAGATCTCATCCGGGACTCCGAACAACATTCGGGTTTCCGTGTGCATATCTCTACAACCCTAGCGTCACCGAACCTTAAGTGTGTAGACCCTACGGGTTCGGGAGACACACAGACATGACCGAGACGACTCTCCGGTCAATAACCAACAGCGGGATCTGGATACCCATGTTGGTTCCCACGTGTTCCTCGATGATCTCATCAGATGAACCACGATGTCAAGGATTCACTTAATCCCGTACGTTATTCCCTTTGTCTACCGGTACGGTACTTGCCCGAGATTCGATCGTCGGTATACCGATACCTTGTTCAATCTCGTCATGGCAAGTCTCTTTACTCGTTCCGTAATCCATCATCTCGTGACTAACTCCTTAGTCACTTTGAGCTCATTATGATGATGTCTTACCGAGTGGGCCCAGAGATACCTCTCCGTCATACGGAATTACAAATCCCAGTTCTCGGTTCGTGCCAACCCAACAGACACTTTCGGAGATACCTGTTGCGTACCTTTATAGCCACCCAGTTACGTTGTGACGTTTGGCACACCCAAAGTATTCCTACATTATCCGGTAGTTGCACAACCTCATGGTCTAAGGAACAAATACTTGACACTGAAAAGCTTAAGCATTACGAACTACACGATCTCGTGCTAGGCTTAGGATTGGGTCTTGTCCATCACATCATTCTCCTAATGATGCGATCCCGTTATCAATGACATTTAATGTCCATGGTCAGGAAACCGTGACCATCTGTTGATCAACGAGCTAGTAACTAGAGGCTTACCAGGGACACGTTGTGGTCTATGTATTCACACATGTATCGCTGTTTCCGTACAATACAATTCAAGCATGAATAACAGAAAATTATCATGAACAAGGAAATATAATAATAATCATTTTATTATTGCCTCTAGGGCATATTTCCAACACCCCCCGGGTCAGTGCTCCTCATGAGTGTTGGTCCAAACCTGTCAGCCCCCGGTGACCACCAGGGGCAACTCTGGACTTGGCCTACCGGAAGTTTGGACAATCCGATCATGGTCTGAGATGAGATACGCGCGGCTCTTATCAGGGTGTCGGCACATCAGGAGGCTTTACTGGATTAGTTTTACCTTTGTCGAAAATATCTTGAGCACGGGATTCCGAGAATACTCGGGTCTTCCCAATTTGGAGTTGCGACTACGCAGATCGTGAGCTAGTGATGGGCTAAGTTGGGACACCCCTACAGGGTTATGAACTTTCGAAAGCCGTGCCCGCGGTTGTGTGGCAGATGGGAATTTGTTAATATCCAGTTGTAGATAACTTGACACCATATCCTTAAGAATACACTACCTGTGTGAGTAACCGTGATGGTCTCTTTCCGAAGGGCTTCGGGAAGTGAACACGGTGGGGTTATGCATGAACGTGGGTAGCTAGGATCACTTCTTGATCAACTTTGGCGACCGTTGGCACATATTCTCATCTCGCTCTGAATTCATAAGCTAGTTGCTTAGTGCTTGCTGCAAACACTTTATTACCTCTCCACACCTAAAGGCTTTGTTTGTTTTGATACCCGGGAATTGGATTGCCGAGTCCTTGTGGCTCACAGATTACAACACACACCACATGCAGGTACAGCCGAGTATGATGCAGGAGATGGATTAGAACTTCACTGGGAGTTCGATGAAGAGCGTGGTCGTTACTATGTTTCGTATCCCGACGATCAGTAGTGGTTCCTACTAGGGGCGATCAGGACTTGTGGTTGTGGTATCTTTTCTCGTTTGGATTTCGTCCGTAGTCGGATCCTGTGTTATTTGATGAATGTATGCCATTGTAATCATTGTGTGACGTGGAGAGTGTAAGCCAACTATTTTAGTCTTTCATCCCTGAACTTTTACATGAGATGTGCAAAGATACCATGCTTGCGATCATTCCAGAATGCGCTTATGTCTCTAAGTCGTGCATCGACACGTAGGAGATATAGCTGCATCCTGGGCATTACAAGTTGGTATTCAGAGCCTTCTCCGACCTAGGATCCCCCTGATTGATCGAATCGCTGACGGTTGAGTCTAGGCACACACACAAAAATGTTTTGAGTCCTATATATATATATATATATATATATATATATATATATATATATATATATATATATATATATATATATATATATATATATATATATATATATCGGAGAGTAGGATTTCTTTTTACTCCTCATCCCCTTCATCGCTCTGGTGAGGACTCCTGACGTTGTTTTATCTTCACTATTCTCAAAATTTCACCAATTTTTTTAGGATCACGCGGGTATTGTTTGGATTGTTCCGATATTTTTGTGACGAGAACATTGTTCTCGATGCCTCCTGTCATTTAGGGGTTGTGGCAGTGTCCCGGGGAGTTGAGCTCGGACGTGTTGTCGTCACAGATGTATTGTATCGGTTCTAGAATACCAGAGGCGGCCGAGATCGAAAACTCTTCTATGCATGTCTGGTGGTGAGATAACCCCGACGTCACCCAGTACTAGGGAGATAGTTCGGGAGTATTGCCACAGCTAGTATTGCGGATGCGTTTCGAAGGTCCGAGGTAAACGGTTTCCGAAGATGACTCGTTATGTGTTGACGGATGGATACAGTTGGATGTAGGTTTAGAGTTGAGTGCGCGGTGCTTCCCCTGTATCCCCAACACCAGATTGCATAACCGGAAAGCTTCGGGAATTAATAGGTGGGTTTCAAGTAGGTCTTAGGTAATCTTACAACGGGTGCATGGTATGAGGTTTGGGGTTCAACATCTAGTGAAGAGGTTTCATGGGCGCTGTTCCAATTGGGAGTTGCATCTTAAAGGATCCTTGGCTATGCTGATCCGGGGATTGCAAGGCCCTTTGTAACACGTGCCATGGGGCATTCAGCACAAACATGTGGGATGAAACCTCTATTTTGTATTTTTTACATATGTACCTTGTTGTTTTATTCTATCATTTTGTTCTCCCAAGTGGCTTCTCGACAAGTTGTTGTACCATTAAGCTATGGAATTCATTCGTTCAATTTTGTTCGGATGTTCATTGTGAAGACTATATGTTGCAAATATCTAGCCGTTGATTTAGCTTATCTATTATATGCTTCAATGGCCAACAGTTGTCATCATCTTCAGGATGGCACCTAAGAAAGTTCCCAACCAGAACCCAAAGGGTGAAGAAGAGCGTCCTCCTTCCCCTCCTCCGTCTAAGGCATGAAGAGCGATTATGCAGGCAACCAACCAAAACACTCAGATGCTCATGCAAATCATGCAGAGTTTCCAAGCCAATCAAGCAAATCAAGGCAATCAAGGGAACCAAGGCCAAGGAAATCTGTTCAATCAACCTCACTTTGCTACTCTAAACCAATTCCTGGCAAATCAGCCCAAGTCTTTCAGTTATTGTGTGGACCCGCTAGATGCTGAAGATAGGATCACAGACATCAAGAAGCATTTTGAGTGCAGTAACGTCAGACCTGAGGATTATGTCAAGTTTGCCGCTTTCCAACTCAAAGATCAAGCTGCAGATTGGTGGCAATAGTACAAAGACTCCACAGCGGGTCGTGAGATCTCGTGGACTGACTTCTGCCGTGATTTCCGTTCTCATCACATTCCTACAAGTGTCATTGAAGGTATGCGTGAGCAATTCCGCAATCTGAAGCAAGCCACCATGTCTGTCTACCAATACAATGTCAAGTTCCAGAATCTTGCCCGTTATGCGAAGCAAGACATCCCCAATGCCAAGAGCAAAATCTACCAGTTCCGAGGTGGTCTGAAAGATGAACTCCAACTTGCACTCACTCTATTCGAGCCAGATGAATTTGATCAATTCTACAACATGGCTCTCAAGCAAGAGGCAGCTCAGCTCAAGTGTGAAGCTTCCAAAAAGAGGATAAGAGATGTTGTTCACTCCTCCTCTTCCTCTCAAGTGGTTGCCAAGCAGCAGCTCGAGATAACACAATCAGGCTATTCTCTCTCAGTGACAAGGGCGAGATTAATGCCATTTCTCAGATTCCGGTGGTTTGTGAATATGAGGATGTATTCCCTGAAGAGCTTCTAGGCATGCCTCCCAACCGTCCAGTTGAATTCGTCATTGAACTTGAACCTGGTATCGAGCCAGCCTGTCGGCGTCCGTACAAGCTTTTCTCCTGATGAGTTGAAGGAATTGAAGAAACAACTCGATGAGCGAGAACGAATGGGTCTAATTAGACCAAGTACTTCTCCTTGGGGCTGTGGTTTTCTTTTTGTCAAGAAAAAGGATGGCACGGAACGATTGTGCGTTGATTACTAGCCATTG
Source organism: Secale cereale (assembly GCA_902687465.1). Classification (NCBI taxonomy): domain Eukaryota; kingdom Viridiplantae; phylum Streptophyta; class Magnoliopsida; order Poales; family Poaceae; genus Secale; species Secale cereale. Next base: position 578,345,757 of record LR738715.1, on the reverse strand, counting down.
AATAAGAAGACAATTAAGAATAAGTACCCGCTCCCCAATATCAATGAATTGTTCGAGCAGCTCAAAGGAGCCAAGGTTTTCTCGAAGGTTGATCTCCGGATGGGCTACCATCAGATTCGTATCCGTGAAGATGATATTCCCAAGACCGCATTCAGAACGAGTTATGGCTCATATGAGTACACGGTCATGTCTTTCGGGCTTGCAAATGCTCCACCCACATTCTCTCGGATGATGCACTTCGTATTCAACCCCTACACCAATGAATCCGTGCTCGTGTACCTCGATGATATCTTGGTATTCTCCAAGAATGAAGAATACCTTGCCAAGCACCTCCGTTTGGTCCTTGACAGGCTCCGTGAGCACCATTTCTATGCGAAGTTCTTCTAATGCGACTTCTGGCTTGATAAAGTCCTCTATCCTGGCCATATTATCTCTGTCGAGGGCATTTCTGTTAACCCCGAGAAGGTTGAAGCTATTGTCAACTGGGAACCTCCTCAGAATGTCAAACAACTCCGAAGTTTCCTCGGTCTCGCAAGCTATTGCAGAAGGTTCGTTGAGAACTTCTCCAAGATTGTCAAGCCTATGTCCAACATGTTGCAGAAGAATGTCAAGTACTCATGGACTCCTGATTGTGATGTGTCATTCAATACACTCAAAGAGAAGCTCATTTCTGCTCCGGTACTTACTCCTCCAGATGAGTTCAAGCCTTATGAAGTGTTCTATGATGCTTCATTGCAAGGTCTTGGCGGTGTTCTCATGCAAGACAAGAAGATCGTTGCATACACTTCGCGTCAGCTTAAACCAAATGAGAAGAATTACCCCACACATGATCTCGAGCTAGCAGCAGTTGTTCATGCCTTGATCACGTGGAGACACCTTCTGTTGGGCAGAAGAGTGGACATCTTCACCGATCACAAGAGCCTAAAGTACATCTTCACCCAGCCAAACCTTAACCTCCGCCAGACTCGTTGGGTTGAAATGATTCAAGAATACGATCCAAGCATTGAGTATACTCCTGGCAAGGCCAATGTCATTGCAGATGCCTTGAGCAGAAAGGCTTATTGGCTTATTGCAACAGTCTCCTCCTCAAACCGTTCCAACCTGAACTTTGTGAGTCATTCAGGAAGCTCAACCTCCAAGTTGTTCCGCGAGGATTTCTTGCCAACCTTCAAGTCGCTCCTACCTTGGAAGATCAAATCTGTGAGGCCCAACTCAGTGATGCTATGGTGTAGAAGGTGAAACATGGTATTGCCAAGGGTACTCCCAAGTACAAGTGCTATCGCATTGATGACAGAGACACTTTGTTCTTTGAGGACAGAATTGTGGTTCCCAAAGGTGATCTCAGAAAGCTCATAATGAACGAAGCACATGACTCACTCCTCTCGATACATCCGGGAAGCTCCAAGATGTACCATGACCTCAAGCAATCCTATTGGTGCACTCGCATGAAAAGAGAAATTGCTCAATTCGTGAACGAGTGTGATGTCTACAGAAGAGTGAAGGCAGAGCATCAACGTCCAGCCGGACTCCTTCAACATCTACCTATTCCCGAGTGGAAATTCGATCACATTGAGATGGATTTCGTCACCGGTTTTCTCAAGTCCAAGCGAGGAAATGATGCTATCTTTGTGGTGATTGACAAGCTCACTAAAGTGGCTAATTTTCTTCCAGTCAAAGAATCCATCAACGCAACACAACTAGCAGAGCTCTACACCTCAAGAATTGTCTTTTTGCATGGCATCCCCCAAGTAATGTCCTAAGATCGTGGAAGCTTGTTCACTTCCAAGTTATGGGGTTCCTTTCAGTCAGCTATGGGTACCAAGATTCGCTTCAGCATAGCTTTTCACCCTTAGACTAGTGGTCAAGTCGAAAGAGTGAACCAAATTCTTGAAGATATGCTTAGAGCATGTGTAATCTACTTCGGTATGAAATGGGAAGATTGCCTTCCATTTGCCGAATTCTCCTGCAACAACAGCTTCCAAGCAAGTGCAGGCAAATCACTGTTTGAAATTCTCTATGGCAGAAAGTGTCGTACCCCTCTCAACTGGTCCGAGACTGGTGAACGTCAACTCCTTGGAAATGATTTGATCTCAGAGGCCAAAGAAATGTGCAAAGTCATACGTGAGAATCTCAAGGCCGCGCAATCGCGCCAAAAGAGTTACTATGATGGCAAGCATCGTGACTTGGATTTCCTCATTGGAGATCATGTCTATCTCCGTGTTTCTCCCATGAAGGGATTCAGAGGTTCGGTATCAAGGGCAAGCTTGCTCCAAGATACGTGGGCCCTTTCAAGATACTTGGCGAGAGAGGCAATCTAGCCTACCACCTCGAGCTTCCCTCCAACTTTGCAAATGTGCATGATGTGTTTCACGTGTCACAACTCCGCAAGTGCTTCAAGATGCCTAAATGCACCCTTCCTTTCGAAGAGATTGATCTTCAGCAAGACTTGTCTTATCATGAGCACCCCGTTGCTATCCTTGAAGAAATTGAGCGCAAGACCCGCAACAAGTCCATCAAATTCTTGAAAGTGAAGTGGTCACACCATACCGACCGAGAAGCTACATGGGAACAAGAAGGTCATCTCCGTTCCGAGTATCCCGCATTCTTTCAGTCCTAGATCTCGGGACGAGATCTTTTTGTAGTGGAGGAGAGTTTGTAACGCCCCGGATGTAGCAATTCCATTTATGGCAATATATGCATCATTGACTTAATCAATTCCATTCTAGGCTCTTCCTTCATTTCGGGTTTCTTTGTTTTTGCTTTGTGCGTGTGTTGCATGTCACCATGTCATTTTCATTATGTGCATTGCATTGGCATAGTCTCACTTGCATCTGTGTGTAGTTGCATCGTCTCCGTTCTCTCCGTTGTCCGTTTCGAGTTCCGACACTCACGCATGTGCCCGTCGCACCTCTCAAGCCTTTGTTTCGTGAGTGGGTTAAAAACATCCTCGGAATGGTCCGAGAGTTGTCAGGTGGTCTTAGTATATCACCGGTAGACCGCCTGTCAAGTTTTGTCTCATTTGGAGGTCGTTTGATACTCCAACGGTTAACCATGTGGGCTAAAAAATCCTATCTCTTTTGGCCTAGCACACCTCCACAACAGCCCACTAACCCAGCACAACCACCTCCATCCTCTCGGTCGTTGGATCGTGATCGTGTGGGCGAAAACCGCACCCCATTTGGACACTCCTAGCTCCCTCTACCTATAAAAAGGCATCTCCTCCTCCATTTTCGGGCAAACCCTAGCTCCTCCTCCCTCCGCGCCGTGCGAGACCCATCTGCACCGTGTCGGACGCGTCCGCCGCCATGCCCGACCAACCAGTGCGCACCACATGGCCCCGCTCCGCCGGCCCACCGGGCCCAGGCGGGGCCCGCCCGGCCCGTGCACCGCGCCTCTCCTAGCTCCCTCTACCTATAAAAAGGCATCTCCCAGGTGGGGCCCGCCCGACCCTCGCCGCCACGCGCCGCTGGCAGGCAGCGCCACCGCCGCGCTCGGATCCGTCTCGCGGCCGGTCGGCACCGACCATCGTTGTCGCCCCTGTGTTCTCCACCGTCGCCCGTCTCCCTCGTCCTCCACCCGGGATCCGCCGGATCCACATCCCCGCGGGCGGATCCCGCCGTTGCCGGCCCTTCCCGTCGACCAAGCGCCGCCGCCGGAGCCATCCTCGCCGCCTCCCTCCCCTGCTCGTGCGGGAGCATGAGACGATGCCGCTCGTCGCCTGCCTCGTGGCCTCGTGGGCCCGGCCCGTCTCCCCGCCGGCCTCGCCAGGCCATCTGCTCCCTCCGGCCCAGCCGCCTGGCTTGTGGGCCTCCTCCAGCCGCCCGGCCCGTCTGCCGTCTGCCGCCAGCAGGCCCAGACGGCCCGCCTCGCCTCCTCTACACGTGGGCCGAAGCTCAGGGTGAGCAGCCCGATTCCCCGCCCGTGCATTTTTTTTATATGGGACACTCATTTTTTTCCTGAAATGACTAAGTCCCTGGATCTGAGTAATTTTTTGCATCCTTCATCTTGTGGTAACTTTGTGTTCGGTGCTCCGTTTTGCGCATATGATATATCAAAATGTTCGTCTCGAAGTGCTCTACATGTTAGCATCAGTTTCATGCATGTTAGGGTTCATCTAGATCTCTTAATATTCGTTGCAAAAGTGCTTCGTGATGTTACTGTTTTAGCACTAGTTGTCTGTTAACAATTTATTGGCATGTTCGTGAGGTCAGAACTTGGTGCATGTTGGTCCAAATGGAGTGTATGATATGTCAAAATGTTCGTCTTGTGATGCTCTTCATGATGGATGCATTTGCATACATGTTAGGTTGCATTATGCCATGTTTAACCCTGTTGCAAAAGTGCATGTGGCTGATAAGTTTCTGAACTTGTTATGAGATGATGTTTTGTCTTGTTTGTGTATATTAATCCATGTGTCATATGAGCTAGGTGTCAACATGGTTTTTGCTCATTGAAATGTGCTCTACAAGATAGATTCATTTTCATACCATGATATGTCTTGATATGAGTGCATAAAGCTTGTTAACATGTCATCGTGATGTTAAATTTCTGCTAAGTGTGAATCTGTTAATTTTTATGCCATGTTTCCATGATGCCACTGTCATTGTTGTGCATGTTTAGAGTTGTCCAGTGGGTGTTCCTTGATGTATATGTTATGCTCTAGCTATCCATGCTCTTGTTTGCCATGATACCTTGCTGTAGCTTATTGTTTTCATGCTCTCAAGTTGCTATAAAATGTTTTTGTCAGCCTGTTATCAGCAAGTTCAGTTTTGCCATGTGAATAGCTAGTGTTCTATGCATCCTATGACCATGTTCTTGCCATTAGTAGCTTCACAAACATGTCTTCTTGCTGTTGGTTACATTCACATGCCATGCTATGCTTTGAGATGAGTTGCACAAGCTTGCAAACATGCCTACTTGTTGTTGTTGCTGCCATGCCTTGTAATTTTCATCAAGTCTGAGAATTCTGTTAACTTATTGATTCTTTCCATGCTTGTTTGATTGTGTTCCAACAAGTTTTTGGGTGTGTTCTGAGTTCATGCTTGTTAAGTATCTTGTCTATTTCACATCCATGCCTTTTGTCTTCATGTTTGGGTGTTGTAGCATAATTATATCTTGCTCCAAAGATGGCATGTCGCTGTTAACTGCAGTTATGCATTGCATCTTGTTTTGCTTTTCATTTGCAAACCGTGCATCCGATTTCCATGATCTTTATATCGTTTTCGACCGAAATCTTCCCATCTATCCAGTGGCTTGCTTGGTTACGCAAGATGAAGCCATTTTCATCATCTTATCCTTAGGCTCGAGAGCATCCTCATGCATACGCCCATCATACTTGCATCCCATGTCATGTCTTGCATCATGTTGATTGTGCATTGCATCGAGATTTATTTTGTATCGTTGTTGTGATCTTGTGTTGCCTAGAGCCGAGAGCCGATACCGAGTTCGAGGATCTTATCGAGTCCGAGTTTGAGGTGCCGTCTTATCATCCCACCGACGACTTACCAGGCAAGATGACTGTTCTCCGATATCACCTCTATCTTTGCCTTGCTAGTTATCTCACTCTTTAGCTATGCCTCGATGCCTATTCCTGTTTGTCAGCCTCCTATTGTTGCCATGAAACACTCTAACCGCCTTCCTAGCAAACCGTTGATTGACTAAGTACGCTTTTGCTCAGCCCCTCTTATAGCGTTGCTAGTTGCAGGTGAAGTTTGAATATTGCTCCTTGTTCGGACTTGTATATTAGGATAACATAATATATATCTTAATCAAATTAATGCACATATATATTGGTAATGGCTGGAAGGTTTGGCCTTCTGCTTGGTGTTTTGTTCCACTCATGCCACCTTAGGACCCGATAAACTGGTGTTATGTTCCTTGATTTTGCGTTCCTAACACGGTTGGGGTTTATGGGCCCCCATTGATAATTCGCACTGCTTAAAGCTTTTCCAGCAAGGCCCAACCTTGGTTTTACCATTCGCCTAATAATTAAAACTTGCATAGGGAGTTATAAATCCGAGTTCTTAATCCACCCCCCGGGCCAGTGCTCCTCATGAGTGTTGGTCCAAACCTGTCAGCCGTCGGTGACCACCAGGGGCAACTCTAGACATGGCCTACTAGAAGTTTGGACAATCCGATCGTGGCCTGAGACAAGATACGCACGGCTCTTATCAGGGTGTCGGCACGTCGGGAGGCTTTGCTGGATTAGTTTTACCTTTGTCGAAATATCTTGAGCACGGGATTCCGAGAATACTCGGGTCTTCCCAATTTGGAGTTCCGACTCCGCAGATCATGAGCTTGTGATGGGCTATGTTGGGACACCCCTGCGGGGTTATGAACTTTCGAAAGCCGTGCCAACGGTTATGTGGCATATGGGAATTTGTTAATATTCGGTTGTAGATAACTTGACACCATATCCTTAAGAATACACTACCTGTGTGAGTAACCATGATGGTCTCTTTCCGAAGGGCTTCGAGAAGTGAACACGGTGGGGTTATGCATGAACGTGAGTAGCTAGGATCACTTCTTGATCAACTTTGGCGACCGTTGGCACATATTCTCATCTCGCTCTGAATTCGTAAGCTAGTTGCTTAGTGCTTGCTGCAAACACTTTATTACCTCTCCACACCTAAAGGCTTTGTTAGTTTTGATACTCGGGAATGGGATTGTTGAGTCCTTGTGTCTCACAGATTACAACACACACCAGATGCAGGTACAGCCGAGTACGATGCAGGAGATGGATCAGAACTACACTGGTAGTTCGATGAAGAGCGTGGTCGTTACTATGTTTCCTATCCCGACGATCAGTAGTGGTTCCTACTAGGGGCGATCAGGACTTGTGGTTGTAGTATCTTTTCTCGTTTGGATTTCGTCCATAGTCGGGCCCTCTATTATTTGGATGAATGTATGCTATTGTAATCATTATGTGACGTGGCGAGTGTAAGCCAACTATTTTACTCTTTCATCACTGAACTTTTACATGAGATGTGCAAAGATACCACGCTTGCGATCATTCCAGAATGCGTTGATGTCTCTAAGTCGTGCCTCGACATGTAGGAGATATAGTCACATCCTGGGCATTACAAGACTAGAATTGCAGAAATGATTTGGTCTTTAACTGAACAACAAATATTCACTTTTTGCAGGTTATTTTCCGGGCCACTGCGTTGATCCGTATGTGGTCGCTACTCACTCTGACGGAGGCCAGGGAGCGTTTGGTTACTGGATCTACCCGATGGGAGATGGTAGCTCGGACTATTTTCAACCGGTTTGGATGGTGGTCATGTAACAAGATAGGCATTTAGTGTTCCTATCTCTGTTTACCGGCCGGTTGTGGCTCCTCTTTTTTGTTCACCTCTTGATGAGCCTTTTTTGGTTCCTTGATCGAGACAGGAAGACTTGTACTGGACCTTATATTGCTTTTTCAATAATCATGGCCGTATGCATTGTTCTGATGCAGAGGCTGGGGCAAACCCCCTTTTCGAAAAAAACAGGTCCAGTCAGCATGGCACGTTAGCAAAAAGTTCAAAATTTCCAGAAGAAATAAAAGAATTCTATAAAATAAAAAAATAGTGTAAACTGGTAAAACTTATAAAATTTTGAATTCCAGGAAAAATACATTAAAAACAGTAAAACAATAGTTTCCAGAAAATATAAAAAAATGAAAAATATAAAAACATAAAAAAACTATAAAATAAAAAATAATTCCAAAAAAAAAGTTTTCAAATTTTTTTTGCTGACGTGGCATGCTGACTGGACCCGTTGAGTGGTCAAAATTGGTCACCTAAGTCAAAACCGGTCAACAAGGAGGGGAGGTTTGAATCCTGACCGCTTTTGAGAGTTGGAGGTTGTAATTTAGATGGTATTGGAGTTGGGGGTTGTAAATTAGACTAGGGTAAGAGTTCGGGGTTGAAATATGCACTTCATGTCTAGATTATGCCTAACAAACCAGTAGTAGATAATAAATCCATGAGATAATCTTTTATCAGATCCCAAAAGTGCTGGTAAAAAAGAAAGGGATCCCATCTAGGCCAGGATCCCCGTCAGACTAAGAATCTACAGTGAAGGATGATTGCAGGAGGGTGTTTTCTTTTACTAGAGCTTTTTTAGTCTCACTAATAATCCAGGATTAAGTTTAAAACCAAATTTATGCTTTTTTAGAAAGATTTTTATAATAACTAGAAGCTACCTCCAACATCTCTTCATTCTCATAAATAGGTCCATAGGAGCTATCCAAGGAATGACTGTGGGTTTTCCTTCTTCTATGGTTAGCTACCGCCCCATGCCAGGAAGCACTGCATCACCGCGCTTGACGGTGGAGCTGCTCACGGTGCTGGCCGTTGGCTGCGCCTGAGCATGTCGGGATCTTTTGCAGGGTGGTTGTTGTTGATCTCTCCAATTTGAGTCTGATTCATTTCTTTTCCGGTTCTCTGCCAGCATGCAGCTTCAGTTTGTACAAAAATCTAATTGATGCATGCATGGGTGGATGAAATCCAATTGCTCACGTGCATTCGGTTCTCTAGTATTTGTTTTTGGTAGAGCGTGCTCAAGCCTTTGTTGCATGGATGGATGGATGGATGACCACTCTATTCAGCATTTTTTGTTTAAATGAAATCCAATCCAGTTCTAGGCGAGATGAACAAATCCATTCCATTCCATCCCTCAAACCAAACATCAAAATATTGTTAGATACTTTGGATCGAGTAGGTTAGATGATTAGGTTAGATGATTCATGGTAGTTTACCTTCTTCTTGTCTCGAGGAGCTCCCGGTGCCGGTGGTGAACGGAGGGGAGCTCGGCGTAGAGGTCGACGGTGAAGTGGATGGTGGCACTTCCCATCGCTTCAGCGCCTCCCTCTCGATCGGACTAGGGTTAGGAGTGGGGAACAGTGGTGGCAGCGAACCTCGTACCTTGCACCATGGTCCCCACCTCCTCTATATGGCACTGCGCGACAGGGGCCCACCAACCTTGCTTGGGCTGGACGTCCCCGACCAGGGCGTGAGTCAAGGGTCCAATGGGCCGTTGGGCCCATTGGGGAAGAGATCAATCTAACATTCTCCCCCTTGATCTCATCATATACTTTTAACTTTATACTTTGAAATAACTCTTTTTAAAGTACTCGTTCCATCACAGATTTGCATGTAGAGCATGTCTCATCATCACGGTCTATCCTCGATAGAATCAACACCTACAACACACTCCTCTGTTTTGAAACAGATTCTTTACCCTTGGGCCTTTTTATTGTGCGGAAATCTTAGACTATACCATAAAACCCATGTCGAATGTGTGTTCTCCGAACACACTGGACGGTAAGCCTTTAATAAGCAGATCTGCAAACACTTGTCTGTTTCTTTTATGCTTCAAGCATTTCTACATTATTCCGGACTTTCTCCTTTACAACGCATACCTCTGTGTCAGTGTGTTTGACATCAACACTTGACTCGTTGTCATAGGAGCGAAAACCTTAAAATGGTTATCGTTGTTGTCAACCAATATCAGCTCTGGGTATAGGTCTCCTTAACCATTTTGCCCGTCCCTCAGCCTCATATCAAGTTATAACATGTTTTTGCATCACATTGATGATAATTGTTTCACTCTTTGGAGCTTTTCCACACAAAAAACTTCAAGTGTGAAAGTTAGCGACAATTGTGGATTTCGCTATACATTTCACAAGTCCTGTCTTTGTACTCTCAATCTTTTGAGAGCACTTATTTCTTTTAGCATGAGGCCGATATCTTTGACTCCATTCCAGTGATCTATATATGGACTAGACATTGCCAAACAACCCAGATACGTGAACTGTGTAATATATATTGAGCTTCCAACAGCTGAAGCATATGGCACCATATCCATTTTCAATCTTTTCTCATTAACTTTTGGAACACCAAAGTTTCCAGTTCCATTAGCCTTGACTATAAGAACAGGTGTAGGTTTTCTCGCATGCATAATTTAGAGACCTTTCTTAGCATGTCCATGCGACATTCCTAATACCCCCTTTTATTCTTTTCTTAGTGAATCTCGATAATTATAATGAGAGACACTCTACCGAGAACATTCTTTTGAACTTTGAGGACAAGAACTTCTTTTCTCCTCCTCTCGTACATTGGCATGACCACTAGCAAGTAGAACATCATCCACATGCACATGATTAGAATGAATTTCCTATTCTATAACTTTGCATGAATACAATTGTCCTCTGTTTTTCTTTAACCCAAAATAACATCTGATTCTTTAAACTTTAAATGCCACTGTCTAGAGACTTGCTCTAGTCCATAAAAAACTTCTTGAAGTAGTATCCCTTGTGTTCTTTACTTTCATCTGATGTAACTCAGATCATGATGTGCCACTAACACTCATTGTAATCTATTCATTCTCTTTGCAGAAAATCTTTCGATTTAAGTCGCGCTTGACACCTTTACATATTTCCTTTGGAGTCACATTGACCTTGTGGACCCTTTACAGTCCACTATTTTGGCTCCATTGGAAATTACTTATGAGTCCCAAACATCGTCAGGATTCACCAATTTTATTTCATCTCACATAGTATCTTATCATTTAGACAAACAGACACGTCTCAAAGCTCGATTGAGCGCTTTAAATGAGGTGGGATCAACCTCCATCTGATTTTATCATTCCTTGAGACCATCTGTGTCTCAGGTATTGGCACTTCTTTCATATGGGGCTTGTTGCTCTGTCATTGCCAAGAGGCAAATTAATTGTATAGTATTTCATTTCCAAGAGGCAATAGGTTTTACAAGGACCTTTATCACAAGATCCGTGTTTACTCATTCCTCATTTATAGAGCTAACAACAGGTGTTGTATAGGTCATATAACATGCTCCCCAGATATAATCTATTCGAGTCTTTGGTATTTTCATACCATGCTCCCCCAGATTACTCCATCTTCACTAAAAATGGGGTATCTTTAAACTTTATTATTTGGGTTTATTCTGTTAAAAATTTCTTCTTTATGGCACTTTAAGCACTTTCTTAGTATTCGTTAGTCTACTTTCCGAACAGTAAAAGATCCAGGAATACATCTATCTCTTTCCTTTAGGGGTATTATTATGACCGTCGTACCCCCCAGACGATCACATTCTTCATTAATGGATCACTTTAGATGCATAATGTGCATCACAATATCTAAAGTATAGGGGAGTTTCAGCATTCTTAATTTATCTCATATTTCTTTCTCCCCCTTGAAATGTGGCAAGAACTTTTCTGACACAATTTCGAAAAACCATTCATAACTCTTGTGAATTGAGGAAACTTTGATTATCATCTTCATTTATCTGATTACTTCATACGAAATGAAGCTATCTGTTAACTGGTATGGGAGTACTTTTTCCTCATTCCATTTCAAAAACTCAACAGAGTTCTTTATCATTTGTACTTTTGCAAGTCACACTTGCATATCATTCTTATCTTTAGGTTCAGCCATAGCTTTTATTCTCATTGGATTTATTGAGTGCTTAATGACCGTTAAACATAAGGTGTACGGTCAATACTAGGAAAGCATAATAACTACTCCATACTTTTCTCCCAGAGTGGGACACATTAAAATCACATGAGTCATCATATCTTTCTCCTATCATACAGGATAAGTCCTTTTCTAGAATTTCTCCCGACATACGGGATTGTTTACAAATATTATGTCAACTTTACCCCGTTACGCAGGTATTTTCCCAGACTTTTTCTGTCATGCGGTTTTCTCATAATCACCTTTTCCCGCCATGCGGGTAATTCCCTGTAAGGGACATAAATGCTAGAATTAGCTCTTTTGACTGCATATTCAATCATCAAATTTAGGAATAAATCCGAATGTTCTTTGACACACATGCTTGATCTGACGTTGGTCAAACTAAACACGCATGTTGCTTGATTCATCTTAAATCATGTTGACTGAAAAATCTTCTTCATAGAGAGTACATGAAAGACATTCGTCAACCAAGACTCTCAATGATCTATCTCTTTTCTTTTCAAGCCATTCTTTAGAGAGAACATACCCCCTAACGTTATGACCTTTCTTGGTCATCTTTTGGGTCACAAGTACCCAGCCATTCGCTTTCACGGATGAAAGCATGGAAAACTTTTAGTCTAAGAAAAATTAGCCAATACTCAACAATAATGAGCATAAAAATAACCCCATGGTGGCCTGGTTAAAAAATATGCACATTAAACTTTTAAAACTTTCTTTTATATATTATAAATCACCGTTATGGCAGAATTAGAATAAAACATCATCCTTCTACATTAATTCCATACCACCATCGGGCGGAAATGGGAATAATGCATATAACTCATAAACAATGTGATGATAGTATTTATATTAAGCAACTTTGCTAAGAAATAATCATCATCAACTTTATTGCAGCGAGAACAAGAAATATACATTTCTCTAGCATAAGAGCATTTCTTGATCTTATATGTTCTCTGAAAATTGATCACTTTGATACAAAATTTATTAGAGATTTAAACTTTAAGCATGAGACTCATAGAATTATAGTACTATTATCATCAACGTTGGTCAGAAAATAACAATACCATATTTTAACTTAAAAAAATATCTTTCTTTTGTCATAGCGGAAACTATATGCATCTTATTTCACCCACAGGGGAAAAACATTGCTAAAAATAGTTCTTCCAATTAAATTTTCCCATTGGTTCCAATTTAGTTGGAGGATAAAACTTTTACTTTGCAGCGGAAACTTTCTGAATCTATTCAGAAATAATTATGTACTCTTTTAGTCTCTAAGCAATTTTAACCGATTGGTTCAAAGCATTGGAGAAGCAACAATTTAATCTCTTACTTTAGTTCTATTCACTTTTAAAAGAGCACTTTTATTTTTATTTGCAGCGGAAAAACATGAATAAAAATTCATGCACTTTTTACTTTTCATAAGCATCTTTGTCACTTTTCTATTTTCTAAACAAAATTTCGCTGGACAATTTTCCATAGGGGGGAATCTAGATTAAATTTTTCCAAAAATGGACAAAAAATCGAAAAACAGATAAGCCCGGCCACGTCCTCGCGCGGGAGGGCCGTTGCGGCCCACGACCTGTTCGGTGCGTCGCGCCGCGCGAGCTGGCCTCGCCTCAGCCTGGGTCGACATCCTCAGCCCAGCGCGTGCCTGGGCCTCGCCCTCTTTGGCCCAAAAAGCCTGCAGCACCGCTTGTCCCTTGGCCGTCAGATTGAATCCGACAGTCCAGCGCGCCGATCGCACAAACAAAAACCGGTGCCCACTCGCCCGCAGCGAAAATCGTAGTACATTTCCCCCACCCTGCGCCCCTCTCAGCTTCTCCTCCACCGCAGTCAGATCTGACCAGCGGTTCTTCTCGCCGGCCGCAAGCCGGCCTCGACGTCGAGCCACCGCGTCGCGCTAGCTGCCTTCTCTTTCCCTTCCCTCTCTTCTATCCATCGTCACCGTCCACCTTCTGGCAGAGAGAGAGAGAGTTTGAGAGAAAGAGGAAGAGAAGCTCGGCCACTTTGTGCCGTGGCCATCCTCCTCGCCGGTCGTGCATCCTCCCTAGCGGTGAGTGCGCCATCGTCGTGGGATTTGGCCACGGTCCTGACCCTTTTTTGTCTTTTTTGCTTTCTTTTTTGGCGAGCTATTGTGCTAGCTCCGGTGGTTCTTCCAGACACCTCGGCTTGCCGATGCATGTCCGGATCGAGTGGAACAGCGCGGACATGACGGCGGCGCTCTTCGCCGGCGGGCCCAAGGCCCTGCTCCAGTGAGATCTTTGGGTCTTTCTTTGCCCTCTTTAGGGTTCTTGGGGAGGGGGGGTCTTTCGCGGGATTAGAACTCCCGTTTCCTTTTCCTACCAAAAAACCTGAACCAATCTGGCTGATACCATTGTTAGATCCTTTTGGATTGAGTAGGTTAGATGATTCACAGTAGTTTACCTTCTCCTTGTCTCGAGGAGCTCCCGGTGCCGGTGGTGAACGAAGGGGGGATCGGCGTAGAGGTCGACGGGGAAGTGGCTAGTGGCGCTTCCCATCACTTCAGCGCCTCCCTCTCGATCGGACTAGGGTTAGGAGTGGGAACCAGTGGCGGCAGCGAACCTCGTACCTTGTGTCGTGATCCCCACCTCTTCTATATGGCATTGCACGACAGGGGCCCACCAGCCTTGCTTGGGCTGGATGATGACCCACAAGTGTAGGGGATCTATCGTAGTCCTTTCGATAAGTAAGAGTGTTGAACCCAATGAGGAGCAGAAGGAAATGGTAGGCAATTTTCAGTAAGGTATTCTCTGCAAGCACTGAAATTATCGGTAACAGATAGTTTTGTGATAAGGTAATTTGTAACGAGTAACAAGTAGTAAAGGTAAATAAGGTGCAGAAAGATGGCCCAATCCTTTTTGTAGCAAAGGACAAGCCTGGACAAACTCTTATATAAAGGAAAGTGCTCCCGTGGACACATGAGAATTAGTGTCACGCTCATATGATTCGCGCTCGTTACTTTGATAATTTGGTATATGGGTGGACCGGTGCTTGGGTACTTCCCTTCCTTGGACAAGCATCCCACTTATGATTAACCTCTATTGCAAGCATCCGCAACTACAAAAGAAGTATTAAGGTAGACCTAACCATAGCATGAAACATATGGATCCAAATCAGCCCCTTACGAAGCAATGCATAAACTAGGGTTTAAGCTTCTGTCACTCTAGCAACCCATCATCTACTTATTACTTCTCAATGCCTTCCTCTAGGCCCGAACAATGGTGAAGTGTCATGTAGCCGACGTTCACATAACACCACTAGAGGAAAGACAAGATACATCTCATCAAAATATCGAACGGATACCAAATTTACATGACTACTTATAGCAAGACTTCTCCCATGTCCTTAGGAACAAATGTAACTACTCACAAATCATATTCATGTTCATAATCAAAGAGGTATTAATATGCATAAAGGATCTGAACATATGATCTTCCACCGGATAAACCAACTAGCATCAGCTACAAGGAGTAATCAACACTACTAGCAACCCACAGGTACCAATCTGAGGTT
Source organism: Secale cereale (assembly GCA_902687465.1). Classification (NCBI taxonomy): domain Eukaryota; kingdom Viridiplantae; phylum Streptophyta; class Magnoliopsida; order Poales; family Poaceae; genus Secale; species Secale cereale. Next base: position 578,330,744 of record LR738715.1, on the reverse strand, counting down.
TTGGGACAAAGATTGGATACAAGAGATGAACTAGGTTTTGAGAGGATCGATGGTGATGACGATGGTGACGATTTCCCCCTCCCAGAGGGATGTCTCCCGAGCAGAACAGCTCCAGTGGAGCCCTAGATTGGTTCCGCCAAGGTTCCGCCTCGAGACGGCGACGCTTTGTCCTGAAAGCTTCCTTATGATTTTTCTAGGGCAGAAGACACCTTATACCATAAGATGGGCATCGGGGGGCTGCCAGGTGGCCCACGAGGCAGGGGGCGCGCTCAGGGGGGTAGGGCGCGCCTCCCACCCTCGTGGACGGCGGGTGGCCCCCCTCTGGTGCTTTCTTCGCCCAATATTTTTAATATATTCCGAAACTGACTTTCGTGGAGTTTCAGGACTTTTTGAGTTGTGCAGAATAGGTCTCCAATATTTGCTCCTTTTCCAGCCCAGAATTCCAGCTGCCGACATTCTCCCTCTTCATGTAAACCTTGTAAAATAAGAGAGAAAAGGCATAAGTATTGTGACATAATGTGTAATAACAGCCCATAATGCGATAAACATCAATATAAAAGCATGATGCAAAATAGACGTATCATTGGATGCCCCCGATCAGGGCGTGAGTCAAGGGTCCAATGGGTCGTTGGGCCCACCTCGAAAGAGATCAATCTAACAAATATAACCATTATATTTCTTTGAATTGCCACTACCAAACACAAGGACAGAACCGACCCGCTTTAGTGGAATGAAACCATGACATTTCATTACACTTCGTTCCCGAACGAAACACACCCTTAATAACAGAACATGAATCCTTCATAAAAAAATCTGGGACACAGAACACGCAGCACCTAATTGCTCCTTGGACATGTAAATGCCTACAAGAAAGGCATCAACATACATAAGGCATCTAGGTTTAGAAATAAATAACTTCACAATTGTACACTCTTAATTCAAGACAGACCAGACGAAAAAAAACTTTGTCATGTTCGCTCTCGGGAGGGGGGGGAGCCTAGATAGAGCCTCCGCCTGCTTCCCCCCCCCCCCCACCTCCCTCCCTCTCGCCACCGGGAAAAGCCCAGTCGGCGTAGGCGACGGCAGGGTTCTCTTCCTCCTCTTTGCCCCCTGCAACGCGGGATACGGTGGCCACCCGAGGGTGCGGCGGCGCGGCCGGCCATGGTTGTTGTGGAGGCTACGTGGATCCTGCTAGGCATGGGACGGCGGGGGCTACTGATACGTCTTCAATGTATCTATAATTTTATATTGTTCCATGTTGTTATATTATCAATCTTGGATGTTTTACATACATTTTGTAGCAACTTTATATCATTTTTGGGACTAACCTATTGATATAGTGCCCGGTGCCAGTTGTTGTTTTTTGCTTGTTTTTTACTATGTAAAATATCAATACCAAACTGAGTTCAAATGCCACGAAACATTTTGGAGGTTTTTTTCTGCCCAAAAGACACCCAGGGAGCCTAGGAGGTGCACCAGAGAAGGCCCTGTGGGGCCCACTAGGCACTAATGCGCGCCACAGGCCCCTGGCGCGCCCTGGTGGGTAGTGGGGCCCAGGAGGTGCACCATAGGAGGCCCGTGGGGCCCACTAGGCACCAGTGCGCCAGAGGCCCCTGGCACGCCCTAGTCGGTAGTGGGGCCCACGGGAAGCTCTTCCACCGACCTATGACTCTATAAATACCAAAATATTCCAGAAACCCTAGATGAGTCGACGAAAAACTGTTTCAGCCGCTGCAAGTTCTAGAACCACGAGATCCAATCTAGAGGCCTTTTTTAGCACTCTGTCGGAGGGGAACACGATCACAGAGGGGTTCATCATCCTCATTGGTGCTCCTCCGATGATGCGTGAGTAGTTTACGACAGACCTACGGGTCCGCAGTTAGTAGCTAGATGGCTTCTTATCTCTTTTTGATCTTCAATACAATATTCTCCTCGATGTTCTAGGAGATCTATTTGATGTAACTCTTTTTTGCAGTGTGTTTGTTGGGATCCGATAAATTGTAAGTTTACGATCAGATCTATCCAAACATGATTATTATAACCTCATATTTCTTCTTTGATATTTTGGCTTTGTTTGTCCAGCTTGATTTATTTATCTTGCCATGGGAATAGGTGTTTTGTAATGGGTTCGATCTTACGATGCTCAATCTCAGTGATAGAAAGAGACATGATATGCATGTATCGTTTCTATTAAGGATAACAAGATGGGGTCTATTCCTACATGAATAGATCTTGTCTACATCATGTCACCATTCTTATTGCATTACTCCATTTCTCCATGAACTTAATACACTAGATGCATGTTGGATAGCGGTTGATGTGTGGAGTAATAGTAGTAGATGCAGAATCGTTTTGGTCTACTAATCTTGGACGTGCCTATATACATGATCATCATCTTGGATATCGTCATAATTATTTTCTTTTCTATGAATTGCCCAACAATAATTTGTTTACCCACCGTATGCTATTTTCTCGAGAGAAGCTGATAACCCACAAGTGTAGGGGGTCGTTTGTAGACTTTTTCGATAAGTAAAAGTGTCGAACCCAACGAGGAGCTAAAGGTAGAACAAATATTCCCTCAAGTTCTGTCGACCACCGATACAACTCTACGCACACTTAACGTTTGATTTACCTAGAACAAGTTTGAAACTAGAAGTACTTTGGGAGAACTTGAAATAAATTGCATGACAATAAAAGTAGAGTAGTAGCAAGTTCTTTGTATCACAAGAGAATGATTTGTCCATAGGCCATCAACTATGTTACTAGACTGATAGCAAGTTTATTTGTGGGAGAGGCCACTGCTAGCATGTCGTCCCTTACTTGGAATTCTATGCACTTATGATTGGAACTCTAGCAAGCATCCGCAACTACTATCATTCATTAAGGTAAAACCCAACCATAGCCTTAAAATATGTTGGTCCCCCTTCAATCCCATATGCATCAATTTCTATGCCAGGCTGAAGATCCTATCACCCTTGCCCTCCAATACATAGTCCTATCAACATACAACTAACCCTATGGTCTGATCCACGCGTGCACTCATATGATGGGCACCAAAGGACAGCAACATAACCACAAGCAAATTAAACCAATCATACCAATTTCACCGATAAGCCCGTAGGACAAAACAGATATACTCAAACATCATAGGATAACCACATATCATTGGATAATAGTATGTAGTGTTGAGCACCATGTTTAAGTAGAGAAATACAACGGGAATAGAGATGTTACACCGCTGCATAGAGGGGGAGAAAGTTGGTGTTGACGGTAGCAAGTTTGTTGATATAGATCGTCGCCACGATCCTAGCCCCGGCGGCACTCCGGCGCCACCGGGAGAGAGGGGGAGAGAGACCCCCTCCTTCTTATTCATTGGCCTCCTCCCTAGGTGGGAGGAGGGTTCCCCCTATGGTCCATGGCCTCCATGGTTGTGGAGGGGCGAGAGCCCCTCTGAGATTGGATATGTCTCTCTGTTCTCTTCTTTTTCGCGTTCCCCAGATCTGGCCCAAAACCAATTTTTATATTCCCGGAGATCCGTAACTCCGATTGCGCTGAGATTTTAACATAATTTTTTTGGATATAAGCTTCCTTGCACGTGAAGTAGAGCTCCAACCGACATACAAGGTGAGCACAACCTACCACCACGCGCCTGGCTCCTCTGGCGCGCCTTGGTATCTTGTGGGCTGTGTGGGCCTCCATTTGCGGTGATTCCAACTCCCAAAAATCACATATATTCCAAAATAATTCTCCGTAAAAATTTATTGCATTTGGACTTAATTTGATATGGATTTTCTGCGATACAAAAACATGCAAAAAACAGGAACTGACACTGGGCACTGAATCAATAGGTTAGTCCAATAATTCATATAAATAGTTGCCAAAAATATGTGAAAGTTGTATAATATTGGCATGAAACAATCAAAAATTATAGATATGATGAGACGTATCAACACCCCCAAGCTTAATTCATGCTCGTCCTTGAGTAGGTAAATGATAAAAAGATAATTTTTGATGTGGAATGCTACCTAGCATAAACTTGATCATATATCTAGTCATGGCATGAATATTAAGACATGAGTGATTCAAAGCAATAGTCTATAATTTGACATAAAGACATGGGATGCAGCTAACCTCGACGGTAAACAACAGCATCGGCTGTTATGACCCTGCGTAAGTACATGGACAGGCATGTTAAGTAGAACAGGGTTAGCATCGATCCACCAAAAATAGAAAATGGGCAGCATCTCTAGTATATCTTCATTGCGGAGAGTAGCGTGGTAGCAAATGGACATATTACAAAATGGATACAACTGTTAATTGCAACAGGCTTAACAACATCCTAAGTCATGTTTTGTAAGTTTGTAGCCATTGAAATACAACTATTTAAAAATGGATTCAACTATTAATTGCAACAGGCTAAATAGACATTGAAACCGGTACTGATAAAAATACAACTGGCATAGTTAAACATCACAAGGCAGGTGCTGCCACAGGAGAGAATGGCCCAGATGTCTATAAAAAGGTAGGGAAAGTAGCAAAAACGTGTTAGGCATGTTTACTAGAACATGCTTAATACATCGACCGTACAGAACATAGCCATTAATTACAACTGGTATTGGTAAGATTGAACTGATGAGTACATACTTTCTAAGTCCTGAGAGGTAGTTGTTGGGGCACTTCATCTTGGCCAGAGCCCGCCCAAAGTCAGCGACGACGGAGGTGAGCTGTTCCTTCGGGTCGAAGCATGGATAAGTGCCACTGACATGTGTACCTACAGACAACCAGTAAATGGTAGAAGTTAAACTGCAATTTCACAAATGATGTGAAATACTGTAAGACATGGGATGCAGCTAACCTCGACGGCAAACAACAGCATCGACCGTTATGACCCTGCATAAGTACATGGACATGAATGTTAAGTACAACAGGGTTAGAATCCACTAAAAATAGCAAATGGGCAGCATCTCTAGTGATATCCTGAGTCATGTATTGTAAGTTTGTTGCTGGTATTGGTGGAATTGACCTAGACACGATAATATTTGAACATCACACAGTGTGTAGTACTGAAATAAACAAGGCACGGACATGCTTAATACATCCACTGTACAAATCATAGCCATTTCAACTTGTATTGTTAAGATTTAGCTGCTCAGATCTTACCTGTTAAGTCCTGTGGGGGAGTCGTTGGGGGACTTCATCAGGGCCACAGCCTGCACCATGTCGGCGAAGGCGGCAAAGGCAAGGTGTTTGTAATGCCCAGGATGGGACTATACCTCCTACGTGTCGAGGCACGACTTAAAGGTATAAGCCCATCCTAGAATGATCTCAAGTTTGGTATCTTTGCATGACTCATGTAAAAGAGGGATTAAATTGCAAAAGGAGATAGTTGGCTTACACTCGCCACTTCACACAATACATTACATAAGCATAACATCATTCAAAACATCACAACCCGTCTACGGGCGAAGATCAAAAGAAAGATACCAAAACAACATAAAGCCACAGGTCAGGTTCGAATCCTAGTAGAAACCACTACTGAACATCGAAACGTCACAAGCAAACGGAAACTCTCTTCATCGAGCTCCCAGTGAAGTACTTGAACCAGCTTCTGCATCAAACTCGGCTGAACATGCATCTGGTGTGGTGAAGTAACTGTGAGCCACAGAGGACTCAGCAATCCCGTTCCCGGGTAACACGACTATTTAAGCCTTGGGTGTGGATAAGGCTGAAGAAAGAATAAGAGGTGAAGGAACAACAAGAGTCTGCAGCAGCAACTAGCACTAACTTACGTAATAGAGAGCGAGAAGAGAAGTGCCTCGGTCGAAAGATGATCACGAAGTGATCCTAGCTAAATCTCAACAAACATAACCCCACCGTGTTCAACTCCCGAATCCCTATTCGGAAATTGACAGTCACGGTACACACGCTGGTAGTGTATTAGAACATTGTGTCAAGTTATCTACAACCGGATATTAACAAGCTCCCATCTGCCACATAACCGCGGGCACGGCTTTCGAAAGTTCAAACCCTGCAGGGGTGTTCCAACTTGACCCATTACAAGCCCACGATCCGCGGAGTCGCGACTCCATAGGTGGGAAGACCCGAGTATTCTCGGAATCCCGTGCTCAAGTTAAACCGAACTAAGGTAAGGCTAATCCAGCAAATCCTCCCGGCGTGTCGACACCCTGATAGTAGCCGCGCGTATCTAAGTCTCAGGACACGACCGGATGGGTGATGCTACAGGACCCAATCCTCGAGTTTCCCCGTGGTGGTTCCCGCAGGACCCCCGTTTGGGACCAACACCATCAGCACTGCCCCCCTGCTATGTAGAATTAAGAATCCTCGGGGACATGACCCCCTATGCAATTAATTAATTATTTAAGTTGTTATTATGAGGCAAATAGTACCAAAAGTTGGGACTTGCTGGAAAAGACTTAGCACTTAGCGGTTTATCAAGGGGGTCCCATACACCCCAACCGTGTTAGGAACGCATAATCAAGGAACATAACACCGGTTTATACGGTTCCCAACGGCATGAGTGGAACAAAACACCAAGCAAAAGGCTTAGCCTTCCACCCTTGCCAATATATAGATGATATCATTTTTAAGCATTTATATAGTGTGATATAACCCAACCAAACTTCAACATGAAGCAAGCATCTTCAATCTTCACCTGCAACTAGCAATGCTATAAGAGGGGCTGAGCGAAGCGTACTTAGCCAAGCAACGGTTTGCATAGGTAGGTTGGTTAAACAGGGCAATGGTTACAAGTAGGAGGCTGACAAGAAGATCATGGGCATCGAGGCAAAACTATAGAGCGAGACTACTAGCAATAGGCAAAGATAGTAATGGTATCCGGGTTCGGTCATCTTGCCTGGAATTCCACAAGGAAGAAGAACGGGTCCACGAAGTAGACGGAGCAACACAGTCGAGCGAATCCTCACAACTCCGGACGGAACCGAAGCTAACAAGAGAAGCAACCGGAAAGGAAGAAACAACACGGTAAACACACAAGCATAAGCATGGCATACGATGCACATCCAAATATGATGCATGTCCGGTTTAATTATGCATGGCATGGCAAGTGCACAAACAAATACTACAAGTTAAGTGGAGCTCAATATGCAACGAGTTGCATATTGACGAAACACCACATGATAATTATTTAGTTGACTCTCATTATTTACAAGACAAGATTAATTGTTTGTTAACATGCAAGAGGTGAAGCATAATAAAACTACACTATTAAGACATTTTAAATGAGGCCGGAGATAACAACAACAATTCCGGAAAATCCCCATGAGCATGTTTAGCAATATTTAAGCAAACAATAATTTAACATATATTAATGTTGTTAACATGATGCGGATGACAAGAACGAGTTTATACAATTATATTAAAAGGTTGACAAGAGAGATATGAAGCATTTGTCATCGTGGTGGAAAGAAAGGGTGCCACAGCAACGATCCGAAAATGATGCAACGCAACATATCGGTTCCGGTAACCCGGTGAGAGACCGGTGCAAAAGGTAAGAATCGACGTGAGCACGTCGAACAAGATGAAAGGTGGGGGCGATTCCGTCACCGGGTTCCCACGAGTCGGCGACGAGGCAACCGAGGAGCATGACAAAAGGACGAAACGGGCACGGAGCACACACGGGAAACATTTCATACATCACGAGCAAACATCTCACGGGTCACGTCTCGGGGTTATACCTTTGAAGCGTGCGTTTCGGGGCGGTTCGAGACGTAGAGGAAGAAGTGGTTCACGTCATCGTGTCGTGGTACTTGGCGAATTCCTCGTTTCTGGGCGACGGTAGTGGTACATGCCGTAGAGGGAAGTAGGTGTTCTCGTTCATCGGAGAGGTACTCGCCGCGTCGTCTTGTGTCGTCGAGTAGGCGTTCCCGTTCGTAGATGTACTTGCGGTCTCGGCGACGGTAGGGGTACTTGGTGTTTCCGGGCGTCGGTAGTCGTACACGGGGGTCGTCGAGCGTAGTGGTACTCATTTCCGTAGATGTTCGGGTCGTTGTGGTCTTTGGCGTGTAGGCGTACACGTTCTCTGTCAAGGAACACAAGCAACACAAAACAAAACAAAAACTACAGCACGGTCTTGGCGCTCGCGAGTGGCAGCAGGACGAAGTGGAGGCAGGGCCTCGTCGCGGTGGAGAAGAGGAGCACCGCGGCGCCCTTGCGATGCGGAGGCAGGGACGCTGGTCGCCTGCGCGTGGAGGAAGGGCGTCGGGGCGCCGGGCTTCGGCCAGCGGGCTGGAAGGGAACGGAGGGAGAGAGCCGGGCGCAGAGGCGCGGCGCTGCAGATCCTGGCCGGAGGGAGGTCGCGGCCTGGATGATGTAGTAGGAGGAGGGGGCGCGGACGCCGTCGATGGCAGCGGGACTGTGGTCGGGCCTGGCCGCGGGAGGAGAGGTGCGGGCCGGCGCGTCGGGGCCCGGTGCTGGAGGGGGCTGGAGGGAGACGTTGAGGAGGCAGGCCGCTGGTGGTCGATGGCGCTGGCGCCATGGCTCGGCGCAGAGGGGAACGAGAGGGAGGCCTCGCGGCGAGGCGCTAGAGGAGTGGGCGCTGGGGCGACGCGATGAGACAAGGGAGATCGGGCAGAGGGGGAGATCGGGCTGGGAGGCCGATGGGGTTCGAGAGAGAGGGAGCGGGGCGAGGGGGAAAGAGGGTCGAGGGAATCGGGATGAGGCCTGGCGGCGCTCGGTGGGAGAGGGGGTCGACCGATCGAGCGACTGGGAGTCTAGGGTTAGGAGCGAAGGGATGTTGGCTGGTGGGCCTGGGCCAGGAGGGCCTAGAAGGGAGGAGAGGCCGCTGGGCTCTCTTCTGCTGCTGAACTGCTCTTCTTCTTTTAATTTCTTTAGGAGAAGCAAAAGAGAAGAAAAGAAAAAGAGGAGGGGGTTAGGGCAAGAATTAGGACAAAGGTTAATTTTTCTCGGGCTCGTAAAAATGAGCACGACCGGAGAAAAATACAAAAGGCCAGATCGGAAAATGATTCAAACATATTTGAATTTAATTCAAATAGGTTTGAACTAAGACGAGATTATTGAAGTGTCCAAAATGTTCGAATTTTCGGAGGAACCTCGATAAATAGGAAAAGAATTATTGGCAAGGTTTTTGAAGGGAACTCGAAGTAGGAAAAGCATGGGGAAATATGCAAGTGTGTTATGCTTAATTCCAAGAATGGAATTTTTATATAGCTCCCTAAATATTGAGAGGCTTTTATATGTTATAAAGAGAAGACATCTTCCCTCGATTTAAATGGACCGAAGGCCCACACAATTTATTTAAGTTGAGATGCAAAATAAAATATGACATGATGGCATGATGACATGATGCAATGCAAAAAAAATAAAATAACACAAGCTCAAAAGAAACACACGGGCAACCCGGAACATCTGGAATCTTCTGGAATCTTCTGGGACGTTGGTCTCGGGTGTCACAACTCTCCCACACTAACAAAGGATCTCGACCCGAGATCCTAGAGATAGCACCGGGTAAAAACGGAAGAGGAAGAGGTAAAACAAAGTTGCTTCTTTGACAGATGAGTGAAACCAAAGAACCTTGAGAGGTTGAACAAGTTGAATAATTGTACAATGGAGATGAACGAAGATGAAAACACTCCGTTGGAAAGAGGAACAAGGATCATCGAGAACCTCGTAGGTTGAAAGATATGAAACAAGAGCTCACGGATGACGAAAGAATTTCAAAACCACTCCGGTTAACCAAGATTGAGAAGGAATAAGAACGAAATAATTTGGGCAGCACTCCGTCTGAAAATGGAAGGAATGAACAAAAACTTGAGGAGATGGAATGATACTTGATGAAAACAACAACATATTGCCTCCGAAACAATTGAAAGAATGGCACCAGGGGTAAGAAAGATTTCAAACAGCACTCCGGTTAAAAAGAGAGGTAAAACATGAAAAGATGAGAGAACTGAAAAGAGGACATAACACTCCGGATAAATAGATAACAAAGAAAGAACATGATGTCGATAAAACGATATGATGTTTTGGAGAGAGGAACATCACAAAGCCTCCGGAATGAAAGAATAGCATATAAATCAACGAAAGAAATGAATGGAGAAGAATATGACAACTTCTCTCAAAATTGAATTTGAAAAAAAGCGTCCTTACGAAGAAGAGTTGAACGGAGTTGTTGGAAATTCAACAACGAAAGAATAAGCTTGATGTGGGCTTATGGAAAACATCTCAAAATTAAGAGGTGACAACCAACCACTAACGAAAAACATTTGATTGGATTGAGATCAACAAGGGGACGATAAACTTATTTACCGGAATGAAAAATGAAGAACTTGGGACATTTATAAACACCATAAATAGCAACAATCCTTAGGGAAAGCTTTTAGGTGAAACACAACCCAAGATAACTCCAAGAGATAAAATGAGGGGTTGAAGGATCTCCTAAAGAGAAAGAAATGATGGTTTTAATTTTCTCATTCTTGATAACTCGTGAATCATGAAACATGAAGGAATTGTCAATAATGACATAACACCATCTCAAAGATAAGGTAGAAAGGATTGCAATTCAAATGCATGAAGAAGAATGCTTGAGCTCCAACAAGAATCTTGATGAAAACTTCGAGGATGAATTAAAACATGATGAACCACCATGAAGAACTCCGGTAATCAAAAGGATGAGAAGTGAAAGATGAAAAGAATAAGATTCAAGGCCTGCGATGAATAAGATGGAGCTTTGAAATGATATAATTGAAATAACTTGAAGCTCCGGAAAACAAGATGAACAACTTGGAACCGAGAATATGATAAGATGAACAAGCTTCAGACAAAAGAATTAAACACTTGGAAGGAACAAGAATAAGAATTATGTTGTGAGTATCCTTCACCAATTAAATTGATGACAACCAAAGGATTTGGCATACTACTTATTCTCGTTGGAAAGGATTAAGAGAGAACTCGCACAAGCTTGGATAAATCTTCAACAAACCACCGGTAGGATTATGAAAGAACAAATGAATTAAAAACGATAACAACGGAAGGGTAATCTTGAAAGAACCACCGTAAGAATAGGGAGACGAACGAAGAGACATCAATGAAGAATATTTGGAGGACGAAGTTGAAAACTGAGAACGAGGAATCTTCTAAAATGATGGCCTTCGGAGGAACACAAAGAAAAGAATTCATGAAATGCTTTGGATGGGTTTGAAAATAATTCCTCACAATCGAAACAATAATGAGGATGGCATGAAGCTAGAACCACAACTCAACAAGAGAACGGGTCAAGATTTAAGAGAAACTCTTCTCCGGTCTCCAAAAGCTGAGAATGAAGACGAGAAAACCCATAAGAATTGTTGAGCACTCCGGAATGAAGAAATAAAAAGGTTGAAACAATGATGAATAAGAATTTGAAAGCGGTCCTGGAGAAGGCATGTGACTGATGTAAATTCATTCTTACGTCACACTTGAAAAGAATTTAAGTATAACTCCGGAAATTAGAAGAGTCAGGTAAGATCCTGGGGAAAAACCTGTGGGTTAGGGCCCACTAAAGAAATCACCGTTGGAAAAGATTGCTTAAGAGATATTGCACCGGTTGATTTAAATGACTTGAATGAGATAACCACCTCAAAATAATTAGAATGGATTAAGAATGGAATTATGAATCTTCAGCACTCCGGATATGAATAAAAAGAGGAGAATGATTAATTGGTGCACCGGAATAAGATAACATTGTGAAATGAGGAAAAGGATAAGATCAACACCGAAATCTTGAATTACATCCACGGGCAGAATATTAGAATTAAGAATGATGAACTTGGAGCTCTCGAGCATCTTCACGAGAATCACCGGAAAAGAACATTGAAAGAAATGAATGAAGAAACCTCACATGAATAAAATGGATATTTCATTGAGAATTGCTGGCTCCAAGAAGAAGAAGGGTGGGAGGGCGGGGAAAACAAAGACAACTTGAGATGAATGAAACAGACAAATCGTCAGATTTCTCAACAGTGCCCGTATGGACTAATTTGAAGAGAAGGCACACAGGTTGAAAAGGTTTAACATGAAGATCTTGATGGTCAAGAAGAATTAGCACTCCCATAGAAATATGAGAACACTGCTTAGGAAAGGTATGGAATCAACATTTGACATCGAAGCAACTCGAATACCGGAATCAAAACAAGAACAAAGGATAGATATGCAACATGAACTTCACAATATCATCCGAACAGAGAATTGAACGGATGAATTCCGTAGGTACATCAACTAGTCGAGAAGCCACTTGGAGAACAAAAGGTAAATAAAAAGGAACAAGGAACAGATAGAACAAATACAAGATAGAAGCTTCGTTCGACATCTTCGTGCTGAAAGCTCATGGAACGTGTTACAAAAAGGTTTTGCAATCCCCGGATCAGCATAGCCAAGGATCCTTTAAGATGCAACTCCCGATCAGAACAAGTCCATAAAACCACTTCACTCAATGTAGAACCCCGAACTTCATATCGTGCATTCGTTGGAAGAATGCCTAGAACTACTAGATGAACCCACCTATAGATTTCCGAAAGTTTCCAGTTATGCAATCAGGTGTTGGGGATACACGGGAAGCACCGCGCAATCAACTCTAAACCTACATCCAGGTGTATCCATCCTTCAACACATAACCAGTCTTTCTCGGAAACTGTTTACCTCGGACCTTCGAAACGCATCCACTATACAAGCTATGGCAATACTCCCGAACTACCTCCCCAGTACTGGGTGATGTCGGGGTTATCTTTCCACTGGCCGTATAGGAGAGATTTTCGATGTCGGCCGTCTTAAGTATTCTAGTACTGCCGCGTTGGATTTGTGACGACAACACCTCGGAGCTCAACTCCCCGGGACACTGCCACAACCCCTAATGACAGGAGGCATCGAGAACAATGTTCTCGTCACAAAGACATCGAAACAATCCAAACAATACTCGCGAGATCCTAAAAAAAATTGGTGCATTTTTGAAAGTAGAAGAGATAAGAGTAGTCGTCAGGAGTCCTCACCAGAATGAAAAGGGATGAGAAGCAAACAGAAATCCTACTCTCCTGCGCGTGGAGGAAGGGCGTCGGGGCGCCGGGCTTCGGCCAGCGGGCTGGAAGGGAACGGAGGGAGAGAGCCGGGCGCAGAGGCGCGGCGCTGCGGATCCTGGCCGGAGGGAGGTCGCGGCCTGGATGATGTAGTAGGAGGAGGGGGCGCGGACGCCGTCGATGGCAGCGGGACTGTGGTCGGGCCTGGCCGCGGGAGGAGAGGTGCGGGCCGGCGCGTCGGGGCCCGGTGCTGGAGGGGGCTGGAGGGAGACGTTGAGGAGGCAGGCCGCTGGTGGTCGATGGCGCTGGCGCCATGGCTCGGCGCAGAGGGGAACGAGAGGGAGGCCTCGCGGCGAGGCGCTAGAGGAGAGGGCGCTGGGGCGACGCGATGAGACAAGGGAGATCGGGCAGAGGGGGAGATCGGGCTGGGAGGCCGATGGGGTTCGAGAGAGAGGGAGCGGGGCGAGGGGGAAAGAGGGTCGAGGGAATCGGGATGAGGCCTGGCGGCGCTCGGTGGGAGAGGGGGTCGACCGGTCGAGCGACTGGGAGTCTAGGGTTAGGAGCGAAGGGATGTTGGCTGGTGGGCCTGGGCCAGGAGGGCCTAGAAGGGAGGAGAGGCCGCTGGGCTCTCTTCTGCTACTGAACTGCTCTTCTTCTTTTAATTTCTTTAGCAGAAACAAAAGAAAAGAAAAGAAAAAGAGGAGGGGGTTAGGGCAAGAATTAGGACAAAGGTTAATTTTTCTCGGGCTCGTAAAAATGAGCACGACCGGAGAAAAATACAAAAGGCCAGATCGGAAAATAATTCAAACATATTTGAATTTAATTCAAATAGGTTTGAACTAAGACGAGATTATTGAAGTGTCCAAAATGTTCGAATTTTCGGAGGAACCTCGATAAATAGGAAAAGAATTATTGACAAGGTTTTTGAAGGGAACTCGAAGTAGGAAAAGCATGGGGAAATATGCAAGTGTGTTATGCTTAATTCCAAGAATGGAATTTTTATATAGCTCCCTAAATATTGAGAGGCTTTTATATGTTATAAAGAGAAGACATCTTCCCTCGATTTAAATGGACCGAAGGCCCACACAATTTATTTAAGTTGAGATGCAAAATAAAATATGACATGATGGCATGATGCAATGCAAAAAAAAATAACACAAGCTCAAAAGAAACACACGGGCAACCCGGAACATCTGGAATCTTCTGGAATCTTCTGGGACGTCGGTCTCGGGCGTCACAGTGTTCCTCCGGGTCAACACGCACAGCGGCCATCGCGCCATGTGTAGGATTGAAAGTATGTCTAGGGGGGTGATTAGACTACTTGGCCAAATAAAAAACTAGCCTTTTCCCAATTTTAATTCTTGGTAGATTTTAGGAACTTAGCACAAGTCGAGCAATCAACCTACACATGCAATTTTAAGAGTATAGCAGCGGAATGTAAATAAATTGCATATGAAGGTAAAGGGAGGAGTTTGAGGAAGCAAACACAATGTAGACACGGAGATTTTTTACTCGTGGTTCCGATGGGTGGTGCTACCGTACATCCACATTGATGGAGACTTCAACCCACGAAGGGTAACGGCTGCGCGAGTCCACGGAGGGCTCCGCCCACGAAGGGTCCACGAAGAAGCAACCTTGTCTATCCCACCATGGTCATCCCCCACAAAGGACTTGCCTCACTAGGGTACATCTTCACGAAGTAGGCGATATCCTTGCCTTTATAAACTCCTTGGTTCAACTCCACAATCTTGTCGGAGGCTCCCAAGTGACACCTAACCAATCTCGGAGACACCACTCTCCAAAAGGTAATAGACGGTGTGTTGATGATGAACTCCTTGCTCTTGTGCTTCAAATGATAGTCTCCCCAACAATCAAGTCTCTCACACAGATTTGGATATGGTGGAATGAAGATTTGAGTGGAAAGCAACTTGGGGAAGGATAGAGATCAAGATTCATATGGTAGGATTGGAATATCTTGGTCTCAACACATGAGTAGGTGGTTCTCTCTCAAAATAATGAGTAATGGAAGTGGAGGTATGTTTTGTTGGCTTTCTCCACGAATGAAGAGAGGGTGGAGGGGTATATATAGCCTCCACACAAAATCTAACTATTACACACAATTTACCAAACTCGGTAGGACCGAATCAAAGAACTCGGTCAGACCGATTTAGTTCATAATGTGATCATTAGGCATTTTGGTGGGACCGATATGATCAACTCGGTAGGACCGATTTCATTAGGGTTAGGGCATAACATAATCTCGATGAGACCGATTACACAAACTCGGTAGGACTGATTTTGGTAATAAGCTAACCAGAGAGTTGGTCAAACGAACTTGGTGGGATCGATTCGCTCATTTCGGTGAGACCAAAATGTTACGAAAGGGAAACATTGCATTGCGAACTCGGTGGGACCGATCGCTCATCTCGGTTAGACTGAAAGGTTACGAAGGGAAATAGAGAGTTTACAATCCCATCTTGATGAGACGAGATCCCTATCGGTGAGACCGAAGTGACTAGGGTTTGTGGTAGTGGCTATGTCAAGAGAACTCGGTGGCGTCGGATAGAACCTTTCGGTGGGGCCGAGTTTGACTTTTGGTTTGGGGCATATGTGTATGTGAGAAAGTGTTTGAGGGTTTTGTAGCATATCACTAAGCACTTTGAGCAAGAAACCCATTAAGCAACACCTCATCCCCTTTTAATAGTATTGGCTTTCCTATGGACTCAATGTGATCCTGGATCACTAAAATAGAAAATGTAGAGTCTTGAGCTTGAGCCAATATGTGTCCTTAGCATTTTGAGGGCTCCACATTTCAAATCCATGCCATGCCAATCATTGAACTTTTTGAAATGATTAACTTGAAAGGGCCTTAGTTCAATGAGCTATATGTTGTTAAGAATTACCAAAACCACCCAAGGATAGTTGCACTTTCAATCTCCCCCTTTTTGGTAATTGATGACAACATATAGATCAAAGCTTCGACAAATGATAATAAGATTTAAATACATCGTCGCTTTGAGAAGTATGTGATAAGCAAGAGATCCCCCTAATTTCGTGCATTATTTAAAATTTGTATTTGAATGCAAATGCACAATCGATTAGGATCATGGGTTACTCTTCCATGTCACATACATCTTGCTGGAGCGCTCAAAATGATATAAACTAAAAGCATGCACTCATCACCAAGCAAAATGAATGATCGTATAGAGATATAAAGGATAATATCATTCAAGCAAGCATTAAAGTAGCATATGATCAATCACATGATCAAACAAGTATCTCACGCAAGGACATAGAGTATAAATCAAGCACACAATAAAGTTCAACCAAAAGCAAGAGAGACCAAGAAGCAAAAACACTCTCTCTCGAAGCCTATGATCTATACATATTTCTCCCCCTTTGGCAACAAGTTACCAAAAAGTTTGAAAATGCATAGTGCTATGCGTCTCTCTAGGATTGATCTTCGAGAGGTGGTGTAGAGAGGACTCCTTGGATGAAGGCATCTGTAGATGTTGTTGGAGCTAGTGGAGTGGCTGCTGGAGGTGGCACTGGAGCTGTAGCTGTTGGTGCTGATGTAGTAGCTCTAGTGTCAAGTACAGGCACTGCAGCAGATCTCTAACCTCTAGGCACTCTCTGAAAGGCATCTATGGTAGCCTGCCACTTCCTCTCCTCTGCTTCCTCCTGGAGCTGCTCAACTGCAGTCTGTATCTCTGTCACTTTCAGATCAAGACCATAGAACTTTGTTTCAATGATCCTCTCTAAGCTCTCCCGATTTTGAGTCAGGGTGGCCAAGCCCTTCTCAATCCTCAAAGTTGCTTGAATCAGATATGCCATTTGTTCTTGCTTTGACTTGAGGGACACTTGAGATGCCTCTTCAAAACTTGGCATCTTTGCAGCTTTCTCAGCTCTAGCTTTGGCTCTCTTTTCTTGTGCTTGCACTGATGAAGGTTCATTCTCATCCATCACAACTTTGTTGTCCTCAAATTCAGGATATAGGGGTAGATGTTCCTTGTCCAACAAGTATATCCCTGTGCCCATCTTGGAGTTGATGAGATCATGAATGTGTGGAGCATACCCACATGATCTCTTCTGATCTACAACAGTCCTCTTGATTGTTTCACAATCAGACTCATGGCCTTGAACTTTTGAGGGACATAAAAAATGTGCAGCAAGTTGATTGAATGTCCTCTGATCATCTTATGATCTCCAGATTTGGGAAACAATGTATGCCTCAAGATAGTGTTGATTGTAGCAAGACCAGACAATAAGAAATGTACGGATCCAAACTGATGGGTTTCCAATGCTTTGTCTGGGATCTCTTTGTACATGTTTGACATGGAGTTGTGGTCTTTATTCTTCTTGGCATAGACATCCAAGTCATCCTCATGATCTTTAGGGGCTTTTATCAACTTGGCCCACTCATCAACAGTTGACTGGTACCTTGTACCTTCAGACATCCATACAATTCTACCATCTAGATAGAAGTGAGCTGTGGAGTAGAATTGCATGATGAGTTCATCATTCCATTTTGTTAGCTTCTGACCCACAAACTTGTCAACACCACATGCTTTGAAACTTTCAAGCACACTTGGAAAATGATCTTCATTTTCCTTGATGTAGTCCCAATCAACCCATCTCATGTCACACACTATGGGCTTCTTGTCAAGCAGAACTGTCTCATAGAAGTCTTGATGTTCTTTGGTGTGGAACATGTAATCCACAGCAGTCCTTCTCCTACAGCATATGGGTCAGACTGTCTCCATCTTCTGAAACCTACATCCTTCCTCAACTTCATGTCCTCAGCAACAATATGAGTATTATCATGATCAGGGATATTGGGCTTGAGTTTTCTGAGCACTTGGACCTTAGCATCTTCATCAATCTCAGGCATTGGGGCCTTGTTCTTTTCTATAGCTGGAATGTTCCTGGTGCTTCTCTTGGGTGCAGACTTGGTGGCTTGAGCAGCAGCTTTGGGAGCAGTCTTGGGCTTTGAAGGAGCAGCCCTTGATTTGATTGCATCTCCCATAAGCTTTTGAGCTTTGGATGCTAGTGCAGCATCCTCTTCTTCTTCTGCTGCTTCATCATCATCATCATCCCTCATGGATGGCTTGCCAATCACTCTGGCTGTTATCTTTCTAGCTCTCTTCTTTGTTCCTCCTGGCTCATCATCTCTAGTTTCAAGAGTGAACACCATTGTCTCTTGAGTTGATGCTTTGCCCTTTGACATTGGAGCTCTTTTGGCAGGTGCCTTCTTGTTCAAACCTGGCTTTGTTGCAGTAGTTGTGCCATACTCTTTCCTAAGCACCTTCTTCCTTGAAGTGGCCTCATCAGCCACAAAGTCCTCATCCTCACTGACAGAAGTTTTCTTCTTCCTTGTCTTGGTAGTAGCCTTGTGCAAGTTGCTTGGAGTGCTCCTGCTACCCTCATTAGAGCTGCTAGAGGGACTAGTGCCCTCACTCATGTTAACTTGCTCCTCAGGCATGTTCTGGCTGTCACTCTGGTCAGACATCTTGGCAAATACACTGACAGCAAACCCTATGAATAGATGTAGATGAGGTAGAGCGGATGAGCATCACAAAGTGCAGAGTTTTTGCAAAACAGATGACTCAAAAACTTAGTTTTAGTTCTCCACATAAAGCATTTCGGGGCTACCGATTTGTTAAACTCGGTGATAACGAAGCAATTCTGGAACCTAAACTAGTGAACTCGCTCAAACCGAGTCATAGTTCGGTGGCACAGAGATTGCTAGGGTTTCACAGAGAGTTGAACTCGGTCGCACCGATTTGCAATTTTCGGTCAGACCAAAAAGTTCAAGTGCAATGGCCTAAGCCAAATCGGTGAGACCGATTTCTACAACTCGGTCGGTCCGATATGAGTTCGGCGGAGACCTAACCCTAAATTTTCGAATCTATACGGAGTTTCTACTGGATATGATGATTTCAATCGTGGCAAGAATCATGGCAAAGTAATGTGCTCTGAATCAGAGTTAAGGAATAGCACACAGATCGAGCTCATACCCTAACTTGGCGGTGAGCTCACTATGGCGGCAACGGCGGAGCAGATTGCCATTGACGGTGGCGGAGACCAGCGGCGGGAGGTCGCTGGCAGCGAGGAGACGATCGGGAGACCCGAGACGGCACAACAGGTCACGCGCAGGAGAGAGGTTTTGGAAAGTTTTCCAAAATTTGACCCGTCGGTATATATAACCTGACCCTATCGGTGTGACCGAGTGGAACAACTCGGTGGCACCAAGATGCAAAACTGCTAGCAGTTACTGCAACTCGGTGTGACCGAAAAGTTCAAATCGGTTGCACCGAGATTGAAAACCTAGATCAACTTAGTGAACTCGGTGTGACCAAAGTGGATGATTCGGTCATACCGAAATGTACAAAGAGGTTTTGGAAGTTTAAGTCTGTGAAGAATCGGGGACTCCGAGTGCTCCTCACACAGAGTGGTTCGAACCTGACTTGATCGAACTTTGTGATGTAGCATGAATAGAGATTGAGACGAGAAAAGCATAGGTAGCTAGAGGGAGTTCTTAGGCATTCTTGTCCATCCATTTGGCAAAAGAGAAAGAGCCAAACAATCAAAGCAACAAATGGATGTCCTCGAATGAGAAAAATATGCATTCAACATGCTCACACAATAAGATAGCAAATGAAACATGTGGCAAAGCATGCACAACCATTCTAGCATCTATCAAGCAATTGGCTATGACTAGGTCATCTATATATGAGTACATTGACTTAGGAGTCAAATGAGAACATTTGATCATAGGCCATACTCATTGTTTAAGCACAAGTGGGGTTACCACTTTTACATAAAGCATTGTTGTGTTCACATCATTAGAGGTTTTTTAGCTCAATTGATTAGAGTAAAGCTCCCCCCTAGATGTGATATCCCCCCTAAGAGGGATGAACTAACCTTGGGTTTTGTCGATGATGACTTCATGTAGGTGTGGAAGATGTAGATGCTCAATGTTGATGTAGATCATTTGGAGAAATCCATTGGAGTGAGTTGCACTTTCAATACCTACACGGGTTAGTCCCACAAGGAACAAACAAATATATCCATGGACATAGAGTGATGTTCACATAAGATGATGTCCATGAAAGCATTAGGTTACCTTGTCCCTTGTCTTACCAACAAGAGGGTTTGTGACTCCTTGAACTAGTGCAAGATATGGAAGTTGTTTGCACTTGTCCTCGCCAAAATGATATGAGTGAAGTATGTTGGCGGGGTCACCCTCAAGAACTCTCTAGTTCTTCTTCTTAGGGATCCACACCATCTTGATGGGAATCCTTGGAGTTGTATTCGTACTTGATGAAGTAGAACTTGATGTAGTCTTGGGAACCCACTTGACCAAGGCCTTAGGAGCTTCTTCAAATGCATCAATCTCCTCTTGAATATTGTCCTTGCCTTTAGCTTGTGGTCTTGTGGTGGAAGATCATCTTGTGCTTGTGTCCCCTTGTAGGAAGTAGGATCATACTTCTCTTGTTGAGGAACAAACTTCGTCTTGGGGTATTGATCTTCTTCCCGCTTAAATCCATTAGCATTGAACTTTCGTTCAAAACCAACACCTTGATTCTTCCGGTGTCTTCCTTGCTTGCGTACAATTTCCTCAAATTGCTTACTTCTGGTAAGGCTCTTGTATACACCTTTCTCTATAATTCCCTTCAATAAACTATTTTCTTGCTCAAGTGTAACTTGGCTAAGAGAATCATTAGTGGAATCAAGATAACTACTAGAAGCAACAATATTGGATTTAGCATCATTGTTGTTACTACTAGAGGAAGAATTTTTCTTGTTCTTGTTGCTAGATTTTACTTGTGGCATGTAAGTAGACAAGAGTGAACACTTGGCACTGTAAGAAGAACTTTTCTTGCAAAGATCATCATTGATTGCTTTTAAGAACTCATGCTCTTGCTCAAGGTTGAGCTTTTCAAAGCGTAACTTCTCATGATTCTTTAAAAGTTCTCGATGATCTTCCAAGGTAGTTTCATGGGCTAACTTGAGAGTGTTTAATTCTTTAGTTAGACGCTCAAGCTTCCCCTTATCATTGTCATTTGTTTTATCTTGATTAGCATGATTAATAGCAATTTCATCATAGTTTTCATCATAGGTTTCATCACTATTGCTACCAACAAGTAAATCATCATCTCCTAGCAAGTCATCTTCATCACTATTGAAATCAAGATACTCTGGGTGTGATACCTTAGGGCCTTTAGCCATGAAGCATCTTCCAATTCCTTCATTTGGTGAGTCAAATATGTCATAGGAGTTGGTTGACCCAAGAGCAATTCCGGCAACACCTTCATCTTGAGTATCTTCGGAGTCGGAGTAATAGCTTCTCTCGGAGTGGTCATCAGAGTCGGAACCGGATACCCATTCACCAACATGAGCTTGATGTCTTCGTCTTGTATAGCTCCTTGATGATTCATCCTTCCTTTCTGAATCCTTGCTTCTACGAGAGGGTCTTCGTTCATAACGATCATCTCTACTCCTTCTCTCTCTTGGTGGTGATTCTTCTCTTCTTTTGTGGGGAGCCGTACACTCATTGGAGTAGTGTCCGGGTCTTCCACAATTGTAGCAATTTCGGCCACGACTAGAAGATCTTTTGTCATTGTAGGACCTTGACTTGGAACTTCTCTCTTTGATTCTATTCTTGTAGAACTTGTTGAAGTTCTTTACCATTAAGCTCAATTCTTCATTGAAGACTTGTTTCTCACTTGATGATGTAGGAGCATCACATGAGGCTTTGTAAGCACCACTAGACTTGTTGTGAAGCTCTCCTTTATCTTTGAGTGACATCTCATGAGCAACAATTCTTCCAATGACTTCTGTTGGCTTGAGATCTTTGTAGTTGGGCATCATTTGGATCAATGTGCACACGGTATCATATTTTCCATCCAAGGCTCTTAGGATCTTCTTGATGATGAATCTGTCGGTCATCTCTTCGCTTCCTAAGCCGGCAATCTCATTTGTGATGAGAGCAATCCTAGAGTACATTCCAGCGACACCTTCACCATCCTTCATCTTGAACTTGTCAAGTTGACTTTGAAGCATATCTGAAAGTGGTGTATATCGACTAGAGGGGGGGTGAATAGGCGATTTTTATGAAAGATTCAAAACATGAAAGTTTCGAAGACAAACTATAGAACCGATCCTATTTATATGCAGCAGAAGGTAGACTACACTAGACAGGCCATAGTCAAGTATTCAATGAAGTGAAAGCACGAAGACCAATAGCAGCTAGGCAGTATGGATCAGGATGGAAGATTGTATGAAGTCAATAAGATCAAGTAGTCACACAGTGAAGTCAAACAGATAAGGCAAGCAGGCAATGACTTCACAATGACAGACAGTAAGTAAAGAGAAGGAAGGGATAGAACCAGTAGCTCGGGGAAGACAGTGATTTGTTAGACCAGTTCCAGTTTCTGTGACAACTGTACGTCTGGTTAGGGAGGCTGAGATTTAACTCAGAAGACCGCGTCTTCACCTTATTCCCCTTGAGCTAAGGACACCTAGTCCTCGCCCAATCACTCTGGTAAGTCTTCAAGGTAGACTTCCAAACCTTCACAGACTTCGTTCACAGGCAATCCAGAATGACTCTTGGATGCTCAAAACGCGACGCCTAACCGGCTGGAGGAAACACAGTCCTCAAGTGTAACAAGTCTTCAGGTCACACAGACAGAAAGACTTTAGTGATGCCTAACACTCTTTGGCTCTGGGTGTTTGGGCTTTGTCCTAACAAGGATCTCTCTCTCAAATGCTTCGGAGGTGGGTTGCTCTCAAACGAAAAAAGCCATGTAATAACTCCGAGCAGCCGCCAATTTATGGTGTAGGGGTGGGCTATTTATAGCCACTAGGCAACCCAACCTGATTTGTCCGAAGTGACCCTGGGTCACTAAGGAACTGACACGTGTTCCAATGGTCAGATTTCAAACACACATGTCAACTTTACTTGGGCTATAAGTAAAGCTGACTCATCCAACTCTGGATAAGATTTGCTCTCATTGTCTTCGCTCGAAGACATAGGATTTGGTTGAGCACCACTTCAGTCACTCTGACTTTGTTCACTTGGACCCTACTTAATAGTACAATGGTTCCTATGACTCAACAAAGAAGAAAAGGAAGCAACAAAACATCTAAGTCTTCGCTCTCCATAGTCTTCACACAATGTCTTCTCCTGCCAAAGTCTTCAATATGATTATCTTCATATACCACCATTGTCGTCAATGTCTTCTTACATTTTTAGGGGTCATCTCCGGTAGTTAAACCGAATCAATGAGGGACTACTATCTGTGTTATCCTGCAATTCTCACAAACACATTAGTCCCTCAACCAGGTTTGTCGTCAATACTCCAAAACCAACTAGGGGTGGCACTAGATGCACTTACAATATCCAACTTGGATTCCTTGACGGAGTCGGTACCTTCGTGCATATCAACCAAAGTATCCCAAATTTCCTTTGCATTCTCAAGCCGTCTTATTTTGTTGAATTCTTTGGGGCACAATCCGTTGAAGAGGATATTTCAAGCTTGAGCATTGTATTGCAGCATCTTCAACTCTTCCACGGTAGCTTCACGATTTGGTTCCTTCCCATCGAAAAATTCACCTTGCAAACCAATACACACAATAGCCCAAATGGCGGGGTTATGTCCAAGAATATGCATTTTCATCTTATGCTTCCAACTAGCAAAATTAGTACCATCAAAGTAAGGACCTCTACGGTGGTAATTTCCCTCGCTAGACGCCATACTCTCCTAGGTTGTGAAACCAAGGCTATGATCACCAAAGCTATGGAAATCAAGGCAAATGGAGACCAAAGCTCTGATACCACTTGTAGGATCGAAAGTATGTCTAGAGGGGGGGGTTAGACTACTTGTCCAAATAAAAAACTAGTCTTTTCCCAATTTTAATTCTTGGTAGATTTTAGCAACTGAGCATAAGTCAAGCAATCAACCTACACATGCAATTCTAAGAGTATAATAGCAGAATGTAAACCAATTGCATATGAAGGTAAAGGAAGGAGTTTGAGGAACCAAACGCAATGTAGACATGGAGATTTTTTACGCGTGGTTCCGATAGGTGGTGCTATCGTACATCCACATTGATGGAGACTTCAACCCACGAAGGGTAACGGCTGCGCGAGTCCGCGGAGGGCTCCACCCACGAAGTGTCCACGAAGAAGCTATCCCACCATGGCCATCGCCCACGAAGGACTTGCCTCACTAGGGTAGATCTTCACGAAGTAGGCGATCTCCTTGCCCGTACAAACTCCTTGGTTCAACTCCACAATCTTGCCGGAGGCTCCCAAGTGACACCTAACCAATCTAGGAGACACCACTCTCCAAAAGGTAATAGATTGTGTGTTGATGATGAACTGCTTACTCTTGTGCTTCAAATAATAGTCTCCCCAACACTCAACTCTCTCTCACAGATTTGGATATGGTGGAAAGAAGATTTGAGTGGAAAGCAACTTGGGGAAGGCTAGAGATCAAGATTCATATGGTAGGATTGGAATATCTTTGGTCTCAACACATGAGTAGGTGGTTCTCTCTCAAAACAATGAGAAATGGAAGTATAGGTATGTTCTGATGGCTTTCTCCACAAATGAAGAGAGGGTGGAGGGGGTATATATAGCCTCCACACAAAATCTAACCGTTACACACAATTTACCAAACTCGGTAGGACCGAATCAGAGAACTCGGTCAAACCGATTTAGTTCATAATGTGACCGGTAGGCATTTCGGTGGGACCGATATGATCATCTCGGTAGGACCGATTTCATTAGGGTTAGGGCATAACGTAATCTTGGTGAGACCAATTACACTAACTCGATAGGACCGATTTTGGTAATAAGCTAACCAGAGAGTTGGTGAGGCAAAGTCGATGGGACCGATTCGCGCATTTCGGTGAGACCGAAATGTTATGAAAGGGAAACACAGAGTTTGCATTGCGAATTCGGTGGGACTGATCGCTCGTCTCGGTTAGACCGAAACGTTACGAAGTGAAACATAGAGTTTGCAATCCCATCTCGGTGAGACCGAGATCCCTATCGGTGAGACCGAGGTGACTAGGGTTTGTGGCAGTGGCTATGTCAAGAGAACTCGGTGGCGCCGGATAGAACTTTTCGGTGGGGCCGAGTTTGACTTTTGGTTTTGGATATATCTGGATGTGAGAAAGTGGTTGAGGGTTTTGGAGCATATCACTAAGCACTTTGAGCAAGAAACCCATTAAGCAACACCTCATCCCTTTTTAATAGTATTGGCTTTCCTATGGACTCAATGTGATCTTGGATCACTAAAATAGGAAATGTAGAGTCTTGAGCTTGAGCTAATATGTGTCCTTAGCATTTTGAGGGGTCTACATTTCAAATCCATGCCATGCCAATCATTGAACTTTCTAAAACAATTAACATGACATGGCATTAGTTCAATGAGCTATATGTTGTTAGGAATTACCAAAACCACCCAGGGATAGTTGCACTTTCAGCATGGACCGCCATCAGCTCCTGGCGGTGGGGATTTGGAGGCATGAGGATGTTTCACATCCGTCATTTAAGTAATCAGGTCGGGGCCGTGAGAGAGATCGGTGGGTTACATGACTGGATCCGAGCATAACGTAGATGTGGTTGAAGCTGTCGTTGCGGCGGCGGTGGTTTGAGATGCCGGTTGAGGGAGGCGCGAGGGGGGAAGTACTGAGGATGAGGATGTGGTTGGAGGAATAAATTATGAAATCACGTGCCTAATGAAAATTTCGCTGCTAAACTTGAAACTTGGGCGGGAGAAACACACAACACAGACGAAGCGCGTAAAATACTCGTGTGCGAGAAAAAAGAAAGTTGGCGGATCCCGTCTCCAGAAAAATGTACACGTGTAACTGACTTATGCAAGAGCTCAACGACAAATGACAATAGAAATTTGGCTTCCCTTACAATTTTGCTCGTTCATTATCGCACACGGTTCATCTCCGTCGCTTCCAGAAACAGTGTGCACTGAGTCTATTGTGTGTAGAGTTATCCGGAACTCCAGCCACGCGGATCGCGCGTGTGCATCGTAGGATGCGCCGCGATCGAACGGCAATCCACGTTTCTGACATCACACCTGTGCACCTGTAGCTGGATTGGATTTATATGCGCTAAATGCCCAGAAAATGCACATAATCCCCTAAATATGGTAAATGAGCCCGAAAAAATGCCAAATTTGAACACAGTGATTTGCAGGGTGTATGTTTGTCGTATAAAACACTCCAGGGCAAAGAACGAAGAAAATTTGGATTCCCCTTCAATCTTGGTGATTTCCCTCTCGAAAGTATGGAACTTCTTTGGTGATGGTTCGATTTATGAAGGCCATGCATGACGAAATACGCCAAACCTTCTCTAATTTTTACAAGTGCATGGTGAGGTCATACCATGGCACACCATGCAAGGCGTCATGTTTTTCAAGCATTTATTTCATTTTTTCTATAGTTGAAAACCCAATAAACAAACGTTTGTGGTTGACTATTGCCATACATTTCATCGAAATATCTGTCCCTTCCTTGTAAAAGGCATGAGAATTTACTAAATGGCACGAGCATGGTTTTCCAGGCCGTTCTTGTGCACCCTTTCATGAACCGATTGTTTGAACTTGAATTATGTGCATTAATGCCTAGGAAATGCACATAACCCCCTAAATATGGCAAATGAACCCGGAAAAGTGCCAAATTTGAACATGGTGATTTACAGGTTGTATGTTCAACGTAAAAAAAACTCGTGTACAAAGGACAAAGGAAATTTGGGCCCCCCTTCAATCTTGGTGATTTTGTAATGCCCGGGATGGAACTATACCTCCTACGTGTCGAGGCACGACTTAAAGGCATAAGTCCATCCTAGAATGATCTCAAGTTTGGTAATCTTTTCACATCTCATGTAAAAGAGGGGAATTGTAAACATAAATAGTTGGCTTACACTCGCCACGTCACACAAATACAATACAGGTCTCAAACACCATACATTAAGAACATCACAACCCTCTAAGAGCAAAATCCAAATGTCAAGATACCAAACAACATAAAGCCACAGGTCAGGATTGAATCCTAGTAGAAATCTCCACTACTGATCATCCGGATAACGAACATAGTATCGACTACGCTCCTCGTCGTACTCCCAGTCTAGCTCGGTGCCATCACCTGGATAGCTCACATCTGGACCTGCATCTGGTGTGGTGAAGTAACTGTGAGCCACAGAGGACTCAGCAATCCCGTTCCCGGGTAACATGACTATTTAAGCCTTGGGTGTGGATAAGGCTGAAGAAAGAATAAGAGGTGAAGGAAAAAACAAGAGTCTGCAGCAGCAACTAGCACTAGCTTACGTAAAAGAGAGCGAGAAGAGAAGTGCCTCGGTCGAGAGATGATCACGAAGTGATCCTAACTAAAGCCGGTCAAACATAACCCCTCCGTGTTCAACTCCCGAATCCCTATTCGGAAATCGACAGTCACGGAACACACGCTGGTAGTGTATTAGAAACATTGTGTCAAGTTATCTACAACCGGATATTAACAAGCTCCCATCTGCCACATAACCGCGGGCACGGCTTTCGAAAGTTCAAACCCTGCAGGGGTGTTCCAACTTGACCCATTACAAGCCCACGATCCGCGGAGTCGCAACTCCAAAGGTGGGAAGACCCGAGTATTCTCGGAATCCCGTGCTCAAGATACTCCGAACTAAGGTAAGGCTAATTCAGCAGATCCTCCCGGCGTGTCGACACCCTGATAGGTAGCCGCGCGTATCTAGTCTCAGGACACGACCGGATGGGTGATGCTACAGGTTTTTACCAGACCTTGAGTTTCCTCGAGGTGGCCCTGCAGGACCCCCAGTTCGGACCAACACTCATGTGGAGCACTGGCCCGGGGTTGTTGAATTAAAATAAAAGAGGGTTTGCAAGACCCTATGCAAGTTTTATTAGTTATTAGGCGAATAGTACCAATGTTGGGACTTGCTGGAAAAGACTTAGCACTTAGCGGTTTATCAAGGGGGTCCCATACACCCCAACTGTGTTAGGAACGCATAATCAAGGAAC
The DNA here is from genome assembly GCA_902687465.1 of Secale cereale. Lineage (NCBI taxonomy): Eukaryota > Viridiplantae > Streptophyta > Magnoliopsida > Poales > Poaceae > Secale > Secale cereale. The sequence continues at coordinate 578,302,636 of LR738715.1, read as the reverse complement.
ATAACACCGGTTTATACGGTTCCTAACGGCATGAGTGGAACAAATCACCAAGCAAAATGCTTAGCCTTCCACCCTTGCCAATATATAGATGATTTCATTTTAAGCATTTATATAGTGTGATATAACCCAACAAACTTCAACATGAAGCAAGCATCTTCGATCTTCACCTGCAACTAGCAATGCTATAAGAAGGGCTGAGCGAAGCGTACTTAGCCAAGCAACGGTTTGCATAGGTAGGGTGGTTAAACAGGTTCATGGTTACAAGTAGGAGGCTGACAGGAAAGACACGGGCATCGAGGCAAAGATATAGATCGAGACTACTAGCAATAGGCAAAGATAGTAATGGTATCCGGGTTCGGTCATCTTGCCTGGGATTCCACAAGGGAGAAGAACGGATCCACGAAGTAGACGGAGCCACACAGTCGAGCGAACCCTCACAACTCCGGAACGAAACCGAAGCTAACAAGAGAAGCAACCGGAAAGAAAGAAACAACATGGTAAACACACAAACATAAACATGGCATACGATGCACAAACAAGTATGATGCATGTCCGGTTTAAATATGCATGGCATGGCAAGTGCACAAACAAAACTACAAGTTAAGTGGAGCTCAATATGCAACGAGTTGCATATTGACGAAACACCACTTTTAAATTATTTAGTTGACTCTTGTTAATTACAAGACAAGATTAAATGTTGGTTAACATAGCAAGTGGGGAAACAATAATAAAACTACACTATTTAGACATTTTAAATGGGCCCGGAAATAACAACAACATGTCCGGAAAATCCCCATGAGCATGTTTAGTAATTATAAGTAAACAACAATTAAACATTTTAGTGTTGTTAACATGATGCGGATGACATGATCAAGTTAATGCATTTTTTATTAAAAGTTGACATGAAGAAGATATGAAGTATTGTCACCGTGGTGGAAAGGGGTGCCACGGCGATGATAACCAAAATGATGCCACGCAACAATTCGGTTCCGGTAACTCGTCGAGAGACCGGTGCAAAAGGAAAAGGTGGCGTGAGCGAGTCAAACGAGATGAAAGGTGGGGCGATCCCGTCACCGGGTTCCCACGAGTCGGCGACGAGGCAACCGAGGAACATGACAAAAGATGAAACGGCACAACGGGCACGGAGCACACAAGGGAGACATTTCATACAACACAAGCAAGCATCACACGGGTCATCGTCTCGGGTTATACCTTCGAAACACTCGTTTCGGGACGGTTCGAGATCGTAGAGGAAGGAGTCGTTCTCGCGAGTCATAGAGGAAGTAGTGGTTCACGTTTCCGAAGAGGAAGTAGTTGTTCACGTAGAGGTACACGTGTAGTCGTTCACATCCCGTTCGGAGAGGTATTTGCGGTCTCGGCGACGGTAGGGGTACACGGCGACGGTAGTTGTTCACGTTCGTAGATGTACTCGTCATCGTAGCCGTTCGGTCGTCGTGGTACTTGGTCGTGGTACTTGGCATCGGTAGATGTACTCGTTCCGTTCGGTCTTGCCGGTCTCGTCTCGAGTCGTAGTTGTACATGTCGTCGAGGTACTTGTTACATCGCGATCGTAGGGGTACTTGACATATCGGAGGGGTACTTGGTCGGGTCGCCGTGTACTCGTTCATGTAGTCATACACGGAGCTCGTAGCCGTTCGGTCGTCGTACACGAGGGTCTCTGTCAAAACAGCAGCACAGCAACACAACAAAAAAAATACAAAACAACACGGGAGGGCGACGAGGCCATGGCAGCGGCAACAGCAAGGCGGCTGGAGGTGAGCTGCGGAGGACGGAGGCGCGAAGGAGCTGCTGGAGGTGAAGGCTCGGCCGCTGCGGTCTTGATGGGGAGGACGGGGCGGCTCCTGGCCGGCCTGCGCACAGGAGATGGCGAGGCGGCCGGGCCCGAGGCGTCGGAGGGCGAGGCAGAGGCCGGCCCGGCGCTGCACGGGAGCGGCAGGAGAGCTGCACGAGGAGGGCTTGGCGACGGCGGCTGGCTGGAGATGGAGGGAGGCCGGAGGGAGGTCGCGGCCGGGACGGCGGCTGCCGGCGTGGAAGAAGCGGCGGGCGCGGCGCTGCGTCCTGGAGGCGAGGGCGCGGCCTCGAGGACGGAGCAGGGCGGAGGAAGACCAGCTCGGCGAGGCGGCCGGCGGCCCTGGAGACGAGGCGCAGAGGCGCTCGGGCGATGCGGGCTCAGGGAGATCGAGAGGGAAGAGGCGCTGCGGGGTCGAGGGGACGAACGAAAAGGAATCGGGCGAGAGAGCGAATGGTAGCGGCGGCTGAGGGAGTAGCGAGAGGTGCTGGTCGGGCTAGGGTTGGACTGGGGGTTTGGGCCGAGCCAAAAGTGGCTGATGGGCCTGAGGGAAGGCAGGTGCGGCTGGAGGGATGGGCCTGATGCCCATATGGCCTAGAAGAGGAAAAAAATGACTGGGTCCTCTCCTAATAAAAGAGAGAAAGAAGAAGAAAAGAAAATAGAGAAAAAAATAAAGAGGGGGGTTAGGAGCAGAATTTGGACATGGGATATTATTCCTGGACTCGCAAAATTGCGTTGGTTCCCAGAAAAATAGAAAAGGGGCATGAATGGAAAATAAATTCAAATTCCTTTGAATTTATTTCAAATGGTGTGAACAAAGACTATGATTTAGAAGAGCCCAAAAATGTTCGGATTTTTGGAGGAGCCTCGAAAAAAGGAAAAAGAATTATAGACAAGGTAGGAGGGAAACTTGAAGAAGAAAAGGCATGGGGAAAAATTATGCAAGTGTGTTGGTTATCTCCAAACAAATGGAATATTTAAAATATAGCTCCCTAAATATTGAGAGGCTTTTATATGTTATAAAGAGAAGTCATTCTTCCCTCGATTTAAATGGACCGAAGGTCCACACGATTTATTTAGGTTGAGATGCAAAGATTAATATGACATGATGGCATGATGACATGATGCAATGCAAAAAATAAAAACACAAGCACAAAAGAAACACACGGGCAACCCGGAACATCTGGAATCTTTTGGAATCTTCTGGGACGTCGGTCTTCGGGCGTCACAACTCTCCCACACTAACAGAGGATCTCGACCCGAGATCCTAGAGATAGCACCGGGTAAAATGGAAAAGAAGAGGTAAAACAAAGTTGCTTCTTTGACAAACGAGTGAAACCACGAACCTGAGAGGTTGACCAAAATGAAAGAAGAATACCACGGAGATGAACGAATATGAGAACTCCGTTAGAAAAGAGTAACAAGGAGCATTACGAGAACCTTGCAGGTTGAAAAACATGAAACAAGAGCTTACGAACGAAAAGAATATGAAACCACAATGGTATAGCCAAGGAATAAGAATGACAGAATTTGGACAGCACTCCGTCTGAAAATGGAAGGAAATGAACAAAAACTTGAGGAGATGGAATGATACTTGATGAAAACAACAACATATTGCCTCCGAAACAATTAAAAGAATGGCACAAGGTTAAGAAAGATTTCAGACAGCACTCCGGTTGAAAGATAGGCAAAAGTTGATAAGATGAGAGAACTAGAAGGAAGGACACAATACTCTGGTTAAATGATAAGCAAGGGAAAATATGATCTTGATAAAAACGAGATGATGGGACGAAGAGAGCAATATCACAATGCCTCCGGAATGAAAGAATAGCATATAAATCAATGAAAGAAATGAATGGAGAGGAAAAGACAACTTCTCTCAAAATCGAATTTGAAAGAGCATCCTTACGAAGAATGGTTGAATATAGTTGTTGGAAATAATCAACAACAAAAGAATAAGCTCGCTGTGGACTTATGGAAAACATCTCAAAATTAAGAGGTGACAACCAGCCACTGACGGAAACATTTAATTGGATTGAGATCAACAAGGAGACGATAAACTTATTTCACCGGAAGGATAATGAAGAACTTGGGTCATTTATAAGCACCATAATAACAACAATCCTTAGGAAAAGCTTTTAGGTGAATTATAACCCAAGATAACTCCAACGAATAAAACTGAAGGGTTGAAAGATCTCCTGAACAAAGAAAATGATGGGTTTACATGTCTCATTCCCAACAACTTGGGAATCATGAAACATGAAGGAATTGTCAAAATGACATAACCCCATCTGAAACAATAAGGAAGAAATAATTGTAATTGGAAAGCATGATGAAGAATGCTTGAGCTCCAACAAGAATCTTGATGAAGACTTCAAGGATGAATTAAAACATGATGAACCACCATGAAGAACTCCGGTAATGAAAGCATTAGAAGTGAAAGATGAAAAGAATAAGATTCAAGGCCCGCGATGAATTAGATGGAGCTTTGAAATGATATAATTGAAATAACTTGGAACTCCGGAAAACAAGATGAACAACTTAGAACCAATGATATGATATGATGAACAAGCTCCAGATAAAAGAATTAAACACTTGGAAGGAATAAGAATAAGAATTATGTCATGCATATCCTTCACCAATTTAAATTGATGACAACCAAGGATTTGGCATACTACTTATTCTCGTTGGAAAGGATTAAGAGAGATCTCGCACAAACTTGGATAATGTTCAACGAACCACCGGTAGGATTATGAAAAGAACAAATGAATTAAAACGATAACAACGGAAGGGTAATCTTGAATGAAGCACCGTAAAAATTGGAGACGAACGAAGAGACATCAATGAAGAATATTGGAGGATGAAGTTGAAAACTGAGAACAAAGAATCTTCTGAAATGATGGCCTTCGGAGGATCACAAAGAAAAGAATTCATGAAAGCTTCGGATTGGTATAAAAAGAATTCCTCACAATCGGAACAATAATGAGGATGGCATGAAGCTAGAACCACAAATCTTGGAAGAACGGATAAGGATTCAAGTGGAACTCGTCTTCGAGTCTTCAAATGTTGAGAATGAAGAAGAGAAATGCCATAAGAATTGTTGAGCACTCCGGAATGAAGAATTAAAAAGGTTGAAACAACGATGAAAAGAATTTGAAAGCGGTCGTGGAGAAGGCATGTGACTGATGGAAATCATTCTTACGTCACACTTTGAAAAGAATTCTCCGGAAAAGAAGAGTCAGGTAAGATCTTGGGAAAAGACCTGTGGGTTAGGGCCCACTCAAAGAAATCACCGTTGAAAAAGATTGTTTAAGAGATATTGCACCGGTTGAATTAAAATGGCTTGAGTAAGATGACAATCCTCAAAATAGTTTGAACGGATTAAGAATGGAATTATGAATCTTCAGCACTCCGGATATGAATAGCAAGAGGAGAATGATTAATTGGAGCACCGGAATAAGAAAGCATTGTGAAATGAGGAAAAGGATAAGATCAACACCGAAAACTTGAATTACATCCACCGGCAGAATCTGAGAACAAAAGAATGATGAACTTGGAGCTCTTGAGCATCTTCACGATAAAGCACCGGATAAGAACATTGAAGGAAAATGAATGAAGAAATATCACATGAATAAAATGGATACTTCATTTAAAAATTTCTGGCTCCGAGAAGAAGAAGGGTGGGAGGGCGGGGAAAACAATGACAACTTGGGATGAATGAAACAGACAATCGTCCGATTTCTCAACGGCGTCAGTATGGAATAACTTGAAGAGAAGGCACACCGGTTGAAAAAGGATTAACATGAAGATCTTGATGGTCAAGAAGTACTAGCACTCCCATAGAAATATGAGAACACCGATAAGGAAAGGTATGGAATCAACATTTGACATCGAAGCAACTCGAATACCAGAATCAAAACAAAACAAAGGATAGTTATGTTTATGAAGAAGATTATGTTGCAACATATCTGTCCGAACAGAGAATTGAACGAATGAATTCCACAAGTACATCAACTTGACTTAAACCCACTTGGGAGAACAAAAGATAAATAAAAGGAACAAGGAGCAGATAGAACAAATACAAGATAGAAGCTTCGTCCGACATATTCGTGCTGAAAGCTCATGGAACGTGTTACAAAAGGGTTTTGCAATCCCCGGATCAGCATAGCCAAGGACCCTTTAAGATGCAACTCCCGATCAGAACAAGTCCATAAAACCACTTCACTCAATGTCGAACCCCGAACTTCATATCATGCATTCGTTGGAAGAATGCCTAGGACTACTGGATGAACCCACCTATTAATTTCCGAAAGTTTCCAGTTATGCAATCAGGTGTTGGGGATACACGGGAAGCACCGCGCAATCAACTCTAAACCTACATCCAGGTGTATCCATCCTTCAACACATAACCAGTCTTTCTCGGAAACTGTTTACCTCGGACCTTCGAAAAGCATCCACTATAACAAGCTATGGCAATACTCCCGAACTACCTCCCCAGTACTGGGTGATGTCGGGGTTATCTTGCCACTAACCGCATAGGAGAGTTTTCGATGTCGGACGTCTTAAGTATTCTAGTACTGCCGCGATGGATTTGTGACGACAACACCTCGGAGCTCAACTCCCCGGGACACTGCCACAACCCCTAATGTCAGAAGGCATCGAGAATAATGTTCTCGTCACAAAGACATCGGAACAATCCAAACAATACTCGCGAGATCCTAAAAAAAATTTGGTGTAATTTTTGAAAGTAGAAGAGGCAAGAGTAATCGTCAGGAGTCCTCACCAGAGTGAAAAGAGATGAGAAGCAAAGAAATCCTAACCTCCGATATAAATATAGGACTCAAAACATTTTCAAGTGTGTGCCTAGACTCAACCGTCAACGATTCAATCAATCAGTGGGGGCTTCTAGGTCGGAGAAGGCTCTGAATACCAACTTGTATGCCCAGGATGGAACTATACCTCCTACGTGTCGAGGCACGACTTAAAGGCATAAGTCCATCCTAGAATGATCTCAAGTTTGGTAATCTTTGCACATCTCATGTAAAAGAGGGGAATTGTAAACATAAATAGTTGGCTTACACTCGCCACGCCACACAAATACAATACAAGTCTCAAACATCATACATTAAGAACATCACAACCCTCTAAGGGCAAAATCCAAATGTCAAGATACCAAACAACATAAAGCCACAGGTCAGGATCGAATCCTAGTAGAAATCTCCACTACTGATCATCCGGATAACGAACATAGTATCGACTACGCTCCTCGTCGTACTCCCAGTCTAGCTCGGTGCCATCACCTGGATAGCTCACATCTGGACCTGCATCTGGTGTGGTGAAGTAACTGTGAGCCACAGAGGACTCAGCAATCCCGTTCCCGGGTAACATGACTATTTAAGCCTTGGGTGTGGATAAGGCTGAAGAAAGAATAAGAGCTGAAGGAAAAAACAAGAGTCTGCAGCAGCAACTAGCACTAGCTTACGTAAAAGAGAGCAAGAAGAGAAGTGCCTTGGTCGAGAGATGATCACGAAGTGATCCTAACTAAAGCCGGTCAAACATAATCCCTCCGTGTTCAACTCCCGAATCCCTATTCGGAAATCGACAGTCACGGAACACACGCTGGTAGTGTATTAGAAACATTGTGTCAAGTTATCTACAACCGGATATTAACAAGCGCCCATCTGCCACATAACCGCGGGCACGGCTTTCGAAAGTTCAAACCCTGCAGGGGTGTTCCAACTTGACCCATTACAAGCCCACGATCCGCGGAGTCGCAACTCCAAAGGTGGGAAGACCCGAGTATTCTCGGAATCCCGTGCTCAAGATACTCCGAACTAAGGTAAGGCTAATCCAGCAAATCCTCTCGGCGTGTCGACACCCTGATAGGTAGCCGCGCGTATCTAGTCTCAGGACACGACCGGATGGGTGATGCTACAAGTTTTTACCAGACCTTGAGTTTCCTCGAGGTGGCCCTGCAGGACCCCCAGTTCGGACCAACACTCATGTGGAGCACTGGCCCGGGGTTGTTGAATTAAAATAAAAGAGGGTTTGCAAGACCCTATGCAAGTTTTATTAGTTATTAGGCGAATAGTACCAATGTTGGGACTTGCTGGAAAAGACTTAGCACTTAGCGGTTTATCAAGGGGGTCCCATACACCCCAACCGTGTTAGGAACGCATAATCAAGGAACATAACACCGGTTTATACGGTTCCTAACGGCATGAGTGGAACAAATCACCAAGCAAAAGGCTTAGCCTTCCACCCTTGCCAATATATAGATGATTTCATTTTAAGCATTCATATAGTGTGATATAACCCAAAAAACTTCAACATGAAGCAAGCATCTTCGATCTTCACCTGCAACTAGCAATGCTATAAGAAGGGCTGAGCGAAGCGTACTTAGCCAAGCAACGGTTTGCATAGGTAGGGTGGTTAAACAGGTTCATGGTTACAAGTAGGAGGCTGACAGGAAAGACACGGGCATCGAGGCAAAGCTATAGATCGAGACTACTAGCAATAGGCAAAGATAGTAATGGTATCCGGGTTCGGTCATCTTGCCTGGGATTCCACAAGGGAGAAGAACGGATCCACGAAGTAGACGGAGCCACACAGTCGAGCGAACCCTCACAACTCCGGAACGAAACCGAAGCTAACAAGAGAAGCAACCGGAAAGAAAGAAACAACACGGTAAACACACAAACATAAACATGGCATACGATGCACAAACAAGTATGATGCATGTCCGGTTTAAATATGCATGGCATGGCAAGTGCACAAACAAAACTACAAGTTAAGTGGAGCTCAATATGCAACGAGTTGCATATTGACGAAACACCACTTTTAAATTATTTAGTTGACTCTTGTTAATTACAAGACAAGATTAAATGTTGGTTAACATAGCAAGAGGGGAAACAATAATAAAACTACACTATTTAGACATTTTAAATGGGCCCGGAAATAACAACAACATATCCGGAAAATCACCATGAGCATGTTTAGTAATTATAAGCAAACAACAATTAAACATTTTAGTGTTGTTAACATGATGCGGATGACATGATCAAGTTAATGCAATTTTTATTAAAAGTTGATATGAAGTATTGTCACCGTGGTGGAAAGGGGTGCCACGGCGACGATAACCAAAATGATGCCACGCAACAATTCGGTTCCGGTAACTCGTCGAGAGACCGGTGCAAAAGGAAAAGGTGGCCTGAGCGAGTCAAACGAGATGAAAGGTGGGGCGATCCCGTCACCGGGTTCCCACGAGTCGGCGACAAGGCAACCGAGGAACATGACAAAAGATGAAACGGCACAACGGGCACGGAGCACACAAGGGAGACATTTCATACAACACAAGCAAGCATCACACGGGTCATCATCTCGGGTTATACCTTCGAAACACTCGTTTCGGGACGGTTCGAGATCGTAGAGGAAGGAGTCGTTCTCGCGAGTCGTAGAGGAAGTAGTGGTTCACGTTTCCGAAGAGGAAGTAGTTGTTCACATAGAGGTACACGTGTAGTCGTTCACATCCCGTTCGGAGAGGTACTTGCGGTCTTGGCGACGGTAGGGGTACACGGCGACGGTAGTTGTTCACGTTCGTAGATGTACTCGTCATCGTAGCCGTTCGGTCGTCGTGGTACTTGGTCATGGTACTTGGCATCGGTAGATGTACTCGTTTCGTTCGGTCTTGCCGGTCTCGTCTCGAGTCGTAGTTGTACATGTCGTCGAGGTACTTGTTACATCGCGATCGTAGGGGTACTTGACATATCGGAGGGGTACTTGGTCGGGTCGCCGTGTACTCGTTCATGTAGTCGTACACGGAGCTCGTAGCCGTTCGGTCGTCGTACACGAGGGTCTCTGTCAAAAAAGCAGCACAGCAACACAACAAAAAAAAATACAAAAACAACACGGGAGGGCGACGAGGCCATGGCAGCGGCAACAGCAAGGCGGCTGGAGGTGAGCTGCGGAGGACGGAGGCGCGAAGGAGCTGCTGGAGGTGAAGGCTCGGCCGCTGCGGTCTTGACGGGGAGGACGGGGCGGCTCCTGGCCGGCCTGCGCACAGGAGATGGCGAGGCGGCCGGGCCCGAGGCGCCGGAGGGCGAGGCAGAGGCCGGCCCGACGCTGCACGGGAGCGGCAGGAGAGCTGCACGAGGGGGGCTTGGCGACGGCGGCTGGCTGGAGATGGAGGGAGGCCGGAGGGAGGTCGCTGCCGGGACGGCGGCTGCCGGCGCGGAAGAAGCGGCGGGCGCGGCGCTGCGTCCTGGAGGCGAGGGCGCGGCCTCGAGGACGGAGCAGGGCGGAGGAAGACCAGCTCGGCGAGGCGGCCGGCGGCCCTGGAGACGAGGCGCAGAGGCGCTCGGGCGATGCGGGCTCAGGGAGATCGAGAGGGAAGAGGCGCTGCGGGGTCGAGGGGACGAACGAAAAGGAATCGGGCGAGAGAGCGAAGGGTGGCGGCGGCTGAGGGAGTAGCGAGAGGTGCTGGTCGGGCTAGGGTTGGACTGGGGGTTTGGGCCGAGCCAAAAGTGGCTGATGGGCCTGAGGGAAGGCAGGTGCGGCTGGAGGGATGGGCCTGATGCCCATATGGCCTAGAAGAGGAAAAAAATGACTGGGTCCTCTCCTAATAAAAGAGAGAAAGAAGAAGAAAAGAAAATAGAGAAGAAAATAAAGAGGGGGGTTAGGAGCAGAATTTGGACATGGGATATTATTCCTGGACTCGCAAAATTGCGTTGGTTCCTAGAAAAATAGAAAAGGGGCATGAATGGAAAATAAATTCAAATTCCTTTGAATTTATTTCAAATGGTGTGAACAAAGACTATGATTTAGAAGAGCCCAAAAATGTTCGGATTTTTGGAGGAGCCTCGAAAAAAGGAAAAAGAATTATAGACAAGGTAGGAGGGAAACTTGAAGAAGAAAAGGCATGGGGAAAATTATGCAAGTGTGTTGGTTATCTCCAAACAAATGGAATATTTAAAATATAGCTCCCTAAATATTGAGAGGCTTTTATATGTTATAAAGAGAAGTCATTCTTCCCTCGATTTAAATGGACCGAAGGTCCACACGATTTATTTAGGTTGAGATGCAAAGATTAATATGACATGATGGCATGATGACATGATGCAATGCAAAAAATAAAAACACAAGCACAAAAGAAACACACGGGCAACCCGGAACATCTGGAATCTTCTGGAATCTTCTGGGACGTCGGTCTTCGGGCGTCACAGATTTCCCCCTCGAAACCATGAAACTTCCTCGGTGATGGTTCGATTTATGAAGGGCGTGCATCACGACATAAGGAAAACATTCTCCAATTTTTACTAGGGCCATACCATGGCACCACGCCAGGCATCATGTTTTCCAAGCATGTTCATTTTTGTATAGTTGTTAACCCAATAAACGATGCGTTTATGGTTGACTATTGCCACACATTTCCTTGAAATATCTGCACATTCTTTGTAAAAGGCATGAGAATGTACTAAATAACACGAGCATGGTTTTCCAGACCGATCTTGTGCACCTTTTCATGCATCGATTGTTTGAATTTGAATTATGTCCATTAATGCATATAAATGCACATAATCCCATAAATATGGTAAATGAGCTCGGAAAAATATCAAATTTGAACATGTTGCATTTGAGGCGGTGTGTTGATCATTGGAAAAAAAAACTAAATGACAAATTAGGACGGAAATTTGGATTCCCCTTCAATCTTGGGGATTTCCCTCTCGAAAGCATGGAACTTCCTCGGTGATGGTTCGATTTATGAAGGGCGTGCATGACGACATAAGCCAAACCTTCTCTAATTTTTACCAGTGCATGGTGAGGTCATACCATGGCACCATGCCAGACGTCATGTTTATCAAGCATTTATTTCATTTTTTCTATAGTTGAAAACCCAACAAACAAACATTTTTGGTTGACTATTGCCACACATTTCATTGAAATATTTGTCCCTTCCTTATAAAAGGCAAGATAATTTACTAAATGGCACGAGCATGGTTTTCCAGGCCGTTCTTGTGGATCCTTTCATGCATCGATTGTTTGAACTTGAATTATGTGCATTAATGCCTAGGAAATGCACATAATCCCCTAAATATGGCAAATGAACCCGGAAAAGTGCCAAATTTGAACACGGTGATTTGAAGGTTGTATGTTCATCGTAGAAAAAAACTTGTGGACAAAGGACAAAGGAAATTTGGATCCCCCATCAATCTTGGTGATTTCTCCCTCGAAACCATGAAACTTCCTCGGTGATGGTTCGATTTATGAAAGGCGTGCATCACGACATAAGGAAAACATTCTCCAATTTTTACCAGGGCTTGGTCCCATACCATGGCACCACGCCAGGCGTCATGTTTTCCAAGCATGTGTTTAATTTTTTGTATAGTTGTTAACCTAGTAAACAACGCGTTTATGGTTGACTATTGCCACATATTTCCTTGAGATATCTGCCATTCCTTGTAAAAGGCATGAGAATGTACTAAATAACATGATCATGGTTTTCCAGACAGTTCTTGTGCACCTTTTCATGCACCGATTGTTCGAATTTGAATTATGTCCATTAATGCCTAGAAAATGCACATAATCCCATAAATATGGTAAATGAGCCAGGAAAAATGTCAAATTTTAACACATTGCATTTGAGGCGGTGTGTTGATCGTTGGAAAAAAACTTAATGACAAACTAGGACGGAAATTTGGATTCCCCTTCAATCTTGGGGATTTCCCTCTCGAAAGCATGGAACTTCCTCGGTGATGGTTCGATTTATGAAGGGCGTGCATGACGACATAAGCCAAACCTTTTCAAATTTTTACCAGGGCATGGTGAGGTCATACCATGGCACCATGCCAGGCGTCATGCTTTTAAAGCATTTATTTCATTTTTTCTATAGTTGAAAACCCAACAAACAAACATTTGACCGCCGACAAAACATTAAGCAGTCGTTCTCACCGGGAAGCGAGACAACATTTGACCGTCGCCCGCCTCGCTCCCACTGGTCTGTATTAATGGCGCACCCGAGTGGCCGCACCCCTCCCATCTGCGCCACACACACACAATCCTTTCTCTCCGTCGGCATCCTCGACGTCGCTCTCAGTCCTCAAAGCCGTCAGTGTATGAGGATGCCGCCGAAGTGCCCCATCGGAGGGAGTGGCGACGCTGGGGCTGCTGAAGCACCGGAGTACAGCGTGAATATGGAGACAGAGGTTTCCATCGCCGCCGACGAGTTAGAGAACGAGTCTGCTAACGTGCGGAGGCGGGTCGAGCAAAAACCGCAATCGACTCCAGCAGGCATAGAATTCATCAGCAACCTCCCCGATGATATGTTGAAAGTCATCATATCCCTCCTCCCAATCAAATATGGGGCGAGGACAACCACCCTTTCTCGGCGGTGGCGCCCCCTATGGTTCCTCACCCCTGTCGACCTCCTCGACGCCCATTAGCACTGCCATGGCTATCGCAAAAGGTTGGATGCGTTCTCCCAGATCCTCGGCAGTCACCATGGCCCAATCAGAGGCCTTATCACGGGCAAGTTCTGTTCCAGTGGCAAGGACCGAGCCAAGCTTGACGAGTGGTTCCAATCCCCTGCCACAGATCAGCTCGAGGAGCTCAGTTTTAATGATGGGCATATGCGCTCACTGCCAACGTTCGCGCTCCGCTTCGCGCCCACGCTGCGCCTCGCCAAGTTCATGAACTGCCATTCCCCCGCACTTAATGACACACCCGCTCTTTTTCTATCACGACTGAAGCACCTCGAGCTCATCGCCGTCTGCATCCCAAAGGATGACGTGGAGTGCCTGCTCCAAGACTGTACTGCACTCGAGTTCCGTCGTCTTCAGGCGATGAATTGGTCGAGTACCTTCCACATCACCTCCAGGACTCTTCGGACTATTTATGTGTGTTGCTGCAACAAGAGATCACAAAAGGTGGACAACAATATTGTCATTGAGGACACACCTTCACTTGAGAGATTACTTGTAGTTGATCAACAAGGTCCAACAAGAATCAATGTCATTTCTGCGCCAAAATTGACAGCGGTGGGCTACTCGTCTGTCACATACTACTACTTTCAGGTACAACAGTCGCCTTATACCTCTCCTTGTTGATATCAACATTATTTCTAGTTTTGAAGATGTATGTTCGTTTGTCATCCATCAAAGCTTCACCCAAATTCTGGGTACAGTGAATGTCTTGGCACTAGAATTTATCAGCCCCAACCTGGACCAAGTTGTCAGTTGCGTGAGATGCTTTCCGTGCCTGAAGAATCTGTATATCAAGGTGATGTTCCTTTCGTGTTAAATGTTAACCATAAGGGAGTTCAATTTTTTGCACCTTATCCCATGTTTACAATGACAATGTACTACAATTTCTGTAGGAATTTTTGAGGATTTCAGGACATACATCCCCCACCCCGTATTGGTTGCTTGATTCATATGGTTACAATCCATAAGCATTTCATTGGATTCATCTGTACTAGTTTTCTTAAGGAATTTTTCATCCAATCCATCCTCTTGTGAAGAAGGCTACATTTTTCTAGATTCTAATCAAATGCCCATGTTAATCATGTCAGATCAAAGATGGCATGTTGGTGCATTTTACAAATCCTGCAAACCAAATAGGCGTGTAGTACTGTTTAGAACTGCATGTAGGCACTAACACGTTCTTTTTTTTGCAGATAATAATAGACCCAGGGTGGATAATGTTTATAACGACAATCACATCGAATGCCTAGATCTGCATCTCTCAAATATTACTTTGAACTCCTAACGAGGGACCTTACCGGAGATTACACTTGTCAGGTTCTTTCTTGCCAGAGCAAGGGTGCTCAGGGTACTGAGGTTGCACACACATTTAATTAGGAAAGATGAATGGTATGCTGATCAGAGCCGGCAGGTACTGCAGAATGTAAGAGGCTCCAAAAAAGCTAAACTTCGTATTGGAAGAGCATATGATAGAGTAATTGGAAGTCATTGTGTCAAACCAACACATGACTTGTCAGCGGCTGATCCCTTTGTAGAAATGATGAGGTTTGCAGTGTTTGAATTTGGGCATTGTAATCTTTGAATTTGAACCTTGCAATATTTATGGTATTTGTTATATAACGTAATTGGATGTTTAATTTGGTATTGCAATCATGTCATGTTACAAGTATATATATGTTGTTCTTCTGTACATAGAGCATAAATATTTGCAGACAGAGCATATCACATCTTCTTATATTGAACCATTTTTGTTCTCTTGTCTCAACACAAACAGTTCATCCGAGTGAACCGCATGTCGTATATCGCACATACCTTGATCTGGCTGACCGTTTTTTTTTTGTGTTGCCTAATCACAAATAGTTTATCCGAGTGAACCGTATGTTGTACATCGCACATGCTTTGATCTGGCTGACAATTTCTTTTGTGTTGCCTAATCACAAACAGTTCATTCAAGTGAACCGTATGATGTACATCGCACATGCCTTCATCTGGAAGCCCGTTTCTTTTGTTCCTCCTCATCACAAACAATTAATTGAACTGAACCGTATGCCCATCATCGCACACGCAACCAAAATCTGAACTGTGTTTGATGCATCCGTCATCGCAATCGTTTTGCACCTTTTTTGACGGGTTTTTTACACCATTGTTTGCGATTATTGCATCACACACAGTTTCGTCGAAGGGTCTCTGAACGTAGTGTCGCATTAGCAGCATCTTGCAGTAGTGAGCTACGCCGGCGACCAGAAGGGGAAAGGTCGGCCCGGAAGTGGTGAAGTACAATTTCATTTCAAGTTTTAGATGTAGTATAAAGTTGTCTGTCGTTTATCTGAACTTTGGTGGATCTTACTATTTTGTTATTTCTATGTTCGACTAGTTGATCTACGTAGTTTAATAGATGTTGCATGATATATTATGGATAGGGGTTCGGATATGAAAGACAGATATGGACGACGTGATTTGAGGAGTGCACAGCTAGTGTCTTCCGCGGGCGTTTGAGGGGTCGGATTTGCCAAGTCCGGCTGTAGATGCTCTAAGCACGCAGTGTCGTGTGGGCGTTATTATTTAGTGCCACATGTTTGGGCGCTCCTCGCGCGAGCGTGTGGACGAAAGTGCTCTTTGCCCACACGACGCCCACACGGTGACAAACGGCAACTACTGGTGTGCATATATGGCAACTAGTTAATCACACAAGACAACTATGATTAATCATGCATGTCAACTATGGTTTGACTACACATGGGAACTAGTTAATCACACATGGAAACTATGTTTGATCACACGCGATAACTAGTTGTTGGCCTTGGCTGCTGCCCCGTCTCTCTCTCCCGGCATAGTTCTCGTCCATGGTTTTTCGTTTAGCGGAGCCCTGCCGGTATTCGACTCCACCACCACAGTCATCACCACGCCGTTCTGTTGGTTGTGATCCCATCTACATATCTGCCTTCTCTTTGTGGATCAAGGAGGAGGAGACGTCATCGAGCCGCACGTGTACTAAACTCAGCGATGTCGTCCGTTCGACAATAGATCGGTTGCATCGTGATCGGATCACGAAGAGTACGCATATATCAACCGTGTTATATACGCTTTCGCTTTCGTTCTATGAGGGTACATAATCACACTCTCCCCTCTCGTTGCTATGCTTCTCCTAGATAGATCTTGGGTGTTCGTAGGAATTTTTTTAATTGTCATGCTTCGCTCCCCGACACATTGTTCCACACGTGTGGCAGTTATCGGCACCAAAAACTACCACATTACAGGCTATGTCTACAAAATCTACCTTTTTTTAATCTTTCAAAAGGCTACCATAAATTTGGTTGGCAGTTTCAAAAAACTCCAGTTGCTGAAGCGTTAAGTATTAATCACGTTTATGACAGATTGGTTCCACTCGCTAGGTCATCGTTATATTGGACTGTTAGTTGACCGTTATGACACCGAAAGCGCACATGTCGGTCCCTAAAAAAAGGCAATATGGTCCCCGCAAGTTTCGCAAAAAAAACAATCGGGTCCTTGTTAATTTTGAAGAAAAAACAATCGAGCGTCGGCCGTGTTTGGTGGCGGCCATAGCACACATCCAGGCTCGGTCATTGCGCTCTCCGTGGTGGACATGGTCACTGTTCTCGAGCAGCGCCTCGAGACCCGTGCTCTAGCGTCGCGCGCGGCCAGCTGTTGCCGGTGTCCGCTCCTTCGCCGGTCGCGCTCTGCTCCTTGTTGGTCCTCCACCGGTCGCGCTATGCTCCTTGCTGGTGCTCTTAGGCCGGCGGCAGACTGTTGCCTCCGCTTTTGCTCCTTGCGGCCAGCCAGAGCTAGCTAGCTTCAACGCTTGTCGGTGTTTGCAAGGCTTGCCGAAGGAAACTGCCCGCCGGTGGATGTTAACATCAACGACCACAACTACAACAAAGGATACTAGCTAGCTGACGGTACCTATTATCAATGGACCAGTATTGTGAAGACAATCTCCAACCCCGTCGGAGAGAAGATGAAGAGATTTTTCGAAGAGCAAGAGAGTGATACGAAGGATGTCGAGCATGTCTTTGGTATTCTGCAATCTCGATGGGGCATCGTTCGGTATCCTGCTACAACTTGAAGCACCAAGAACTTGTGGGAGGTGATGACTGCTTGTGTGATCATCCACAATATGATCGTAGAGGATGAGCGTTCGGAACGTATCTACGATTAAGAATTTTAGTTCCAGGGTGACAATATTGTGCCTGAGCATGGAGGAGAAGCAACAACTTTTGCATAGTTCACCCAAATTCAACATCAAATGTGTGATTGGGAAACTCACATTTAGCTGCAAAATAATTTGGTTGAGCATATGTGTGCTCATAGGTTTGATTATTGAAAATAAAAATGCACCTTTTGAGGTTATCTTAGAGAAAATTCTGTCGAGGTTAAAAAGAACAAAAATACGTCATATATCATTATCTGAAAAGGGCCTGAATATTTCCTACCAGCAAGCACCCCGCATAACTTAGGGCCATGGACGTGCCAGGGGCCTCCACCATTGTAGACTGGAGGGTTCCTGGTCCGCTTTTAGATGTGTTTTCTAGGTTGATTAGGATTTGTGTCATACTTAGAGAAGGTGAGGTGGTGGGGCCTCTTTGAAGATAGAATAAGGTCCTGCTCGTCTAGCCCATGTTTTGGTGAAGCGTCTAGCGTCGTCAGAGGATGTGTCGAGGCTTCCATGGATCTTCATGGATCCAGTCTTTGTTTGGTCTCTGTCGTTGGATTTTCCAATGCACACTTTTTTCATCGACGACGGTTGTTATTATAGCGCATTTTTTCATAAAGCCTTAGCACGACCACTTATCGACTCTCTACTTCAATAAATTTTGCCAGGCTTCAATGAGGAAGGGACGATGACGACGATGTTGCTTTGGCTCGCTTCAGTACTCCTAATCGTCGCCGGGTGGTCTACAAACTTAGATTTTTATTTTATTAATTCCGGTGTTCTTTATACTGTCATGACAGATAACGAATAGATCAAAAGTTTTTCCAAAAAAATCAAAACTAATTCTCATTTAGATTGGAATCAGCAAAAACATATTTAAATATGTATAGAAAAAAAAAATTAAAACTAAGTCATAGCGCGTTAATTATATGATCCACGGGAGAATACAAGACATGCCGCTGCTTATTTAATTGTATGATCGAATAAGTCGTGCCGCGTTATGTTCATCCAGCTTGACCAGCTCTACTTTATTTGTCAATCCCTCAACGTGCACGTCCGTTTACAAAGACTTTCCTAGTACAATTATTCGTCAAGTTACTTTCCCCATAATTAGTGCACTGGAAAGAAGTATCACGAACTTGTTAGTATTGTTTGTCTTCATGGCGAAAAGAAGATCTTCTTTCTTCGGTCTGCAACATGTCGACCAACGAGATTCCACCACACAGCTGGAGATGAAGTATTAGCTACAACTCGGCAGGCGCATGGATCAGGTCAAGCAGCATTTGGGTTTGTGATCTCCTTTCTTTTCCGAGCTCTGTTGCATAAGAATCCATGTGGCAGAGCGTCATCAGCATAGCAGGCTATGTAATCCAACTGCTAAGTGTTGCCGGATCATGTGTGTCTTATTACTGCGCAACATTACGCATGCACAATATATGGATATTATCTGTGTGTCTTTCATTCTTAGTCACCAAGCAACAGAACACGTCGATTTGTTCCCTGACTGCCTTCAGCCACCGGCGACCCGGCAATTCATTAATCAATCAGAAAACAAACAATAAAGAGACCGGGAACATCGGAGAGTTTTCGACCAGGGAGGAATCTCTTGTACGCGACGTGAAGATTGCTCCAACCAACCAACACCCCAACACCCAAAAGGTCAGACCACGCGCAGCCTTTGACCACACACGCATATTCAGACCTAGTGTGATGCCTCCCCCTGTACTTTTCTCGATTAGTTAACTCAGCCCCAATTCATCACGGGTAATTTCCTTACGGCTTAATCTGCTTAAAAAAACTAGTGTTTAATTAACCTCTCTATGTATCATTGGATCTAATCATCATTTCACTTTGCTTACAAGCAAGCAGCTAGCAGCAGTTCGTGCGTGCGTGCCTGCACTGCACTTTTGATTGCCCAGCACTGTCAGCCAGGGGGGTGTTGAACGGCCAATCAGATTCGGAGAGGACGCCAACGCCGTCCTACGCACGTCTGATTTGATAAAATCAGCCCGTGCAGCAGTGCAAACATACACATATTTGATATTTCTCCTATGCTTCTTCCTGGCCGGAATAGATATAACCAGCCATTTTTCTCTCGGAAAACGTCCAGTGTCTTCGTTCTTGGAAATATATCTTCTCACTGTCCATGTGTGGGTGTGGCAAAACAATCTAGGGTTGAAAGGGCATTAGGTTGACTATGGGGTCGAATATCCGTTTTCGTTTGCGAGGAATTGGGTGGAGTATCTTACATGTGTGCGGCTCTCAATTTCATAAAGCCAAAATGGAGTTTGTTGATAATGCCCATTATATTCCAGAGGATCGGACTCCTATTTATTTGTGGAGTATTGAACCAAACGTAGCCTATATTTGACGGAAAATATACATTTTCTTCTATTATTAAGCGTTGTCCTGTCACTCATGGAAGCATGTAGCAAGATTGATTTTCATGCATGTTTTCTTCACATATCCTATATTCTGATGCAGGAGCTTCCTGTGTGTCCAAGATCATATTCAAGAGAGGATAAGGTTTGTGGGACTTAGCACGGAGCATCTTTCCCATTTCACGCAACAAGAATTCGTCCGTCCAGCAAGCCCTTACAAACAACAACAGAATCTCTCTCATTGACACCTCCAATGGCTTGTCGTTCGCACACGCCCAGCAGTTTGCTAATCTCTGAGAGAAGATTTCCATGACCTCTTTGGCTGATGACATAGAAGATTCCATCATTTGGAAGTTCATCAAGGATGGGGTATACTCTACTTCCTCTGCCTACAGGGCTCGGTTTGAGGGACTCACTTCGTCGGATCTTGTTTCACTCAGTGTGGAAGGTTTGGGCTCCCCCACGGTGCAAATTCTGTGTATGGCTTGTACTTCAAAATAGGATTTGGACATCGGATCGACAGATTTGCCGTGGCTGGCCAAACTATGGTGTATGCCCTCTATGCAAGCAATGCCAAGAGTCAACCACCCATCTCTTTTTCCAATGCCGCTACACCACCCGCATTTGGAACAATATTCTTCCGTGGCTTGGAATGCATCACATCACTACGACGGCTTGGCAGATAATGATGTCGGCGTTCCAGGAATCAGGGTACCCAGGCTTGCCTGCTTGCGGCCCACCGCGTGGCACCACCAACGGCCTGGTACGGCCCATCTTCAACATTGACAAGACAAGACCCTCGCGACGGGCCAAGCCTCGCGAGGCGGACAACGCCAAGACCTCCGAAGGAAGTGGCCTCCTTAGGCTGCCTCTTGAGGAGCGGGGTTTCCTATGCAAGCGCCCACCTCTTGAGGATCGAGTGATGCAAGACATGACGATCTAGCCCAGGCAGGCGCCAGCAGGCGTAGGATGGAAGGTTTCCACTTTGGTGCTAAGAAGGCAAGCGCGGTCGCGGAGTCCCGAAGAATCGGCCAAAGGTTTCCATTTCGGTGCAACAAGACCAAGACCGCCACGATGGCAGGACGGATGTCATCGCCGAGCCCACCACTGCGTCACGGCTAGAAGCTTTGCAGGCGAAGACCACCTTTCATCGGGATAAGATGTACTTCTTGTCCCCTTTCAAATTGGCCGTTGTGGAATCCCTTCTCGCCATCATTTTCGGGGAAGAGGACCAAGGCCACTATATATACAGCCTAGCCACTACCATAGAGGGGGATCGGACCCAACGCAGATAGGAAGTAGCCACTCACTCAAGAACAGATCTCCGGAGGTTGTTCCCCCCCTTGTACTAGTTCATCCTCAACCCATCGCGAGGCCAATCCACTACAAAGCAGGAGCAGGGTCTTACGCCGCAAGGTGGCCCGAACCTGGGTAAACTGCCGCGTCCCTTGTCTTTCTAGTTCATTGAGCCAGGCGGTGAGATTGACGATTGGGTAGGCGAGAGGGGTTGAGTTCTTCGCACACGCCCCAGAGTTTGAACCCTTTTGGGTCTGCGGAGCCCTCAATCCGACATTTGGCGCGCCGGGTAGGGGTGTGTTGAAGGATCCTCACCACCAAGCGCTCCATCTCCAATATGGCGGGAGACCCACGAGCTCACGTCAAGCAATGGGCCGCTTGGCCCGCACGGGTGACACCACCTGCCCAAGAAGCTCTCCACTCTGTGCTCCTTGCGGCCCGAACGGCGGCCAGTGTCGTCGGTCGTCGGTGGTACGGACCGCCCTCGCTCC
>LR738715.1:578264868-578280914 GCA_902687465.1 Secale cereale | reverse complement strand
GCGTCGTAACCGCGCCACCGAGCGCTACGCTGCAACCTCAATGCTATGCACTCGCAGGGAACAGACGAACACACGGGCCGCGCTCATCGTGGCACGGGGGCTGTTGCAATGCAGGCTGGCGGAGGGCGGCCATGACGCCTTGCTGGAGCGTGTCGCCGAGCTGCTCGATGCCGCCTGTGAGGGTGCATCGCCTTTCTGCACCTTGTTGATGGCTTCTCGCCCCTCGTTGGTTACCCCAAGTGGAAGGTGTGAGATGTAGCGTAGCGGTAGTTTTCCCTTGGCAAAGATACCAAGGATCGAATCCCGTGAGACTCCGAGGGTCGACAAGAAGGTGTCAACTGCTAACGGCGCCAGATACTTAGCGATTGACAGGACCTGCACACAGATACAAATAACTTTGCTCCCAACGAGTGCAGAGAGGTTGTCAATCCCTCCGGCCTTGTCGTTTACAAAGGATCAAACACAAGAGATAATAGTGATAGGTATGACTGCAACTAGTAAATAAGAATAGGAAATAAATAGCGGGTGTGATCAGTGATGGTAATATGGACCGGGGTCCCATGATGTTCACTAGTGATGTCTCTCTCCCAAAAGACGGTAAAACAGCTAAGCGAGGTAAACGAATTACAGCTGGGCAATTGACAGGATTATGTGCGCAAACCAATGCTAACTATGCTGCAAAGAAAGGTAGAGGCTAAAAAGCATGGGCGGTACGCCAAGGCAAGTAGACCGAAATCCATCTGCATCTACTACTAATCATCCACCTTGAGATATCTATCCAGAACATCTCGCTGGTATTAAGTTGCGAGTCCCACCCATAGTGTAAACTCAAAGCAACAGACAACTGCATTAAAAGAACTTTGCGTAAAGTAAACAATCCTTGCACCCGCAAGTACAAGCACCGTTGTTTTCCCCCTTGTGGCAATAGCACATCCCCTAGACTCATGTTTCTGTCACTCAAGCTAGTCATCGAGGGGCATGAACCCACAATCAAGCATAACGTTCCCTCTTGGAGTTACTACCTACTACTTGGCCAAAGCAATAAACAGCAACGAAGAACATGCAAGAATTACTCAAGAACATAAATATAAAAGAGGTGAATCAAATATATTACTCACACACAATCTGAACATAATCTCATAATCCATCGGATCCCAGCAAACTCATCATAGCAACAGCATAAGGATTACATATGTGCCTCGATCATGTATGGCAGCTCACGAGGTCTAATCGGTGAAGAACAAAGAGGGGAGGAGAACATCACATAGCTACTGGTCATGGACCCATGGTCCAAGGGGGACTAATCACAACTCACCCGGAAGGCGTCCATGGTGGAGGAGAGGCTCCCGGTGGTGGTTCTCCCCTCCGGCAGGGTGCCGGGAAGAGTTCTCCTGGTGCTCCCGATCTTGGAAGCGCGGCGGCGGCGGAACAGAGATGAGATCACGAAAAAGGGTTCCGTCCTCGAGGGTTTTCGGGACGCGGTGTAAATATATGACAAAGGGGGGCACCAGCGGAGGTAAGGGGGGCCCAGGCGGCCTGGCGCGGCGGCCAGGAGGGGGGCCGCGCCCTCTGGGCGCCTGGAGCCCCTGTGGCCCCCCTCCGGCCCTACTTTGGCCGCATGGAAGCTTCTGGAGCGCTGGTTTTTTATATATTTTTCCCGGAATTTTTCTGGCAATTTACGTAATGGGAAAACCTGAAATACAAAAACAGCAGAAAACAGAAACTGGCACTGGGGTGCATTGAGTTAATAGGTTAGTCCAAATATGATCAAAAGTGTATGGAAGTGCATAAATATCATAGCAATATCACACAAAAGAGGCATGGAGCAAGCAGAAATTATAGATACGTTTTGGACGTATCAACATCCCCAAGCTTAATTCCTGCTCGTCCTCGAGTAGGTAAATGATAACAAGCATAATTTCTGTGATGACATGCTACTAACCATATAAGAACTTTTCACAGTCACATGACAAATGCTTACTGAGATAATGAATCTTTAGTAATTAAGTTTCCTCATGAGAACATCACAAAGAACTGAAAGTTATACAATATGATACTGAAACACTCAATAGATTTGTAGTGAGCATGGTGTGCAAACATGACAAAGTGATACCTCGCTTGCCCCCTTTAGTGAAGCAAAACATAAATGCAGGGGCGCCTCCGAGGTTTAAGTGACGACTAGATACAATGATTTCAGAATAAACGTTATCATAATCATGCAGAAGACAATGGTACTTTGGGACAATGCACATTACACTCAGAATGACAATCATGCTCTCAATAGTTGGTGCTTTGAAGAAAGAAGGTGGAGACTCTCGAACCGTGGCTTTTGATGGCAAGGTTGAAAATCCGTGGTCGGAAACAAAGACTAAACATGTACCAGAGCTCTTGGTTTTTTAAAAACAGAGGTAAAAATTTTAATTTTTTTTTGGAATATGCATATTTCGTCAACGAATGTTAGTAGATAACTCAATTACTTCTCGAGCTGGACAAGTTTCGAGGAACGGCTCCCGCACGGGGACAATCACATCCCCTTAATCTCCTTTGTTTATCACTGCCGAAGTTTTCTGATTTCTCATGAACAAAGCGTGAAGGAGGGTTTGTTTGTTGTATATTTTTTAATGAGCCGGGCGCATTCTTTGCCAGTTCCTTCTTGTATTAGGGGTTTGCAGATTAGACATGCAATCCCGGGGTGAAACTCGTCCAACTTAAAAAGATCATGAATTAACTACTACTTCCTCATGAGCTAAAACAGAGGCACAAAAAAGAAATGCTTTTTTGAATAATTTCGAGATGGTACAAGATAATCTTCGTTAGGGATGGCAAGTAAATACCATGTATAGGAAGGTATGGTGGACTCATATGGCATAACTGGTTTAAAGGATTTTGGATGCACAAGCAGTCAGTCCGCTTAGTACAGGCGAAGGTTAGCAAAAGACTGGGAGCGACCAACTAAGAGAGCAATGACGGTCATAATCATGCAGAGCGACAAAGCAACATTGAATCGGGCATGAAAGTTATATCGCTACTCAGGAATTAAAGATCATCAAGGCTTGATAGACTTTCTTTACAGTCTTAAATATGCGTGAGCATATGCCAAGTCAATCAAAATAAATTCTTGGAGGAAGATATCACTAAACCACACCACATCATAGGCAAACAAATCATGTTGGTACTTCAATAACACATTAAGAACCCCCCAGCTATTTGAAACTAACCATAAGAAAACATGAACTACTAAGCACCATTATGCACATAGCATTTTTATCATAGACATATCAACCAGTGCAACAGAAGCCAACTCTCTTAACAAGATAAGCATGATAACTCAAGAGAGTTCCAGCAACCAACTAAACAAAAGCTCTTTAAAAAGAAAAGCATGAAAACTAAGAGCTAAACATGACAGTAGCTATTGAAAGACAAAGAACATACACAGCAAAGATAAACATGAAAATCCTATGTTGTGTTCTAGGTTGAAGTGGAGCGTGTTTCTCTCCCACACAAAGAAAGCTGGGTTCTAACTCGTTATGAACAGCAAGCAAAGCTAAAGAAAACTAAAAGGAAACTAAAAGCAAGACGCTCCAAGCATAGCACATAACACATGAAGTGATTAAAATATAGTGGAACGAAAGACGAACTGATAATTGTTGATGGAGAAGGGGATGCACGGGGGCATCCCCAAGCTTAGACGCTTGAGTCTTCTTGAATATTTCTTGGGGGTACACGGGGGCATCCCCAAGCTTGAGCGTTTGACACTCCTGAATCTTTTTATCATCTTCCCTCGCACACTTGAAAACTCCCTTCATACATAACTCATCATAATCTGATTAGCGAGGTTAGTACCCATAATAAAATAATTTTTCCTTGCTGGAAATAAAGATAATCTTGAAGTTCTACTGTTTCTCAAGATTGCCAAAAGGTTTTTGCAAAGAAAAAGCAAGCTCAAGGTTTGCAAAACGAAGGAAAGGCAAAACAGGACAGAATCTGTGAAAAACAGACCAGCAGGTAGTAAATAATTTTTTCGGGGCATTTCTGCAACTCAAATCAAAAAACTTAGAACAGACGCCCGAAAGCCAATTGTATAGAGCACGCTGTCGAAAAAATTCAGACTAAAAAGATGATCAGGTGATTTTATACGAATTTTTCTGTCCAAGGACAGAATCTGTTTCCTGGACAGCACGTCACAACTTTTGAACTTTCTTGCAATCAGAGGCTAAACTTGGCACAAAGCTGAAAAGTAAAGATACAATGATGATGCTACTGTAGTAACAAACATCAAGACACAACAAAAGCAAAATAAAATTTTATTCATTGTGGGCTGCCTCCCAAAAGCGCTTTCTTTTATGCCTTTAAGCTAGGCATAATGCAAAGAGATCAAGTTTTATCAAGAGTAAAAGAATAGCTAGCCCATATAACGGACTCAAAAGGTAACTTAATCTTCTTTCTAGGGAAGTGTTCCATCCCTTTCTTGAGAGTAAATTGGAATTTTATATTCCCCTCTTTCATGTCAATGATAGCACCAACGGTGCGAAGAAAAGGACGTCCCAAAATAATTGGATAAGAAGGTTCACATTCAATATCCATAATAGTAAAATCAACGGGAACATAATTGTCATTGACAATGATAAGAACATCGTCGATCCTCCCCAAGGGTTTCTTTATGGAAGAATCAACAAGACGAACACCAAAAGAATAAGAATCAAAAGGTTTTAATTTAAGCATATCATATATTCTTTTGGGCATTACGGAGGTACTAGCTCCAACATCACATAAAGCATAGCAAGAGAAGTTATTCAACTTAATTTTAATCATAGGATCCCAACCATCTTCTAGCTTTCTAGGTATGGAGGCTTCTACCCTAAGTTTCTCCTCCCTAGCTTTGATGAGAGCATTAGTGATATGCTCTGTGAAGGCAAGATTAAGCGTGCTAGTGTGGGGATCTCTAGACATTTTGTGAAGAAAATCAATAACTTTAGAAATGGTGCAATTATCAAAATCGAGGTCACTACTATCAAGTAAAGTGGTAGTGGTGTCCTTTAGGCTCACTTGTTTGGTAGTTTCTATGGTCATAGGAGTTTCTACGGTTAAGGTCATAGCATCACCATTAATAGGTCCAATAGGACCAGGAGTGCATTGGGTACTAAGAGTTTGGATATCCTCAACAACTTGGATAGTAGCAACAGTGTGGTGGGTAGGAAGGTTCTTAATTCTATCTTCTTCCTCCTTTTCTCTAGCCCATCTCTCTTTAAGTTTAGCCAACATCCTAATGTTTTCATTAATTTGTACTTGAATAGCATTCATAGGAGTGGTCTTCCTCTCCTCAAGAGGGGAAGTTCTAATTTTAAGCAACTCTACCTCATGGGCTAAATTGTCTACCTTCGAAGAGAGATCATCTAGTTTGGCTAGTTTTTCTTCTACATTCTTATTGAAGGCTTTTTGGGTAGTGATGAAATCTTTAAGCATAATCTCTAGTTCAGAAGTGGAGTTCTTGGTGCTAGGATAAGCATTGTTGTTCCCACAGGAATTAGAGGGGAACGGTCTAGGGTTGCTACCAAAATTACTCCTATAAGCATTGTTATTAAAATTGTTTCTAGAGATAAAGTTCACATCTACTTGATCTTGAGCAATCAAAGAATTTAAAGGAACATCACGAGGATCAATAGAAGATTGCTTGGAAAGTAGAGACATGATCAAGTCAACTTTTTCATTTAGGGAGGAAATCTCCTCGACAGAGTTTACCTTCCTACCTGTTGGAGCGCGTTCGATGTGCCATTGGGAATAATTGGTCATCATCTCATTGAGAAGCTTCGTGGCAGCACCAAGTGTAGTTGACATAAAGGTTCCTCCCGCGGCCGAATCTAACAAGTTCCGCGAGGTAAAGTTCAAGCCTGCATAAAAAGTTTGGATAACCATCCAAGTAGTCAAACCATGAGAAGGGCAGTTCTTGACAAGAGATTTCATGCGTTCCCAAGCTTGGGCAACGTGTTCATTATCCAATTGTTTAAAATTCATTATGTTACTCCTTAGTTGGATAATTTTAGCAGGTGGATAGTACTTCCCAATAAAAGCATCCTTGCACTTGTCCCAAGAATCTATGCTATTTCTAGGCAAAGATTGAAACCAAATTTTAGCTCCTCCTCTCAAGGAGAAAGGAAAAAGCTTAAGCTTAACAATATTACCATCTATTTCTTGGTACTTTTGCATATCACAGAGTTCAACAAAATTATTTAAGTGCAAAGCAGCAGCATCTCCAGCATCGGAGAATTGATCTTTCATAACTAGGTTCAGTAAAGCAGGTTTAATTTCATAAGAAGGTGCTGAAGTGGCAGGTGTAGTAATAGGCGTGCAGATAAAGTCATCGTTGTTATGACTAGTGAAGTCACACAACTTGGTGTTCTCGATGGAACCCATAGCAGCAAGCAAGCAAGATAACTATTTTTGTGATTTTTGATAAAGGAAACTAAAGCAAAAACTGAAAGGTAAACTAACAAGACTAAAAAGCAAAGATAAAAGATAGCGTGCAACTCCCCTATCTTGAAGAGTGGAGTCCCCGGCAACGGCGCCAGAAAACTTTGCTTGATGGCTTCTCGCCCCTCGTTGGTTACCCCAAGTGGAAGGTGTGAGATGTAGCGTAGCGATAGTTTTCCCTTGGCAAAGATACCAAGGATCGAATCCCGTGAGACTCCGAGGGTCGACAAGAAGGTGTCAACTGCTAACGGCGCCAAATACTTAGCGATTGACAGGACCTGCACACAGATACAAATAACTTTGCTCCCAACGAGTGCAGAGAGGTTGTCAATCCCTCCGGCCTTGTCGTTTACAAAGGATCAAACACAAGAGATAATAGTGATAGGTATGACTGCAACTAGTAAATAAGAATAGGAAATAAATAGCGGGTGTGATCAGTGATGGTAATATGGACCGGGGTCCCATGATGTTCACTAGTGATGTCTCTCTCCCAAAAGACGGTAAAACAGCTAAGCGAGGTAAACGAATTACAGCTGGGCAATTGACAGGATTATGTGCGCAAACCAATGCTAACTATGCTGCAAAGAAAGGTAGAGGCTAAAAAGCATGGGCGGTACGCCAAGGCAAGTAGACCGAAATCCATCTGCATCTACTACTAATCATCCACCTTGAGATATCTATCCAGAACATCTCGCTGGTATTAAGTTGCGAGTCCCACCCATAGTGTAAACTCAAAGCAACAGACAACTGCATTAAAAGAACTTTGCGTAAAGTAAACAATCCTTGCACCCGCAAGTACAAGCACCGTTGTTTTCCCCCTTGTGGCAACAGCACATCCCCTAGACTCATGTTTCTGTCACTCAAGCTAGTCATCGAGGGGCATGAACCCACAATCAAGCATAACGTTCCCTCTTGGAGTTACTACCTACTACTTGGCCAAAGCAATAAACAACAACGGAGAACATGCAAGAATTACTCAAGAACATAAATATAAAAGAGGTGAATCAAATATATTACTCACACACAATCTGAACATAATCTCATAATCCATCGGATCCTAGCAAACTCATCATAGCAACAGCATAAGGATTACATATGTGCCTCGATCATGTAGGGCAGCTCACGAGGTCTAATCGGTGAAGAACAAAGAGGGGAGGAGAACATCACATAGCTACTGGTCATGGACCCATGGTCCAAGGGGGACTACTCACAACTCATCCGGGAGGCGTCCATGGTGGAGGAGAGGCTCCCGGTGGTGGTTCTCCCCTCCGGCAGGGTGCCGGGAAGAGTTATCCTGGTGCTCCCGATCTTGGAAGCATGGCAGCGGCGGAACAGAGATGAGATCGCGAAAAAGGGTTCCGTCCTCGAGGGTTTCAGGACGCGGTGTAAATATATGCCAAAGGGGGGCACCCGCGGAGGTAAGGGGGGCCCAGGCGGCCTGGCGCGGCGGCCGGGAGGGGGGCCGCGCCCTCTGGGCGCCTGGAGCCCCTATGGCCCCCCTCCGGCCCTACTTTGGCCGCATGGAAGCTTCTGGAGCGCTGATTTTTTATATATATTTTCCGGAATTTTTCTGGCAATTTACGTAATGGGAAAACCTGAAATACAAAAACAGCAGAAAACAGAAACTGACACTGGGATGCACTGAGTTAATAGGTTAGTCCAAATATGATCAAAAGTGTATGGAAGTGCATAAATATCATAGCAATATCACACAAAAGAGGCATGGAGCAAGCAGAAATTATAGATACGTTTTGGACGTATCACTTGCCTACATCACGAGCGCCGCTAGGGGCACGCAGTGGCCACCGCCATGCCCGTATGCCCATCTTTGGGGGACCCGAGGAACCCCTTGGCGGCAACCCGACACGCGGCATTGCTTACCCAGTCCATGGTGCGGTGCCCCGAGAAACGCCAGGAATGGGCGGCTCTCCCTGGGGCCACACCAGAACGTCACCCGACGGTCGTCGCGGCCCGACGCCAAGGGTGGCAAGCAACGGGGCACGGGGGCCAGGCGTCGACCCAGGTGCGGCGGCTTCAAGCGCCCCCGTACCTCCACTGATGGGCCGGCTGTACGCACTAAGAAGGAGTCCTTGCCCATCCCCCCAGCCGGCTTGGGCATCGGGACCGTGCGAGGCTGAGGCCCCTCGCGAGCTACCTCGGAGCTTCACCAGCTCCTTCAACAACAACAGCCGTCGGGTACAACCAATATCTCTGGGGCATGATTATGCTAACCATGGACCACAGGTGAACCAAGTTGCGATGACGACCACGGACCTCGGGACTACGGCTCCGCCATAGGCGGGCAGAATGTACTGGGGGTCGCGCCGGGGGAGCCCGGCACCAGGGTCTCCCACGTGCCACATGGCGCAAGGCGTCACCACGATGGTGGCGCACGCCGCCCAGAGGTAGACCATCCACCAGGGAAGGCGCCGGCAAGCCCTCCCCCCCCGGTAGAGGGCCTGCGACCGCCCGGGCACCGATAGCGTACACCCTTGCCCCTTGGTCTCGTCCTGATTTCCGGACGCCCCAACGATGGTAGAGGAGTGCGCCAGGCGGGGCCCTCGCCAGGCGCCAACAATCCCTATGAAGATCTCTGCTCGTGACACTCTCACGTAATAATGAGTTGGGGTTGTACACGCCTCGGAGTCTCCTGAGTGTCGCCCATGGGCCTCACGGGGGCTCCCACCCATGTCCAAGTGAAAGCACCATGCTCCACGCTGGCCGTCGACACTGCCCCCCAATGACTATGCCCACAACCAGTGGATGCACTTAGCTCCGCGCTGGTGAGAAGACTAGTCTAGGGCCGGACGTGGTTGTTTGCTTTTGCCCTCTTTTTGTTCGTCTTTTTTTGGAATGAGATTTGGAGTTACGTGTGCTTATTAAAAGGAAAAGGGGGAATTTTTTCGATATGCGGTGCTTTCTTGCCTTTTTTGATCGGTGTTAAGCAGCAAGGCTCATGCCTGCTACCCCCCTGTGAGTGCCCCACGAGCGGGGGATTGGTGTGGTGTGCGCGACATACGTACGCTTGGGCTAGCCCAAGCAGTGTCAGGGCCACCTTGGGGCCAGGAGCGCAATTGCTGCAGGACCACTGCGCGCACACCTTGCCGCGACATCACAATCGGCACCTCACGCGGCGCTCTCTTATGGGCCAGCAGACTCCCCAGGAGGCTTAGACCCTTGCGAGCCCCTAGAGGGCCTGCCTCGGGATAAGAGTACCTCTACGATTCAAGAGCTCGCCCAAGACATCAAGCGCAAAGATAAGTCATAACAACTACCCTAATCGGGGGCCTTTAGCTCATGACGAAATATTTTAGAGCACGTCGGTGTCTCATGCATACATAACAGGGGAACCCCCCCCCCCTAAATGCTTGCACTCCCTCGCGGGGACCATGCCCGAAACTTTGGCAGGAGGAACAGAGGACTACAAGCCTAGCAAGGTGCGCTATCATCGGAACTGTCGTCATCATCACCACCAGCTTCGCCTTCTTCAGTCGCGGGAGTAGCCACACCGTCGGCTTGAGAGAACTCCCTGACCAGGTCGTCCACACGATCATCCATCCAGCTCGCCAGATCGCTTTGAGTTACCCCAGGCACGGGGGTTATCGCGACGTTGAAGTCGAAGTCCAGATCAAGGCTGAGGAGGTAGCTGAAGACGTGCGAGAAGGCACACCCGAGAAGATCGCGGCTCCTTTCCTTGACAAGCCGGTGCATCCTCACGGCCTTGCATTCGAGGCAGGTCACAACTTGGGTGAAGAACCATAGGTAGCATGCATCATCGGCTTCGTGCGGACGGGGACGCTTTCCTCACACATGACGTCCAAGGCCCGGTTTGCTCTGATCTGGAGGTCCTCGAGCATGGAGGATCGCTTGTGCTGCAGCATTCGACGGAGGCCAGCATCATCTGAAGCCCTCTCCACAAGAGACGTGACACCCGCAACCTGCTGCTGAAGGAAGAGGCGCCCGAGGAGCGGATCCACGACCCTCCAGCGATGGCCTCGCCCGTGGACTGGTGGCGCCTCCTGCGTGGTCGCACGGCCTTCAAGGCCCGGGGCCGTGGGCGAACCCATAGTCTCAGGTGGCTGCTGATACGTCCAAAACGTATCTATAATTTCTGCTTGCTCCATGCCTCTTTTGGGTGATATTGCTATGATATTCATACACTTCCATACACTTTTGATCATATTTGGACTAACCTATTAACTCAGTGCACCCCAGTGCCAGTTTCTGTTTTCGGCTGTTTTTGTATTTCAGGTTTTCACATTACGAGAACTGCCAGAAAAAATCCAGAAAAATTATATAAAAAATCAGCGTTCCAAAACCTACCGTGCGTCCGAAGGACAGCCGGGGGGGGGGGCACCAGGGCTCCAGGCGCCCTGGCGGCGCGCCCCCCTGGGCCGCGTCGGGGGGGCGCATGGGCCCCCCGAGCCCCGTCTGGTGCCCCCCTTTGGCATATATTTAGAGCGTTTCCCGAAACCCTCAGGGGGGGAACTCTTTTTCGCGATCTCATCTCTGTTCCGCCGCCGCCGCCGCTTCCAAGATCGGGAGCACCAGGAGAACTCTTCCCGGCACCCTGCCGGAGGGGAGGATCACCACCGGGAGCCTCTCCACCACCATGGACGCCTCCCGAATGAGTTGTGAGTAGTCTCCCTTGGACCATGAGTCCATGACCAGTAGCTATGTGATGTTCTTCTCCCGTTCTTGTGCTTCACTAATTAGTCCTCGTGAGCTGCCCTACATGATCGAGGCACATATGTAATCCTTATGCTGTTGCTATGATGAGTTTGCTGGGATCCGATGGATTATGAGATTATGTTCAAATTGTGATTGAGTAATATATTTGATCTACCTTTTTTATATTTATGTTCATAAGTAATTCTTGCATGTTCTCCGTTGTTATTTATTGCTTTGGCCAAGTAATAGGTAGTGACTCCAAGAGGGAACGTTATGCTCGATTGTGGGTTCATGCCCCTCGATGACTAGCTTGAGTGACAGAAACATGAGTCTAGGGGATGTGTTGTTGCCACAAGGGGGAAAACAACGGTGCTTGTGCCCGCGGGTGCAAGGATTGTTTACTTTACGCAAAGTTCTTTTAATGCAGTTGTCTGTTGCTTTGAGTTTACACTGTGGGTGGGACTCGCAACTTAATACCAGCGAGATGTTCTGGATAGATATCTCAAGGTGGATGATTAGTAGTAGATATTGATGGATTTCGGTCTACTTACTTTGGCGTACCGCCCATGCTTTGAACCTCAACCTTTCTTGCAATGTAGTCAGCATTGGTTTGCGCACATGGTCCTGTCAATTGCCCAGCTGTAATTTGTTTACCTCACATAGCTGTTTTATCGTCTTTTGGGAGAGAGACATCACTAGTGAACATCATGAGACTCCGGTCCATATTACCATCATTGATCACATCCGCTATTTACTTTTCCCTTTTATTTACTATTGCAAACATTATCTATCACTACTATCATTTGCGTTTAATCCTTTGTGAACTACAAGGCCGGAGGGATTGACAACCTCTCTGTACTCGTTGGGAGCAAAGTTATTTGTATCTGTGTGCAGGTCCACGTTGATTGCTAATATCTGGCGTCGTTAGCAGTTGACACCTTCTTGTTGAACCTAGGAGTCTCTGGGGATTCGATCCTTGGTATCTTGCCAAGGGAAAAACTTCCGCAACACTACATCTCACACCTTCCACTTGGGGTAACCAACGAGGGGCGAGAAGCCCATCAAGGAGTTTTTCTGGCGCCGTTGCCGGGGACTCCACTCTTCAGGATAGGGGAGTTGCATACTAGCTTTTACCTTTGCTTTTTAGTCTTGTTAGTTTACCTTTCAGTTTTCTTTATGTCTTTTCACTAGTTATGCTTATGGACAACCTTGCTATTGGATCGTTGCTTGTGGGAAGACGCCCCACACCTGTGGTGGTTGCTCCTCCCCCTACTGAAATTGTGCCCTATAAAATACCAGCTGGTATTATCAATTATGTTTTGGCTAATCGTTATGCAGGAGACAGACATCCCGGTGAACACTTGCTATATCTGTCACAATTATGTTCATTATTTAAGCTTGCAGGTGTATCAAGGGAGTTTGTCATGAGGACATTGTTCGCCGTATCACTTATAGATAAAGCTTCAGATTGGTATAAGCTTCTCGATAACTCACACTTGCTTGATTGGCAAGAGCTTATGTCTCTCTTTTATACTAAGTTTTATCCTCTTCATAATGCTTATGTAGAGAGTAAGAGTACCTTTTTGCATGTGGATCATGGTAACAATGCTTTATGTGATGCTTATATTGTTGAGTTTATTCGTGATCCCACTGAAAATTATTATGAGAAGGGAACATATGCTTATAGATATTTCAATAATATCAAGTTCCCTCTCTTTATGTTGAAGGTTTTGAAGCTGCACTTGTTTTGTCTTCCTATGCTTATTGCTTTGTGCTTCAATGAATTATTGTATTGCAATATACCTATGCATAGGAAGCATGTTAGGCTTAAATGTGTTTGGTATTTGCTTCTTGATGCTCTCTTTTGTTCTTCAACTCTTATTCCTACGAGAGCATCATTAAAGTCTTATGCCTAGCTTAAAGGCATAAAAGAAAGCGCTTTTGGGAGGCAGCCCACATGAATAAAATTTTTATTTTTGCTTTTGTTGTGTCTTGATGTTGTTTACTACAGTAGCATCATCATTGTATCTTTGCTTTTCATATTTGTGCCAAGTATAGCCTCTGATTGCTAGAAAGTTCAAAAGTTGTGAGGTGCTGTCCAGGAAACAGATTCTGTCCTTGGATAGAAAAATTCGTATAAAATCACCAGATCATCTTTTTGGTCTGAATTTTTTCGACAGCGTTCTCTATATAATTGTCTATCGTGCGTCTGTTCTGAGTTTTTTGATTTGAGTTGCAGAAGTGCCCCGAACAAATCAATTACTACCTGATGTTCTGTTTTTCACAGATTCTGTCCTGTTTTGCCTTTCCTTCATTTTGCAAATCAAGAGCTTGCTTTTTCTTTGCATAAACCTTTTGGCAATCTTGAGAAATAGTAGAACTTCAAGAATATCTTTATTTCCAGCAAGGAACAATTATTTTATTAAGGGTACTAACCTCGCTAATCAGATTATGATGAGTTATGTATGAAGGGAGTTTTCAAGTGTGCGAGGGAAGATGATAAAAAGATTCAGGAGTGTCAAGCGCTCAAGCTTGGGGATGCCCCCATGCACCCCCAAGAAATATTCAAGGAGACTCAAGCGTCTAAGCTTGGGGATGCCCCCGTGCATCCCCTTCTCCATCAACATTATCAGTTCGTCTTTCGTTCCACTATATTTTAATCACTTCATGTGTTATGTGCTATGCTTGGAGCGTCTTGCTTTTAGTTTCCTTTTTAGTTTTCCATAACGAGTCGGAACTCAGCTTTCTTTATGTGGGAGAGAAACACGCTCCACTTCTACCTAGAACATAACATAGAATTTTCATGTCTATCTTTGCTGTGTGTGTTCTTTGTCTTTTAATAGCTACTATCATGCTCAGCTCTTAGTATTCATGCTTATCCTTTCAAAGAGCTTTTGTTTAGTTGGTTGCTTGAACTCTCTTTAATTATCATGCTTATCTCATTAAGAGAGTTTGCTTCCGTTGCATTGGTTGATATGTCTATGATAAAGATGCTACGTGCATGATGGCGCTTAGTAGTTCAGGTTTTCTTATGGTTAGTCTCAAATAGTTGGGGGATTCCCAATGTGTTATTGGAGTACCAACATGATTTGTTTGCCTATGATGTGGTATGGTTTAGTAATATCTTCCTTCAAGAATTTATTTTGATTGACTTGGCGTATGCTCACGCATATTTAAGACTGTAAAGAAAGTCTGTCAAGCCTTGATGATCTTTTATTTCTGAGTAGCGATATAACTTCCATGTCTGATTCAATATTGCTTTGTCGCTCTGCATGATTATGACCGTCATTGCTCTCTTAGTTGGTCGCTCCCAGTCTTTTGCTAACCTCCACCTGTACTAAGCGGACTGACTGCTTGTGCATCCACATCCTTTTAAACCAGTTATGCCGTATGAGTCCACCATACCTACCTATATGTGGTATTTCACCGCCACTCCAAGTAATCTACATGTGCTACCTTTAAAACCTTCAGTTTTTGCAATACATAGCTCATGGGAAAGTAGCTTAAAAACTATTGTGGTAAAGAATATGTTGCCTATGTATCTTATTTCTTATAAGTTGCTTGCTGAGCGGTAACCATGTTTCTGGGGACGCCATCAACTGTTACACTTTTGTTGAATATCATGTGAGTTGCTATGCATGTTCGTCTTGTCTGAAGTAAGGGTGATTTGCCATTGGGTTGAATGAGTATGCATATTGTTAGAGAAGAACATTGGGCCGCCAACCAAAGCCATGTATCATGGTGGAAGTTTTAGCTTGGACATTGATCCTCAATCTCTTATGAGAATATGCTTAAGCATTAAAGAGGAGTCCATTATCTATTTTCTATGTTGTCCCGGTATGGATGTCCTCAAGTTGAGATCTATCAAAAACGAGAAATCAAATGCGATCTATCTCCTTGGACCTTTGTACAGGTGGCATAGAGGTACCCCTTTGTGACACTTGGTTGAAACATATGTAATTCAATGATAACTCATGGAAATCTGAGCTAATTAGGACAAGGTGCGAGCACTATTGGTATTCGATGCATGAGGCTTGCAACTTATAGGATGTCTTATGCATGACACATATGAAGTACTACTACCATTAACAAAATTGCTTCTATGTTTTCAAAATAAAAAGCTCTAGCACATGACCATTCTATTACTTTTATGTTGAGTGTCCACCTTCTTTTAAAGCACCAACTACTGAGAGCATGATTGTCATTCTGAGTGTAATGTGCACTGTCCCAAAGTAGCATTGTCTTTTGTATGATTGTGATATCGTTTATTCTGAAATCATTGTATCTAGTCATCACTTAAACCTTGGAGGTGCCCCTGCATTTATGTTTTGCTTCACTGAAGGGGGCAAGCTAGATATCACTTTATCATATTTGCACACCATGTTCATTGCAAATCTTCTTGATGATTCAGTTTCATATTGTAAAACTTTCGGTTCTTTGTGATTTTCTCATGAGGCAACTTAATTACTATAGAATCATTGTCTCAGTAAGCTTTTGTCATATGACTATGAATAAGTCCTATATGTTTAATAGCATGTCACCACAGAAATTATTCTTGTTATCATTTACCTACTCGAGGACGAGCAGGAATTAAGCTTGGGGATGTTGATACGTCCAAAACGTATCTATAATTTCTGCTTGCTCCATGCCTCTTTTGGGTGATATTGCTATGATATTCATACACTTCCATACACTTTTGATCATATTTGGACTAACCTATTAACTCAGTGCACCCTAGTGCCAGTTTCTGTTTTCGGCTGTTTTTGTATTTCAGGTTTTCACATTACGAGAAGTGCCAGGAAAAATCCAGAAAAATTATATAAAAAATCAGCATTCCAGAACCTACCGTGCGTCCGAAGGACAGCCGGGGGGGGGGCCACCAGGGCTCCAGGCGCCCTTGCGGCGCC
>LR738715.1:578235439-578264769 GCA_902687465.1 Secale cereale | reverse complement strand
GAAACCCTCGGGGGGGGGGGGACTCTTTTTCGCAATCTCATCTCTGTTCCGCCGCCGCCGCCGCTTCCAAGATCGGGAGCACCAGGAGAACTATTCCCGGCACCCTGCCGGAGGGGAGGATCACCACCGGGAGCCTCTCCACCACCATGGACGCCTCCCGGATGAGTTGTGAGTAGTCTCCCTTGGACCATGTGTAATGCCCAGGATGGGACTATACCTCCTACGTGTCGAGGCACGACTTAAAGGTATAAGCCCATCCTAGAATGATCTCAAGTTTGGTATCTTTGCACGACTCATGTAAAAGAGGGATTAAACTGCAAAAGGAGATAGTTGGCTTACACTCGCCACTTCACACAATACATTACATAAGCATAACATCATTCAAAACATCACAACCCGACTACGGGTGAAGATCCAAAAGAAAGATACCAAAACAACATAAAGCCACAGGTCCGGATCGAATCCTAGTAGAAACCACTACTGATCATCAAAGCGTCACAAACAAACAGCCAAACTCTTCACCGAGCTCCCGGTGAAGAACTGATCCAACTCCTGCATCAAACTCGGCTGAACCTGCATCTGGTGTGGTGAAGTAACTGTGAGCCACAGAGGACTCAGCAATCCCGTTCCCGGGTAACAAGACTATTTAAGCCTTGGGAGAGGATAAGGCTGAAGAAAAGAGTAGTGTCTGCAGCAGCAACTAGCAACTAGCTTACGTGAACGAGAGCGAGAAGAGAAGGTGCCTCGGTCGAGAGATGATCACGAAGCGATCCTAACTAAAGCCGGTCAAACATAACCCCACCGTGTTCAACTCCCGAATCCCTATTCGGAAATTGACAGTCACGGTACACACGCTGGTAGTGTATTAGAACATTGTGTCAAGTTTTCTACAACCGGATATTAACAAGCTCCCATCTGCCACATAACCGCGGGCACAGCTTTCGAAAGTTCATAACCCTGCAGGGGTGTTCCAACTTGACCCATTACAAGCCCACGATCCGCGGAGTCGCAACTCCAAGGTGGGAAGACCCGAGTATTCTCGGAATCCCGTGCTCAAGTTAAACCGAACTAAGGTAAGGCTAATCCAGCAAATCCTCCCGGCGTGTCGACACCCTGATAGTAGCCGCGCGTATCTAAGTCTCAGGACACGACCGGATGGGCGATTCTACAGGTTATACCAGATACCTCAGGTTTCCCCAAGGCGGCCCCGCAGAACCCCCGTTTGGGACCAACACCATCAGCACTGGCCCCCCTGCTATGTAGAATTAAGAATCCTCGGGGACATGACCCCCTATGCAATTAATTAATTATTTAAGTTGTTATTATGAGGCAAATAGTACCAAATGTTGGGACTTGCTGGAAAAGACTTAGCACTTAGCGGTTTATCAAGGGGGTCCCATACACCCCAACCGTGTTAGGAACGCATAATCAAGGAACATAACACTGGTTTATACGGTTCCTAACGGCATGAGTGGAACAAAACACCAAGCAAAAGGCTTAGCCTTCCACCCTTGCCAGTATATAGATGATTTCATTTTAAGCATTTATATAGTGTGATATAACCCAACCAAACTTCAACATGAAGCAAGCATCTTCAATCTTCACCTGCAACTAGCAATGCTATAAGAAGGGCTGAGCGAAGCGTACTTAGCCAAGCAACGGTTTGCATAGGTAGGTTGGTTAAACAGGGCAATGGTTACAAGTAGGAGGCTGACAAGAAGATCATGGGCATCGAGGCAAAACTATAGAGAGGATCTACTAGCAATAGGCAAAGATAGTAATGGTATCCGGGTTCGGTCATCTTGCCTGGGATTCCACAAGGGAGAAGAACGGATCCATGAAGTAGACGGAGCAACACAGTCGAGAGAAACCTCACAACTCCGGAACGAAACCGAAGCTAACAAGAGAAGCAACCGGAAAGAAGGAAACAACACGGTAAACACACAAGCAAAAGCATGTCATGATGCACAAGCAAGCATGATGCATGTCCGGTTTAAATATGCATGGCATGTCAAGGTGCACAAACAATACTATAAGTTAAGTGGAGCTCAATATGCAACGAGTTGCATATTGACAAAACACCACAATTAATTATTTAATTGACTCTCGGTTATTTACAAGACAAGATTAAATGTTTGTTAACATGGCAAGAGGTGAAGCATAATAAAACTACACTATTAAGACATTTTAAATGAGGCCGGAAGAACAACAACAATTCCGGAAAATCCCCATGAGCATGTTTAGTAATTTTAAGCAACAACAATTAAACATTTTAGTGTTGTTAACATGATGCGGATGACATGATCAAGTTTATGCAATTTTATTAAAAGGTTGACATAAGAGATAAGAAGCATTTGTCACCGTGGTGGAATGAAAAGGGTGCCACGGCCACGATCCGAGAATGATGCAACAGCAACATATCGGTTCCGGTAACTCGTTGAGAGTCCGGTGCAAAAGATAGATGACGTGAGCGAGTCAAACGAGATGAAAGAGGTGGGGTGATCCCGTTACCGGGTTCCCACGAGTCGGTGACGAGGCAACCGAGGAACATGACAAAAGGGACGAAACGGCACGGAGCACACACGGGAGACATTTCATACAACACACAACAAGTATCTCACGGGTCGCGTCTCGGGGTTATACCTTCGGAGCGTTCTCTCTCGAAGCGGTTCGAGACGTAGAGGAAGAAGGCGTTCACGTGTCCGACGAGGAAGAAGTCGTTCCGTAGAGGGAAGTAGTTGTTCCGATATCGTGTCGTGGTACTTGCGGCGTCGGACATCTACGGGGCGACGGTAGTAGTACACGTTCCGTAGGGGTACTTGTCGCATCGCCATGTAGTTGTTCACGTTCATCGGAGAGGCACTCGCCATCGTAGCCGTTCGGTCGTCGTGGTACTTGGTCGTGGTACTTGTCGAAACCCGCATCGGATGTAGTCGTTCCCGTGCGTCGATGTACTTGAGGGTCTCGGCGATGGTAGTGGAAGTAGTGGTACATGACGCGTTCGTCTTGTGTCGGTGTTCTCGTTCGTAGATGAACTTGGACTTGCAGAAATATACAACCGCAGCAACATAACAACACGGCACGGTCTCGGTCTCGTCGATCTTGCCAAAACCTGCTGGACCAAAACACAACACGAACCGACGGAAAAACACAGTAGCAGGTAAACGCGCAGGCGCGCGCGAGACAGAGGGCATCGGGGCGCTGCTGGTTGCTGCTGGACGAAGCTGCGGCGCTGGAGGCGCAACTCCTGGCGACGGAGAGGCGGCTTGGTGCTGGAGGGTCGAGCGGGACGGAGCCCCGGTGGTGCTCGCGAGAGGAACGAGGCGGAGGACGGGCCTTGGCGGCTGGAGATGGAGTCCACGGGCTGCGGCCTGGCACTGGTCGCGGGGGCTGCAGAGGCGCTGCTCCTGGAGAGGAGGACCGGAGGGAGGGCGCGTGAGGAGGAGGGCGGCTCGGCGCACATGGCGGCGGCCTGCGAGCTGGACGGCGCGCTCGCGTCCAGCCTTGGGGTGCGCTGGCGCGGAGGGGCGAGGGAGGCCACGGCGAGGTCTTCCGGGGGTTCGATGGGGGAAGGGGCGAGGCAAGGAAGGGAGCTGCGAGGGAGAGTAGGTCGGGAGGAACGAGGGGGTCGGGCTCGGTCGAGCGAGGGAACAGGACGAGTGGTGCGACGGCGCTCAGGAGGAAAGGAGAGGAGCGGGGGCACCGCTAGGGTTAGGGGGAGCTGGTCGGGCCAGATGGGCCTAGGAGCTGGGCCGGCTGCGCTAGAGTGGAGATGGGCTGCGGGGGAAGTGGCCTAGAGGCTGAGAGCCTGGCTGGCTGCACTTCTTATTTCCCTTTTAAAACAAACTAGAAAAAGAGAAAGAAAAGAAAGAGAAGGTAGGGGAGGAATTTGTGCATGGGGATAAATTCCCTAGACTCGCAAAAATGCAAGGAATTTAAATAAAATGGCTGAAGGGTTTTTGGAAGGACCTCGAAAAACGGGAAAAGAATTATTGGCAAGGTTTGGAAAGAGAAGCTCGAAGTGAAAAATAGACATGGGGAAAATAATATGCAAGTGTGTTGGGTTAATTCCAACAAATGGAATATTTATTATATAGCTCCCTAAATATTGAGAGACTTTTATATGTTATAAAGAGAAGTCGCCTTCCCTCGATTTAAATGGACCGAAGGTCCACACGATTTATTTAGGTTGAGATGCAAAAATAAATATGACATGATGGCATGATGACATGATGCAATGCAAAAATAAATAACACAAGCACAAAAGAAACACACGGGCAACCCCGGAACATCTGGAATCTTCTGGGACGTCGGTCTCGGGCGTCACACCATGAGTCCATGACCAGTAGCTATGTGATGTTCTCCTCCCGTTCTTGTGCTTCACTAATTAGTCTTCGTGAGCTGCCCTACATGATCGAGGCACATATGTAATCCTTATGCTGTTGCTATGATGAGTTTGCTGGGATCCGATGGATTATGAGATTATGTTCAAATTGTGATTGAGTAATATATTTGATCTAGCTTTTTTATATTTATGTTCATAAGTAATTCTTGCATGTTCTCCGTTGTTATTTATTGCTTTGGCCAAGTAATAGGTAGTGACTCCAAGAGGGAACGTTATGCTCGATTGTGGGTTCATGCCCCTCGATGACTAGCTTGAGTGACAGAAACATGAGTCTAGGGGATGTGTTGTTGCCACAAGGGGGAAAACAACGGTGCTTGTGCCCGCGGGTGCAAGGATTGTTTACTTTACGCAAAGTTCTTTTAATGCAGTTGTCTGTTGCATTGAGTTTACACTGTGGGTGGGACTCGCAACTTAATACCAGCGAGATGTTCTGGATAGATATCTCAAGGTGGATGATTAGTAGTAGATATTGATGGATTTCGGTCTACTTACTTTGGCGTACCGCCCATGCTTTGAACCTCAACCTTGCTTGCAATGTAGTCAGCATTGGTTTGCGCACATGGTCCTGTCAATTGCCCAACTATAATTTGTTTACCTCACATAGTTGTTTTATCGTATTTTGGGAGAGAGACATCACTAGTGAACATCATGAGACTCCGGTCCATATTACCATCATTGATCACATCCGCTATTTACTTTTCGCTTTTATTTACTATTGCAAACATTATCTATCACTACTATCATTTGCGTTTAATCCTTTGTGAACTACAAGGCCGGAGGGATTGACAACCTCTCTGTACTCGTTGGGAGCAAAGTTATTTGTATCTGTGTGCAGGTCCACGTTGATTGCTAATATCTGGCGCCGTTAGCAGTTGACACCTTCTTGTTGAACCTAGGAGTCTCTGGGGATTCGATCCTTGGTATCTTGCCAAGGGAAAAACTTCCGCAACACTACATCTCACACCTTCCACTTGGGGTAACCAACGAGGGGCGAGAAGCCCATCAGCTGCGCCCGAGGCGGACTCATCACATCGGCAGAAGGGATCCTAAGAAGCAAAAGTCAGGAAGGGACGCAGCACACAGGAATCAAGCGGCAAGGTACTTACTTGTCCACAGCTATCCACTTCCTTTGTTTCAGGGCCCGTGGGGCGTCACCGCAGTAGTTCGCAAGCCTCTTCCTCCTGCGCCATCCCCCGATGATCGGGAGAGCTGCACTAAAGGGCCACGCCCCCCCCCTTCGCGGTGGGGGTAGCGATCGCATCCACAGGCAGGGCCTCCCTCGCGTTGCTTGTGGGGTTGGAAACCACCTCCGGAGCTTGTGGCGGCTCCTGCTCTCCAGTGGCCGCCTCCGGAGCTTG
The DNA here is from genome assembly GCA_902687465.1 of Secale cereale. NCBI lineage: Eukaryota > Viridiplantae > Streptophyta > Magnoliopsida > Poales > Poaceae > Secale > Secale cereale. The sequence continues at coordinate 578,259,006 of LR738715.1, read as the reverse complement.
TGGCGGCTCCTACGCTTCGGCGGCTGCCTCAGGAGCGCTTGGAGGGACCCGCACCTCAGCGACCGCCTTGGGGGCGCATGGCGGCGCACACCCTCCTATGACCACCTCGGGCACGCGTCTCCGGACCAACGAGCATGGGGGCTACCAAGATGGGGCTCTCGCGGGGTCCCTCATGGCCCACGGAGAGGAGCCCCATTCATCAAAGCCCGACATCTTCTTGGCGAAGGCCTTCCCATCTGGATAATGGTACAGAGGGCGTCCCTGAGCGGAAGGGCGCCCGGATCGCCGCCCTTCAGGAGCCTCAGCACCTCTTGTAGCGTGTCAGGAGGAAGTGGGGGCACCTGAAGCCTCATGGGATCGCCCGGACCATAGAACGCCCACATCGGACGAGCGTGGCGCTGGAGCGGGGCAATGCGCTGCCGGACGAACTCCCTCACCACCATCGCCATTGTCACCCCCGCCCACTTCAGCTCCGCCAATCTGGACCAGACGCGCGTGACCCGCGAATCGGCGAGCTCCGCGCGCCCCTAACCGGAGCTTGGCTCTGTCGGCGCTGTTGGAAGAATGAGAATGGGGCTACACATAGTGGCGTCCAGGTACACCCAGTGCTTCCGGAACCCCCTCACATTTGGGCGGAGGAAGAAGTCGATACCAGAGTCGGCAGTCGCCACTGCAGCCTGAAGCGACACGCACCCCGAGCGCTGCCTGCCATCAACCAGACGAAGCGAGAAGAAGTGGCAGACCAAGGCCATGGACGAGGCGATGCCAACGAAGGCCTTGCATAAGAAGGCGAAAGCGGAGAGGAGGATGATGGAACCAGGATCCAGGTGCAGCGCGTGGATCTGGTAATGAGAAAGCACAACATTGAAGAAATCAGAGAACGGGGGCAACATGCAAGCAAAGAGAGCGTGGAAGTGAAGGGGGGATCTCAGTCGCCTCCATGTCAATCGAAGCCTGGGAAGCAGGCCAGACCGTCATCGCCCCCCACTCATTGGAATCAGCGGCAAGAGGTCGCTAGGCCTTGTCCAAGCCCTCCTAATTGACCATCGTGGACCGCTCCAATGCCGGCTCAGAATCCGGTGCGGGCACAACAGCCGCGCGAGTCTTCCCCTTCTTCATTTGAGAGCCATGGCGGCGAGGTGGGCCAGAGCAGGCGAGAACCCAGGTCAAGGCAGTGCGAGCTCGCAGGAAAGGGAGAAGAAGGTAAGTACCCCGAGCAATGATGGCTTTTCTGCACGCAACAGGCAATCGGCAAGTTGGACGGTTGTCGAGGCGGCGTGGGGAAATGGAGACGCCCACATCCCCTCAAGCGCCACGCGTTGGCTCGGTCCGCATGCAATTGGGGCCCACATCACTTCGTCCTCGCCTCTTGACTTCACCTCGAAGCCAAGTCCAAGCGCGCCTTGGGCCTGGGGGCTACTGTCGACGTTCTAGGAACCAGGGTACCCAGACTTTCCCGCCTGCGGCCCACCGCGTGGCTCCACCAATGGCCTAGTACGGCCCATCTTCAATATTGACAAGACAAGACCCTCACGAGGGGCCAAGCCTCGTGAGGCGGACAATGCCAAGACCTCCGAAGGAAGCGGCCTCCTTAGGCCGCCTCTTGAGGAGCGGAGTTTCCTATTCAAGCGACCACCTCGCGAGGATCGATTGACGCAAGCCATGACGACCTAGCCCAGGTGGGCGCCAGCGGGCGCAGGATGGCAGGTTTCCACTTTGGTGCTAAGAAGGCAAGTGCAGTCGCAGAGTCCCAAGGAATCAGTCAAAGGTTTCCATTTCGGTGTAACAAGACCAAGACCGCCAGGACGGCATGACGGATGTCATCGCCGAGCCCACCACGGCGTCACAGCCAGAAGCTTTGCAGGCGAAGACCGCCTTTCGTTGGGATAAGATGTACTTCTTGTCCCCTTTTAAATTGTCCGTTGTGGAATCCCTTCCCGCCTTCATTTTTGGGGAAGAGGACCAAGGCCACTATATATATACAACCTAGCCACTACCATAGAGGGGGATCAGACCCAACGCAGATAGGAAGTAGCCACTCACTCAAGAACAGACGTCCGGAGGTTGTTCTCCCCCTTGTACTAGTTCATCCTCAGCCCATCGCGAGGCCAATCCACCAGAAAGACGGACTAGGGTCTTACACCGCAAGGTGGCCTGAACCTGGGTAAACTGCCGTGTCCCTTGTCTTTCTAGTTCATCGAGCCAGGCGGTGAGAACAACGATTGGGTAGGCGAGAGGGGTTGAGTTCTTCGCACACGCCCCAGAGTTCAAACCTTCTTGGGTATGCGGAGCCCTGAATCCGACAAATGACTTCGGTGAGAGCATGATGGAACGACAACCTTCAGATTCACCTTAGATCCCCTAAGGCGCTCGCCTCATTGATGATGCTTATCTCATAGGAGATATGGACAAAGCGTAATGACAGAGTCTTCAGAAACACAGTCATCCCTTCCACGGTTCTAATCAGTAAGTTCAAAGCGGAGGTGTCTCTTTGGGCGATGGCCGGAGCGAAACACATGAGTGTTGTAATGCCGCGAGAGTAGACCCCATATTGTTTTTTTCTTTTAGCTGCTTTGCGGCTTTTGTTTGGATCCTTCTTAATCAATGAAATGGCAAATCTTTTGCCTTATTAAAAAAAGGATATTATTGGTTTTGGGAGCGACGGTGCATATGTCTTGTTAACTCAGTTACATGGTGTCGAACAACACACACTTAGTTAGGTTGAATAGCCAAGGCAAACAACTTCGTGAACTAAGCGTAACTCAGATAGTTGGGCTCCTTGTGGTGGGACCAACCCACCATGGCTCAAGTTTTAGGCTTGGCATTGGTGGTAGTATTTTTTTAGATTTATTTTAGGTTTTTCAGGGATGTGTTTCACTAGGAGGAGACATTCCCCCGTCAACTACGAAGATGTTTGTGCCGAATTCGTCGATCTCAAAATGATGTGCCGGCTCAGTCTCTTGAAAATGCTATTAGGGGTGGAGTGTGCGTGCATTTCTAAAGATGGATGTATGTGCGTATGTATGAGCATTTGCGACTGTACTGTGTTCAAAAAATGAAAGATTTTTTATTGTGTCTTTGGTAACCAATTGATATCAGAGGAATATAAAGTTGCAACAGTAAGATTCTTTTTCCCTATGAATGACCCTTGGATTTGGATCACATAATTGCACGCAATTTTCATACAAGTTTTAGGGAAAACGCGCGCATTATCTCTCACTCATAAGAAATTTCTTTCAAGAGTTTTGATACATCTTTATTTTTTCTCCTTCGTCTTCCCAATCGTGTACTAGTGCCTAGTTTTGAAATTATTGCATTTGGCCTATGCAATATACATATTGGAAGTAATTTTTATACCCTAAAAAGTAGTTATATATATATATTTCTGTAATATTTGACGTGTCATGTCCCGGCATCCGAATAAGGGGTTTTACAATTCCCTCAATTATATATTCTTGCGTACCAAAGAGACCCATAAACACAACTTTATCGTAATTCACATATGTTTGTTTTTGTATTATTTGTGAAGAACACTGCTACACATATGATACATTTCATATGAAATTTGTATGACATTACTAATCAATCAAACCGCCGTACATGTTTCACACACTTCACGTCGTATATGAAGTAGTTTCAACTCGTGAAGTTGTTTTACACAAGAGAAAATAATCTTTGAGAGACCCAAACTATGCATCACTCAACGCGCGTCGCGTTGTTTTAAGCATGTAACTCCCAATACTCCAATGCCGAAAAAAGGGATACAGATGCAAGGAAGTTTCATTCAACTCTCGATAGAGAAATCCAGCACAAGAAATGGATGTCCTTATACACTTACCACCTAAAGCTTAATCAAACTAAATCGCTGAAAATATATAACACAAATAACGTCAAACAAGACACCAGTGAAGAATGCCATCAAGAACATAGTAACAGTCATACATCTCAATGTTGTCAAAACCATCTAGTGAAGACCAAACACGAGTTTCTGCCCTAGAGTGCCCCTTGGTTCTTCCTGACATAAACCAACCAGTGCATGGTTGATCACCAGAGGCTTAAAAATGTATTATAAGAGAACATCTATAGGAAGGTGATGATGTACTACCGTTGTTGTTGTTACTTATATTTTATCGTTGTTTGCTGAATCCATGGCGGTCGAAACGCACACCACAACTACTTGCCTAGTCGGTGCCACTTCACTGACTCTTGATCATTATCTGAATTAGTGATGCGCAACACACAACATATACCATTCTCATCACGGAGCATCGGAAAACATCGTGTGCCCACTAGTGCTAGACTGTTCCCGCAAAGACCAAAACTCTACCCCCACACAAAGTTACCCTGAAATTAGGCATTCAAGATGATACATGCATGTTTCATGGAGGACATGGTGGGTAAAACAAAAAAGACACCATGTCAAGGTATGTCATGAAAGATGTGCCACCATGACCACCACAAGGAGATGTGTGCAAAGACACATAGATGTATAGTTGGCACAACCACGACAACTCATGAGTGAAGCCCTATTTTTCTCCACTAGACAAGACAAGCGAATGCATGACTTAATTAAACTGTTACAAACACATACAATTACTAAACGTACCCATTTAAACTTGATCTTGTGGGAAAGAAATGACTTGGCACAATGGATATCTGTCAACGGAATAATACACAAAGCTATCGCTTGCTCTCGTGGGAAAGAAAAGAAATATATTTGAATTCTTCTACCAATGAGAGAGCTCACGGTGAATGCATGTTCCAGTGACCATGACAACATTTTTGTTTAAAAATGTGAAGTTACTAGGATGAACCAAATGAAATGGTTTTGCAATCATGCCAAAGACATACACACCCAATCTCCGAAGACACAGAGGCCCGAAAAGGGACATAAATCCTAAGAGAATGCAATATGCACCGCCTTGCAACAAAGAAATACACCACTAGCAAGGGATGGCCTTCCACATTTACAACCTACCAGTTAATCCAACTAAACCGCCGACAATATATACTGGAGATAGCAACAAACAAGACACCATAGGACAATGGCCTTCAAGAACATGGTAGTAGTCATACATCAACGTTATTGAAACATCCAGTGAAGGCCAAACAAGGGTTTTCACCCTATAGTGCACCTTGGTTCTCCCCTGACATGCATCAACCAATAGTGAAAGGCTTGTCACCAGAGGCTTAAAAATATATTCGAACACAAGATCTTTTAGGAAGGTTGGATTAGGGCTTGCACCCATCAACTCGTAAATCCTTCATCACTCGACTCAACCAACAAAAGATATATATTGTCACTTATAGTTGTGTTGTTATTTGTCAAAGCCATGACGATCGGATCACATGCCACCTACTTACTTAGTCGGTTCCACCGCACGGGCTCTTGTTCATTATCCGAACTAGTGATGTGTTGCACACGTGTGCTACCCTCGCATTGGAGCACTCCAAAAAGTAGGTGAGCCCGCTAGTGCGAGATTGCTCTAGTCCAAGACCGACATTCCTCCCCACACAAAGTTATCCCAAATCGGGCTTCGAGATGTTGCTAGATGGACCAAAAAAATATACCACATCAAGGTACGTCGTGAAAGACATGCCACCACGACCACCATAACAAGATGCAGTGAGGAGCACCACATGGTTGCGTGCTGCCCGAGCAACTGCCAATAGTAGCGGTGTGGGAGGAGAGAGAGTGGAGGACGAGGCTAGCGGTGAAGACATGCTAATCCTATAAATGTCGTGGCCGCGACATCCCACTAGGGACGCTCTATTTTTCTCGCTTGACAAGACATGCAAATTCATGATTTACCCGTTACCAACACATACGATTACTGAACTAAATGTACCCACATCAACTTGAGGCTAAGGTTTATATGATAATATATCACGACTTGGCGCAATGGACATTTGTCAATGGAATAGCACGCAAAGCTCTTGCTTGTTGTTGATGGGAAAGAAAAAAGACTAATGTATATTTGAATTTTTGTACAAAGGAAAGAGCCATAGTGAATGCCAACGGTGGTGTTTACAAAAATGAGAAGTTAGTAGGATGGGACGAATGGCATAGTTTTGCCCCCATATGCCAAAGATATACTCCACGTCAATCTCACTGAACGGGTGTTCCTGAGATGCGGAAGACCAATCTGAACGAACCATTATTCCTTGCAAAATTAATTGAAAAACATTTTTGCAAATAAGAAAATAAAGTATTGGCTGCCGAATTTGCGTGTGAAGGCGGTTCCATTTCTTGCCCAGGTCATCATCAGGTCATGGCCGCTAGTGACCAAGGACCAACCAACCCAAACCGTGTCGGCGCTATCTGTTGCTTTGCGTGTCACAATAGATTAAACAACAATAAAAAAATAATTTTGCAAATCGAAAGTTATTAATACCAATTCCAATGACCATGACAACGTTGATGTTTATAAATGTGAAGTTAGTAGGATGAATCAAATGGAATGGTTTTGCGACCATGCCATAGACATACACGCCCAATCTCCAAAGACATCGAGGCCCGGAAAGGGACATAAATCCTAAGAGAATGCAACATGCACCGCCTTTCAACTCATAAATCCATCACTTACAACTGATGGCCTTCTACATTTACAACCTACCAGTTAGCCCAACTAAACTGCTGACAATATATAACAGAGATAGCATCAAATAAGACACCATAGGACAACTGTCTTCAAGCGCATGGTAATAGTCATACATCAACGTTATCGAAACATCCAGTGAATGCCAAACAAGGGTTTTCACCCTAGAGTGCACCTTGGTTCTCCCCTCACATGCATGAATCAACAATAAATGGCTTGTCACAAAGAGGCTTAAAAATATATTCGAACACAATATTTTTTAGGAAGGTGATGGTGCACGGTTGTTTTTGTTAACCAATGAAGGTCGGATTGGGGCTTTCACCCATCAACTCGAAAATCCTTCATCACTCGGCTCAACCAACAAAAGCTATATCTTGTCACTTATAGTTGTGTCGTTGTTCGTCAAAGGCATGATGATCGGATCACATGCCACCTACTTACTTAGTTGGTGCCACCACATGGGCTCTTGATCATCATCCGAACTAGTGATGTGCTGCACGGAACATGTACTACGCTCGCATTGGAACGCACCAAAAATGAGGTGAGTCCGCTAGTGCGAGATTGCTCCAGTCCAAGACCGACATTCCTCCCCACACAAAGTTATCCCAAAATCGGGCTTCAAGATGTTGCTAGGCGGACCAAAAAAATATACCACGTCAAGGTACGTCGTGAAAGACATGACACCACGACCACCAGAACAAGATGCACCGAGGAGCACCACATGCTTGCGTGCTACCTGGGCAATTGCCAATAGTAGTGGCGTGTGACGAGAGAGTGGAGGACGGGGCTAGCGGTGAAGACATGCAAATTCTATAGATGTCGTGGCCGCGACATCCCACTTGGGACACCCTATTTTTCTTGCTTGACAAGACATGTGAGTTCATGACTTCCCCGTTACCAACACATATGATTACTGAACTAAACGTACTCGCCTTAACTTGAGGCTATGGTTTATAATATAATCTATCATGACTTGGCACAATAAACATTTGTCAACGGAATAGCATACAAAGCTCTTGCTGGCTCTTGATGGGATAGAAAAAAGACCAATGGCTATTTGAATTTTTCCACAAAGGAAAGAGCCATAGTGATTGCCAACGTTGGTGTTTATAAAAATGAAAAGTTAGTAGGATGAGACGAATGGCATAGTTTTGCAGCCATATGCCAAAGATAAGCACGTCAATCTCACTGAATGAGTGTTTATGAGATGTGGAAGACCAATCTAAACGAACCATTATTCCTTGCAAACATAATTATAAAAAACATTTTCTGGCAAATAAGAAAAATAATATATTGGCTACTGAATTTGTGTGTGAAGACGGTTGCGTTTGTTGCCCGGGTCGTCGTCAGGTCATGACCACTAATGACCAAGGACCAACCAACCCAAACCGTGTCGGCGTCATCTGTTGCGTTGCGTGCCACAATAGATTAAAGAGCAATAAAAATAATAATTCTGCCAATCAAAAGTTATTAATAATAATTATGTAAATAAATAATAATAGGAGTATGATATTAATTCTGAACTAAAATGTCAGTCAGATCCATTTTTTCTACGTATCGCGCGTTCTGCCGCCGAAGGAGGGAAGAAGAGGTCCAGAAACAATACGAATCGTGCAGGTAGCGTGGGGTCCAGCGCGAGGTGGAGGACAAGTATTTCTTTCGTGCGCCGCGCCCGTTCCCTCCCTCTCCCTCTTTCTTTCCTCTTCTCCCCTTTCCCGTGTCGTCGCCTTCCCTTCCTCGTCCGCCCGCCGTTCGCGACTCTTCTTCCACGCGCACGCGCACGCGCGCAGGCTACCAGGCCAACTCTCGCTCGTCAATCCATCCGCCAGCCCGCGAGACCGGCCGACTCCGACGAACTGAACATCGCCGCGGAGCTTCCCCCGCGGGCGCGGTAAGACGGAGATCCACTCACCCCCCCCTCTCCCCTTCTCTTGCGATTTCCTGGTGTTTTTTTGCTGCTGCTGCTGCCGCTGCTGCTGTTGTTGTCTTCGTTGCCCATGGGGGTCGGATGAACTTGGAAGAACAACATACCACATAGTACGTACGTGCGTACGAAGTACGTGGCAGTAGGTAGGTCGTGGGTATGGGTACAGGAGGAGGAGGAGGAAGGAACGGGTTTCAAACTTTGAATTGGGGATTGGGATGTTTCTGTCGCGGCGCCTGACCCGGGGCCGTTGCTGACCTGGACCCACGCGCTTGGATATTTCCTTCTTCAATATCTTCCTTTTTTTTTTCCTTCTGTGTGTGGGGTTTGTTGTTCCAGTAGCGCCATCATAGGGGGGCGGACAGGCTGGCCTTTGGATTGATCGCCGCAATTGCTTCGATTTCAACTACCTGTACTAGTGCTAGCCATCTCCTTCCTCTTCATCCGGTGGTAAGATTCAGCTTCAGTTTCCCCACCCCCTTGGGCGTCGACTGCGCGATTCGATTGGCATTTCACGCGATCCGAATCAAGCGCCGCTGGATTTTGGTGTCTCCGGTGTCCGATTCCGGCCTCCTCCTCGTGAGCGCCGATCGACGGATGCATTTCGTTCCTGGACTCACGTCTTCGTTTCCCTTGGGATTGCTTTTAATTTCTGTTTCCCTGTCGGTTGGTGGGTTTTGAATTGACCGAGTAGTCGTGATTTCTTCTCTTCAATCAATTAATAATGGTGTGATTGCTTCCTTGCTGAACTGGTCAGGTCAAGGCCATATTACATACCAAGAGATCTGAGGCGTCAGGAGGAGGAAGAGGAGGAGGAGCCAGGGCATGTGACGGCCCCCCTCGTCGGTGGCCATGTGCCCGGACATGAATCCACGAAGGTAGTGCTTCATTCCCAGGACTCGCCGATGCCATTCTTCTGAATAGTATCCCATTGGTCATTCATAGTGTGCACATGTTCAGATGCTCAGCCGGGGCTCTGTCTGAACACGGCCAACTGTGTAACCTCAGATACACCTGCTTATTAGTATTATGCAAGTGTTCAGATTCTCAGCCGGGGCTGTGTCTGAACAAGGCCAACTGCAGCCTCAGACACTTACTTAGGCGTATGCAGTGTACCGCACTTGCTTAGCCTTGTTTTTTAGATAATAATGGAAGAGAATTCTCGCCCCGTCTGAATATGCACGTGACCAACCTTGCTTAGCCTTTAATTCACCACAGTTTTTTTGTTCAACAACAAGTCACTTTAATTTTCCTGTTTCTTGTTTTGCATGCCTTAAATCCTGGTCCGTTCATCGACACTAACCTGACATCTGTATTTGGGGTCATGATCAAGGAAGATATTCTTGTTCATTTCTCCAGCCAGCTAAGCTAGTAGATATTTAATTTGAGTTTGGTAGAGAAATGCCCTTGAGGCAAGGGAACTATCTCGCCAGGTATTTTGTGTGTCTGCATCTGCGCGCTTTTTAAATTCCGTTCTGAACCAGTCATCTTCTTTTGGTAATGACAGGGAGGTTTTAGATGGTAATCTTACCCCTCACAGCCTGCATGATGCTGATCATCAGGGACAGAATGGGACCAGGAATCCTTCCAAGTCTAGTAGCAATAATCTGTCCACAGACGACAATTTCTTCTCTGACACTTCATTGCACAAACATGAAGACGTGAGCAGCGATCCATCTGCCTCCTCTGTTGATGACCGCTCGGTTAGGTCTGGTGATGATTCTGATGGGGCTGAAAGTACCAATGGTAAAATCAACAATACAGACCTCCCAGGTTTTGAAAATGATAGCATCTGGACACCGCCTAAAGCAGCAGATAAGGGAGATGAGACTGATAGTGTTGCCGGAAACATTGCTTATGACGACGATGATGATGATTATGGTGATGGAATAAAGTGGGGCCAGTCAAGTTTCCCAGCCCCTGGCGAGGAACACGAGGACAGCCCCAATCCTAGGGACGAACGAGAAAATGCAATGCTGGGAGCTATGAATGGGCAGCTCAAGATACTTGTCAGTCGGTTTCTGGCCTCTGCTGGTATCCCCTTTGGGAAAGGAGAGAGTACTGAGAGTTGGCTTGATATTGTGACCTCCCTGTCGTGGGAAGCTGCACTTCTTATTAAACCTGATGCAAAGATCGGAAATGAAATGGACCCTGGATCTTACATCAAGGTCAAATGTCTAGCATCTGGTACTCGTTGGCAAAGGTGAAACATTTGTCAGCTAATTTTTTATTTAATGATTATCTAATTTCTATTTGCGTGCTAGATTATAAACCTTCACCTTTTAACTTCAATTGCAGTGAGGTGATAAAGGGGTTAGTCTTCAAAAAGAACACTGCTCATAAGCACATGCCGACCAATTGTCACAATCCTAGGTTGCTTCTACTGAAAGGAGTACTTGGCCATTCTGATGTTGGTTTATCGTCGTTTAATTCAATGAATCAGGTTGGATATTGCATATATATGCCTGTTGACAGAAAATTCAGTTCGCCTTTTTTTGGTAGAAGATTATGACCTTCTATTTTATGCCTTCAACAATTAGGAAAAAGGCCAACTGGAGAGGACTATAAGTAAAGTGATGGAAATATGCAGTCCCAATGTTATAATGGTCGAGAAAACAGTTTCACGAGACATTCAGGAGCTTCTAGTAAAAGAAGGTTGTACACTGATTCTTGATATGAAGCTCAGCCGGTTGCAAAGAATTGCACGCTGCACAGGTTCTCCCATAATATCATTTCCAGAAGTTTTGGATCAACCGAAGCTGAAGCAGTGTGACTACTTCCATACTGAGAAATTCATTGAAGAGCATAACATTGCTAGTGAAGGTGGGAAGAGACTATCTAAAACATTAATGTTCTTGGAAGGTTTTCCCAGGCCATTGGGTTGCACGGTATGTCTACTTAGCTATTATTACATGTATGGTGCATTTATACAATCTTTTCAGTTTCATTCATCTTTATCCCCTAAGATTTATGTTACATTATTTCTTTTGTCCAAAAGAAAAATGAATAAATTATGCTAGTTTTTCTTATGTCTATTCTTCCTGAAAGCTTCCTGATCAAGACATCCATTTGTATGAACGTGGAACCGAGAAGCAAATGTTATTCTAGATTACAATTGATGTGTCTATTATGATGACTACTCCCTCTGTTCCTAAATATAAGTCTTTTTAGACATTTCAAATGGAATACAACATACGGATGTATGTAGACATATTTTAGAGTGTAGATTCACTCATTTTGCTCTGTATGTAGTCACTTGGTGGAATCTCTAGAAAGACTTATATTTGGGAACGGAGGGAGTAGTTATTAACTCTTAATAGTTGGCATGTACACTATGTAATAACATGATCTCTATATCTTTTCAGTTATGAGGGAGAGAATAACAGTGTCGGTATTTGTAGTATCTTAAAACCTGAGAAATGAGCTGCTCCTTGCTTATATTTGGTAGGGCATGCCAAACATAGCGATAAAATGCTTGGTTATATGCTTTTGGTGTCGTATTGCTTGCTACTTTCTAGTCCCTTTTGATTTTTTTATTAGGGTTGCTATTTTTTGTTAAATAGCTTTTTTGTTCCTGTTGCATTTTCGGTTTTGTACTTCGCGTCGTCTTGACTCACTCCCCAATAGGAAACAAATGCGTGTTTGACAAAAAAAATACATAGCAGATAAAACTTGGCAGGAGGTAGGTACACTTGTAATGCTTTACAATAACAATACCGATTTTGTTTGTGGCTATCTCCATAGCAGTGTCATGTGTTTTTATCAATTATGAAGAGTAAATGTCAATTGATTGCATTCCATGCATACTAATCACAATCCACTGAATATATAGTAAGTGACAGTCCGATTAGTGTTTAATGCACCGCTGAATGATCTGAGCGACAAAGAGTTGTTTTCATCCAGATATTGCTACGGGGAGCAAACACCGAAGAATTGAAGAAAGTCAAGCAAGTCATGCACTACACGGTCTTTGCAGCATACCACTTGATCCTTGAAACGTCTTTCTTTGAAGATCAGCGGGTATTCTTAAATGATAAAAATACTTCACAAGATACTATGATGGGCCCACCAGCAATTGATTATGGTACTTCTGTTCTGGGTGGTGCTATCCCTCCTTCACATGATGATTCTCCAGCACTTCGATTATACCACGCCACTTGCAATATCTATGCTGATGGGAAGAAAGCTCTCAGTTATACAGACGTAGATGTTCCAACTTTACTCACAGAAAGCTCTTTGGATGAACTGAGAGAAGGTGCAAATATCCTGTATAGCTCAACACCACTCCTTCGTACCGGAAGATTACCATCACCGGTTTCAGGACCATTACGAGAATTTACTGGAAAGTTATTGCAAGAGACAGCTGATAATCAAATAGAAGGCATAGTTGAATCCAAGGACAAAATCGTTAGTAATGGATTTCATGTTGGGTCAAAGGTGGAAGAGTCTGCGGTTTCCAGTGAAAATTTGGATGACACAGAAGATATCTTGAAACAAGAAATGACTCAAGATGTAACAGAAGCAAGTTCTCGTATGTGTGACAAACACGAGGAATCACCCGTCGTGGCAGAAGATGGGGAACATCATGGCACCACTATCATTAGTAAAGAGAACATTTCTAACAAAGATCAAGCCAATGATGCACTTGATTCTCATAGTATACTGGTTTTGACGTCTAGCCAATGCATCAAAAAGCAGGTCATATCTGATGACCAGAGCAGCCTGTCCCGCATAAACTACTATGGGAACTCTGATGACCAGAGCCGCCTGTCCCGTATAAACTACTATGGGAACTCTGATGTGTCCTTAGGACGATACTTGCAAGACATTTTGCAGAATAAGGTACCAGCTTGTAACTTTTAATTTTGTTCAGCGTGTTCTTATTTATATTGAATATCATATTTTTGTGTTAGTAATGTAACTAATTTGGCTCAGATGATACTTGACTCATAATGTTTATTTGTAGCAGAAACCAAGTTGTTCCTCTTGTGAGGCTCACATATACTCTTATACTCATCAAAATGGAAATTTGACTGTTCGCACAAAGCATCTAGTGTCTCAATATAGTTTACCTGGCAAATCAGAAGGAAAAATCTGGATGTGGACCAGATGCCTGAGGTGTGAACATGAACTCGGGGTATCTAAATCGACCCCAAGAGTGCTAATATCATCTGAAGCGCGAAATCTCTCTTTTGGGAAATTTCTGGAACTCAGTTTTTCAAGCCACTCTGCAGCGAGAAGGTTATCCATATGTGGTCATTTGGTGAACAGGGACTGCCTGCGCTTTTTTGGGTATGCTAGATGTATTTTTCACGTCAAATATGTAATTTAAGTAGAGACATTCCTTGGCTGCCATTAGCATAGCAATGCATCAGAAGTGTTTAACTATCTCTTGCCTATTTTGTTAATGGCAATTTCTATTTTTTTACTGACTTCAGATTGGGCTCCACTGTTGCAATGTTCCGTTACTCATCAGTTCAAATTTACACTACCTGCAAACCACAACCCACCCTCCACTTCGAAAACCCCAGCAGACAGAACTGGTTTGAAGAAGAAAGGAGACATGTATGTCTTATCCTCCACCATTACCGTTTGTTAGTTGTGTTCGGTGCGTGCATAGTACTGATGTTTATGTTGCATCTTTTAAGGTTTTTGCTAGAGGTATGACGCTTTTCTCCGAGGTAGCAAGCTTGCTTCAACACTTGAAGAATCAGTATCATGGCATGACTACAGCCAACTTTTGCGCATTTCTACCTGTAACGGACTTCTCTGAACTCGAAGATTTGTTAATGAAAGACAAGGCCGATTTTGAGGTAAGCGCCCATGTCTTCATTCCTGTAGCCTACGAATTTGTTATGTAAACAATTTTTTTTAGTTTAATTATAATGGCTTTCATTGTATTGTCATGCAGGATTCACTAGCAAAGACTACCAATCAAAATGGGAGATCATCCTCATCTGTACATGAACTTCTTAATATAAATTGGTCTTATCAGGATATACTACTTGAACTTTATGCATGGGACCGTCGGCTCCATGAACTTATTAAGTGTTTATCTGCTGGACAAGGAAATGTTGCTAATGGCAAGGATCCTATAAACACCGTTGATAAGATCAATGAGGCCAGCTATGAGATTGACAAGCAAATCAGCGAATTGACGTGTGATAGAACTATGAAAGCTGGTGGGGCAGCTGGTACCACTGAGTGCAAAAGTAACAAAATTTGCGTTGACCATTATAAATCAAGTGAGAATGCAGCACCCATGCTCAATGATAGTCAGGGAGTTGGGAACTCTGAACTTTCTTGCAATGGAGGTAGTAAAGATGAAGGATCTTTCATTGGCACTAGTCAAGTAGAGGTGGTAGACAGCATGACACAAATCCAAAAAATGCCTTCTTTTGATGTTTCAAGGGATATAAAGCAACAGGGCAATGGGATGCTGGTGCATCCAGTTTCCATGGAGCAGGAGCAGCATTCAAGTACTCTCCGGAAGTTCAGAAGTTCTGATTGGGATGAGAAGGAAAGATGGATTTGGAGTTCATTTCATGAGTCTCAACTGGCTTACAGGAAGAGCATTCAAATAGGAAGTTTGGACAAATTTGAACTTGTTAACCGTTATTCTCCATCTCATCTATCTCCCCTATTTGAAAAACATGAAGAGGCAGACTCTCCTCATTTCACAGTTGGCCCGGGTGGTAATATTCTGTGTGTATTGGAGCATGAGGTTTCTAGCATAATAGCTCGTGCTCTTGCCATATCTGAGGAGCGCCGGCAGGATACTACAGTCGTGAATGAGGCGGAGGATGCCAAGAGGGAGCATACTAAAACAATTGAGAAATCTTATAGCCTTCTATCTGAAAGTTCTATTGGCTCATCACCATGGTCATCTATAGATTCTGAAGCAAGCATTTCATCTTCTATTTTGTCATATTCATCTGGCGACCTTTCTGGTTATGACACATCGCCTTTATTGTCCTTGGTGCATCCAGAAATCCCTGTGAACGGAAAAGTATCTCTCAAATGCAAATATTCAGTTACTAGTATATATGCTCATAAATTCTACACCCTTCGAAGAAAGTGCTGCCCATCTGAGCTTGCATATATTACTTCATTAAGCCGATGTAAGAAGTGGGATGCTCAAGGTGGAAAGAGTAAAGCTCTATTTGCGAAGACATTGGATGACAGGTTCATTATAAAGCAAATCAAGAAGACAGAATTTGAATCCTTCATAAAATTTGCCCCTGATTACTTCAATCATGTTTACCATTCTTTAGACACTGGAAGCCAAACTTGCCTTGCCAAAATATTAGGAATCTATCAGGTAGTTTACTTTGACAACTAGAGTTCCGTTTCAATTTATTTTCTTCCATTTATTACTATTTTTTCTAAAACTTTGCTGTTTCAGGTTAAGCAAATAAGGCATGGCAAAGAGATAAAGATGGATCTGATGGTGATGGAAAACCTTATGTTTGGGCACAACGTTTCACGGATTTATGATCTTAAAGGTGCTATGTTTTCACGACACATCACCAACTCAAATGACCCTGACACTGTTTACTTGGATCAGAACTTTGTGGAGGACATGAATGTATCTCCAATCTATATTGGTGGAAGAACAAAACATCTCTTGCAGCGCGCAATCTGGAATGACACATCTTTCCTCACTGTATGTATAATGCACATCTTCCAATCTAAGGTAATCATCATATTTTCATATTAATATGTCTTAACAAAATTATTGTACTTGCAGTCAGTTAACGTTATGGACTATTCTCTGCTCGTCGGAGTGGACAAACAAAAGAATGAACTTGTGTTTGGCATTATTGATTATTTGAGGCAATATACTTGGGACAAGCAACTGGAGACATGGGCGAAGTCTTCTTTGGTACCAAAGAATGTTTTACCAACTGTAATTTCTCCCAAGGATTACAAGAAAAGGTTTAGAAAGTTCATGGGCAAGTACTTTCTCGCAGTTCCAGATACCTGGAGTCCTGAGAATTCTTCTGGGCCATACAAATCCTTTGGTCATAGCAATAACAAGTTGGCAGAAGCCCACAATGGCGATAACGTGCTTCAGCATCCAATTGAGGCCGATGCAAGAATCTAGTTCTGTTCAGCCGAGGCATGTGCCTAATTCTGTTTGGACTCCTCTGACAGTTCTTTGAAGCCTATCTGTTTGTTGTTGTTGCTGTTGTTGTTATTGGCTAAGGCTTGCTTTGTAAAATGGTGTGCATATGAAGGTCTCACTATTGATCTTTCCAGAAGTTTGCAATTTTTAGGCAGATTGCTGGGGCAAGTGAAGTCCACAGTACATGTACCTATACAAATGAAAATTGTGAATTTCACAATTATTATAGTGAAATTTACAAAATTGATATGATTATTTTTGGACCTATGAGACTGAAGCATTTTTCTTGCTAAATTAGTTATTAGCGTCTGACGCAGCTCACTGTCTGAGGACTTTCAACCTCTTTTAAAATTTCACCAATTTGATTAGTATTTTTCCTTCATTACTCCACTATAATTGCTAAGGGTCAGTTCTTTTGGCGGCTTAAAAAATAAGCTGCCTTCTCCCCAGCTTTTGTCATAAGTCGCTTTCCTCATTCATTGGGGCTTCTGACCTAGTTATGTCATTACTAATTTAGAAGCCTCAACAAATTTTGGGAGCGGCTTATTTTTTAAGCCGTCCAAAAGAACTGGCCCTAACATGGAAAGCAAAAGAGCAAGTTAAGTGCCTCCTGATCTCACTGCACATCCTAAAGTGCAAATTTGGTTGTTAAATGGACATTGTCTATTTGCAGATTACTGCCAATCACTTTTTATTGCTGCACAACTTTGCAGATCTACCGGGTGGATGCATTTTGCTATCTATCTTTCACAAGTCAGTTTTGAGTCATTAGAAGGGGCGAGATCATCACTCTTGTTTGTTCTGTATAGTCTGTTTCTGGAATTTTGTGGTAATTTCTATTTATGCCCAAGTCTCTTTTATGATAGCAAAGAGACAGTGCAATTTGTCTTTTGTTTGTTTTCAGGAAGTAGCTCACAGGAGAAGAAGCCAGTTGTCATTTGTTCTGGATCATGAGTAGCTGCCTAGTGATGTACCTAATTTTGGTGGTTGTTTTACGTGCTAAACTTTTCTTCTATATTTGCGAAAAGAAAATCTTTAATGTTATAAAGCAGTTCACTGCTCCTAAAATTAACCTGTTAGTTCACCCCTTTTAGACATTACAAACTGCGCTGATCAGGGCTGTACTAATGTAATGCTACATTTTGTTTCCCAGAATCGAATTCTATTATTCTAATGGGTCAAGTAGGGAGAATTATCATGTTGGAGTTTAATTATACTGTTATTTTCCTTGCTCAGATAACTGAACTGGTCACAAGAGCTTTGCGTGTGATGGCTAAAATTTAACAGCTAGTGTCTGCTGTTCATAGGTCTGAAGTCTGAACACACGTTGGCAAGAGGAGATTCCTGTAATGAACATGCGAGGCTTTGGTGAGTTAGTTCATATTAACCTTCCTGATTTGCTTCTTTTGTGTAACTCTGCCTACTAGCACACGTACTGTAATCTGGCCCGCGACTATTTTCTAAATGATTTGTTTGGCGGGGATTGTAGTGACTCATGTCAAGTGCATTCTTATCTTTCGTTGCATCAAGTCTGCTTAGTAATACACATAGCATATACAGCATTTGGAGTGGTGGTTTATGTAGTCTGATTGGTAATGGCCAAGAATTGCCATGCTCTTTTGGAGTAATATATTTTCAATTATTTTGTACCGGTTGTTTGATTCTTAATTAGATATAAATTCTGTGCATCCTTGGTTGCGCAGCTGACTTTGCAGCCATGCTGAAGTTTGAAGGTACTCGTCCCTGGCAATTTTTTAAGCTCGCCTTTCTTGAAAGTTTTGAAGTTGTTGTTTGTGCTTTTCTACATAATTCTTGGTTATTTAGATGTTTTCCTTGCTGTTAAAATAGTCCATACTCTGATGGTCCATATATTCTTGCGGAACTTATGGCCCATGTCTTACATTTAAGCAATCATATGTTGTCAGAGTGTGCCTAAGAGTCATGCTTAGACATTTACTTTCCATGACAAAAGATTGCATTTGGGTTATGACTTCTGGAGTCAATGCATTGGCAAGGCTTAAAAATAAGCCTCGATTCCTTTTCCAGCAGAGGTTACTTGTTGCAGAATCTATGCGCTTTATCGATTTAAGTAGACCATAGCACATTTCTCCAGAAGTTAGTGCGCCTCTTGGAACTGGCTGCAATTTCCCTTCAGCTGTAATCTGCAGTAGGCCAAAATTTCAATCAGTTAACTTAAATAAGATTATACGAAGCTATTCACACTTGCCGCCCTTAAGAATAGAGTAGCAAAAGGCAATTGTTTGTCATTCCATCATCAGTCAAGGAGGTAATAATACACACTACTTTGGTTGGCATTTGCCCCTCTTTCTACTTTTTCCTTTTGCAGGAGGGCATGCATACACTAGCAGTAAGAGTATGACCAGAGGAGGACTTTTAGAACATTTCAGAGGGGCTCATCATGATTGCATGTATGCAAGTCCTGTCATCAAGGAGCATAGGAGGTTGCAAAACGATTGTATGGACAAGGTCCTAATGTGCGTAATGATGATCATCCTAGCATCACTGATCCGTAGTTTCACTGATTGTTCCGATCTCACAATATTTTCAAATCTGAACTTAGGAGTGTAATAAGGACCGAGTTTGGCACCATACATGTTTTGATTTGATATATCTGATACCATGCTTCAGTTCTGTGTTCTGCGATTCTGTTTGTGTTCAGAACAATGTCTGCAATTGCTACTCTTAGCCTCTGTGAAATTCCCATTAGCTGTTAATTTTCTGTAATCAGTACCTATTCATCATAGGTGTGAGTGTGATTGCTCTGCTCTGCAAACTCTACTTTCAACTCTTTTCTGGAGTCATGAAACTCTTCCAGTAGCTGGAAAGCTAAGTAGGAAGGTTGCATTGGATTTTTCTCAGTTCATTTTTATTAGACACTTGCTTTTCATAGAGAACGTAAACACATACATTTGTGTAGCAGTTGATGGTGAATTGATAAAATTTTGAAGATAAATATAACTGTGACATGGCACTGATGTTTTCTTGGTTCTTGGCTGCAGATCCTACTTTAGCGAAAAGCGACTGGTGCCGCCATTTCGGTATAAGTGATTCGATTTGGTTGATTCATGGTCAGCTTTTCCCCAAAGTATGGAACATGGTTTATGCTGCTGCTTATCATCATTTCTCTACTGTATAACCCTGCAAAGCAGCTCAAATCCATCAATTTTGCATGGCAGCTGCTGCTCCTTTTCCTTGAACCGATGCCTCCTAAGTTGGGGGTGATCATCATGTTTGGATTCCAGAAGGTCACCCCATCATTGTGCAACCAATACGATGACCACTGTCGGAGATCATATTGGGAATCATGCCTTGTTCATCTTCTCCATCGTGAGTAAAATAATCAATCTTTACACTGCCAATTTCCATGGCAGCTAGTGGAGTGATCAATGATAAGGAAGGTGATTAGGCTAGCGCCAAAGAACAAAAAGAAGTTGCAAAAGATGACAAGAACAAGGGCTCATTCTAACACCCCCTATTACTCTCTTTTTGTCTCTGTCCAACAAGCTGCCCATATCTCCACTGCACTTTTCCAGTTGGAGAAAAGGGCAAAGAGTTGCTTTCCTTTTCCGATGCAGATTCTTCCTTTCACCATCAACTATTATATCATGAATTCATCCTCTAAGATCGATCCCCTAAAAATTACTAGACATATATTCTGATTCTGATTCTGACAAATAGATAGGCCTAAGCACCAACTGCCTGCCACTACCACTGCTGCTCTACTCTGCTTAGGAAGAATACAAGCATGATGATATTCCAGTGCAGGACATATGTATAGACACACTAGCTGCTATGATAGCTAGATTAGATTACCCAACCACAAGAGAGAAGAACACCCACATTTTTTCTTTTCTTAATTTGTTAGCCTTGTTGTACTATCTACCATGCCCTGTTTGTTTCAGGCTTTCAGCTAGCTGCTGCAGAAGTACAGATTGTGAGCTTGGATCAGCGATGGCTGCACAGGTCCGACAGCATCTTCCTGCCTTCCACAATCTCATCGAAGAAGTCGTCCAGCTCGCCGACGACGCCCTCGGCTCCTGACCTCAGCATCCCGACCCATCCTTTGATGATCTCCACCCTCTCGGCGACCTCGCCAGGGTCGCCGTACCCCGTGGTGACGACCCTGTCGAACTCTGTCTTGAGGCTCTCAATGCCGGCCCTGGCCTGCCGGAACTCGTACATCATGACGCCGGAGCCGGAGTGCTCGCTGGCGACCGCCTCCATCTCCTCAGCGACGCGCTGGCGCAGCCGGCCCATGGAGGAGACGTAGCCGGCGCCCGAGGTGCGGAATGGGTGCGCGCAGCAGGCGAGGTCCGGGAGGCAGGAGACGGTCCCTGAGACGAGGAGCATGAGGAGGAAGGAGCTGGCGTTGCGCAGCGCGTAGAGCACCCCCCGGAAGCCGTTGAAGGCGTTGAGCTTGAACTCCACGGGCGACCGGTCGTCGAGCAGCAGCGACGCCGGGTCGATCCTGGTCTCGGCAAGCGCCCGGTTCTCCTGCTCCAGCCCGACGGCCTGCCGACGTGGCGCGTTGATCGCACGCATCACCTGCACGCATTTGGTGTGATCAATGGAGGCCAAGACGATGGGCGATGAGTCGATGAGTGTGAGCAACTGAGCATGCATAGGGAGGCGGGACAGGAGAGGAGCGTACCTGGCGGGCGGTATGGGGGTTGGGGTTGCAGAGCCAGTCGTCGAGCGCGGCGTCGATGCGGGCGGCAGAGGCACAGTAGGTGTCAAGGGCGGAGGCGCCGGCCTTGACGACCTGGCAGGCGTCCCAGAGGCGGGAGGTCTCGTCCATGTACTCGTCGAGCCAGCTCTCCCCCGGCGGCAGGTGGAGGCGCTGCACGAGGTGGACGAGCTGCGAGTGCAGCGACCGGAGCAGCGCGGCCGCCTGCTGGAGGAAGGGCGCCGACATGAAGGCGGCGTCCGGGGACGAGGCCAGCGTGGCGTGGAGCGCGTCGAGGCCGTGGGCGATGGACGAGTAGAAGCCGTTCATGGCTGGTTCTGTCGCCGACTCAAGTTTGTGTGTGTGTGTGTGTGTTTGCTGGAACGTTGAGAGCAGAGTGTGGTGGTGCATGGGAGGGAGATGGAGGCTGAGCTGGAGCAGAGGATCGGCCTATATATAGAGGACGGAGAGGAGAGGAGAGGAGAGGAGGCGAGTGAGTGTGAGTGTATGAGGAAGCAATGATGGGGTGTCCGGCGGTCAGGGGGAAGGATGATTGGGGACTGGGCAGAGGCCATTGCCATTGCCAAGACCGCTCTGCTCGCTCGCTTCTCTCTTGATGACCACCACTCTGCCTTCCCATCGCCTCGCCATGAGAGAGAGAGAGAGAGAGTACTAGTAGTAGTAGCTAGCATGCATGGGAAAACGTACTCAGTCAGCTAGCCTATCAGCTAGCCAGCCAAGCCAGTTTTCCCATGAATCCCACTCCACTCCGCTCCGCTCCGTCCCTGTCTTGAGTTGTACGTACTCCTTCCAGATTCAAGGGGGACCATTGCCATTTGCCCCAGGCGATTAATTTACCTGTTGGTGCTAATCAAGGAAAAAATGCACCAGCAGCAGTACTCAGCACTTGGAGCTGGCAGCTGGCATTGCTGCCTTCTTTCCCATATTCTGCAGCAGCCAAGCCATTGAATCCGGGTGGGGGGCCTGTGTGCCGGCCTCGGATGGGCGCACCATCAAGCAGCAGGGAAGCAAAGAGAAACACACGCTGCCCCTCCCCTGTCTGCCCTTCATCGTTTTTCTGGAAACCCACGTTATGTACGTTAGGTGCCCACATTACACTATCATATCACTACGTACAGAGTGCATTACTCGCCATTGCACCCAGCCACCAAATTAATGTACCATATATACTACGTATATGACAGTTGCAGCCAAATGTATTACTGCTAGTATGCATTTTCGTTCTTTTTTCTTTTCTTTTGTCTGTGTAGTGTAACTGGGTCGGAGTATGAAGAGCGGGAGCTGCTGCTTCTTGTAGACGTACGCCTGGCATGCACGGGCACTGCGTCAATATGAGTCACGCAGGGAAGCAGAGGGGGAGGAGGAGGAGGACAAAGTTTCAAAGGCGGGCATGGAATCCGAGAGATTTGTCGAAAAGCTTTGCTAGTAGGATGTGCTGTGCTGTACTTGGCCGTGGATTAATGGTTGCTGGCTCGGCTGGCTGGAACGGGATGCCAATGGAATGGAATGATGGGTTTCCTTGTACCCGTACAAATCTCCCTCTGTCCTCGCTACAAGAACCCCATTTCCATGGCGTGGCCGCCTTTTGAGGCGTCTCCCTCTCACCCGGGCCTCCAGCCCGGCCAGCAATCATGCCCGATATATGCCCGTGCCCTGCCTCCCCTCCTCTCCCCTCCCCGTTTCTCTAGGGCACATGTTGGGTCCTACGTGCCAGCATATACTCCCTCTATCTACTCCTTGAAAAGCTGACGTTTGTTGGACAATAACCATCTACAACTTTGACCCAACACAATAACAAATTCTAATAACATTATCAAAAATACTCTTCAAGAAAAAAACTACGAATGCATATCAACTTCAAACATCAAATTCAAAATTCACAAATCTGTAAATAATAATCAAACATACTCCACTCCGTCGGTGACCACCTGAGGGCCGCAAGAAACCCTAGCCACTACCGCCAAGGCCCTAACCCACGGTTAGCCCCAGCAACACAACAACAAATTCTAGTAACAATATCAAAATATTTCTCAAGACAAAATCTACGCATATGAACTTAAACCATACAATTCAAAATTTACAAATATATAAATAGTCAAACACACTCCTCCTTTGGCAACTGAGGGCGGCAATAAACCCTAGCTGCTACCGCCAAGGTCCTCCCCTGCCGCCAGTCCCAGGAATGGGCCTCATTTTTTGGAGGGGACC